>ML681972.1:20745289-20864314 GCA_007922195.1 Podocnemis expansa | reverse complement strand
GCCAGCTAACAACATCTGGCAGACCCCGGCATCAGCAACTCCTACTAATAGGAAAGCTGACAAGAGGTGCCAGCTAACAACATCTGGCAGACCCCGGCATCAGCAACTCCTACTAATAGGAAAGCTGACAAGAGGTATTTCATTGCCCCTAAAGGCAATTAATTTCTCTTCACTCATTCTCAAGCAAACTCTTTAGTAACAGAACCAGCGAACCAAGCAAGCCTACAACAGGTCCATACCTGCAGACCAGGAAGACAAAAAAAATGGATATTCTTGGTAGGAAAGTCTACACGTCCACTACCCTGCAGCTGAGAATAGCTAACTACACAGTGCTCTTAGCAAATTATGACCATGACTACTATTCTAAACTTGCAGACTTTATTGATATTATTCCTATGGATTAGAAAGAACTGTTTAGTTCTATAATACAGGAGGGCCTCCTTATATCAAGAACCTCTTTGCAGGCAGCACTTGACGTCACTCATGTAGCAGGCAGGACGATCGGGACAGCAATCGTCATGTGTAGATCCTTTTGGCTTCACTCAGCCACGCTACCAAGACAGCTCCAGACCATCATTGAGGATCTCCCATTCGATACAAAGAAACTATTTGGAGAGAAAACAAATGAGATCATGTACTCTCTGAAGGACTCCAGGGCTACTCTATGCACTTTGGGTATCTCTGCCCCTACTCCCAAAGGTAGAAATACTAGGTACCAATACAACGGTAATAGATACTCGTACTCTCAACGTTGGAGAAGATCTGATAACCCTCGTGTTCGAACCAGACAATCACATATGAGGAGAAAACAGACAAATCAACCTCCTTCCAACATGCAACCATCAGTCTCTCAAAAACTGAGGGTTTGGTTGAGGACTTGTCTGACTACCTTGTTCCATCATTCAGCATTACCACCAACCCCGCTGGCCTTTTCCATCACAGGCTGCTCCTGTATTTTTCCTGATGGACCTCCATCACATTGGACAAATGGGTCTTGGAAATTGTCAACAGTGGGTATCTAATCCCATTCAACCCCAAGCCCATTCCACATCTCCCCTCCCTGTCCCCTTTCAGGGACCCATCTCACATACAGCTCCTAGAAGATGAAGTATCCAGTCTCCTGCACATGGGAGCAATAGAGGAAGTCCCTAGACAGTTCTGGGGAAAGGGATTCTACTCGTTATACTTTTAACTCAGAAGAAAACGGGCAGCTGGCGGCCCATCCTAGATCTCAGAGGCCTCAACAAATTCATCCATACACAGAAATTCAGGATGATAATGCTATCAACAATACTTCCATCTCTGGAATACGAGGACTGGTCGGCATCCTTCGACCTCAAGGATGCGTACTTCCATATCACAATGCACCCTGCAGACAGAAAGTTTCTGTGCTTTCCCTTTGACAACAGACACTACCAATACACAGTGCTCCCATTTGGACTGTGCCCAGCTCGCAGAGTTTTCTCAAAGCTTATGGCGTCGGTCATTGTTCATCTTCACAAGCAAAGGATTACCATATTCCCACACCTAGATGATTTTCTCTTAAGGGACCCAATGTTCTCAGCAGCTCAAGCAGTGGTCCAATGCACAAAAGAACTATTCTTTTCTCTAGGCCTCACCATAAATTACAAAAAATCTTTGCTGTACCCATCACAAGAGAGACAATTTATAGGGGCTCAGATTCACATGCCATCTAGCACAGCCTACCTCACCAGCGAACGCTTCAAAGCCATAAAGAAACTAACACAAGTCATTCATTCCTCCCCTGTGATTATGGCCCCACATGTATGAAAATTCTGGGACATATGGCAGCAACAACCTCCTTGACGTTCAAGGCCAGGTTGCACATGAGACTACTGCAGTTATGGTTCCTAAAACACTTCAAACCACAGAGGCACTCACTACACCGACAACTGTCTGTGCCACAGCCACTGAAAGACACCTTACTGTGGTAGACAACACCACAGAACTTTCTACAAGGGGTCCCATTCCTCGATCAGGGCCTGTGTCTTTCAATGTCCACTGACACTTCACTAATAGGCTGGGAAGTGCATCTGGGAGAAATCACACTACAGGGCAGATGGTCCTGTCATGAAAGGTCATTGCACATAAACGTCCTAGAAGTTCAGGCAGTGCGAAATGCCTGCCGCCTTCTTCTGCTGCACATAGAGGGGACATCTCTAAAGGTACAGACAGACAAAGTTGCTTCAATGTACTATATCAACTGACAGGGCGGTTTCCACTCTCCGTCCCTATGTGCGGAGGCTTTGAAGCTATGGGACTAGTGCATACGTTCAACATCCGAATATCGACAATATACTTACCCAGCAAATACAACACACAAGCAGATGGACTTAGCAGAAGCTTCACAAATCCACATGAATTGGAGTTAAATACCACAGTCCTGAGTGACATCTTCTGACGCTGGGGTCATCTGAAAGTGGACCTCTTTGTGACACCTGAGAACAAGAAGTGCACACTGTTTTGTTCACGGGAGGGAAAGGGTCAAGGATTCATGGGAGACACATTCATAGTCAACTGGAACTGTCCCCTTTTATACACCTTTCCCCTGCTTCCCATGATACCCAAAACACTACAGAAGCTAAAACAGGACAGAGCCAGGATAATACTCATTGTGCCTGCTTGGCTGGGACAAGCCTGGAACCCCTATATTCTCCATCTATCCACGGACATGCCCCTAACCCTCCCATTGATCCCAGATCTCCTGACACAACACAAGGGGAAAGTACAACACACTTACCTTGAAAGATTCCACTTCATAGCCTGGCTCCTCGATGGTTTGATGACCTAGAAGAACAATGTTCAGAACAAGTGAGACAAGTTTTGCTCAACAGCAGGAAACTGGCAACCAGAACTACTTACCGTCAGAAATGGAAAAGATTCTCCATATGGTGCCTCCAACGTAATTCTGATCCACGACTGATTCCTATTCCAGATATCCTTCAGTATCTCCTGGAATTAAAGGACTCAGGATTAGTGATAAGAACCATTAGGGTTCATTTAGCGGTGCCCTCCACCTTTCATAACCCGATAGGCAATTCCTCCTTATTTTCTCATCCAACCATTAAATGTTTCATGGATGGAATTCAGAATATGTACCCAGATGTGTGACCTCCAGTACCCCCTTGGAATTTGTCTCTGGTCCTGAAATCATTTACCAGACCACCATTTGAGCTGTTGGCTACCTGCTCCATCTGTCCCTCAAGGTCTCATTCTTAGTTGCTATAACTTCAGCCAGATGCATTAGCGAAATTGCAGCTTTAATGGGCTACCCTCCATTTACTATTTTCCTGAACGATGTCTCTCTCTCAGGCCTCATCCGAAGTTCCTATCCAAAATATCCTCATCCTTCCATGTTAACCAGACCCTACATCTACCAGTCTTCTACTCAAAACCACACTCGACACCTGTTCAGGCAACCTTGCACACTTCGGACCTTTGGCATGCTCTATCTTTCTATACAGACGGAACAAAGGACTTTTGGAAGACACCTAGACTATTTGTCTCCATTTACTGAGCTTTCTATATGAAACCTGATCTCTAAGCAAAGGCTTTCTAAATGGATTTCAACGTGTATTCACATAGCATGTGAGCAGCAAGGTTATCAACCACCAGAAACCATTCGAGCCCACTCTACAAGATCTGTCTCTACCTCTACAGCTTTTCTTCACAATGTCCTGATACCAGACATCTGCAAAGCTGCTACCTGGGCATCGGCAGATACCTTTATAAAACACTACCCCAATGATAGGGATGCCTCTGCGGACACACCTTTGGAATTGGCGGTGCTCAATGCCATGTAAAAGAGAACTCTGAACCTCCCTCCACCAATTAGGCTTCTGCTTGTTAAACACCTATACTGGAGTAGCGGGGACACTGCCTTAAGAAGAAATGAAGGTTACTCACCTTTGTGCAGTAGCCAAGGTTCTTTGAGATGCGTGTCCCCGCACTGCTCCACTTCCCACCCTCCTCTCTGCTTCAGAGTAACACCTGAACGTATGCTCTGCAGTAGAGAAGGAACAGAGGACTGTGGGAGGGGGGTGCACACATTCTAAAAGGCGACAGATTTGAGCGCGAGCCTTCCCCCCCTTGGGGCTCTGCTAGCAAGATCTCTGATGCATGGTGTGGTGTGGACACACACATAGTGAAGAAGTGTGGGGACACGCATCTTGAAGAACCTTGGCTGCTGCACAAAAATGAGTAACCTTCGTTTGTTGTTCTGATCCTGGAGACTTCTAGTTCATACATGAAATTAATACATAGACGTTGTCGCTCTAATTCTTATCTATGAAATTGACATGTATCACTATATGTATAATAGGTGTATTATCATCTTAGCTATTTCTAGGTATCTGACTCCTTGGATCCCTTTACTTTCTTGGAGTAGGTGCAGAAACGATGACTTTCTTTAATCTGTAATTTCATCTGTATCAAGCAATACTGACAAGATGTGGATTAAGTAATTGTGGAAATGACAAGAATTCTAGTGCCACATGATCAAGCATTTCATCACTAAAACATGTTGTCTAGTTTCCGTTAGAGATGTAACTGTTCAACTATATTTAACCAGGAGGATCATGATTGCAAAAAGATAGAGGGAAGGTTGGCTGCCCTCATAACAGATTAGTTAACTAGGCCCTGGGAGATAGTAGCTGTGGATATATAGACTGATTAGTTCATGTCATGATTGTGGTCACAATTTGAAAATTATATAAACTGTTTATTTTTGAATGTCCACATACCAGGTTTATACCATTTCTATTATTATTTTATTATTATGATGAAGGGCCAACAAGATGTGTCTGGATGATTCCTGCTCAGAAATATTTATCTGCTGTTTGAAATGTAGTGCAGTGTCCTCTCTTTGTTAGACACAGGATTTCTTTCCTTTGTTTCCCAAGTTAAGTGATTTTTGCAATAAGTACCTCACAAGGTTATTGTGAGGGTCAATTAATACTTGCAAAGCACTTTTACATCTTAGGATAAAAAAGGTAAGTTAATGTGGTTTTGCTCTCTAGATATAGGAGATATGAGAAAATGTCAGTATTAGTTCAGCTGTTTGAATTCAGTGTTTTAATTGTTATCCAGTATCAGTTGACTGGCCTTCAATATGTATAATCTCTGGGAAAGAAGGACCATGTTTCCTGACAGACTACATATCTTTGTGATCAGAATGGTGGATGTTTTCTCTACATTCATGGGGGGAAAATATCTTGCCTGTTAATCAGTCTGTTTTATCACTTCGATTGACTGTTAAGTTTAGCAATCTCCCTATGAAAAAAGGTCTTAAAAAATGGGCCGGTAGACTGACGTACAGGTTGCAGTAGTGGAGACCAAGTGACTCTGATAGAATCTCAACCAGCCCACCAGCAAGAAAATTCAGATAAAATAAAAATTTAGAATGAAGACTCAGTTGTTTCATCCCTTTTATGTCTATTGGCAGCTCCAACAAGCTATGAGTTAAATGATATGTTAAAAAAAGCAGCATCAGCTTGTAACTGTTGGCTGAGTGATTTAGTCTGCACTCTAACCATCAACATTGTATTATTTCAATTGAATATAGCCTGATTCTTTTTAAAGTAATTATCTGCTTTTTTTCAAGTCACAAGTTCCCAAATTACTGTATGAGACTTTCTTGGTATTGTTACGGTCATTTGCATCATAATTTATTAATATTTCAAAGCATTTTTATAACAGAGGGTGCACTAAAGACAATCTGGTATAACTGTCACTGAAAATCCATTTCTGTGCTGTATCAGCAGAAGTGAACTAATACCAAAAGAGATATGTGGTGTTCTCTTTGACCATTTGAAGGGTGGGTTACTGTAGAGTTCAAATTAAATACATACCTTACTAACTGTTTTCCCATAGAGCCCAGTTACATCTTGCTATCAGACATCACGTTTAATGGCTTTTAAGAAAGATGCAATGAGTGATACGGCTCATTTTGTTATGGTACCAGTTTCAGGGGGGCCCGCCATCAATTATCCCTATAGACAGTAATATCTGTAACTGGTTCAAACAAGATTAAGACACAGTATTAAGAAATAGGTGTTCTGGGTTCTTTTACCAGGTCTGCCAGAAACTTCTTTTTGACACTGAGCAAGTTATAGGGGCATGTTGTTTCTTCCACCTTTTCTTTTACAGAAAATACATGCAATTTTTCCTAATATCACTGGCAATAGATTGTCATAGTTTGAATTAATGAATGATTGTTTTTGTTTAGCATTCATGACTTTCTACATCATTTTTGGTATCTATAAGGTGCACATTAGCACAGCCGGTTCAAGGGGCTTTGGTGCCCCAAGCCGGCTTTTGCTTTGGTGCCCACCCCACACTGGTTGCTCAACCAGCCCATAGGTCAGGGAACAGCTGGCCCAGGGGTGGAGCAGGCCAGCCCAGAGTCCAGGGCTTAGTCTCCCACCCCTCCCTTGGGTCAGCTCTTTCTCCCTAGGAGCAGGGAGGGCCAGCCCAGAGGCAGGGAAAGAGAGCAGAGTCTGCCCCATGGGCCAGGTATTCCCTGCCCTGGGAGTGGAGCAGGCAGGTTGGGGGCTGGACTGTGCTCTTCCACACCACCTCTGAGCCTGCCCTCTCCGCCCCTTGGGAGGAACAGCCAGCTCAGGTGAGGGGCAGGAGAGTGGAGCCTGGTCTCTGGGCTGGCCTGCTCTACCCCTGAGCTGGCTGTTCCCTGTCCTGGGGATGGGATGAGCCAGCCTAGAGCAGGGGTGCCACGTGCCGAAGTGACTACCTCAGTTCCTGTGCACCAAGCCAGTGCCTCACTGGCCTGTGGGTAGAGCCAGCCCTGCACTTTAGCCTAGTGACATACAGAGGCCATTGAACATTTTGTGACTTCGTTGACTATTGTTAGGTGGAGATTGTCAATTAATACAACCCATACACTTTCTACTCCTGTATCCAGCCCTATTGCCAAATTGAACAGGATCAAGGAAATGTCAAGAAATGTTTATATTGCTTGTTATAGGCTTTGAATGACTTTCTATAAAAATGGTAGATTGTTAGCCTGCTTGAGGGTGGGCCTCACAATACTACTTTCCATACTACTGGAATTGTTCCTATATGTAGGGAAACACTGATAGAGTGGGAAATGCATAGAAATAAAGCTAATGGGAAAAACAATAAAATGATAGATAACACAACTCTTCAAAGCTTATCATATTCCATGTATTTTCATAGAATCATAGGGTTGGAAGGTACCTAATGAGGTTATGTAGTCCAACCCCCTGCCAAAAAAGCAGAACCACTCCCACTAAATTATCTCAGCCAGGGTTTTGTCCAGCCAGGCCTTAAACATCTCCAAAGACGGAGATTCCACCACCTCCCTAGGTAGCCCATTCCAATGTTTCACCACTTGCCTAGTAAGAAAGTTTTTCCTAATATCCAGCCTCGACCTCCCCAGCTGCAACTTGAAACCATTGCTCCTCGTTCTGTCCTCTGTTATTACTGAGAACAGCCAAGCTCTGTTGTCCTTGGAGCATCCCTTCAGGTAGTTGAAGGTTGCTATCAAATCCCCCCTCAGTCTTCTCTTCTGCAGGCTAAATAAGCCTAGTTCCTTCAGTCTTTCTTCATAGGTCTTGTTATCCAGCCCCTTGATCATTTTTGTTGCCCTCCGCTGGGCTTTTTCTAATTTGTCCACGTCCTTTTTGTAGTGGGGAGCCCAAAACTGGACACAGTATTTCAGATGCGGCCTCACCAGTGCCGAATAGATGGGAACAATCACATCTCTTGATCTGCTGGCAATGCTTCTTCTGATGCAGCCCAGTATGCCATTGGCCTTTTTGGCAGCAAGAGCACACTGCTGACTCATATCCAGCTTCCCATCCAACAGGACTTCCAGGGTCCTTTTCTACAGAGCTGCTACTTAGGTGATCGCTCCCCAGCCTGTAGCAGTGTATGGGGTTTTTCCGTCCCAAGTGCAGGACTTTGCACTTGTCCTTGTTGAACCTTATGAGATTTCTATTGGCCCACTGCTCCAATTTGTCAAGGTCTCCCTGAATCCTGTTTCTGCCCTCCAGCGTGTCTACCATTCCCCCCAGCTTGGTGTCATCTGCAAACTTACTGAGTGTGCAGTCTATCTCATCATCCAGATCATTAATGAAAACGTTGAACAGAACTGTCCCCAGGACTGACCCCTGGGGTACACCACTTGTTACTTTTTGCCAGTTAGACATGGAGCCATTGATTCCTACATGCTGAAACCGGTGATCTAGCCAGTTCGCTATCCACTTTACAGTCCATATATCCAACCCATGCTTCCTTAACTTGCCGACGAGAATGCTGTGGGAAACCATATCAAAAGCCTTGCTAAAGTCGAGGTATATCACATCAGTGGCTCTTCCCACATCTACAAATCCAGTCATTTCATCATAGAAGGCGATGAGGTTGGTCAGGCACGATTTACTCTTGGTGAATTCATGCTGGCTTTTCCTGATCACTCTATTTTCCTCCAAGTGTTTCAGGATGGATTCTTTGAGAAGCTGCTCCTTGATTTTTCCGGGGATTGAGGTGATGCTAACAGTTCTGTAAGTCCCCACATCTGCCTTTTTGCTTTTCTTGAAGATAGGCACTATATTTGTTTGTTTCCAGTCCTGTGGCAGCTCCCCTGTTTGCCACGAGTTTTCAGAGATAATGGCCAGTGGTACTGGTATCTCATCGGCCAACTCCCTCAGCACCCTCAGATTCAGTTCCTCCGGCCCCATGGACTTATGTCAATAACAAGAAGAGGATCAGGCATGGTGTAGGTCCCTTACTGAATAGGGCAGGCATCCTTGTGACAGAGGATAAGGAAAAAGATGAAGTGCTCAATGCTTTTTTTACTTCAGTTTTCACAGGCAGGTCCACCTCCTGGCCCACTACACTGGATATGGCAGATTGGAGAGAAAAAGAGAGGCCCTTGATGAGGGAAAGTCAGGTTCGTGACTACCTAAAGAATCTGGATGCGCATATTTGTAGAACCCCTTCCTGTTATCCTTCACATCCTTTGCTAGCTGCAACTCCCAATTGTCCTTTGGCCTTTCTGATTTTATCCCTGCAGTCCCAAGCAGTATCTTTATATGCCTCCTTAGTCATCTGTCCAAGCTTCCAGTTCCTGTAAGCTTCCTTTTTATGGTTTAGCTCGGAGCAGAGTTTTCTTTTAAGCCATACTGGGTGCCTTCCACATTCACTGTTCTTTCTGCTTGTCAGAATGGTATCTTCCTGTGCCCTTAGCAGGGTTTCTTTAAAATGCAGCCATCTGTCTTGGATGCCTTTCCCCTTCAGATCAGCCTCCCAAGGGATCCTGCCCATCAGTTCACTGAGGGAGTCAAAATTTGCTTTTCTGAAGTCCAGGGTCTGCATTTTACTTCTTTCCTTTTTTCCATTAATCAGCAACTTGAACTCTATTATCTCATGGTCACTGCTGCCCAGGTTGCCATTCATTTCTATGTTCCCAATCAATTTTTCTCTGTTCGTGAGCAGAAGTCGAGAGGTGCAAGGCCCCTAGTTGTTTCCTCCAGTATTTGTACCAGGAAGTTGTCCTCAACACTCTCCAAAAACTTCCTGGATTGCCTGTGCACTGCTGTATTGGCCTTCCAGCAGATGTCAGGATAATTGAAGTCCCCTATGAGAACTAGGGCCTGTGATCTAGAAACTTCCCTGCCAGTTGTCCATAGAATGGCTCATTCACCACCTCCTTCTGGTCTGGAGGTTGATAGCGGACACCCACCACAATATCCCCCTTGTTGCCCTCTCCTCTAAACTTATCCCACAGACTTTCAACTGGCTCATTTCCACTTCCATAATGGAGCTCTGAGCAGTGATAGAGCTCTTTTACATATAGCGCTACTCCTCCCCCTCTTCTTCCCTGCCTGTTCTTCCTGAACAGTTTATACCCATGCATGGCAGAGCTCCAGTCATGCAGACTATCCAACCACATCTCTGTTATTCCAATTATATCATAGTTCATTGCCTGCACCAGTACTATCAGTTCTTCCTGCTTGTTTCCCAGGCTTCTTGCATTCGTGTACATGCACCTAAGATAGCAGGCTGATTGCCCTACTTTCTGTTGTCGATTTTCAATTTTATTGCATCTACCTCCTTGCATTTTTTTTCCCAGCATTGTCCTCCCGCACTTGCCTCAGGTATTAAAGCTTCATTAGAACATGTAACACAATTATTTGATTCCCCTCCCCCATGTTCCAACTACCCTCTCTTTTATCCCTGGTGTTATAGTCCCAGCACCCCCCAAGTTCCATACCTTCCTCCAGGTCTCCGAGATTGTCCCTTACCTGTGGGCTTTGGTCTCCTTCTCCCTTCAAACCTAGTTTAAAGCCCTCCTCACTAGGCCAGCCAGTCTGCTTCTGAATATGCTTTTTCCCTTCCTAGACAGGTGGAGTCCCTCTCTGCCTAGCATTCCTTCTTCCTGGAACAGTACTCCATGGTCAGGGAAGCAGTGCCCTCCTGACAACACCATCTTCACAGCCAGGCGTTCATCTCCAGCATTACAATTTTCAAAGCATTACTTTTGGTTTTTAGCTATTGTGAAGTCATAGGAAGCTGAGGGCTGGAGGCTAATCTAGTGGGTAAGCTACTACACAGGACCAGGAGAATCTTGAGTTCAGTTCCATGCTTAAATATAGACTTCCTTCATGCGTTTTAGGAAGGTATTCAATTTACATTGCATCTCACTTTTTTTTTTATCCGTAAAATAATTGTCACTACCTCACAGGGATATTGATATAGTCTGTTAATAATAGTGAGGTGCTTAGATACTGTGTTGAAGAGGGCTATATAATACCTAGATGTCAGCCTTAACTTCTGTACTGCATTAAGCATGTACAGAAATTCAGCAATATGTGTATTAGAGATTTTTTTGCACCTAAGTAATTTTGAGCCACGTGCACACACAAAAATGCATGTTACTGCTTAATGAAATTGACTTCTTCAGTCTCTCTAGATATAGTTAACTGAAAACAAAAGCTGATTTTTTGTGCATTATGTCCATGCCTTATTCTTAAAACCTGAATTTTTAAATGGATTATTTATATTTGTATTTATGTGTTTATCAGTGGATGCATTAGTTTTCTGTTTACTCTTTTCTCAGTGAAATATGTGATAATTGATTTTGAAAATGACGAGTTGCAAATTCTACATGTTTTTGACAGTTACCAGTTGTCAAGTGGATATAAGCCTGCACCCATGGATCTGAGCTTTATCAAGCTGACCCCCTCTCAAGAAGCTATGGTGGATAAACTAGCAGAGAATGCTCATAATGTATGGGCAAGAGACCGTATCCGGCAGGGTTGGACGTATGGTATCCAGCAGGTAAGAGTGAACTTGAATTAGCCACGTGCTGATGTATAGTATAATTGGAACTGGGGATATGAGGTTAGAGGAAGCAGCTGAATTAATCTTAGCTTCTCAATCAAGAGGGCAAATAATTGGTATCTGTGTTTACATTGTCAAAAAATACATTACCGTAGCTAAGCTTGCTGTCAATAATTGACTGGCTCTCTTCAAATAAAGTAATCTTTATCATAACCATACTGAAATTTGTGGTATGGCTTTGCATGCTCTGAATAGCAACCTGGGGGAAGAGGATGTGATATTTCTTTGTGTGTTGTGTAAAATAAACAGATTAAGTCTTGGGATCCCCTGTGCCTCTGAAATGCTATCTTCAGAATACCTGAGGAAATCATTTACAGTAATTTACATAGTCCTATCCCTGGAGACTCAGTTTTACTTTTTGCCCACTGAAAAGGTGAAGCCCAGGTAGCAACAGTGTAAACTTCTACTAAATACCCTGCAATATGCATCATCTCTGCTTTAGGAATCCACTGTTAAGGGTGGGAGTGGGAGGGTAATTTAGTCTTGTAATTGCTCATACAAACATGTGCCTCTTTGCTGAGGCTAGCAATCTGGGTTTAAGTTAGTGCCAGTTTTAGTGTGGGTTTGTGAGGAGGTTTGGTATGTGTGTCAAAGTGAGTAAACATAAAGTATGGTGGATTGTTAGCAACAAAACTCAAGTTCTCATGCTGTTCTGTACAAAGAAAAATAAATATACAAGTCCCTGGGTGTACAATATAATCTGTTGTGGTAATGATTTAACTTTTTCAAGCCCCTCACTGTATCAGTTTTCTATTGTGGACCAGTGTGCCATATCCACTAATTCTTTAATGATATTTGTGAATTCCAACTAAGATAAGTGTGTTCAATATTGCCAAAGAATGTACAGTAGCATTTCACAGTGAAATTATAGAAGTATCCACCTTCTGGGAAAAGGTTTGTTTTCATGGATTTGTGCTAGAGGAAAACAAAGTCATTTGCAAAATGAAAACAGCTTTTTATTTGCAGGAATATAATCATTTTTGCTTGCAAAATCTGTTTTTTGTTTTGTCAAGAATTCAACTTATACAGTGCAGTTCAGTACATCTTGAATTTTGTTTGATGTGCAAGAGCAAAACTAATGCTGTATGCATTGCGCTCATATCAATAAACAACCTGTGGTTTTTACAGTTTGTTTTAAGTGAATCACTACATTTCATTCATTGTATTTGATATACTGTTTGTGTTGAAGAAATATGCTACAAATCATTTCCAGCACATCAATTAATGTGTTTTATTAGATAACTCCCATTTTATGGCTTTGAAATCCATTGTATGAACCTGTCTCCCAAAGCTGGGCCTAAACAGCTTAATAACAAATGTGTTTATTTGCATTTGGATATTTTTAATTTGGGTTGTCATATCCTTTGTGTACTGTAGACATTCAGGGTCATATTCAACATTGGTGTAATTCCACTGTGTGTGGTTGGACTGAAATTATCCTTATTATATATTCACAGATGCATTTAAACACAGATATTTTTAAGTGTGTTTATGTTTCTGATAGAGAATTGGCCTAGTGGACTGTGAGGGTAATAGTCCCCTGCACTGGCATGTAGGAGAAGCAGACACGTTTTCTATTCACAACTTCACTTGTTATTTTTGTGAAGACAGTGTATTCATTGCCTAGAATGAAGGACTGCTTCTTAATGCTCAACTGCAACATATCTGGCAAATAAAAAAAAAAACGCAGTGAGTGATTTCTGCATCCCTTAATTTTGTCTTCTGGTAGGAGCCAAATGGTTGCAGTGCAAGGCCTTGAAATTGAGAGGATTTTAAGTCAGCGATAAATGGAAGGATTCTTATAACTTTTGTAGAATCATTGGTAGGTTTGATTCGTGTAAATGGAATGTAGTAATGCATGTAGAATGGACCGGTTAAGAACACACTAGATCAAAAATTTGTGTTTTATATTTGTTAGTTAACACATTGGTTTAAAATGCTAATGTATAAGCAAACTATAGACCCATAATATAGGGTAAATGAGGTACAAAAGCTGAGGTTCCTTAGGTTTTGAGAGCAATTTAGCTTATTTGGTACATCTGAATTTCTATAGACTGACTGACTAATTTTTCAAACCTTATTACAGTGAAAGTTACAAGAAAATTGCATAATCTTTGAATTAATGAGATGCCCTAGTAATAAAAGCAGCTACGTGAGGTCAGATAAGAATTTTTAAATGTTACCAGGCTGTGTTGGGGAGGAGAAGGAAGAAGTGGAGGAGGAATTTGCATTTCTCAGCATTATTCAGATTATTTGTTTGTAGAGGGTTTATGTGCATTTCTATTTGTGTGCATGTGTGTAGCTATATAGAAGGTTCCACTTTGTAAAAGAACAGATTCAGTATGGTAGTTATTTTTGATAAGTAGGGCTCATTGAGGATGACAATTTCATTTCACATAAACTTTTGAGGTTTCAAAAATTGTTTTTGTTCCATAATGGAACAAAAAGAAAATCTTTTCATTTAATTCTGTCATGCACATCACATGACCAGCTGCTAACTTATTCCACTACTAATATATGCCTCTGCTTAGCTTCCACACTGGGCTGTACCCTAGGTTACATTTTGTCATTCCATCATGTTACTGTGATATGTTACAGTACTGCATTATGTAATAAGATATTCAGTACTACATACAATGAGATATAGTGGAATAGTCTTCAAAGGGAGGAAGCCTCATTGTTTGGACAGATTTGAAAGTTAATTGGACAAATCATTGGATAATATATCATAGAGAACAGCTGTGGTTGGGGTTATACTAAATGACATGGTAGGTTTTTTTTTTTTAATCTCTAATTTCTGAAATTCTGTGATTCTGGAATTGCTCTAATTTTAAAGGGATACTGTCAAGTAGTTTAGATTTCAATTATAACCCATTTTTGTTGTTACAATCTGGTGGGGGAAATGCTCTCCAGATTCTATACATCTTCTTACTTTCACCATTGCTTACAAGGAAATTTTTAACAATTGATAACCACTGTTTATGCATGACTGTATACAGTATTTTGTTGTGCTGCTGCAGAGCCAACCAGCCAGCCAGCAGAGGGAGCACAAGTTAACTAATAAATCCTGTTCCCAGAACTGTGCTGACATCAATGCTGACACTGATCACAAACAAGTAAGTACTGCAAGTAAGGCAGAGTCGCATTAGCTTGTGCCTCATAAATTATGCAGGAGGCACAGATGAGTGATTATGAAATGGAAAAGGTCAAAATAAGTAGGAAGATTTTTATATCATCTTAAAGAAAGGCAGTGAATATCAATGGTAAGTGGAAAACAAGTGTGTATGTACATAAATACTTGACAGTGTCCCTTTAAGGGAGAACGTGTTTGCTCTCAGATTGGTCAATTTCTCTGAAGCAAGGGAATTGTATGTGACCAGAATAGGTAAGGTAAACAGCACCACATATCTCGCTGGTAAACTCAGTAATTGGGATTGTCCGTACTATCTGTCATTTTCCCCCTATTTGTCTGTGATGTTTGACCTAGGAAATGTTGTAATTTATTATCTATACCAGTCGTCTGTAAGAACTTCACCATCTCTCTAACTTCAAGCCATATATGTGATCAAATGATTAAAAAAGATGGGTTTTCAGCCTGTAAGGATTCATTTATGGCTAAATCCTAATGAATAAATTGAACTTGAGTGTTGCAAGCTCTTGCAACATTGTCCCTAATCTTTCAATATTTGCTGTTTTACATAATACCCTGTGGAATCAAGTGAATAGAGGAAAACTTCAGTTTTCATTTTAAAATAAAAGTAGATCTCTAGCCATCATCACTGCAGAGATTAGCTGGAAAATGTGTATCCTAATGGTTCAAAGATCAGAGGGCAAAAGAATACAAAATATATTTTAAGAATTTCATGATATTTATGCTAGTTTGAAGTTTTTTCAGGGACTAGCTCATGATTTTCAAGCACTTTGGATTAATAATTCTGGGTTTTTTTCTGCTGGATGGGAGTTGGGGGCTACACACACCAAGAAATTCTCCCTTTTCAAAGTGTCTGACGAAGTGGGATATTTTCCCATGAAAGCTCATGCAATAAATAAATCTGTTAGTCTTTAAGTGCCACAAGACTCCTTGCTTTGTTTACAATCTAAGAATGTGTCTTTGCTGAAGCTAGATGCCCATGAATGAGCTGGGTCAGCTGGCTTAGGGTTGCAGCATTTGGTTTCAGACACAGGGGCTGTTTAATTGCAGCGTAGACACTTCGCCTTGTGCTGCAGCCCAAGCTCTGAGATTGTACCCTCTCTTAGAGTCCAGGCTCTAGCCCGAGCCTGAACACCTACACTACAGCGAAACAGCCCTTTAGCCCTATGAGCCTGAGTCAGCTGGCACAAGCCAGCTGTGGCTTTTTAACTGCAGTATAGATATACTTAGATCAAAAGCAGTAGCCTCCGTTGCTGTTACTCTCTCCCCATATAGTGAGGAACCACATGCTTATGTGTTTGCTGGCTATGGTCTGACCCTTTTCTAAGCTACCATACCTCAAAGACCTCTTTCTGCTCTAGCTTATTAAGTACTGCTCTGTAGCCTGCTGGTGGTTGCTGATAGCTCCTTTGCTGTCTTTTCATAGCTTGCTGTCCTTGTGGAACAGAACTACACTAATTCTGCTACACTTCTGCTCCAAAAATGAGGCAGAGGGAGTGTAAGCAGACACTTTGCCTCTTCAAAGAGCAAGAGGCCACTGTGCCATAATTAGCTGCCTAAGAGCCTTTGGGGGCTGGTATTCTTGTGGTCAGATGACAGCCTGAAACACCTGGGCCTCATGAAGAGGCTGAGAAAAGTCAGTCTGAAGTAAGAACCATAGGATGTAGTTTGGGCTCCTGTGGAAGACTCAGAAGAAGGGTCTGGAAACACTCCAGAGACCTAGTCTGGGTGTCAGTGCTGTATCAGGGTATGTCTACACACAGGCTTAAGTTAGACCTAATAAACATTAGGTCCAATTTAAAAAAAAAAAAAGCTGTTCACACAGCGCTTGGGTCATTCGACCCAAGGCTTCCCTTAGGTTGAATCGAAGAAAGGTCCCTTCGAAATTACAAAACCTCCTGCAACTTTGAAAGGATCATCAATTCGAATGCTAAAGTTCAAATTGCTGCTGTGTAGACATATGAATTCAAACTAAAATTAGTTCGAATTCATATGTTTGACCTTCCTCCCAGGGTGCCTAGCACCCTGGCAGAAAGACCAGTGCCAGCCCCATGTGGGGCTGTCAAACCCCACTGGCAGCAGGGTGCAGAGGCAGCCCCATGTGGGTGGTCAAAAGCAGCCCCCCGTGGAGTGTTAAACCCAGCTGGCAGCGGCGTGCAGAGGCAGCCCCACTGCCAGTGGGGTTTAACAGCCCCGAGGGGGGCTTCTTTTGTCAGCCCCATGCGGGGCTGCCTCTGCAGCCCCCGGCAGTGAGGTTTGACAGCCCCGTGGGGGGCTGACAGAGCAAGGGTGGGGGGAGAGGAGAAAGGATTCCCCCAGCTAGGTGCTGACATCCCCTGCCAGGCTCCTGTGTTCTGAGCCGCAACTGGGGCAAAGTGTCCCCTGCCCAGCTCTGGCGGCAGGGCGCCTAGAGCTGTGCAGGGGATGCTCTTCCCTGTGCTGGGCTGTGGGGGCTGGAGCCTGGCACGGGATTGGGTGGCAACATGGCCCTGCCAGGGGGCCATGTTGCCACACCTCCCATGATGCCCCTCTTCTAATTCAAACTAGCAGGTCCTGTCTATGGACATGGTAGTTCAAATTAGTTTTCCTAGCGTGGTCATGTTAGTTTGAATTGACTCAATTCGAACTAATCATAATTAGTTTGACTTGATTAGTTCGAATTGAGTCAATTCAAACTAACAGCCTAAGTGTAGACATACCCTCACAGAGTGGAGGTGATGGAAGAGTAGCCCAGAGGGAAGGGATGAGATTGTGAGAGGGGCTCTAGGGCAACAGCACAGGAGTTGGGGTTCTATCTCGGACATGAGAAGAGAGCACAAAAGGACCTGAGGCTGTGAGGGGACTGCCCTGGGAGGAAAGGCTCTATGCTGAAGCCAGAGAAACTCAAAAGTAAGCTAGAAGGCTAATGGAACTGACCCTGGAGGTTGGGCTGAAAAGAAACCCAGGAAGAGAAGAAGAACCATTTGTTTCTTTGGGTCTTTGATTTGGAGTTTTGTTAGTCAAGAAGGGTATTGACTTCTGAGTCTGACTCTGCTGGAGGGTTTGAGCTGTGTACATCCTCAAGGTAAACAAGACTCAAGTTAGGGGAAACAGAGGCAGGGAACACCTGCCGTTCTGTGTGGCCCCTTAGTGGGAGGGCTGGGTGGAGCATTTACAGGGCAGGCTTGGCTATAACAAGCAGGATTTATGCTGTCCTGAGTTTATGATTAGAGACACTGGTTTCAGTTATACACAGTGTGTTGTACATGCACCTTTTGTTTAAGTTGTGACCACAAAGGCAGCAGAAGTGATATGTTACTTTATCTCATCACTGTGCAGCAAGACTTTCTTCTCATTCTTCAAACTGTGTTATGATTTGTTGCAGAAAGTCTCCAGACACTGAAGATGCTACTCTGTTACTGAGTTCTAGAAAACAGTTATTAAAAAGCAGTTTACATATAATAAATATTTGCTACTCATGTGGACAGGACTTTTTATATAAAGTTGCTATGACACATAGGTTACCATGCCACTGCCTCATCAAGGAAAAAATAACCATGTTAGACAACACGTCTGCTGTGGGTTCCCAGGGATACAGTGTCAAACATTTGTCAGTTACATGTATAAAAGCGTGCTAAACCACTGTGCAGTCTGGAGTTGGACAGCCTTCTGCTGGTCAGACCAAACTTCTCTCCTGCTAAGACAATGAGGGAAATTGATCAGAACACATTGATGAAAGAACCGTAGATACGGGAAGGAAGAACCTCCAACTCAAAGTTTGTCAATCACTTTTCTTTAAATTGAGAACACTGATGTTGCTTTGCGGTTAAACTGTATAGGGACAGATCTCTTGTTGTAAACATTACTAGCATGGGATTTCACATTTTACATAATCCATACTGCCATTATTTATAGTGCTGTGTTAACAATGTCCTTTAGACAGAAATCAATGGGGGCTACTTCTGTATTCTGTATGCACATGCAACTCTCATTAAAGGCAATGGTAACTGCAAATGTACCTCCAAAGGTAGAATTTAGCCACTGCAGTGGACTGTAGGAATATGATTTGTTTTCTGAGCTGAATATATTTGTGACATTTTTCAACAGCCATAACTTTAGCAAGACTTTACTGAGAATACAGTTTCCCATGGCTTTGGAAAGAAATCATGGCTTAATTTAGTTCATGGTTAAAGAAAAACTACCGTAGTAACTATCAACTCTTGAGACTTCTAGGTAGCTCTGTGATATATTTATGGCACAGGCATTAAAAAGAGAAGCTAATTAATTCATTTGAATACGAGTATCAAGTCCTTCTCCCAGTAATTGGGGGAGGAGGTATATATAACAAGCTAGACTGGTAGAGATATACAAGGAATCCAGTCACTGGCTTCTCATGGGGAAAAAATGATGCAGCTGATACTTGTATATCTGCTAAAAAGACAAATGTATTTACACTCTTTTTTTGCTAGTTGCTCATATCAGTTGTAAGACATTCTCTAAAAATGAAAATTAGTCACACAATTACTACATAAAACAGTAAATTCGTGTTAGTAAGAGTAGTAAAAAATGGTCACCATCAGAAGTGGATTGAATTGTCCACATAGTTTCATACAAAGATGGATGATGTATTTGTTGTATCTTGGAAATCTAAAGTGGTGTTTGAAGGTCAAACATGACAAGGGTGGCAGTAGGATGTACAGGCCCCATATGTAGGAATTATGTGAAGAAACAAATTTCAGAACCGATGTGACATTGTGGTTACTGATACCATAGGTTGTGAGCAAACTGACATGGTACATTAGAATATTTCTATGGCATATGTATTATTCTAAATCAGAAACCATATTTGTATAGCACAAACAAACTGTTCTGTTTTCATTTGCTGTGCTGTGCACAGACCTGACATGCCATGGCTGTGATAGCACGGCAAACAATCATGCCAGTGATGATTTAAAATAGTAATCGCATAGACACCATCTGTGCCACCGGCAGGATATGGGGGGGATGTTCTTCTCTACCATGTCACTGTACTGGAGCAGAGGTCCAAGATACTATTGTGTTTGAATTCTTGGGGTACATTTGTAACTGGCCTACATGTCATCTTCAGGACCTTGGGTCATACATGGAGAAATTCATTTTCTGAGTAGGATCATTTCTCCCATTATTTGTCTGCTACAGGACTAATATTGCCTGCCAAAGGAGTACTAGTGGGGACATTACACAAGATACCTGGGAGCAGAATCCTGTTTATCCTATACTTGAATATAATCATGTCTCATTTTTGCCTTTGTCTCCTGCTACTCCCAGACCACAGTTGACAATCATTACTGATGACTAAGGGGGGATGTTTAATAACCAGAATGCTGTTGCATCTATCATACTGCCTACACTCGCAGTTAGTCAGAATCGTGGGCTTTCTTTGATGTCCAAAGGTATAGCCATGTTAGTCTAGTCCAACAACAAAAACAAAACAAAACAAAAAAAAAAAAACCAACCAAAAAAACCCCCAACAACAACCAAGGAGTCGTGTGGCACTTTAAGACTAACATTTATTTTCCACATGAGCTTTTGTGGGAGAAAATCCGACTTCGTCAGATGCTTCAAAGATGGGTGAACTTACAGAATGGAATAAAAATAAATGCAAGGGGGTGTAAAACATAGGATCAGGTCATACAGTAACAGCAAATCAAAGCAGTTGTTAGGTTCAAACCATGAGAAGCCTGAAATCAAATGACCTTTTGTAATGGGAAAAGAACCCATAGGCTCAGTTGAGTCCTGCTTTCACAGAATTTAGCTTGCATATTAATTCGAGTTCAGCTGTTTCTCTTTGAAGTCTTGATGTCCCAGCCACATCTCTGATGATGGTCGTTAACAAATCATTTATCGAGGGATTAGAACGATGGAAGTGCTCAGCAACTGGTTTCTTTGTTTTGTGATTTCTGATATCAGCTCTGTGTTCATTTATTCTTTTGCGCAGGGATCGTCCTGCTTGTCCAATGTATAAGGTGTTGGGGCATTTCTGGCACATGATGGCATAGACCACATCAGTAGATGAGCAGGTAAATGAAACTTGGATGGAGTAGCAGGCTCGATTAGGACCTATGATGGTATCTATTGTGTGGATATGTGGGCAGACTTGGCAGTGTGGTTTGTTGCAGGGGTGTGTACCTGCTTTAATGTTTCTGTTGTTAAATCTGTAGTTGCTGGTGAGTATCTGTTTAAGATTGGGTGGCTGTCTGTAGGCAAAGAGAGGTCCCTCTCCCAAGGCTTGAGAGAGAGAGAGAGAGAGGGATCATCTTTTAGAATAGGCTGTAGGTCCTTAGTGATCTGTTGCAGAGGTCTGACTTGAGGGTTGTCTGTGGTGACTAGTGGTGTTCTGTTGTTTTCTTTCTTGGGCCTCTCCTGTAGTAGATGACTTCGGGGTACCTGTCTGGCTCTGTCAGTTTTTCTTACTTCCCCAGGTGGGTGCTGTAGTTTCAAGAATGCTTGATAGAGATCCTCAAGATGTCTGTCTCTGTCTGAGGGATCAGAGCAGATGCGGTTATATCTTAGGGCTTGGCTGTAGACAATGGATCGTCTGGTGTGTTTGGGATGGAAGCTCGAAGGATGTAGGTAACTATATCGATCAGTAGGTTTTCGGTACAGGGTGGTGGTGATGTGTCTATCCCTGATTTGTACTGTAGTGTTGAGAAAGTGGATCTCCTGTGTGGAGTGTTCCAGGCCCAATTTGATGGTGGAGTGGAAATTGTTGAAATCTCTGGGAAAATCTTCAAGAGCATCCCTGCCATGTGTCCAGATGATGAAAATGTCATCAATGTAGCGCAGGTAAAGAAGAGGTGTTTTGTGATGAGACTTGAGGAAACGTTGTTCTAAGTCACCCATAAAGATGTTGGCATATTGTGGGGCCATGCGGGTGCCCATAGCAGTGCCACTGATTTGGAGATATAAATGATCCTCAAATCTGAAGTGGTTGTGGGTGAGCACAAAGTCACAAAGTTCAGTCACAATCTGTGCTGTGGGATGGTTCTTCTAATAGCTTGTAATCCATCCTTGTGGAAAAGAGCTTCTACATCCATAGTGGCCAGAATGGTGTTTTCAGGAAGTTCTCCAATGGACTGTATTTTCCTCAGGAAGTCTGTGGTGTCTTGAAGATAGCTAGGGATGTTGATAACATGGGGTCTGAGGAGGGAGTCCACATAACCAGATAAGCCTGTTGTAAGAGTGCCAGTGCCTGAGATGATGGGGCATCCAGGGTTTACTTTTTGTGGATTTTAGGTAGTAGATAGAACATCGGTTCTGGTGGTGTTTCTATCGTTATATGTTTCTGTGCTGTCTTAGGGAGTTTCTTGAGTAGGCGTTGTAATTCCTTTGAACACAGAGCTGATATCAGAAATCACAAAACAAAGAAACCAGTTGCTGAGCACTTCCATCTTTCTAATCACTTGATAAATAATTTGTTAACGACCGTCATCAGAGGTGTGGCTGGGACATCAAGACTTCAAAGAGAAACAGCTGAACTCGAATTAATATGCAAGCTAAATTTTGTGAAAGCAGGACTTAATTGAGACTATGGGTTCTTTTCCCCATTACAAAAGGTCATTTGATTTCAGGCTTCCCATGGTTTGAACCTAACAACTGCTGTGATTTGCTGTTACTGTATGACCTGATTCTATGTTTTACACCCCCTTGCATTTATTTTCATGCCATTCAGTAAGTTCCCCTATCTTCAAAGTATCTGATGAAGTGGGATTTTCTCCCATGAAAGCTAATGTGAAAAATAAATCTGTTAGTCTTAAAGTGCCACACGACTCCTTGTTTTTTTTTCTTTAATGTGTTCTTCAGCAGGGATGAGGTATTCTCAAAGGTCTATAGTTCAGCTTAGAATGGCATACTGATTTGGGTTCTGCAGAGATAAGTTCTGAGTTTAGATCCCTTCATTATCTTCATCAGTGATTTAGATAATGGGTGAAGGGTACATGTGCAAATTTAGTCTGCAGATGATACTAAGCTGGGAGAGGCCGCAAGTGTGTTGGAAGATAGGATTTAAAATTCAGAGTCATCTGAGGAAACTGGAGAAATGGTCTGAAGTAAATAATATGAAATTGTGTAAGGACAAATACAAAGTAGTCCACTTATGAAGGAACTATCAGTTCCACCTGTAGAAAATGGGAAATGCCAAAGGGGCAGCCATGTTAGTCTAGTTCAGTAAAACAAACAAGGAGTCCTGTGGCACTAAGACTAAAAAATTTACTTATTGCATGAGCCTTTGTGGGAGAAAATCCCATTTCATCAGATGCTTTGAACATGGGGGATATTACAGAATGGGAGGAAATAAACGCAGGGGAGTGTAAGTCATGGGAACGGGACACACTGTAACAGCAAATCAAAATGGTTGTAGAGATTGAAACACTGAGGAACAGCATATAGAGGAAGATGAGGTCAAATCATCTATTGTAATGAGAGAAAAATCCAATGTCCCAATTAAGCCCTGAAGCAATGCGGTCAAATTTGCAAATAAATTCTCTTTGAAGCCTTGATCTGGTATTCATCTGTCTGGGCACATCAATTAGTAAATCATCAATGGAGTGATCAGGAAGATTGAAGTGCTGACCCACTGGTTTTAGAATGTTGTGATTTCTGTTGTCAGATTTTTGCCCCTTTATTCTTTTATGCAGAGACTGTCCTGTTTGTCCAATATATAAGGCAGAGGGGTATTTCTGGCACATGATGGCATAAATCACATTGGTGGATGAGCAGGTGAATGAGCCTCTGATGAAGTAGCTGATTTTTTAAGGGCCATAATAGTGTTTTTTGTGCTGATATGTGGGCAAAGTTGGTAGCGTGGTTTGCTGCAGGGGTATGTGCCTGCTTTCTGTTGTTATGTCTGCAGAAAGGGATTTGGGTATCATAGTGGACCACAAGCTAAAAATGAGTCAGCAGTGTAACATCATTTATAAAAAACACCCCCAGGACATCATGTTGGGATGTATTAGTGGAAGTGTTGTAAGCAAATAATGAGAAGTAAGTCTTCCATTCTACTCCATAGTGATTAGGCTACAAATTGAGTTGTGTGGCACATTTTAGGAAAGATTCGGGGAAACTGGAGAAACTCTGAAGATGAGCAATAAAAATTATTAAAAGTCTAGAAAACATGACCAGTGAGAGAAGATTGTAAAGATTGCATTTGTTTAGTTTGAAGAAGAGAAGACTGAAGGAGGGCATAACAGTTTTCAAGTATATAAAAGGTTGTTAGGAGGAGGAGGGGGAAAATTGTTATCCTTAGGCTCTAAGCATAGGCCAAGAAGCAATGGGCTTAAATTGCAGTAATGGTAGTTTACACTGGACATTAGGAGAACTTCCTGACTGTCAGGGCAGTTAAGCACTGGAATAAATTGTTTAGGGAGGTTGTGGGATGTCCATCATTGGAGACTTCTAAGAGCAGGTTAACTACATTGTTTTAATTTGTGTGCATCTTTCTGTGTCATCTATTCCTCCTATTTCACATTATCTGTCAGTGTTGTGGAGCACTGTTTGCCTGATATGAGCCTTCAGAACCTTCATTTCAGCTAGACATGCATAGATATGTTAATTCATGTTCTACTCTATATGCTTCACCGTGAGTACATTTGAGGGTCATTTCTAGTCCCCACGTTCTTTTCCTTTTGCAGTTTAGACCAGAATTTTGGATTGCTTATGTTGTGTTTGGTAGAACGATAACTTCCCAGGCTGAAGAATACTAACTATGTAAAAGCTAACAAATGTTATTTAAGTCAAACCATTTTCAGCAGAGAGTTGTTAAAAAAAAAAAAAAAGTTACAGTTCTCCTTGAAGAAAATCTACTTTTTTATATATTACTTAAAAAGCAAGTACTTATAAGAAAACCTCTGCATTTAATGCTCTCCTCTGGTGGAGAATCAGACTGTCATAACTGGAGGATTCTAGAAAGTTCATTGTTTAGAACACATTTTCCCTTCTCTCTCCCAAAGATCTTTAAATTAGAAAGCAATAACCTGTTCTTAGGGAGTAAGGAGGGTTGAATTTAATTATTTATAAATTGAAAAGGAATTGTGGCTTGGTTTATGCTATGGACTCTAGGTTGATATAAGGCAGCTTATATTGATCTAGTGGGATCTTCTCCCACGAAAGCTCATGCAAAAAATAAATCTGTTAGTCTTAAAGTGCCACACAACTCATTGTTGTTTTTTTACTAGACTAGACTAACACAGCTATCCCTTTTGAAATACACATACCAGCCGTGGTTCCACTGATGTAAGTACCCTATTGCATCAACAGCTTAACTCTATCTTCATGAGAGCAGTGCTCATGTTTATGTAGTTAGGGTGATATAGTGTCCACATAGACACTGCAGGTTAATTTCATCAGCTGTTGGCTGTCGTTCTTGTCAATGTCATGGCTTCATACTGGAGTTATAAAATTGACAAGAAAGCCAGAGTGTGTGTGTGTTTTTGGGGGGGGGTGCTGCTTCAGCTAGAGCCTGGTTGCCCCTGGTGGTTTGCTGTACCTACCTGGGCTGTCCCCTGGGCTCGCCAAGGCTTTAGAGAGACTTCCTCGTGGGAGCCTGGTAGCCACCCAGACTTCAGTGGCTGTTGGGGGGGGGGGGGGGGCAAGAGCTTGGGTGAAGTTGGGCTCCTGGTTGGGAGTTGTGTGTGGAGCAACCACACTGCCTCTCTTAACTCCATGGAAGCTGCTGGTGAGGATACACACCACTGACTGAAAGAGGGTAGTGTAGACACATGAACCACTCCACGAAGTACTGCAGTGGCTGTAAGATGACCTAACATAGGTTGGCTTAAGTTTTTAGGGTAGACATGCCCTTATTGAGGGTTATTGAGTCGTGAAGTTCTGGAAAACTTATCTAACAAATGATGTGTACAGAGAAGAGAGGCTATCAGCCTTAAAAGGGTTTGAGAATATTTGGGAAGAGAGCCACAAAAGAGCTCTTTTTTGTGTCTGATATATAGGCATTTGTTCCCTGATGGCCCATGTAACATCCAGGTTGTGTCATTTTTGTGCTGTGGCTTGTTGTAGAAAGAACATTCACAGGGAAGATCAACTTTCTCTTTTGTACTGGAAACTAATTGAGCCTTTAGATAGGTAGAAACCCATTTTAGAATTCTTCAGTGTTACAGGGTGTTACCAGATCAGATAGCTAATGAAGGAAAAGACCTGACAAGTATTTGTATCTGCTAAAAGGTATCTGCTGTTTGAGGCTGCAGAAGTGTGTGTACGAGAATACAGGAGCACACCCAGAAAAATTTTGAAAATCAGAACCGTAGTAAAATAAAATACTAAGGCAATACTTAGTAATATTTTCATTTTCATAGGTATTAGTATTTCCCATGAGCAAAGCTCCCAACTTCTTTACTCGTTGTTCCTGTACAGCAGCCAGTTTGCCATGGCAGATTCAACCTTTAAATCCCCCCCCCCCAATTAATCAACACGTGAGCGGCAAGGATAGGGAGAGAGCTCTTCCACTGCTTTGGTAACTGCTAATAGACACTCAACCGCAGAAGAGAAAACCTAGAGAGGAAAGTTATACTGCTCAGTAGTATTGTCATCATGTATCTTAGTAGACCATATAGGCAATTGCAATTACATTGGCAATGGAAAAATCATTTTTATGTTGAAGGCAAACTTTGAAGCTCACCTAATAGCTTCACTACATTTGGAGTGGAGAGCTGAATTTTTTTTTTGTTTTATGTTACAGTACCAAAATTCTGCAGTGGAACACCGCAGTGATGGAAGGGCATTTACACTAAGATTCTTACTAAAATTGTGAAATCCAGTGCTTTCTTTTGGAAAAATACAGGCATTGAGTATTTTGTATTAGGAGCAGGCACTTTATATTTTTGGAAGTGGCACTTTTCTGCTTCTATCTGATGAATAAGAATCGTTGAACTGTTCCTGATCCCATTCCAATCACTGGCAAACCAACCACTGACTTTGGGTAGTTCAAGATCAGCACTGTTTTTATTTATAATGTATTTATATTGTTTTGGCTGTTAAGAGTTCTGGTTATGGACAAAATCCCCATTGTACTAGTTGCTGTACAAGCAAAAGAAGAACATGATCCCCATTCCAAAGAGAGTGCAAAACCCTAGCTTGTAAAAGAATTTACTTCTGTCCTTGATTTTTCACAGTTGGTGTTGCCTGAATGTATTTCCATTACACTATCTAGTGGAAAATGAAAGAAACCTTAAGCCATGTCATTAACTGTTAATATTTGTGAATAAAATCTTTTTCTGGAATTCAGTGTCCATATTAGTTTCAAGAACTTCACTTTCCTCTACAGGATGCTTGTTGTACGTGTTGTGCTATGGAAGTCTTCATTTCAGTTAATGTGAATTGTATCTTTTTAAATGTATGCTATGGTACTTTTTATCTGTGCTTGCTATTTTACTTTGAAGAAAAATGTTTCATTTTAACTTGGTCTCTTTGAAATTGTAATGTTCTTTTAATAACCTCATTCTTATGTAGGATGTGAAGAATCGACGAAACCCCCGCCTTGTCCCATATGCCCTGCTCGATGATCGTACCAAGAAGTCAAACAAAGATAGCCTCCGAGAGGCTGTCCGCACACTTCTTGGCTATGGTTACAACCTCGAGGCTCCTGATCAAGATCACGGTATTTAATTCAGTTTTTTCCTTTCACAAATCAATGCAGTTTTCACTTGATGTTATGATGATAAAGGCATATTTGTTTGTTGTAAAGTTTTAGTCCAATGATCTTATCTAGGTAGGGACATTGCATCCAGAAATTACCTCTCTGTGTGTATTTCTCTTCATCATTCATCTCTCATATTCTCTTTTTAATCTGTCTCTTCATATCCCGTCTTGCTTCAGATTTGGCAAATTTTCTGAAACATTTATGAATGGTTTTAGAAGCGTCATTTATGTTTCAAGACTAGAATTCCACTGAACTCACTATTGTTCATGGCATATTTATGTTTGACACACATTATGAACCAGACCAAAATATATATTTCTAGACTATGTACTATACATATGTTATAAGCAAAACAAAAAATGACTACCCCTACAAATTTTGGTTGAATTAGATATATATCTTAATATAGTTCACAGTGGTTGTTTTCAGTTATCAATAAATATGAACCAGAAGCCACAAGTATATGTATTAAATACATACAATGTCTTATGTATTATTCAGTTATATATGTGCACAGTAAATGATGTCAGACTGAGAGAGATCACTGTTTTTGGTTTGTGCTGTCTTGTGGTATATACAATCCAAATGTTAGGCTGTTTTGGGGGATTGGTTTTCTCTAATGTTACTGTAATCTCACCTATGTAAACAGCACATCTCTGCACAATTCATGTGTGATTAGAGTAATAAAATATAGATATTGTTCAATAATTGTTTATGCCTAACCCTAGAAAATCAGAAATGTACAACAGCAATTTGTAATAATTTTGATATTTACCGTAGTTGCACAAATCCATCACAGCTACAACTTAGCTTAAGAAAGATTTCTTTTTGAGCATTGCGTATATGGATCCCCACTTCCAGTTATGTGCAACAGTATCTGCTTGGGCTGTGCTCAGCCTTCTGTAGCTGTATACCCTTGTCCAGCTGAGGATGCTTAAGGAGCACTAGATATCTGTCACTCACTTCTTGTAGGTGGAGAACAGGTGGAAGAGAGCAGTATTGGATGCGCATGTGAACATTATTGTTTGCTTTTTCTGTGAAGGAAATTATCTTTTCCTGTATAGTTAATAGTTGGTATCAGGGTGGTGTGTTTATTTTTTTAGGCCTATTAAACTGTTTCCTGAGCCATTGCAGGGCTAAAAAGGATGGCCAAATCCACTGGCTTCAAGCTGTGCCTATCTCTCATTGATGAGCAAACTCAAGCTCTACTTTGATGCAGGGAAATGCTCTACATTCAAGTCACTCACCAGTGGCGCATATATTGCTAAGGAAAAAACCTTAAGATTCACTATTTAGAGAAGATTATGAGGTTATGATCTTCCAGTTCTGATCTGCTTGATGACCGTGAATCCAGGGCCTCATTTTTCTGAGATGGGAATGGGTACCAGAAAGGCTCTGTGCCCCAAAACATTGTCATATTTAAGGACTTTGCTAAGTTGCATTGGGTTATACTCACTCAGTCTTTTGAGTCCTTCAGCTTTAATGGCAGTGTTTCCAAGGACTGGTGTCTGAATCAGGCATTGCCTCCTCCTTCCTATCAAGCTGTCACCAAGCTAAATCCTTGAAGAACTGAATAAAAAAGAAGAGTGTACATTGAGTAAGAACATCAGAGTTTGGTGAATTTGCTTGGTTGTATCAGATTCAGAACCAATCTACACATACTCTGTGTAGGAAGCTTAGTAATATAATTCCCAGCCCTACAGAGGATTCTTTAGTATGGACCAAAATGCCAATGAGACTCCAAGTGAGTTCGGTGGCCCATGCTGTTTAGGATTGATGCCTTAGAACAGTGATTCTCAAGCTGGGAGTGAGCCTTCTTAAGGGGGTTCAAGATGGATTGTGAGGGGGGGGTGATCTGGGAGGTGTTTGGGAGAGTATGAGGGGGCAGTGCTGCCCAAACTTGTGATGATGGAGCCATCTTCTCCTGCTGGGTGAAGGGTGCTAGACTAAGTGGAGGGGGGGTGTCAGGTGGTGGTGGGGACCCCAAGTGCCTCTCGTAGCCAGCCCCAGATAGGTGTTGAGGGTAGACACTCTTAATGAGGGAGGCAGCAGCTGTCTCTACATGGCTGCTGAAGGATAATGCTAAGGATGAGGTGCGAATCCCCCCCCCCCACCATTTTCTCTGTGGGTCACATCAGGCTTCAGAGCTGTGGGAGGGCTGCTGCTACCCTGTGGCCCCCAAATGAAGCAGTCCAACTCTACCAATATATGTAAGCCCTGCTTTGTTTTGCTTTTTTTTGAAGGGAGGAGGCTCAATTGTTAAACAAAAGTCCGTGTGTGTGTGTGTGTGGGGGGGACTCCATGTAAAAATGCAGAGAACTGCTTCCTAAGACAACTTTTTTTGTTCTTACACATCAGTTTAACTTAGTTTGTGTGAAACTGTTGACTCTGAAATACTTTTCTCTGACACATGAGGATTTGTTTACTTTCCTAATGTATGGGTATAACTTTGATCAAGGCTTTTAGTAAGTACAGGGTGTTATGCATGTGTTCAAGAAAGAAGAAACCTTTATATTCTTTCAACTTTTTTCAGACAATTAGCAAGTTTGCTGTTGTTCGGGATTTCTTTCTGGTCAATGACTAATGCAAGGACTAATCTCAAAGACAAAGGTGACAAAGTCATGTGAATTGTGTCTTAAATGACACCGTTTTATGATAGTAGGGAGCTAGTAGGAAAGAATTCTGCTGAATTTGTGAGTGCCCTCATTTGAAAGATTCACTTTTCCAGGCAGTTTGAAATTGCAGATAATGAACAGACCATGCAGTGTTGCTCATGAGTATTCTAATCACAGAGCATCTAGTGTGAGGATGTTTCCTGCATCATTTCCGTATTTAGCCTTTAATACATACTGTAGATCACCTGCCACTCATGGGAAACATTATTTTAGCATCACTTCTTACAGCTGTGTAAAGAAATAAGATTGAGTTTGACTGCTAGGGAAAAGGTATGTGGAAAATTCAGAAATTATAATTGGTTATATACAGAAAAATATTTCTAAAGGAAGCCTTCACAATTATGTATTATAAAACTTGCTCTAGGACACTGGGATTTAGAAATAAAGTAAAAGATTTGACTATGCATGTGGGTTCATGATGTTCTCTTCTGTATGCTTAGAATATCAGGGAGGGAGAGCAATTATTTGAGTACAGCACCAATGTGGACACTAGAAGAATAGATATAAACTGTCCATCAGGAAATTGAGTCTTGAAATTAGATTCAGCTTTCTAACCATTAGAGGAGTAAAGTTCTGGAAAAGCCTTCCAAGGGGAGCTGTGGGGGGCAAAAAAATATAACTGCTTTCAAAACTGAGCTTGATAAGTTTATGGAGGGGATGGTATGATGGGATAGCGTGCTTTTGGAAATAGAGTTCCAAAGGGGCAGCTGTGTTAGATGACAAAGTGGGATGTTTTTCCACGAAAGCTAATGCAATAAATAAATCTGTTAGTCTTTAAGTGCCGCAAGACTCCTTGCTTTTTTTGGAAATCGACTGATTTTTGATCTGTGGCTACTGGTGGTGGCTATGCCAGTGGCCTAAGAAGGGAGGGTAGATGGAGAGGGTTCTGAGTTTTTATAGAGAATTGTTTCTTGGGTGACTGGCTGGTGTTACTTGCTCATGTACTTAAGGTTTAACTCATCACCATATTTGAAGTCAGGAAGGAATTTTCCCCCAGGGCAGATTGGTTAGGGCTCTGGGATATTTTTTGCCTTCCTCTGTGGTGTGGGGCATGGCTCGCCTACCAGTGAATTCTCTTTATCTTAAAGTCCTTAAATCATGATTTGAGGAGGTAAATAACTCAGTCATAGGTTAGAGACTTATTGCAGGAATGGGTGGGTGAGATTTTGAGACCTGCAGTGTGCAGGAGGTCACGCTTAGGTCCCTTCTGACCTTAGAATCTATGGCTATGCCTCCACTAGCCAAAGTTAGTTCTAACTTGTTAGTTCAAAGTAATAATTTCAAACATAGTTCAAACTAACCACAAACTTCTTAGTTTGAACTAACAGTGCGAACTAGTTTGAACTAACTGCCTTAGTAAGTTTGAACTAAGGTGTAGCTTGAGTCTTTGCCATACTTAGTTTGAACATAAATGCTTAGTTCCAACTAACCATTGGTATTTACTAGTTCAGACTAAGCTTTCCTTAGTTTGAACTAAGGAATTTCTTAGTTCAAACTAAGGAAAGGCTAGGGTGGCCATGGGCTAATTTAGTTCAAATTAAGCCTCCTTAACTCAAACTAAAGTGCTAGTGTAGACATAGCCTGTGAGTCTATAATAGTTAAGATGCCGCTAATGTCATCAAAACATAAGTATATAATGAAATCAGAGAATATATTTTCACTACTTTTGAGAGTACCCCTAAATGTATGCCTGGTGTCTGAAATGCACTGTTAGTCTATTTTAGATGGCATACTCTTTGAGGCAGGTGTTGAGTTACTATACGTGCTGTATAGCATTGTCCCCACTAGCAATGGACATAAAACAACACATGCTAAATTCAACAGCATGCCTCTCACTACACTTAAATATTTAGGTTTGCATATTTTTTAGTAGTGAAACTCTTAGCTATGCAGTAGATTGCATCAGAACCCTAAGCTAATAATTTTTCAAGATGTACGACCTGTATGTCTGTTGTAGAACTGTAGAATTAAACTCACAAATTTCAGTTATTAACTTCTCTGTGGTATTATTAAAAAGAGTCTTCTGCATTTATGACATTCTTTGAGCAAAGATTCGTGAGATGAAAGTATTATTTAAACTAAATTTATATGATTAATATTCATATGATTATATGTGGGTGCTGATTCAAATAGGTATATGCCAGAAATCTTGAGGAGAAGTGGCTGTACCCAAGAAAAAAATGACTGATTACCTCCATTTTTCTCCTTGGAGAACTCAGGGAGAAACTGCTTTAAAGGTTCTCCTTGGTTGACTTTGCAGTGGAGTTTAACAGTCTGTAGTGATAGGAAAGTGGCTGAGCTCAATTTAGGTGTGAGGTTACTAAGAACAAAGAATTATCATTATACACAGCAACACACACACATAATTTTCTTATTCTTAGTATGAAAAAGAAAACTTGCAAAAGTGTGGGACCTAGATTTAATATCAGGAATAATATGGATGCGTATAAAAATTGCTTTTGCAGTTAACGTATAAGAGCCTGCTGGATGAAGCTTATTTTCCAAAATACCTTCATATTCACTAGCTTTTATTAGGGGAAATGAGGAGAAATATGGTTATTTTATATTCAGTCTACCACCTCAGTATTCTTTTATTTGATTTATTTAGAGCGCATTGTGCCTGAGGACCCGTTCTTGTGTATATCAATTGTCTTGGATCCCTGATTTTGTCTCCTCTGCAGTGTGATGTGGTGTATGTTAGAGTATGGATTCCTCTTCTTGGGCCTACTTTGCATTGTTACGTACACACTCTCATACAACTTGCACACACAGATACCACAATTCTGAGATGCTTTTAGCTCTAGCGTTTGTGCATATGGTGTCCCAGAAGTGACCCCTGTTTTTCAGTCATTTTATTATGCTTTTACTAAATTCAATTTTTCTAGCTGCGTATTATTTAGCTGTAGTGCTGTTCTATTAAATGCTTCGTTTAATGCCTAGATGTAACATAATTAGAATAACATTATGAAACAAATGCAGATGGAGACTAAACATGTGTTTTTCAAAGTAATATGTTCAAGATAGTTGAAAAGCTTGTGGCAGAATTTTTAGAATACGAGAGTAGCATGAACAGATGACTGCTAGGTTACAGTTATCTTCAGAAACTTGAAGGGATTGTTTTGCAGAATCATTGTTTTCTCAGGTTTTCTTGTCTGACTTAGAATGTTTTCTTTTTGGAACATTTTGGGAAGCCCCTCTTCATCACTGAAATTCTGTGAAGTATTGTAAAAGGATTTAGAGACCTCTAGTGGTTTTCTGGTTCTTGGTTCATGAATTTGTTTAGCCTTGGTTGACAAAATGAAATGTGTTCAGCTGTGTCCTTATTAATTGCTGTTTATTGCTTCCATTAGCATTCCAAATGTTCTAGGTGCTTTACAAACATAGTAGGAAGATATAGAACCATTTAGAATCTAAAACTACAGTGAATCAGAAAAAGTGTAGGCACAGTGGGTGAAACATGCCAGTTATTGGGCAATCTTTTGAGTTAGATATATGCATTACTTCTAGTTGCCATTCAGCCTTGCTTTTAGTAGTCAGCTAATTTCTTGTAGAATCATGCTGGGGAAGTATTTGAATACTATGAGGGCATTGGTGACATAGAGCAACAAGGATAGAAAAATAAGTTTATAAATAGCTGTTTCCAGAGGGGTAGCCATGTTAGTCTGTGTACAGCAAAAATAACGAGAGTCCTGTGGCAGCTTAAAGACTAACAAATTTCTTTGGGCATAAGCTTTCGTGGGCTCCAACCCAGTTTGCATCTGTTGAAGTCCTTTGGAGCCCAGAAAAACTTATGCCTGAAGAAATTTGTTAGTCTTTAAGGTGTCACAGGACTCTTGTTATAAAAAGTTGCATGTAAGAAAGCTCAAGGACAGTTTTGCTGAGGCTTGCATCATTGACGGGATGGGAAAGAGGGGATGGAAATTGGGGAAAAAAGATCAGAATGGATGAGTACTGAGGAGAGAATTAGAGTCTTCAAGGCAAGACCAAGAGGCTGGAACTTGATGTAGTAGGGTTATTTGGAGGGTGACATGAGGAAAGGGTTGTTGATGTGGTCAAAGCCGAAGGCAGGAAGGATGGTCTTAGTACCAATGTCTTGTACAGGCTGAAGGGAGGCAGAGGAGTTAACAGGCCAGCAAGAGAGGAGTGGTTTACATTAGTCAAGATGAGAGAGAGGCCCTGAATAAGAGTTTTAACTGTATATGAAAATAAAGAATGAATCATAGAAATGTGGTGAAGAAAGAAGCAACAGGATTTAGACTTAGCCTGGATGTGCTGGAGGGAGAAACTGGAGGAGTCAAAGGTTGTGAGTCCTGGGCTGTGGGTCTGACTGACTGGTAAGATGGTGGCAGTGTCTATAATGACAAAGAATGTGAGAATTGGGAAGGTGATCAAAGAACCAGTTGTTCTTCTCTTCCAATTCTCCTTCTCTTCCTTCTGTCTTTGAGTCCTTTACACCTTAGGAGACTGTGTGTGGTGGGGAAGCAAGATAAATTAGGAATAGTGAAGGTTTAAAAGTTATCACCTTAAAGGTGGTGGTTGAAGCTGTGTGAGAAGATGAATTAGCTCAGAGAAAGGATGTAAAGTTTAAAAAATAGCAGCAGTCAACCTCACAGCTGTCTGGTATTCCCATGGGAAGAAGTAGAGGATAGGAAAACTTACCAGAAGGATAGCCAGAGAGATAGGGAGAGGACAGGATAAGATGTCAAGTCAGAGGGTATGAATGACAGTAGTAAAAGCATCATAGCGATAAAGAAAGGTTAGGGTGGAGTGAAGAACTTGGGAAATGTTTTAGAAAGAAGGCATTAGAAAACTGTAGGAGCAGTTTCATTAGGGTGTGGTGAACAAAAGAAAGAAGGCATTAGAAAACTGTGGGAGCAGTTTCATTAGGGTGTGGTGAACAAAAGAAAGAAGGCATTAGAAAACTGTGGGAGCAGTTTCTTTAGGGTGTGGTGAACAAAAGCTAGTTTGGTGAGGATGAAATATTCCAGGCAGTGATTCTAGTTGCATGCTCAATAGGGTGAAGGAGATGAAGGAAGCAGTGGCAGGGGCATAATGCAAGCCAGTTCTTGACTTCGTGTCTGTAGATGAAACTACAGTATACTTTTTATCCTGAGGAGATGGAGCCTGAAAGAGGGTTGGGGATTGAAAAGCAGGACAGAGGAATACTGGCCTTGCTTTCGTTTACTGGTATGGGCTCAGAAGTGTAGGTACAGGCTCAGAGGTTAGAGATGAAGTGTGAAACTTCTGTGTTAGTTGTAAGGGGAAAAAAGCAAGGGATAATAGATTATTCACGCATTCTAAAATGACACATGCATATTTATATTCTTTGCTTTAAATATCCAAATAATTTTTTCTAAAGAAAATTAAGTTTAAACCCATGCATTTCCCATCCAGTAATCTTTCTGTGGAGTTTACATCTGTAGTAATAAAGATGGCACTGTTTGTATAATAATGTTGGTGATAAGTTAAGATTAATATGTCCTTTTGCTGTGTATTTTTAAACAGTGTTTCATGCTGAGTCCCTCTTGAGATAATCTTATGTAATTGTATTAATTTTTGAGACAAAGTGGGTTTAAAGCAGAAAATGTGATACTTAAAATTAATTATTGAAGAGTGGGAGCTTTTGGGTTGTAAACTTGTGTATTGTTCTTTACCTCTTGTTGCAATCAGGACATCTCTCTAATGAGACATTATCTATAGAACAGTTTAGGACAGGAAGTGAATAAGGATGGTCTGTTCAATGGAAACTTTATATCAGGTAGTCTCAAACACGTGGCCTGCGGGCTGCATGTGCCCCCGAAAACTATTTCCTGCAGCGCGCAACGATGCTACTGTTACTGATATTTGCAATGTTGATGCCCGGAAAGGTTTCAGTGGTGTGGCCCTCAGCCTAATGTACTAGTCCTCATGTGGCCCTCTGCTAGTCCTCATGTGGCCCTTGTGGTGATTTGAGTTTGAGACCCCTGCTTTATATGTTATTTCAGTGTCCAGCAAATATCTCTTTGGGTCTGATTTCAAGCATCATAAAGATATTATGATTTTTCTTTTATCCTTGAACAGTTTACAGCCATGAGCTCTGTGTAATTTCAAAAGCTTCTCTCTCTCACTAACAGAAATAGGTCTGATAAAAGGTAGGACCTCACCCACTTAGTCTCAATCATTCAGTTTTCTCATAATAAGAAAGGACACTTATTTTCCCTATACTTTGTTTTAAAGTCATCTGTTTTTCCCTACTGTCCTTTTTCCTTGGTGGAAATTGATATAAATTTTTTAATGTAGAAATGTGATCATCTTGTGCATATGTTGATAAAGACTCATTGGGATAAATTCTTCCTTTTCTCCTGCCCACTCATTCCACTGCAAAACAAACAAAAAACCCCAAGAAACCCTAAATTACACTGTTAGAATTGTGTCCTTACCTGTGCACATATAACTGTAGGGAGGCTCATTGCAGTAAATAAATGTTTGCACAACAGCATTACAATGAGAGACTTAAGCTCTAATTAACATGTCAAAGATAAGATTAAGCAATGACGTTATCACTGTTTAGAGTGCCAGCTAGGGAAGAAGATTTCTGACAGCCGAGGACTCTAGCTTAGCAAGGAGTGTCATAACAACATCTGGAGCTCAGTGTTGTAGTTGGACAAATTCAGAAGGGAAGTACAGAGCATTTTTTTCACAGTGAGGTGTAATTAATTTTTAGAATAATTTATCGAAGAATGAAATGCATACTCCATCCCTTAATCTTTAAATCAAGATGTGGGATGTGGATGTCTTTCTAAAATATAAGATCTAGCTCAATCGTAGAATATGGCCATGAAGCAGAGATACTGAATGAAATTCTATAGTCTATTACACAGGAGGTCAGAGGAGATGATCTTGGTGAACCTTCTGGTATTGAAAATCTGTGTATGTATGGTATTTTCTTGTGCATTACCAGACATTGGTAGCATTACTAGCTCACTGTATTAACTGAGCTTTTGAGGCTTCAGTTCTTGATTATATAGTACCATGGTGTATGGTAAATCATTGCTAAATTATGCCATTAACAGCTTCCTAATATTTTTCAGTAAGGTTGAGTGGCATGGATACTGTACAGGCATAGTAATAATCTCCTTTTATTTTCACTACTTTCATTTTGTTACCAGATAAATATAAAGTTTTTTTTTTCAAACTTCACAGCTACAAGGTCTGATATGTGCACTGGGATAATGGAAAGATTCCGGATATTCCGCACAGAGAAAACATATGCAGTGAAAGCTGGAAAGTGGTACTTTGAGTTTGAGGTGGTTACTGCTGGAGACATGAGAGTTGGCTGGACCAGACCAGGCTGCCAGCCAGATCAAGAACTTGGCTCAGACGAGCAAGCTTTTGTCTTTGATGGCTTTAAGGTTTGTATAGCTTTGTTTTGATGGGATTGATTGCAAGCAGTGGCAGTAAGTTTTTAACCAACATCTGTTAATTTTTCTTTCTGGTCCATCCTGTTTCAGCTGAATATCCTTCTGTGCTTTAGCTTTTGTTTCACTGCTTGAAAATACTGTGAATCCACTCTAAGGTCTGGATGGAATGAAAGGCAAAATGCTATTTTAAAATGTAGAATAGTATCACCTGACAAAAATACAATAATAATACTTGGCACTTACAAACTCTCTGCTTTTGAAAATCTCAAAATGCTGTACAAAACTAAGTGAGTTTTCGAGGCACAGAGCATTTAAGTGACTTACCCTAAGCCACTGGGCGATGTGTGACTAGAACTATTTTTCTGGATTCCTGATATAGTGTTATTCTTTTAGGAAATACCTGTAGGAAAGAGAGTGTAATTTTTATTGTCAGCAGTAATTCCATTAGGCTGAATTTGGTGTAAGAATGTAGAAGTTGTATGAAAACGAAGTCTTCATTTTTAACAGAAATTTCCGATAGCATTTGGCGCATATTTAAGTGTGAGAAAAAATGTAGTTCTAGCTCTAGCTCATTATGAACCAATGAGATTGAAACCTAATTGTATGAGAATATTTAGGGAAGAGGAACTTTTTTTTTTAATGCCACTGGTTTTTGTTCCTCCACAAGAGTAAAGTGACTCTGTGGCAGTAAAACATCATTTTAGTGCAAAGGCATGTGAAACCTATGCTGCGACGATAGTTGCTATCTAGACTCATGTCTATCTATCAGGATGAGTGGTGACAAAAATTAATATTAAATTTGTTTTGTATCTGGAGTTGGCATTCAGTTGTCTTATTATAATAATACTTGACAGAAGTTAGCATTACTTTCTTTGGAAATTCAATTTTCAGAAATACAGATTGTCAAACACAGCCCTGTTTTCTTGTTGTTAACTGCTTTTTTTCCCCTGAAAGCATTATATGATGCATGCTGAGGTGCCTTAATATTGAGCTGAAAAGTCAGAATTTTTTAAATGGCTGATCAAATTAAATAGCCAGTCAGTGTCCCATTAGCAAGCATGGACACAGAATGTATTTGAAAATGCTGATAATAAAAGGCTGAGAATCAGTTTGCATAATGAATTCTGAGTTCAGGCCTTGGTGCTTTCCTGCAATGGCTTAAGATCACCAACACCTAAAGTAGTGTAGAAACTGCAGATACCTGACTTGTTTTTATGTGTAAATCATGTCATCAGGCAAGTTTTTCAAGCTAATGCAATCTCAAATTTAAAAACTCCTTCAGTCTACCTGTAAATCAAAAATGGGATTTTAATACTTTTTGTTTTGCTAAAGTTAATGTAATGAATATTACTCCCCTTTTGTATTTCTTGCAGGAAGCACATTTTACCATTGTTATATGACCTATTCTGATTCCCATCTGATATCCAAATGTTTAAGATTGTGGTTTTGATTTGCTACGTTTCTTAATGATTTTAGCTGTGACTGCCTTTTAAGACTGGCTCAATCCTTTTGCCATACCATAGCGGTGGAGATCAGATGTGGTGCTAGAACTAACAGATTCCAGTTTATTTGGGAGTCTGTTTACAGGAAGGATTTTAGATGAAGTATTTTTTTAGTTCTGGAATTCACTTCCCTCCTTGGCCATAAAGAACTTGTGAGTGTTGATGTTCAGAGGATGCTGCAAGGCTCACATGCTCTCTCAGGCTTTTGAGGAGGAAGTAGAGGGATGGAAACTGTAAGAATTTGCACTTATTTATTTAGATTCTGTTTCAGAGCTGTATACAAAGATGAAATATTTATACCTCTAGACCTAGAAGTCACTCATGGGAATTGCTGAGTGACTCCTTGAGGTAATGAATGCCCTCAGCTTCTGTAGAAACCAGTGAGAAATGAGGCTGTGCATCAGCACCAAGAGTTGAGGCCTCCAAAGAATATGGCAGGCATGTTTCACAAATCTAAATAAATGCATTTAGAAATATATGCTCTCTCTGTTTGTTTGGAGGCATAAAATTTGGAGACCAAGCAGTTGTGCATGAGAATTTTTTTTTTAAAAAAAACCAAGATATAGAGCAGCTTTTTAATTTTGTAATGAAAACCATCCTATTTTCATTACAGTCCATTTCTTGCTTGTTTTTCCCCCCAGGAACAATAAAACATGTTCTTGCATGGGTTACCAATATGCTGAAATATAATTTTACACTGTTTACTCACTGGTTCTTATTTTACAATGCTGATGCTAAGAGTGCTTTGACACAATTAATTGTAGGATTTCCACATTCAAAATGTAATTATGATCCTCATGGGCATTGTCTCAGAGAATGAGATCCTGTGAAAGTATTAATTCTAGTTCTGTGTGAGTTGAAGGGGATGATTACTACTTTTATTTCTGAAGGAAGGGGTACTCACTGGCTTTATCCTTCTCTGAAATTCCTTTCAGGCCCAGCGGTGGCACCAGGGGAATGAGCATTTTGGCCGCTCTTGGCTGGCAGGGGATGTTGTAGGATGTATGGTTGACATGAATGAGCACACTATGATGTTCACCTTGAATGGTGAAATCCTGCTTGATGACTCTGGTTCAGAGCTTGCATTCAAGGACTTTGAGGTTGGTGATGGTAAGTGTTTGTGCTCTTTCTACTGGTAACTTGCTTTTGTTACTATGTTGTACCTATTATGTGTTGACATCCTCTTAGTGAGCGTGTGCGCGTGTATGAGCTGATGAGAATGCAGCTTTAAGTTACATGCATGGCATAGTTTACTAGGCAGAAAAACCTTGGCTTTGCTTTACAGTAACTTTCTTCTCTCATTTAACTGAGATTTGTGTAGGGCAGAAAGGTGAACACTGGTAGATGGAGAATAATAATTACTATGTGATGCTGATCTTGAGCACTAGCAATTGCAATTAGAACAGCTTGTCTCTTCATTTTCCTATGGTACTGAGTCACTTTGACTGACATTGTAGTCATGACTAAAGTATGTAGCTTGTAATAGACTACAGTTCAGGATTCTGTGATTCTTTTGAATACCCTTGTTATCTCTAGGACATTGGTAGAGCCCTGCAGATCCATGTGTATCTGCATCAGATCTGTGGGTATCTGCATCCAGGGATGCAGGTATAGATATCTGTAGACCTTTGTTGTGGGTTGGAGTTTGGATGAGGATTCTATTTTTATCTCCCTGGGGTCTGATCAGTTGTTGCAGCTGCTGCTTTGATCTGGGTTATTGGCATACAGGGGAACAAAGGAAGTGCTCCAGCCAATCCCAGGTCAGCTCTGCTTGCTGTCTGCCAGCCAATCAGAGTCTCTTAGACTGACAGTCAGACAATATGCTGCACTTTGGTTGGGCTGCTTCAGGCTCCAGCTGGCCTTTGATTGGCTCATTCCCCACATGGCCACTCTCTACCTTTTCCTTTTCTTGTTTGTGATTCACATACTGTGCTGTCAATCAGAGATTTCATCGGCCAAGGAAATCTCTGATTGGCAGCACAGTATGTGAACTGCAAACAAGAAAGGGAAAAAGTGGGTGGGGCCCACATAGATAATGAGCCAATCAAAAGCCAGCCTGCTGACTGAGTGTGCCCAACCCTGAGTGTGGACGTGGATGTGCCTACATATAAAACCTGGCATGCGGATCGTGGGTTGATAGATACACTGGGCGGATGTGGAGTAAATCTGGATCCATGTTTTTGTATCCATGCAGAGCTCTAGACATTAGCGGGGGAAGGCTGAAGAAATTTTAAACAAACAACCCACCTCATCACTCAAAATGCATAATGATGCTGCCTGTCCTGTGGTCAAACAGAGGACACAGTGTGGCATCTTTCACAACCAATGCATTTATTTTTCAAAACATTTTAAATGTGACAGTAAGGATTGTCTGAGCTACTGAGCAGGGAAAGTTCTTTTCTCCATTCAAATGTAAACTTTTTTCATTTGGTCTCAAGGAAGAAACAGGAAGACCTGGGGTGAATCATTCAAACCAAAATTCAAATATTCATCTTTCAGTAACACCATCATGAGTTGTGTGTGGAAATCGTTATTTTAAATGTAAGAAATCTGTTTTTAAAATTCTTAAGAAAAAGGTAAAAAATACCCATGAATTTTATCTTCAGTACAAAACTTTTTGCACAACTCTGGTATGATGAGTCCCCAAAAAGGTTAACTGGCATGCAATGAATAAGTAGGAAGACTTCTATATAGACAGTACTGTTTTACAAGAAATCCAATGGTAAATTTATGATGGAAAAATTAGAACTGTTTTGGTGATTTCCATTGTAGGTTAAAAGAAGATTGGTCTTACATTCAGTATAAATCAGAATAGCCAGATCTTGGTAGATAGATTTGTATTAGCTGAGAAATCAAAAAGAAAATCATGTCCAAAAGCTTTTACAATATAAATAATTTTATATCATTTTAAAATGATAATTGCTATTAACAAGCTGGATCCTCATCTGTTCTTAAACTGAGTTCACAAAGGCTTAAAGTCAGCTATTCCTACCAAAATCTTGATAGGTTTCTCTTTTCCTCTGTTGTTTTTATTCTTTTTAGTTGTGGATATTGTGTTCACATTGCCTCACCCATTTTCCTATATTCTGATGATCTTTCATTTTGCTTTAAATGTTTGTCCCTGGAATTAACTTGAAGTGCCTCATTATGTGAGTGAGAGAGTTGGTATTGATCTGGCCATATGGTGATAGTACAGTGACCCATTATTGTAAGTGTATATTACAGGGATGGGCACACTATGGCTTGTGAACCAAATTTAGCTCTTTTACAGTTAAAGTGCGGCTCACAGAACTCTGTGTGGCCCCTTATTCTCTGCCTACTTGAGTGGGGTGAGGTGTTTGGAACTTCTGTCCTGCAGCTCAGTGTTGGGGCTAGCAAATTCTGTGCAGCAGAGATAGGAGTGTTGGGGGAAGGGGTCATTAAGTTTGGCCACTCCTGTTAATACGTTAATTGTGTATTTCATTATTTATATAAAACATTGGTAGTGAAAGTGTTGGAGTTTCTACAAACATAACACATCTGAAACAAATGCACACAAAGCAAGAAAATGAAATGTAACTCATCTAACACTACGTAGCCTGCACTTTTCTCCAGAGGCGCGTACTTTAGGATTATCACAACCATGTGCTACAGATAGTGCTCCACAACTTTGACTGTATCCTTCCTTCACATTTCATCACAACCCCTTTGCCAAATTATTTTTATCCCCAACACTAGTCATTGTGGATGTTGGGAGCTGGGAGAAGGCAAAATGTTTATCGATCAGCAACTGCACTTGACCCCTTATGTTGCCAGCAGTTGTGTATTAACCCCCTTCCGTGTCAGCTTTCCTTCTTCATAGTGGAATAGAATCTGATAGAAAAGTGTATGTTCTCATGCACAGGTCACATCAAACCAGGTTTATGTGTACCCTTCTTTCTCTCATTAACTGATTGGGCTTATGTGCTCTGATCCACCATAATATCCTGCTTTCCTGCCATTTATTCTGTTAACTCAAGTAGTAGAAACCTGTACTGCGAATTTAAAGGGTGGTGTTATCATCTGACCAATGACCTATGTGGGAAATCAACATGATTTCATATGACAGTACTTCTTTTCTTGTTTGTTTTTTAAAAATCCAAAGAAATTAGCACTGTGTTTGATCACTAGAGACCTCCTCAATACCAGAGCCACTGGACGAGTGCATCCTGATGGTGTAATTGGGAATAGCTTAAGTTTTCCCCACTCTGGTGGTTCAGGGCTTGGTCCCTCCCACACTTTACAGTCTCTTTACAGGACCTCAGCCCTCTGGCCAAGTCCCTCAAAGTCCACCCCTTCCGGGGTATAGGCTAGCTCCTCCTGGCCCACTTGTATCAGCGGCTAGCAGTCTGCACTGCTCTTTATACTGTTCCACCCACTAGTGATCTGGGGGAGGTGTCCAGTGCCCAGGCCCACTCACTTCTTTGGCCTTCAGCCCAAGGACCCTTTGCGCTCAGTTGAGTGCCACCTCAATCCTCTCACTCCTCTTCCGTCTTCACCCTCAACAGGTCCCCTGACACATATACAACCGCCCATGTACCTAGGTTAGTGCCTGGCAGTGCTCCTGGGAGCTATCCAGGGTGCTGTCTAGCACAGCCCTGCTTCCAGCACAGCCTGTCTCCTTTCAGGTCTGAGGCCAACTGATCAGGAGTTGCAGCCCTGCATTTATACTGCCCGTCATACCCCGATTGGCCCTGCAGCCCTCTGCTCCTATTGGCTAGCCTTCTGGCAGAGCATTTAACCCCCCGCTTGGCTGGAACATGGAAGCTACCCTGTTAAAATCAGCATCTTCATTTTAGCTGTGAGGTGACATCTGATTGTAACTGTGGTGTAATTTTCATGTTACTTTTCTCCAATGGCAAGTCAAAGATCAGAAATAAATATGTTTGCCTACATGTATTGAGTCTGAGCTGATTAAGATAAGTTTGAGGCTTTATGCAGAGCGAAGAGATTTTGGTAATGACTTAATTTTCATGATGGTGTTCCAGAGTAGAGTCCAAAGTTAAATAAGAGTACCAAGTCAGAGCAAAATTCTCTTTGTAAATCTATATAGCACTCTTCAGCTATGACACTGAGCTCTTTCACTGTTATATGCATGGAAAGAATTTAACTTGGGATATAGATTTGGTGTGCAGATCTATGAGATTTTTTTCCTCTAATAATAATTTATGTGGAGTTGCTGGGATTTAAAATCTTCATATTTTATCTATGCAAAATTTATATGTGGGTTTTGGTGCACCTTTCTTCATTTTTAGAAACAGCTTTCATTTCTATATAATGGCTTTGAGACCTTTGTGACCTCCAGTTTCTTCACTGAACTGTATACACAGAAGAACATGCAGCCATATTGGGTCAGACCCATAGTTGTCTAGTCCACTATGACAGTGACCACTGCTGAATGCTTCAGAGAGAAGGAACAGAGCAGAACAATTTTGAGGCATCCATCCCCTGTACTCCACTCCCAGCTTAGTCATTTAGGCTGCTGCAGAATGAGACTTTCATTTCAGGAGAAAACCAACAATTTGCCAGAGCCATCTGCCGTGCTTCAGAGGAGACAGCCTACTTATAAGCCAGTGTGGGTGTTATAACATATTTCTGAATAGGGAGAAGGGAATACAGCTCTCTGCCAAGTTACTAATCAAGCTCACAGGCCCTATTTTAAGGTCTACTGCCAACAGGAAAAGTTCCACAAAATTATGACAGACTATACCACTTGTGTGCTATCACTCTTGTCAATAGACAACATAACTGCTAAATGATAATAGCACATTATATTTATGTGCAAGAGAGATTTCATACAGGAGATATGGTGCATTGATGCATTATGGATCTCAGTGTTCAGCCAGGTAAACAGTATGATTCATTTTCTATCTCCAGTTACCCAATGTAATCTCAGAGCATGATTTTCATGTATGAACTATACATTTGACTCAAAAAAAATTTCCAAGTTGTACTCTGTCTTCTTCTAAAGAGTGTAAGTTATAAAAAATTATTTTGCTGCCCTATCCTTTTGCCTGAGCAAGGGGTAGTATTACATGGTTCACATTGGATGTGGGAAAAGGTGATGGAGTTCTAGGACCAAATCCCTTATTCAGTATGCTGTCTGTCAAAAGCAACCTTGGGTTCCAAATCCTACCCTGACTGTGCAACTCTGTTTACTTTGGCGTGGTAACACTGCGTGTAAATCAGAGCATAATTTGACCTAGGGAATGAATTAATGCTAACACAGGCCGGTGTCTTCAACCATTTTTATTCCAAGTATGAGGCACTGCAGCAAATAGTGATCCAGCATGGGTTATTTTAGCTATTGCAGAGTGGGTTGGTGATTAGTTTGGTTCCTATGGAACTGGGCTGGTGATATGGATTCTTATCTCCAAGTCACACTGACTTATAGTTACTGAGTTAATGAGAATCTTCTAGACTGCATTTTCATTATCTACTTATCTTCTACACTCCTCCTGTTTTCGTGCCTGCTTTCTGCTCATCACATCACATCACATGATGCTGCTTGTATTGTACAGCACTAAGCCCTTTCATATATGAGCTGATTGCTGTAATAAAGGATGAGCTCATATATATTGGATCTCCAATAGCAGTAGATAAAGAATTTGGTTAAAAAAAGCTATTACCGCTTCCTTCTATCAAATACTGACTCTTGTTAAAACCCAGTTCTAACTGGTTGTTCTCTAGTTGCAAATTCACATGAATTTGCTGTAAACTGCATTTTATTCTTCCACTTTTCTGTTTTTGAGTAAATTTTGGAGCATTTTCCCCATTTACACGTTTATTCTTCAAAGAAAATGACAGAGGCTTCCTGAAATGTTGTTCTAAACATATATTTTTCTGTTACAAGGCAAAATCCTTTTTGCATCAAAGGTGAAATAAGCCTACAGTTTCTTAAATGTCTGATTGACACTGTACCAGAACTCCTCATAAAAACTTTGCAGGCACTCCTAGTTTCTAATCTATAATGTTATTTTTTTAAAATGAAGTCAGAATGCTTGTGTAAAATATTTTGTTCATATTCTGAGAAGGTGTAGTTGGCCTCAGAGTCATCTCTATCAAGTGTATGTTATGTCAATGCTCCTTGGACTTTTTTTTTTTTTTTTTTTTAATTGAAGATGGTGCAGGGCTGAATGGCTCCTGTGTGAGCCTTAGGAAACACTGAGTCACTAACACACATCACTTCTTATAGTGCCTACTTCTTTAGAGTCCCCGAGAAGCATTTTCCTAGCACCAGTCTATGGGTGTGTTCACACAGCCTCCTTATTTCAAAACAACGGAGGTTGTTTCGAAATAAGGTTTTGGCTGTTCACACGACGCACGGTTGTTTTGGAACAACAGGAACTGTTGACATGATTGGGATAACAGACATGATTGGGATAACAGAGACGTGGTGGAATAGTTTGCATGACTGGAGCTCTGCAATAGATGGGTATAAACTGTTCAGGAAGGACAGGCAGGGAAGGAAAGGGGGAGGAGTAGCACTATATGTAAAGGAGCTCTATGACTGCTCAGAGCTTCATTATGAAAGTGGAAACAAGCCAGTTGAAAGTCTGTGGGTTAAGTTTAGAGGGGAGAGCAACAAGGGGGATGTTGTGGTAGGTGTCTGCTACAGACCACCAGATCAGAAGGAGGAAGTGGATGAGGCATTCTGTGTACAACTAACAGAAGTTTCTAGAGCACAGGCCCTGGTTCTCATGGGGGACTTCAATTACCCTGACATCTGCTGGAAGGCCAATACAGCAGTGCACAGGCAATCCAGGAAGTTTCTGGAGAGTGTTGAGGACAACTTCCTGGTACAAATGCTGGAGCAACCGACGAGGGGCCTTGCGCCTCTCGATCTGCTGCTCACAAATAGAGAAGAATTTATCAGGGAAGTAGAAGTGAATGGCAGCCTGGGTAGCAGTGACCATGAAATGATTGAGTTCAAGTTGATGATTAAAGGAAAGAAGGAAAGAAGCAAAACACAGACCCTGGACTTCAGAAAAGCAGATTTTGTCTCCCTCAGGGAACTGATGGGCAGGATCCCTTGGGAGGCTGATCTGAAGGGGAAAGGTGTCCAAGAGAGTTGGGTGCATTTTAAAGAAACCCTGCTAAGGGCACAGGAAGATACAATTCTGATAAGGAGAAAGCACAGCAAATGTGGAAGGCGCCCACTGTGGCTTAACAGAGAGCTCTGCACTGAGCTGAAGCATAAAAAGGACGCTTACAGGAAGTGGAAGCTAGGACAGATGACTAAGGAGGCATATAAAGACATTGCTCGGGACTGCAGGGATAAAATCAGAAAGGCCAAAGGACAAATGGAGTTGTGACTAGCAAGGGATGTGAAGGATAACAGGAAGGGGTTCTACAAGTATATCAATAACAAGAAGAGGATCAGGGATGGTGTAGGTCCCTTACTGAATGGGGCAGGCATCGTTGTGACAGAGGATGAGGAAAAAGCTGAAGTGCTCAATGCTTTTTTTACTTCTGTTTTCACAAGCAGGGTCAGCTCCCAGCCCACTACACTAGGTACGGGGGACTGGGGAGAAGAAGAGAGGCCCTTGGTGACAGAAGGTCAGGTTAGGGACTGCTTAAAGAAACTAGATGTGCACAAGTCCATGGGGCCGGATGAACTGCATCCGAGGGTGCTGAGGGAGCTGGCTGATGAGATAGCAGTACCGTTGGCCATTATCTTTGAAAACTCGTGGCGAACGGGGGAGGTGCCAGAGGACTGGAAAAAAGCAAATATAGTACCTATCTTCAAGAAAGGCAAAAAGGAGGATCCAGGGAATTACAGACCTGTCAGCCTCACCTCAATCCCTGGAAAAATCATGGAGCAGCTTCTCAAAGAATCCATCCTGAAACACTTGGAGGAACGTAGAGTAATCAGGAACAGTCAGCATGGATTTACCAAGGGTAAATCATGCCTGACCAACCTCATCGCCTTCTATGATGAGATGACTGGATTTGTGGATGTGGGAAGAGCCGTTGATGTGATATACCTTGACTTTAGCAAGGCTTTTGATACGGTTTCCCACAGCATTCTCATTGGCAAATTAAGGAAGTATGGGTTAGATGCGTGGACTGTAAGGTGGATAGAAAACTGGCTAGAACAACGGTTTCAGTGCGTAGGAATCAAGTTGGCAGGCAGTAACAAGTGGTGTGCCCCAGGGGTCGGTCCTGGGGCCAGTTCTGTTCAATGTTTTCATTAATGATCTGGATGATGGGATAGATTGCACACTTAGTAAGTTTGCAGATGATACCAAACTGGGGGGAACGGTAGACACCCTAGAGGGCAGACACAGGATTCAGGGAGACCTAGACAAACTGGAGTAGTGGGCCAAGAGGAATCTCATGAGGTTCAACAAGGATAAGTGTAAAATCCTGCACTTGGGACGAAAAAACCCCATGTACTGCTACAGGCTGGGGAGTGATCAGCTAAATAGCAGCACTGGAGAAAAGGACCTGGGAGTCATGGTGGATGGGAAGCTGGATATGAGTCAGCAGTGTGCTCTTGCTGCCAAAAAGGCCAATGGCATACTGGGCTGCATCAGAAGAAGTGTTGCCAGCAGATCGAGGGATGTGATCATTCCCCTCTATTCTGCACTAGTGAGGCCACATCTGGAATACTGTGTCCAGTTTTGGGCTCCCCACTACAAAAAGGACATGGACAAATTAGAGAGAGTCCAGAGGAGGGCAACAAAAATGATCCAAGGGCTGGAGCACAAGCCCTATGAAGAAAGACTGAAGGAACTAGGCTTATTTAGCCTGCAGAAGAGAAGACTGAGGGGGGATTTGATAGCAACCTTCAACTACTTGAAGGGTTGCTCCAAGGAGGAGGGAGCTCGACTGTTCTCGGTAGTAACAGAGGGCAGAACGAGAAGCAATGGCTTCAAGTTACAGCTGGGGCGGTCCAGGCTGGATATTAGGAAAAACTTCCTTACTAGGCGAGTGGTGAAGCATTGGAATAAGCTGCCTAGGGAGGTGGTGGAATCTCCATCTCTGGAGGTGTTCAAGGCCCAGCTGGACAAAACCCTGAGTGGGATGATCTAATGGGAGTGGTCCTGCTTTTTTTGGCAGGGGGTTGAACTAGATGACCTCGTGGGGTCCCTTCCAACCCTATGATTCTATGATTCTATGAACTGCGTTTTTTCGAAACAAGTTAAACCTAGTCTGTGGGCGAAACAACGTTGTTTCGCAATGGTTGTTTCGAAACAACGCTCTGCGAACGTGTTGTTTCGAAATAACTGTTGTCCGGAATCGCTATTTTGATTCTGGCTTTTTTTTCTTATTTCGAATTAACATTTTGTTAATTCGAAATAAGTTGTTTCGAAATAAGCGTTATTTCGATATACGGTTGTTTCGAAACAACCGTATCGAAATAACCCACTGTGTGGGAACACAGCCCATTACAAGCATGTGCTTATCTCTGTGGGTGGCTCTGCCAGTCATTGTGAAGTGGGGGACAGGGCCATAATTACCACATCTGTTAATCTCACAGCTGAGAGGCTGATGTGTTTCTCCAGTCATTGTGCTGGCTAACACATGAGTTATAAATGTGTTTTCCTCTTTTGTAAGGGTACAGGTGGGAAGGGAGGCTTTTTGTTACTTTTCTTGTTGCACACTTACTCAGCATTGGACAATTCTACTAAAAAATAACTGACACTCATATATCATTTTTCATTCTGAAGAGTGTCCAAAGTGCTTTACATCAGTAAGAAACAAAGATAAAGGGAGACAGGGTATTAGATAGGCAGACACATGGTTTAAGTCTAATAAAGTTTTATCTAGTTGGCTTTTTCCCATCATGTATAAAGTAGAAACTTGCTAGTGATGAATTACATTATATGGATACATGCTGTCACGAGTGCTTTGTGCTTCTGAGAACACCCTTTCTCTAACTACACTAACTCCCGCCACCAAGGACAGTTGTTCCTTGGAACAATTTTTTTTGAGTGATACATAAACATTTATCATCTTACTGCAGACAGAGTTATGAATTTTGGCTTAGCCCCAAAATATTTGCAATTGAACTGAGAAGGATGCATGTTAGTTATGTAGTAAGTTAAGCTGTTGGCAGGTATTAATTTCAATATATATTGGTTTATGCACGTAGAACTCTGCTAGTTATAATTGTTAAATATGATTTTTCCTATTTAGATCTATTTTCCAGATGAATGATTTATATTATATTTTACCAATGGGTTTGCAATAAAAGAGTAGTCGTAAATCATACTGACTGAGTACTCACATGTCTGTGTTTGAAACTGATGTCTCTTTTTACAGCCTACAATGAGGATAGAAATCCATATATGAATCTGTAGACTAGAGTCCATGCCTTGTAGTTTCTGGCCTTATATTTATCTTGCTTAATATACATGTAAATGACAGTGAATTTTTCTTATCTGTAATAAAATATTCAAAGCACATTTTGAAGTCTGGAAGTTAATGCAAAGCAGCATTAACTGTTGTGACATTCTGCTTCTTTTGTCCTGTCCTGCATAGCTTTTAATTTCATGGGCTCCAAAGAACAGGAAGAGCTAGTTGCTCTGCAGCCTGATCAATGCTATTTCTCCTAATTAATTTCCTTTAGAGTCTTTTTACCTCTACCTGCATAATTCAGTGGAACATTGACATTTACATTTCTTGGAGATGGAGGGAGGAAGAAATTACGTTTTTGACATAAGTTTTGATTTGATAGGGTTTGTTAGCAGACAAGTTAAATAACTTTTCCACAGTATTGTTAGATGGAAGGGGAACAAAAAGAATGAATAGGAGAAAGAAAAGAAAACACAATATTTCATTTTCTAAAATAATAGACTGGACCGACCTAGCAGTGAGATGTTTTAATGTTATTTACGAAGTGGTGCATAGACCTTTTGTTGAATCAGCATGGGTGTGACTTTCACTCTTTAATGAATAGGGTCTTCTCTTAGAAGCGAGGTACCAAGAGACTAATGTTGTTCCAGTGTTTTGCACCAGGCCTTGCACCTGTTGCTGCACAGAGGCATTCCCCATTCATTAACTTCAGTGAAGTTACAGTACAGTATTGCCTATCTAGGCATTCAAAAGTCAGGAGTCTGATCCCAAAATATGATAATATTGGCCTAAAACTAATGAGATTTAAAGAAAGAAATGTTGGTTCTTTTTATTTGCCCTTCTCATTTTCGAACCTTTAGGATACACTCAGGGATAGGTTTTTTTCATGTATTTCTTTGCAGCTATTAGGGCTAGAAATACAGTTTCTGTTTTTAAAAAGGAAATCTGAGGTTCTTGGTGGGGGGCGGGGAGCTGGCCTTGGGCTGAAGCTTGTTGAACAAAATCAAATATTATAAGACCTGGATAAGATCATGAGAGCTTGAAGCCCTGGACATGAGCTTACAATTAGATCTGATGTTCAATATGGCAGTTGTTGAGGTACTATCTTGTATGTGATATTGTTTCTTGCTACATCTCCTTTTAGAGCAGTTTGTGTTCAGAACAGCAGCAGTGATGGGGTTCTCGTTGATTCCTGAGAGGAAGTGTACATTGGTACTGGAGTATGAATTTTTGGATTTCAGGCATATTTATCCCAAGCCTCTTCTAAGTGTGTTATGTCAGGAAACACTTCACTAAAACATTGGATTCATAAACTCTGCTTTATTATTTTTTAATAGGATTTATACCTGTGTGCAGCCTGGGCTTGTCTCAAGTGGGAAGAATGAACTTTGGTAAAGATGTCAGCACTCTGAAATATTTTACTATCTGTGGCTTACAAGAAGGCTATGAACCCTTTGCTGTTAACACAAACAGAGACGTTACCATGTGGCTGAGCAAGAGACTCCCTCAGTTTTTTCCAGTGCCACCAGACCACGAACATATTGAGGTTTGTGTTCTACATTAATGTTTCCCTATATCCATAAAATTTGTAAATATGATTAGCTTCCTCTGTGATATTTAAATTCAATAGGCTTTCCTCACATATCACTTCCATCATGGCCAATTGAAGCTCTGTTCATCCACTCTAATGATGATTCATCACTGTTTTGGTTTTAGTTACTACCTGTGGACCTTAATCTTTAAAAATCTTTGTAATTACAGGGTAACTTGTCTGTAGTCCATTTGGATTCATCAATGTCTGTTTAATTTAAAAGAACCCTAATGTTTTTATTTTTATGGTAACATTTTCAGGTAAAGAGACTGCTGAGTATTCATGTGCTATATATTGGTCAGAATGTTCTTTTAGGTTTGGTATTGCCATTGAATTAAGTAATAACAGTCTTTCCTTTGACCAAACATGGGAATCAGTGTCATCATCTGACATCACATTCACCCTGGTAAACTAGGATCTACCTGAGTGAAAACATGGTAGTTTAATTCTGTTAGCTAATGAATAATCTCTTGGAAGAGTATGAATGTATTAGACTCCTAAAAAATAAATAAAATCATATATTAAGCTAACTAAGTTGACCTTTCAAAAGTCTGAATTCCGGAGTTACAATTGCTTCTGCAACCTTGTTGTTACCCCTTTACATGAATGCTTTATGAAACAGTCTTTAATTTTATAGTTGTTTAGCTTAAAGATCCCTGCTTCATTCAGTGAGTTGTCAGAAGTGCTCCATGTAGGAAGTAGATTTTTAATACTTACTTATATCTTGTTGTACCATATGTTTTGTACAGCACTTCATACAAACTCCACAGTGAATGCAACAAGGATTCCACCAGGAAAAAGTCAGATTATTAACAACAAGCACCTAAGCGAATTAGGCTCAGTTTTAAGAGATATTTAGACCTTTCTCTAATCAGTTGCTGTGGTGCCTGACTGATGTGGGAGCCTAAATGTCAGTTTCAAAAGTAATGTAGACATTTTGAACAAGGAATCTTGTGGCACTTTTAAAGACTAACTAATTTATTTATCACATGAGTGGGAGAAAATCACACTTCATCGGATGCTTTGAAGATGAGGGAACTTACAGAATGGGAGGAAAATAAATGCAGGGAAGTGTATAAGTTATAGGATCAGCTCAGACTGTGCAGCAAGTCAGTGCAAATAGATAAATGTTATTCTTTAAAAGTCCTTCAGGACACCTTGTTTGTTTTGCTGAACTAGACTAACACAGCTGCCCTTTTGCAACTTAGACATTTTGGAGTCTCATTGACTTTAAATGAGACTTAGGCTCCTAAATTGCTGGGTGTTGCAATGCTGAGCAAAGACTTAAATACCTTTAAAAATCTGACTGTTAAGGTACTAAATAACAGAGTCTTCTGAAAATTTTATTCTGCACCATAGGGCATATGCACAAGGGAGCAGAGTTAAGATTGCTTTGGTAACCTTAAACTCTGTATTTCCTAACTTCTGTGACCTCTTACCTCTGTGATCTCAACAGTATTCTTTTTCTCTCTCTTTAAAATATGAACTGTAATATATAAAGACACTTCAGAGCTCTGCATGCTTTGTTGGTGACTGTACTCTGCAGTGTCCACAGGCACTTAAATAGTGAACGGAAATTTCAGTCATTTTTTTATGCTTGTGTGAACAAATTCCGTGAAACTTCTGTTCATGTTTTTGCTGGATATTGTCTCAATTTATATATTTACCCATGTGCACAGACAGTAGGCTGTCTGTGGGTATTTTGTTTTATCTGATAACAAAAATATGTATGAATGCAAACATTTTCAAAATATATATACCTCTGTGAAATTGCAAGCAAAGATTATTAGACCACATGAAAGTCAGATTTGAATAACATAGGACTTCTGTTCCTGCTGCTGTATATCGAAAGGCAAAAGAACATGTATAAGAATATGCAAAAAGGAATACCGTTCTTTCTCTTAGAGCTGAATCTTATGTTTGTGAGTTATTCTACATCAAAGTGGCCAAGGTTGGATTGTTACTGCAAAGAATAGAGGAAATAGGCTATGACAATTTATTCAGTTTATACATGATAAAAAGAAGCGATTCCATACACTTGTCACTATATTTACATGCTCTAAATGATATAGTGCAGGGGTCTGCAACCTATAGCTCCAGAGCTGCATGCAGATCTCTGGCAGCCCCCTTGCAGCTCCCGGCTCTGGGAACCCTGCCACGGCAGACCCTGTGGGCAGCTTGCCCTAGGCTCCTGGGTCCCCCTCACCACTATGGACTCTGTGGCAGGCACCCCGGCCCAGCTCCCTCCACCCACCACCAAGGGCCTACACCCCTTACAGCTCCCAAAACACTTGGTTATTGAAGGAATTTTAAAAATGACTCTTATCTTTTGGGTTGCCAACCTTGGTATCAGTTTTTTAAAAATGTCTATGCCATATTGGTTATGTTTTGAGTCATTTTGTGACTGTAAACACATTGCATATAAAATGTAAAAAAATGCAGATTTTGGGGGGAGAGAAATACTTTTTTTAATAATAAATGAGCTTCTGTATTTGATAGGTGATGAGAATAGATGGCACTGTAGACAGCTTCCCCTGTTTGAAGGTCACACAGAAGTCCTTTGGCTCACAGAACAGCAAAACAGGCATCATGTTCTATCGTTTGAGCATGCCTATTGAGTGTGCAGAAGTATTCTCCAAAACATCAGCAGGAGGGTTGCCAGGCACTGGTCTTTTTGGCCCTAAGAATGACTTGGAGGATTATGATGCTGATTCTGATTTTGAGGTTCTGATGAAGACAGCTCATGGTCACCTAGTGCCAGATCGGGGAGAAAAAGAAAAAGAAGCTACAAAACTGGAGTTTAATAATCACAAAGATTACACTCAAGAGAAACCTTCACGCCTTAAACAAAGGTCAGTAACATTTTTGATCTGGTTTTGTCATAATATGCTGGTTTGGTTTCATTTTAAAAATTACTAGAAAACATATTTTTTTTCTCTTCTCTTCTTGTATTACCAGCAAAAGCTCTTAGTAGTGTCAGTAAACCAAACAAGGAGTCCCGTGGCACTTTTAAAAGCAGCAAATTTACCTATCACATAACCTTATGCAATAAGTAAATCTGTTGGTCTTCAAAAGTGCCACAGCACTCATTTTTTGTTTTGCTGAAATAGGCTAATGCAGCTACGTCTTCTAAAGTTGTGCTTCTGATTCACTGTGTAACAATAAGCATATAACTTAACCTTCTTATGCCACACTTTTATCATCTGTTCAATTGAAGAAACAGAAATCTATAAAAGAAACCTTCCTCTACAGCTAAAAAATTGTGTGAGGTGAAATGCATGCAGTCTTTTGATTTGCTCAGATGAAAGTGCCAAAGGGCTTTTTTTTTTTTTGACCCTGACAAAACAAGGATATAGTGGAAATCTCATGAGAATTTTTTTTTCACAAGAGCTTCCGGAAAAGACCAGATATGTTTAGATAAGCATTGGTGAATACCTGAAGTTTTGTGGTCTTCTGAAGCGCCATCATTAAATATGGCAAGAATATTCACTATGTTATGTTTTTATTTTCCTTATTTCTCATACATAATCAAACAAAATCCCTCCTATGATCCACGAGATGCTCATATTTAAGTTATTGTCCAGACATATTACTAAAATTTTCATCTTTGCACTCTCTTTATATTTTTGGCCACACCCCCTCCCAGCTTCTTATCGTGTTAAATTGTAAATTACTTAGAACAGGGGAAACAGATAAAATATTCAAAAACACCATATTGACTTAGGAGCCTAAGTTTATGTTCATATATGATTTCAGTACATAAGAGCCAAACTCTCATTTAAAGTCAGTAGGATGTAGGCGTCTAAGTGACTTTTGAAAATAAGATACAAGCTGCTGAATAAGAGAATAAAGAAGTGTGTCTTTCAGTGTCTTCTGTAAAACGATTATTACACATATAGGTGATGTAAACAATAACTAACAACTGAGATCTAACTAAATCCTTGAGGCTAATTTATATCTTCAGAATTCCTGTGTGCATACTGACTTGCTCAGAATTGATACAGATCATGATTTTACTGTCCTCGCTACCTTGATGTATTACAGGTTCATGCTCAGAAGGACAAAACCAGATTACAGCACAAGCCACTCTGCACGACTCACTGAGGATGTGCTGGCTGATGACAGAGATGATTATGATTACTTGATGCAAACGTCTACGGTATGGTAACACAACATTCATATTTTTGCTGTTTGCTTTTCTAACAATTGCTTTATTTAGCTAATAGGCGCCTCAGTGCATACGTTAGATTTCCACCCCTTTTATTTCCAGGCCTATTTTTCATGCAATTTTCTGCAGCAGTACTGTGTAATAGAGCTTGAGATCACCACACTCATTCCATTTTGGCTACGTCCACACCTGAATGCTTGTTTTGAAATAAGTTTAATTTCAAAATAAGCAAATTCGAAATAAAACAATTTGATTTAATTTAAATCAAATTAAGGAAGAATAACAAGTTGAAATAGCAAGTCCAGACAGGACTTGCTATTTCGATTGGGGAGAGGGGCACCCTGGGAGGTGAGGCAACAAGGCCCCCTGGCGGGCTGTGTTGTCACCCAATCCCCTGCCTGGAGAGCCAGGCAGGGGAAAAAGAAACCAGGTCGGGAGGGAGGGGGCAGGCCACCAGCCGGCTGACCGGTAAGGGGGCTTGCCAGGAGCCTGGGGGTGCCACAGCTCCCCAAGCCACTTGCCCTGCCGCGGGGAGATGGGGGACCGCGGCTCCCCCCCCTGCGCTTCCAGCTGGAGCTGTAGGTCGGGAGCCTGGGAGTGCCGTGACTTCCCCAGGCTCCTGCCTTGCAGCTCCTGCTGCAAGCACGGGCGGGAGAGCTGAGGTCCCCCTGTCTCCCTGCTTTCCCTGCTGCCCCTGTAGCGGTGCAAGCAGCTTGGGCAACCGTGGCACCCGCTTGCAGCTCGCGCTGCAAAAGACTGCTGGGAGCCACGGTCCCCCCTGACTGCACTGCCGCCTCGGTGGGAGCGGTCGGGGGATCCTTGTTCCTGGCTCTGCCCTGCAGCCAACTCTGGCGGGGCTACAGCCCCTGCAGAGTGAGCTGCAGCAGCTCCAGCCACCCTGCCATGGCTGCAGCCCCCTGGAGCTGGCCACTGGGTGAGCTGCTGCGGGTCCATCCACCCCGCAGGGGCTGCCTGTTGCACGCCCTTGCACCTCCCCTCAGCACCCTGGCCAGGGTGCTGGCTCCTTGGCCAGGGTGTTGAGGGGGGAGTGGGCCTTCCTCCCAGGGTGCATAGTACCCTAGGATGTAGGTCAATTGTTATATCAATATGCCGGGCATATTGATATAACGGAGCCAGGCGGGTTATTTCGAAACTACAGTTCCGAAATAACCAGTCATTTTGATTTATAACTAGGTTTTATATTGAAATGACTTTCCTTATTTCAAAATAAGGAAGTTCCTTATTTTGAGAAAAGAAAATGTTGTCTGGACCTTGCAAGTTTTATTTTGAAACAACAGCTGTTGTTTTGAAAAAAACTGTCATGTGGGCACACCCTTTGACCTGACTCCTACTTAATGCCAAATCTAAAATAACTTCTGTCTGAGGAACTGTAATTCAGCTTAGATCTGTGCTTAAAAACGTTCTATTGGCAACAGGGGCAGACTATGGTCCTGTTTTGAAACAGTTAAGCCCACAGCTATTCAAATGTAGTGATTTAAAGAGACAACAACTAAATATATGATCCCGATTCAGAGTCTGGAATGTGGAAGTCCCTTAGAAATTAATGGGAGTTTTGAGTAATGGCTCAACGGCAGGATCAGCCTCTTGAACAGTAGGGTAAAAAGGGACATCAGGAAGCCTGCTCAGTTAACTGTGTTTTCAGTATTTACAGGCATTGAATGCACCTATATGTCCATTAATCCTCTATGCAGTGGAATGTGAACATACCTACAGTTTTTCTGCATGTATCTTATTAAGCTAGGATGCATCTTTCTTTTTAAAATCCTCTTTTTTTTTTTTTAGTTTAAATCAGACCGCCTTTTTCTGCAGGACATGTCTTTCCTTGAGCTGACACCTTCACTCTTGAATGAGGCCTGTTACAAAAGATGATTCATCCCGACTAGATTGTGGAAAAAAAAATGAAGATTTTAAAACAGCAAATTAATTCTGAATCAAAATTATAACGTATAAATAAAATATTAACACTATGGGATGTTGTTCATTTATTGACAGTATTATTACTCCGTGAGAATATTTCCTGGGCAAGAACCTGCTAATGTCTGGGTGGGCTGGATTACATCAGACTTCCATCAATATGACATGAACTTTGACTTGGATAGAGTACGCACTGTTACAGTGACACTTGGTGATGAAAAAGGGAAGGTTCATGAGAGGTTGGTCCAATTTTTTCTTTTTAATTGAATTATTTGATAATTCATATGTTTTTAAACATCTCACTTGTGTAAATTGAGTATAGTATGGTGTTACGTTGGTATACTTTGGGTTTTGCAACAGAGAATGAGGTCCCTAAATGTCACGGGATCCTCTCACGCAATTTGAAGGTAACAGGCTTAAATCACGCGCACAGAAAAAGTACTTCTTCCCCAACACACAGTCAACCTCTGGAACTCATTGCCAGGGGATAAAACAAGAAGAGCCCTATGGCACTTTAAAGATTAACAAATTTCTTTGGGCATAAGCTTTTGCGGGCTCCAATCCAGTTCATTAGTTGCATGAACTTCCATCTGTGAAAGTGGGTTGGAGCCCACAAAAGCTTATGCCTGAAGAAATTTGTTAGTCTTTAAGGTGCCACAGGACTCTCATTGTTTTTGCTGTATGCAGACTAGCACGGCTGCCCCACTGGAAATTGCCAGGGGATGTTGTTAAAACCAAAACTATCACTAGGTTTAAAAAGAATTAGATAAGATAATAGATGATAGGTTCGTCAATGACTAGTAGTGAAGTTTGTCAAGGGTCTAAACACATGCTCTGGATAAACCTAGCCTCTCACTGTCAGAACCTGAGAGGAAATGATAGGATCTCTCAGTGATTGTATGTTCTATTCATTTCCTTTCAAGCACATGGCATTGGTCACAGTCTGAAGAGGGAATACTGGGCTAGAGGGACCGTTGGTATCAGCCAGTATAGCTGCTGTTATATTCTTATTTGGAAACATGTAAAGTTAAGATCCAGGAATGTAGTACCATGTCACTGAAGGTAAAATAAACTGGTGACAGGTGAGGTACAGAAAACTCTCATCTAATAAAATTTAACTTTTTATATCTGCCTTTACCTGTGAAGAAAAGAAGAATAACACGATGAATCTTGAAAAATGGAGGCAGTACAGCCTTTGTGTCAGTTTCAGTCGTTCAGGTCTTGGTCATGCAAACACTGACTTGGGAGTCTGTCAAATCAAGTGAGAATAGTCTCTTGGTAGAATGCTGGCACTTCCTGCTTCTAGTCAGGCTAGCATTAGTCTGGCTGTTCTTGTGCTTTCCCAACATTTCTGCTTATGGTGCAGTTTAGGGGTGCATACAGATAAATGATTTAAAATGTTAGCTATGAGAATCCGTTTTGTCTGTTTCATGTAAAGTTTGGGCTGATTCTTGTTTTATATGAAGTAGCTCTTCCCTCCTGATGGAACTGTTGAAGATCTGTGGTATGACATTCTAGTTGCAGTTACCAGTGACAGTTTTGCCATCAGTAATGCCCAGGTTTAATCCACAGTGCTAATGCAGTTTCAGCAGTAAGCTGATCATTGCAACCATCTAATTTAATCTGAATAAACAGACTACAACACCGTCCCATACAAGCTGACATGCCGGCCACAAATTTCTCTCTTCAAATTCAGTATCAAACGCAGCAACTGCTATATGGTGTGTGCCGGAGAGAGTATGAGCCCTGGACAAGGACGCAATAACAATGGTCTGGAGATTGGTTGTGTGGTTGATGCTGCCAGTGGTCTGCTAACCTTCACTGCAAATGGCAAGGAGCTGAGCACCTATTATCAGGTATGTGTTTGATTTTCGTCACCTCATCCTAATGAGAAAAGCTACCAGGCTGAATTTTATTAGCATTATTTATTAATAGGAATAAAACGAAAAGTCATCCCCACTGATGAGATTGTGATCTTTTTTCTCCTCTGAGCTCCAGTTATGATCTTCTAGAGTTTCAAAAAGTAGTTTGTACCTACAAACAGTTTATAAATGTGTTATTGTTCTTAGCATTGATGAGGTTTTGTTATCTTCAGTCCCTGTATATTTCTATTTGTGCTTTAGGTTGAACCAAGTACAAAGTTATTTCCGGCTGTGTTTGCACAAGCTACGAGTCCCAATGTTTTCCAGTTTGAGTTGGGAAGGATAAAGGTAAATAAGACAATATTTACTTGTTTCTGTGTAAGTTTTGTTGTTATATCAGAGAATTTTCAATTACTTATTCATTGGAATTCATTATATTCTTGGTATTGGGCATATTTTTGTTGGTACAGTTGTTTAGTATGGACTTTGTAAGGCACATGCTTTGGTTCTTGCCTGCCCAAGTACACGTGAAAATTTGGTTGTATGGCACATGATAAAACAATTTTGATGAGACTGTAACAGAGAGGTTAAATATTGCAAAACGTACATGTAGTGTTTATTTCTTCTGCTTGTCAGCCTTTATGCTATGTGTTACACAATGCATAAAATGATTAGAGATCAGTTTTAAAATACGTGTTATTTATTCATGAGATTATATCATCTTCTCTAATGCCATTACACTGCTTGTATGAACCTACAAGGTTGTCACAGCTAAAATGAGTGCAAATATTGTGACCTGGGCCTCCTAGGATAGCTACCTGAATATGCAAAGATCAGGGCAAGCTGCAAAAATGAGAGCCAAACTCTGTAAACACTGGTACTGAAGTGAGGCTCCCAATCAGTAGCAAACATGCTCCTGATTCCCCACACTGGTCATCGAGAAGCACCACAAAGTACAAAGGGCCTCCTTTCCTGCATTTCAGTCCCTGGTTCCCAAAGAGCCACTGGTTTAGTAAAGAGATAAGTTGCTTAAAACTCTAAGCTCTTTACCCAGAATACCATGCTGCCAGCCAATTCTTTAGTAACTAAAATTAAATGCTCATTATAAAAAGGAAAAAAAAACAAAATATGAAAGATGTTAAAGGGCTAAAGTGAATCACATACATACAAATGACTAAAATTCCATGTAAAGGAAGTCCTTGAAAGAATTTGGAGTTTGGAAGTCTGTGTAGATCCTCCGGTGTGGACCCAGTGCCTGGGTGGGTCTCCGTGCTTTATTCAGTTGCAGATGAATAGATCTAGAGATAGCTGTTGGCTGAAGACTAGAGACAAGGTGGAGCTGGGTGCAGCTGCTTTTTTTACCTCTGGATTTTCCCCTGCTGTGTGGAATTTTTACAAATCAAAATGGAGTTGCATCAAATGGTCAAGTCCTAGTTGCTCAACAGGTTTCTCCCTGTGCCCACAGTATCTGTGAGCTTCCTTAATGGGCCATTAAGGAGGCAGTGGCTATAGACATCCTGTCTAGGGAGCTTCCCAGAAGCATGTAAGTTAGAGTGCAGTTGTAGCAAACATATTCATAACCCCTAATGCAGATATCATACCTACAAATTATCAATATAATTATTCCTAGCAAATTCTAACCGTTCTGTCAGTACCAAACATGGCATATCTCATATGGATGATTGCATTTATGAAATATTGATATGAAATACTATCATAAATGATCCCCTAAATCCAGATAACAAGCAAGGTGTCCTGTGTCACTTAAAGACTAAGAGATTTATTTCTTGCATGAGCTTTCGTGGGAGAAAATCCCATTTTGTCAGATGCATCCAGATGGCATCACAAACATTGTGGAAGAATCTCATTCTTTTATGAAAAGATTCTTTAGTCACATACGTCTGCAGTACAACTGTGTGGCATGGTATTCATATTGTGAAAGAGTCAATGTGATCTTTTTATCTGTCACTACTGGAAATTTAGTAAATTTCTATAACTCACCAAACTTGATTATATTGTGTCATTCCATAGTAAAGAGCAATTATGATAGTTATATGTATATTTCTATCACAGAAGTTACTTTGTTTGTTATCTGAATTTATTGATTTAGCGTGTTTATTGCTAGATTGAGTATCCGGGCTTAGTAAGAAGAAGGATGTTTTTGTGCTTCTCAGGAAGGGCATCAGAAACAAACTCTGATTTGGATAGAAGCATAATTTTTCTTTCATCTTTCCTCTTGCTGCAGAAGTAGAAGGGAGCCATTTGTTAAAATACTTTTGACATTTTAGCATACCTCATATCTGCCTGCTCAGTTAACTACTCTAACTGGTGTAATGCTGGATGTGGAACCTAAGGATTCATCCACTCCATGTCCATTTCCATCTCATTTCCTTGCAGGTGGATGTATAGGTGATACAGCTCCAGCTATCTCTCCTGCCCCAGGCTCAGAAAGACAATTTGGGCATGTCCTAGGTGGCTGGACAGGGAGTAGCAGAGGCCTTGCTGTGTAGCTATAGAGGACCAAAGCGGAAACTAGTCTTCAGTGCCTATTTTTCTGAAGCTCTGAATGGTCAAGTGGTCTGGGCTTATTAAGGAGCAACAAACAGGAACAAACCTTGAGAAATGTTTTTCTTGTAATAGGAGACAGTGGTAAGCCTTCTGGGGCAGAAACTGCTGCTTATGCGTATTTGCAGTCTAATCCTGACAGTGAGACCTGTAGGTCTTACAAACAGTATTGGTAATAGAAATAATATCAAAAACTGATAGAAATTCTAATGTTTACTCATGTAAGTATAAAAGGTTGGGATTTTCATTTTTAAATGAAATATACATGCTTGCACTGTCTGTTTTAGCTCAGGGTCAGTTTATATGTATGGGACAGGGTATGGTCTCATGACAAGGATGGCAGCACAGAAGAACTAACACAAAATTTTGTAAGGACCCCTGAAAATACCTTAAATCCTATTCTTCATGCTGAAATTAGCTGCTTCTGAATTAGGAAGAGGATAGCTTGCAGTGGTGAGGATAGGGTTGAATTTTTGTTTAAGTGCCAGGGCAAACCCCTACTCTTACAAATAAGACCCATGGGATCATGGATGTCCATACAGAGCTGATTGGGCTTGAGTTTTCAAAGATACATCCAGTTAGTCTGCATAGAGCTTGAACTCCCTCTTCTGGAAGAATAAAAAGCTGAAGTTTTTGACCAGGTTAAGAATTACTGGAGTTCATGTTTCTAGTTTCAAGACAGTTAGATATTAAACCACTAAGACATCCCCTTAGGAAACTCTCCTTAGTGTTTTATATATTGTATTGAAAACTTCTAACTTATCAGTTCTCAGCCTATTTTGGAAGCTGCTTAAAATTCTACATCACCACACTAAGCTTGTTTCATTGCATTGATTTCATATTTCTTTGCACCACAGTTATCTTGTGTGTTATTGCACACTGCACGGTCCTATAGAGATTATAAAAATGATTGTTTCCTCTCTCTTGCTGTCTCCAGAATGTAATGCCATTGGCTGCTGGCTTGTTCAAAAGTGAGCACAAAAACCCAGTCCCTCAATGCCCTCCCCGTCTCCATGTGCAGTTCTTGACTCACGTACTGTGGAGCAGAATGCCAAACCATTTCCTGAAGGTTGATGTCTCACGAGTCAGTGAACGTCAAGGCTGGATGGTACAGTGCCTGGATCCTTTGCAGTTCATGTCACTCCACATCCCAGAAGAAAACAGGTTGGTTTTGTCTGTATGTATAAATAGAATGAGAGTAAGTGTGGATCTTACGAAGTCACACAAGTAGCAAGAAAATATTCTACTTGATAATCAGTTCTCTCGTGTGTGTGTGTGTGTGTGTGTGTGTGTGTGTGTGTGTGCGCGCACGTAGAAATAATACACTCTGACCAGGGCCGTCTTTGGGGGGGTGGAGGATTGCCCCTGGCCCTGTGCTTCTTTGGGCCCCACACTGTCCTGCTGCGAGCAGGGCAGTGCGGAGCCTCCACTCCCCCCCCAGCCACGCTGTCAACCATCTCTGACTTGCTGCCTTCAGAGCAAAGCCAAAGGCAGCAGGGTGGGAGGTGGGAGCATGGAACCAGCCTCTGCTCTGGGCTGGCCAGGGGTGGGGCGGGCTGGCCAAGATGTTGGGCTCTGTTCTCCCGCCCCTTCCTTGGGCTGGCTGCTCTGCCCTGGGCTTGGGGAGAGCCGGCCTGGAGGCGGGGCAGGAGAACAGGTTCCCTGCCCATCCTGCGCCTGCCAGGAGGATTCTGTGACTGGCTGTGAGGAGGGGTGAGAGCACAGGGCTCAACCTCTGGGACAGCTTGCCCTGCTTCCTCTCCCTAGCGCAGGGGGTGTGGGCCCTGCCAGCGGATTGGCCCTGGGCCACGCACCTTCCTACGGATGGCCCTGACTCTGTCTCAGAAAGGAGTCCCTTCTCATGGGCCACATTTAAATTCAGTTAGTGAATTGTTAGCTTGATCACATAAACATCTCATCACTGATTTTATTAAATTAACCTAGTTATTTTATTAAACTATCCTAGTTTCTAGTCATGTTAAGAGATCTCATGAGTTAAAGGAGTTTTGGTAATCACAATTTAAAACAGATTTGGGCATTTTCAGGGGGAAGAGCATGCTTCTCTGGATGCCACCACTATATAGAGATGCAGAGAGTACATGGAGGATTTTGTTTAATAAATTATATGGCTAAAAGGGTAAATGTGTACTGGTAATAACTGGTAACATCTTGAAACTAGACACCACAAAGCACTGACAGAACAAGGAGCAGTGGTCTCAAGTTGCAGTGGATGAGGTCTAGGTTGGATATTAGGAAAAACTTTTTCACTAGGAGGGTGGTGAAGTGCTGGAATGGGTTACCTAAGGAGGTGGTGGAATCTGTCCTTAGAAGTCTGGCTTGACAATGCCCTGGTTAGAATGATTTTGTTGGAGTTGGTACTGCTTTGAGCAGGTGGTTGGAGCAGATGACCTCCTGAGGTCTTTTCCAGCTCTAATATTCTATGATTAAATAAGTGAGAAATGATGTAGCTTCAGTTGTAGCCTTTAATGTGTGTGTTTTTGAAGGGTCAAGAGAGATAAGATTCAAACTTGGAGGAGCAATATATTCAGTTAGAGCATGTAGTTCATTTGCTTCCCTTTGCTTTGCAACTAATAAAGTGAGCCCCGAGTTAACTACTTCATGACTTTTTATTTAAAATAATATGAAAGTACACATTGTTTGTGTTTTGTGATTGTTCACCATCTGCATGGCCCTTCAGCCCAAATCTGAGGTCCCGCAGAGGACAGTTCATGCCCAAAGCCTGGGCTCAACCCACACCATTTCAGGAATTTGGCCTAAGGCTGGCCTCCTTTGTTCCTGTGCCCACATGTTATCTCATAGTTTACTTCATGTGTTAGCAGTAATAAATCAACTTAGATCCTCTGTATGCTTTAAGGCTCTTCAAAACCCAGTCTCTGTGGAATAAACTGGCTTTAGTTTGGTTATTTACATCTGTTATCTTCATAGCTAAGCATGGGATATGTGGAAAGTGAGAATTAGTGCATTGTGATCCCTAGTGTAAAACTTAAATATTTTGTAAAGCTTGAGTATATCTTTTAAAAAAAAAAAAAGTTATGTGGTAAATCCTGATACTTCTTCCATGGCTCTGAAGGACCTCAGAAGTAGTGGAACCAACTTGGTTGCACCACACAGGAAGCTCATATGGAGTTGGGGAGCTGTGAGGAGCATCCACCCCCTCTGCGTGCCAGGGAGGTTAATTTAGATACCAATTAAGTTTGAGGACAAGAGCATGCTGCCAACAGAGAGCATCTCTTTTGAACTTTGTAGAATCTCCCTGTGTCTGTTGTTTGGTGTTGACAGTCTGAGGTGGATTTAGTCCTAAGAGTAATTTACTTGTATTATGATTTAATCATAGGAGATGTGTTCTGGAAGGGAATTTAGGAACATCTAGTCCAACACTCTGATCAAAACAGGACCAACTCAACTAAACCATCCTAGCTGGGGCTTTGTGAAACTTCCCTTTCAAAAGCTCTTAAAGTTCTCTAATATCACTTCTAAAAAAGTATAGAAGAGAGAAAAAGGTTTTCATGAACTATCTTGCTAGTAAAATTTGTGTTGTGTTTCAACCTGAAGGGCTTTGCAAGACTACTAATCCACTCCTTTAAATACAGGTTTTTTTTTTTTAAGAAGAAAAATGAAAACAAAACTTATATTCATGTTATATGAAAAGAGAGTTTAGAGTTAGCCCCAAAATTATTTTCTACAAAAGTTATCTAAATTGTTTTTGTAATCTGAATCCAAAGAGAAATTTGTTTGAAGTAAATCAGCCTGACACTGCTCCCATTGAAGTTCACAGGAATTTTTTAAACTGATGTTTTTAATTCAATCTAAGGGCTTGGTTCATGATTTTTAAACTAAGAGTTTGTGTATAAAATGGCAAGTTTTCAATATATGAAACTCAGGAAGTCAAAAATTCAGTGTCTAGAGCAATGGCTAATTTGCCCATATTGTAGAATTTTGAATTACTTTTTTACATTTTGAGTCCTAGTTATTGCACTGATATGAAACTGATATGTATGATATGTTTCTAGTCATTGCACTGATATGAAACTTGCTGCATTTTCCCTTCTTCTCTACAGGTCTATAGATATTTTAGAATTGACAGAACAGGAAGAACTGCTGAAATTTCATTATCATACCCTCCGTTTATATTCTGCCGTTTGCGCTCTTGGGAATAACCGGGTGGCCCATGCTATGTGCAGCCATGTGGATGAATCTCAGCTTCTGTATGCCATTGAGAACAAATATATGCCAGGCCTGCTACGTGCAGGCTATTATGACTTACTCATTGACATCCATCTCAACACCTATGCCACTGCCCGGTTAATGATGAACAATGAATTTATTGTTCCAATGACGGATGAGACCAAGAGCATTACTCTGTTCCCTAATGAGAACAAAAAACATGGCCTCCCTGGTATAGGACTCAGCACATCTCTACGACCTAGAATTCAGTTCTCTTCTCCCAGTTTTGTAAGCATTAACAGTGAATGCTATCAGTTTAGCCCTGAATTTCCTCTGGATATCTTAAAGGCCAAAACTATAGAGATGCTGACTGAGGCTGTTCAAGAGGGCAGCCTCCATGTCAGAGACCCAGTAGGGGGCACTACAGAGTTTCTCTTTGTCCCGCTGATCAAGCTTTTTTACACCCTGCTAATCATGGGAGTCTTCCATAATGGGGATTTGAAACACATCTTGCAGCTGATTGAGCCCAGTGTTTTCAAGGAAGACATGAGCCAGGAGGATGAACGTGATGGGCCAGAGAAGGAGTTGAGTACAGAGGAGCTAAAGCCTGAAGGAGGAGAAGAAGTCGTCAAAGGGGGGCAGATGCTGAAGGAAGGGCTTCTTCAAATGAAACTTCCTGAACCAGTAAAAGTACAGGTAATTGTTGACACTATATTTCAGACTTCCTTCTTTCTTTCATTCAAATAATTCAAAGAACACAGTTGTCTTGTAGCATATTTTAAGCCAAGCTTTCTTTTATTGCAGGCACCCATGAATGTTCACTACTTTTTTTTTACATTGTGTTTTCTAAATGTAACCACTATTAATGATATAATTTCGCATTATCCCATTATTGCCCAATGATAACAGTACCCTTGGGGGATCATATGAGATCTCTTTGGAACCAGTTCTACTGTAAATAAAATATAATTCAATAGGAAATATTGTCTGAATAAAAAATAAAATGGTTATTTTGGAAAATTAAGAGCAGTGATGTCTACGTAATGTATTACATTTTCCCTGGTACTTTGTTTGGAGAAGGGTGGCTATTAGTACATAATCAAGTGAGACCAGCTTCAGAGAGCTATTTTCTTCCTGGTTCTTACATGATTGAGCATGGTTGATACATTTTACTTCTGTTTGGTGGCACAGTGGTTGAGAACCTCTGGTCTAGAATATCCACACTTACTCTGTTATACGTTGGACTACGTAGAGGATGTTTTGAAAGTTTGTTTACTTTTGTTGTTCTTTTTCTGGTGTTTCCTCAGATGTGTTACCTACTCCAGTACCTCTGTGACTGCCAGATACGTCATCGGATAGAAGCCATTGTTGCATTTTCTGATGACTTTGTGGCTAAGCTTCAAGAGAATCAGCGATTCCGATATAATGAAGTTATGCAGGCCTTAAACATGTCTGCTGCACTGACAGCCAGAAAAACAAAAGAATTTCGGTCTCCACCTCAAGAGCAGGTATGACTTGAAATCGGTGACAAGTTCTAAAGCGGTAGCCATGTTAATCTAGTTCAGCAAAACAAAGATGGATTCTCGTAGCACTTATAAAGACTAACAGATTTATTTATCATATGAGCTTCCATGGGAGAAAATCCCACTTTGTCAGATGCTTGAAGATGGAGAAGTTACAGAATGGGAGCTGTAAGTTCTCCATCTTCAAGCATCTGGCAAAGTGGGATTTTCTCCCATGAAAGCTCATGTGATAAATAAATTTGTTAGTCTTTAGAAGTGCCACAAGACTCCTTGTTTGTTAAAATGGATGGTTATTCTTTTTCCAGACTCCATGAGTGGCAGAAAAGGCAAAGCAAGGCTGTAGATCCCAGCCCAGTCAGAGTGCAGTATCCTAACATTCAAGTTTTCATTTGTGTCTTGTCTTGTCTGTGCTGGTAAATCAGATATTTAAACTTACATGATGTATGGTGCTCAGTGCAGTCCAGGACAATCATGTTTAACATTGCGTTAGTCAGTTGCTTGTGGTTAACTGAGGATCCAGACTTGGGATAATCTTGACATGACATCGCATGACGTTGTGTTAAACATGGCAGTCTTTATCTTCACTGAATAATATGTTGTGTTCATTAGTAAGTGTTCATTAGCTAACACTATCTAATGGCATGTTATTTCCCAGTGTAGACAGACTTTTAGAGTACAGTCTTGCCATGCTCTTATGTCTGTGTATACAGTGACATTATAGGAGGGTAGGTTTAGTTCTCAGATGAGGTTCTGCAGTAATAAAACTTTGCATAGGCGTATGTTTTTGGATTTCAGAATACTTTACAAATATTCATTAATTAAGCCTCACAACACCCTTTTAAATATATATTTTGCAGATAGAGAAATTGATATTCAGAGCTTTGAAGTGATTTGACCAAGGTGACACATCTCATCAGTACAGAGTTGGAAAAAGAACCCAGGATTCTTGACTCCTGCCCCTTGCTCTAACCCCTAGACTGTGTTGATGCACATTAATGACTTTTTTACATATTCTTCTTAAATGCCTGATTTTTTCATCAGAAATTACAGTTCTACTGCTATTTATTTCAGTTTATCTGAGGATTTTCTATAATTACAAAAGTGTTTAAAGGTTAGCTGCATGTTTTAGAAAAATAATGAGCAAAAAAGAAATGCAGTATTTGTGTACTAAGTGTAAACCTTGAGGATACTCTGTTGGTCTTCTGAGTACCTGTTTGTATTCCAGTGAAACAAGCAAAGAGTCCTGTGGTACTTAAGGACTAACCAGTTTATTTATCGCGTGAGATTTCATGGGAGAAAATCCCACTGTGTCAGATGCTTTGAAGAACTTGGATTTGATTTGACTTTGGATTCTTTCTTTTTAAGATTAACATGCTCCTGAATTTTAAGGATGATAAAAGTGATTGTCCTTGCTCTGAAGAAATTAGAGACCAGCTCTTGGAGTTCCATGAGGACTTAATGACACATTGTGGTAAAGCCTGTTTTTGGATATTCTTCTTTCTGAACTTCCCTTCACTGATTCAGTAACTTTAGCAAAACCAGGCTATATGCTAAATTATGTCAGTGACTGAGAGATAGAAAGTACACAAAAGAATATAGATTCTTCAGTTGTCATAATGGAAGTGCGTTCTCTCATCTGATCAAAATACAATGCAGTACAATTTATTTGACCAGGAGAAAGTTCATTCCTTTCATACAAGGCCCAAATAAATGGAACATACATATTCTTCAGAAGTTAGTAGATGAAATCTAGTTTTTGTGGTGTTGGGAAGCTCTGTAGCTCTTCATTAGTTTTCTTGGGCCTGGTCTACACTTGTGGTGAAATTCAGTGACAATTGAAGGGAGAGATGTACAAGTTTGATAGAGTAGCTTCCGTATCTCCCATCGACTTCCTAACTTCCATCTACTGTGGTGTCCCTACTGTGCTGTGGCAGTGGGAGATGCCCTCCTGTCGGCACGATGTTACTGTTTTTGTGGGGCTGGATTAATGAATCAATTGAATAGGTCTTCTCTGCTGCTCAGTTGATCCTGCAATATACCTTTGTCAGTATAGACATATCCTAGATCTTGGACGTCAAGAGCAGCTGCTACTCTTCTTTTCACTGTAGATGTCATAGGTTAACTGTTCCCATTCACCGAAAGGTGAATTTCATTCCATCAAAATAACTATGGTCCTATTATCCCTAATAAAATGGCAAATAAACTTCAGCTGTTCATGTTCTCTGAATATTCATGGGAGGAAATCAGAGTTCACTTACTAAAACTTGTGGAGATTGTTGAAGACACAGATAGGGAAAATGGTGCTTAAGCTCCGTCCAAATAGGCAGTTTAAACTTTTTTAAGGGAAGTATTTTTGTTACAGTGATATGAAGTGTAAAATTTTCTCTTATGTCAAAATGTTGAACGTTGTAAGAAAATAAAACAAATGCAAAGTAACCAAAAACAGAAACAAAATAATTTTTCAGGGGTTCAGTGTGTGCTCATGGACACTACAGATCAAATTAAGAAGTTTATTTTGTTTAAATCTTGCCTCAGTCTCCTAGGGACTGATAAGACACAGCTGTAAATAACCACCACTTCTCTGTTTTGTTCTTTTTTTCACCCTTCCCCTCCAAATCATGTAGAAAATAGGGGAAAATAGCTGCTCAATTTGTAAAAGGAATGAGCTGCTGACAGTCAGCAGATGGAGGTGGCAGTTTCGCTGCTCCGCATATAAATTCTCCTTTCATTGAATGGAGAAAAGACTGAGTTCAGTGATGAGATTATAGAGTGATAGAAACTGGAAGGGACCATGAGAGATCATTAAATTCAGCTCCCACACCCATGGCAGGACCAAGTAGCCTCTTAAACTATCCCTGACAGGTGTTTGTCTAACCTGCTCTAAAATACTTCTAGTGATGGAGATTCCACAGCCTGCCTAGGCAACTTATTCCAGTAGTTAATCGGCCTGACAGCTAGAAATTTTTTCCTAACGTCCAACCTAAACTTCTGTTATTGTGATTTAAGTCCATTGTTTCTTGTCCTATCATCAGCAGTTAAGGAGAACAGTTTTTCTCTCTCCTCCTCGTGACAACCTCTTAGATACTTGAAACTGTTATCATGTCCCCTCTCAGTGTCCTCTTTTCTAGACTAAACAAACCCAGCTCTTTCAAACTTCCCTCATAAGTTTGTTTGTTAGTTTTTCTAACTCAGGTCCTGATCCTGGAAGAAGCTTTGTGTATGTGAATCCTTGTACCAGTCTAGAACCCTATTGACTTTTTACATGGAGTTTCTTCTAGGATTAGGTCTTAAATGAGCAGGAGGGAACTTTTCTACTGTTGTTCTTATGCCATTTCAAATGAAATATTCCAATTTTAAATGAAAAAGTGATACCACACTCCCCCCCCCCCCAAGAACTGTAGAGCAGTAAATTCAGATAAAAGAATTAAAAACCCTTTAGTGCCTTCATTTTTCCCATTTTCTTTTTTCAGTTCTCCCAAAATAATTGCAGTCTACTTTTGTTTGCATTGGCTTTTGGGTAAAATGCAGCATTCGCTTTGTTACCAGAGATCAAGAGCTGCAGTATTAGTTTAAAAATAAGTAACACAAAAGCCAATGAAAATAGGGATTATGGCAGGACAGAGTACATGGATTTATGTACTCATGTAATTATTGGGGGGAAAAAGCAATCCCCAAATAAACTGAGATTATGAATCTCTTGGTTCCAGATGATTGACTAATAATGACTGTCAGCCAGTCTTAATTTGGTGATTCATATGGTATATACTGGTTAAGAAATAAAATCGTTTTGATATTCTGCAAATCTGACATTTAGAACTAGAGTGCAGAGAATTGTATAGCTGGAAGGCAAGCGGCATTTTTGCATCAATAATTAGTGTTTCTGCATTGTGACTGGCTGAGATGATCAATTTCATTATTGTTAATTGCTTACATTGAGTCATTTCCACCAATCAGACTGCAATTTCTTTACAAGCCAATTTATAATTCAGTGTAAAATTAGCAATGACTAGGCATCAAATTTTTCGCTATGGTGAAAAGCAGAACAGCAGCCTGTAAAGGGAATAGCTCACATTCCACATAAGGATTAATGCAAAATAAGCAAATTTATTTAAAAAACAACCCAGATTCTTAATTTAAAAAAATGCCATACAGGCAAGAGGAATAATCTAATGTGATATAGAATTATGTTATAAAAGTGACAATCATCTTTTTAACAAGTTGAATAAAATCTGAATTTAGGGAGAAATAAAACCTAAATGGTATTTTATTTTAAACTCATGTTATGCCAGATTATTATTATTTATTGGCCAGTACCAAACCTGTAGGTTTCAGTGACATTATTTTAGAGCAGGGGTTTCAAACTCAAATCACCATGAGGGCCGCATGAGGATTAGTAGAGGGCTGCATAAGGACGAGTACATTAGCCCGAGGGCCACAGCATGGAAACCTTTTCATACAACTTTTGCAGATATTGATAACAGTGTCATTGAGGGCTGCAGGACATACACTTAAGTGCTGCATGTTTGAGACCCCTGTTTTAGAGGAACCATAAAAATAAAATAAAATAAATCTTGCATCAGATCAGCACATTTTCCATTTTCACACCTTGTCTTTCCTTTTAGTGCCATATAACATGTACCACAATATTATAAATGGAGTTACTTGTTCATATCTGCTCATTGAAACATGAATTAATGCCTTCTATATGCCTTTCCACTGAGGATTTCAAAATACTTTATAAACTTCCATCAAGCTTCATGAAACTCTTGTGATAAAGGTATTTTCCCATTTTGCAGAGATGGAAGCTAAGGCACAAAGGCTAAGAAACTGACCCACAGTCACACAGTGAATAAAAGACAGAACCAGCCCTTGACTACATGATGCCCAGTCCATAGTTGTCTATTCTGTTAACTGAGATAACATTTGAAGCAGTAACACTCTGTAGTATACTTAGCTAACAGAGCAGAACAAAATGAGTTTAGCTTTGTTTGCACATTTGGACATGGAGCACAGCTGTAATCTGATTTTTTTTTTAATGATTTAATATTTGTTGCTTGCAGGAATTGAGCTACATGAAGATGGAGCTCTTGATGGCAACAATGATTTAACTATTAGAGGTCGCCTCATGTACCTAGTAGAAAAAGTCACATACCTAAAGAAGAAACAAAATGAGAAACCAGTTGATAATGATGCCAAGAAACCCTGTAAGTAAAATTAAATCAAAGTCCAATGTAGTCCAACTCCAAAAGAGAATATGGTATCATGTGTTATCTGTCAAAGGAATCTGGATTTTAGTGGAGGTATCTGTGTGTACATTTAAGCTTATGACTCTGATTCAAATGAAACTTAAGTTTTTGGTATGTACAATATTGGTTCCTTATGGGATCTGTGAGCAAATTTCTTATACTGAATTTTGCAAGCTTATTTTCACATCACACACTTTGTCCCTTTTCTGGTTATATTTAAGCTGCATCAGGAATTGTGTAAACAGTGCAAAAATTCAGGAAGGAAAGTTAAGAATCCTAATAAGGTCCTAGTTGTACAACTCACTTGTGTTTATGAGATAGTTGCTGTAACTTTGGTGACATGAGTAATTGTTCATCAGTATAAGTAAGGACTGCACAATCAACCTCTACATTATATTAATGTCCTTCCACTTTTTTATAGAAGCGTTTATTTGCCATCTAATGAAAGTGGTCCATCTCTGAGAAACTCCATCACTTCAGATGTTAACAGGCAGTATCATCCATGGGACATAAGTTCTGCCAGCGTGAAGGGATTTCAGTACACGTCAGTGAACAATCAATTGTGTAATTAGGTTTTTTCTGTTTTTTCTTTAGCAGAAGCATAATACCTAAGGTAACCATATGTCATTTTCAAACCACTATAGTTTTTGCTTGTCCTTTGGTAAGATGGCTAAGTGTCCTACTTTTTGACACTGCCATTTTACTATAAACTGTCAAAATAAATTAAAGTCCTATGCAAAGACTGATAATTTTAAGTATTTCTGCACCAAGCTATTATGCATCACCAGAACATACATCAAGGATGATACTGAATGTGTGTTTGTATTATCTAGAGTATATAACTATTGTTAAAACTAGGCTTTAGTGAAGATGCTATGTACAAGTAATATTGAACCCGAGAAATTAAATGTATGAAAATTCAGAGTAACTGTCCCATGGTAAGTGTAACTCACCTCTTTTGTATATATCTGGTATTTCATATAATTGGTTATAATGTCACATTGTTTCTGCTGTATAGGTGTGTAGTGGGAACAATTCATGCTTGCTATGGGAATCATCATTGTGAATTGCCTGAACTTTGTGTTTAAATTATGAATATTAATGTTACATGTACACTATTTTTCACTATTTCCTTGTTTATCGAAAAAAAGGAATCAGTCCCCCCTAATCAGTCCTACTTCTGTACTAGCAAATCTGTGTATCTCAAGCTATGCGGTGCTCCTGTGTATATATAATAAGATACTTAGTAAAATCTCTGCTGTTGCTGAAATCCCAGTAGGCAAAAATAGGCCTTCCACTTTTTGGTCACTCTCTCAAACCCTTTTTGTATTTGCATTCTTGTCCGTATGTATTCCACATTCTAGCAAAGGGAAATTTAAGCTTCAAATGTTAGATGATTTCTTTCTACTGGTAGAACCATGCCATTTATGCCTTCCCCTGAACTGCTTTTTATGGGAACAGGGCAAAAGGTCAGTCCTCTTCAACACACAAACTTTCCAACTAGATTTCTGTTAGTATCAGAATGTGCTATGAGTTGGCAAACACAGACCTGTCAGTGAGAGTGACAGCTCACTCTGCAAGAATGTCACCAACTTCCGTTGTTTCTTTGAGACATGTGCAAGAACTAAAGACGTGAAGGGCAGCTGCTTTGGGTTCAGTGCACACATTTACTCAGCATTACTCTTTAGTGGAAGTGTTAAGATCAAATGTTCATTTTGGTAGGATTCTCCTATAATCAGCACTTACATAGATTCATGGCACCTATCTCCAGTAATCTGGGTCACTGCTTGTAAGTCGCTAGAAGGGGTGTATACATGGACAAGCACTCAAAGAAGAAGAAATGATTACTTACCTTACAGTAAAAGTGATGAGATGTTTGAGATGCATTGTCCATATACATCCTCTGATTTTCCTTCCCCTTTATTATGTAATCTGAAAAAAAAAATCTGGATTCTGTATTGAAGAAAGAACTGGGGAGAGGGAGGTTGGGGTCATCCTACCCTTTATGTTCCTGAGCAGGAGGGCACTCCAAGAGTGTATGCAGCCTTGAACATTCACTGCTGGGTAGGCAAATATGAACTCAAGTATAGTGAATGTCTGCACACCAACATATGGCCTACACATCTTAAAAAACCACAATTAGTGTATTTTTACCATAGTACTTCTATGGAATGAATAAATAAATATCTTATTCCAACAGATAGTGTCCCAAACAGTGGTACTTAGAGTGTGCTGAACAAGCTTTCAAAAAGTAAAATGTCATACTCTAGAGAACAGGGGCAAGACTCCACATGTGACTCTTCACCAAGAACAATGGAGATTAATCATTCATGCACCTGTTCTTTTTTAATCTTTTCTTGAACTCAAGTATTGAAATGTCAGCCAAAAAGCTTAGTGTTTTTAAATAGGAGGTGTATCAGTGAATTCTAAATTAATGGCCATTAAACAACAGCTGATGATGATGCTGATTGTGTTTTGTATGATTATTGTGGAATAATGTAGTATTTTTTACTATGGATCTTTTCCCCTATTGACATAATTTCTTTTGTACCTTTACCACCTTTTTCCCTTCTTTATTTTACCTAACTTTTCTGTAAAATCTCCTGGTGGTGTAATCTCTTCTTGGTCAATGCCTTAGTTTCACCAAGTGTTTCTTATTTCAATGCCAGACTTCTCTCACAGCAGATGCATTTATAATTCAGTGATCTTTTTACACACATTCTGTGTGAACTACAGTTTCCACAACCACAGTGCACCTACCGGGTAACTCTGTAACTGGAAACAGAGATTCTTGAAATTCCCATCCTATTTATAACATAAAATCCTTTTTGGCAACTGCACAATTGCTTAAACAGAAAATTTGTAGTGGGAAAACACTGTATTTTTTATTTATTTTAATGCAGCTTGATAGCTGGAAACTAGGATGAGATACAGCAGTGTGACATGGCAGCTATTTCTCTACAAATCCCCAGTGTTCTATGAACCACAGATGAGAACCCCTGTCTTACAAAGATGAACACTAACCCTCATGGATGAGTCAAAAACCAACATTCGTCTAGCTTTATAAACTCATTATCCTGTCTTATCTAATCAGCTATAAAAGCTTCTTCAGGGACTTTGTTTGTTTTTACAAAATGGTCACAATATTTCCACAGTGTTCCCAGTGCCTTGCAAAACATTCTCTTGTAGTCTCCATGTACTACAATGTGCCATCTGTCATCTGCTAATGTGAATCTCACATGCTGCCTTCTTAGTTTACCTGGTCAGTCTTCATCCTGTCTGCTAAGATTGCAAATGAAGATGCCAACAGAGAGTTTCATTTCTCATTAGGAACTGAACTGTAAGCACCCAGTAGCTGACCTCCTATTGATCAGTTTTTTCTGTAGTGAGTGGGTGAACATGGAGGGTTTAAGTTTCTGCTGGAGGATGTGTTAGTGCTGATAGTGGGTTAAGCTGAATTATTCCATACTGTATATTTTAAAGTTCAAGTTGCATACGTGCTTATGGCTTCAGATGAGATCATAAATACATACATACATACAAATCTGTTTCATACAGAGCACCAAACCATATTTTCTGGTTAGAGGTCACAGTGAATAATAAAACTCCCCAGAGTTATTGCTTTCAAAACTCATGGAAAATTTATCTGGAAATAAAGCTGACCCCTTCTGTATGATCTCTCTCCACTGAGGATCCAGTATATCTTCATGCCTTTTTACATTGTCAGATGTGGATATCATTACAATGATATCTGTAATTTAAAGCTAGCATCTTATATCAAAATGTTACTTCTAGTTTTTCCTCTAATGGCATATTTTTCACTTGACACAATGTAGAACATGGTACCTCAATCTGTTAAGAAAATAATGGTATTTTTCTTGATTGTGATAATTCCCATATATGATGTCTAATGCGTTCAAGACGACTGCTTGAAACATGACAAATTAATGTTGATTGCTTTTAATTCTTCTATGTTTTAGCAACCCTTCAGCAACTAATTTCTGAGACCATGGTACGCTGGGCCCAGGAATCAGTAATAGAGGATCCAGAGCTAGTGAGGGCGATGTTTGTGTTGTTGCATCGACAATATGATGGTATTGGTGGTCTGGTTCGAGCCTTGCCGAAGACTTACACCATAAATGGTGTATCAGTGGAAGATACAATCAACCTCTTGGCATCCCTGGGCCAGATCCGTTCCTTGCTCAGTGTCAGAATGGGCAAAGAGGAAGAGAAGCTTATGATACGTGGATTAGGGTAAATCACTGGAGTACAGTATCACTTGATTAACAAACTTACTTTCTGATTGTTTGTCTCATTATCACTTGCGTTAAGCAAATTGCTTGACTATAAATATAACATCTGCCTCTAATTTAAGGAGGCTAAAAGGGAAGCTTGGGTCAGATAGACAATACCTTCAATAATTCTAAGGTCTAGGCTTTGAAGCATTGTTCATAAAGATGTCTTCTGAACAGTAGTTAACTGCACTGTAAAGTCTCATCTTTTTGGAAAATTCAGAGGAGGGAAGCAAAACGTAAGTGCTTTATTGTTTACAGTTCTATAGAAATGTGTCAGGCCTCTTTGAAACACTGTAGCTTCACTTTAAAGGATATTATCTGTCTATCATGAAAGGAAGACAGGAGACATTTGATATAGTTTTAATTAGGCCTGAACTTTATTATTAGATGTCTGAGCCTACCTGACAGATAAGTGTGCAGTTGAGGTAACCCCATGTTCATTCAATAAGTCCTTTTCCAACTCATTTTTCTGGTCACTGTATACCTTTCCTATGGAACGTCTGCATTGAACATTGGCCCAACACTTGCGTAATATAATATATGACTTGTGACATGCTGGTAGAGGCATTGATGGTTTTCAGGGACCAAGACTTCCTGGCATAAATCCCATAGTACCTCTGACTTGTAGGCTTCTCTGGAGAGAACAGGAAGAAGGGGCAGCTCGTAGGGACTGATAGAGGTAAACACTACTAGACAGTTGTCAGCTACGCTACAGAAATGGTGAGATTTTAATGTTCATGTTTTCAGGCTTTTTTTTAACAACCGTTTCTAACTAACTCTGTGGATTTCACATAATTCCAGGATGTAGGGCTGACAGAGACAAAACAAACATCACAAAACTCACAGTACAATCAGGAGAGTTAATAATAACTGTTGTCTCACGTGATTATCTAGTCATTTTCACTCTGACCTAAGGCAGGTTGATTTTAAATTTAATACTAGATTGAATATCACTTGAAGGCTAGCTACAGCATTTCCAAGTGTAATTACTTAAAATATTCTCTTGTAAAATAATAGTGACACCATAATTTTTAGAATTGGTGCTTGTGTGTAAAGCTGCACTGTGGAAGTAGAGCAGAAAGGGATGAATGTGCTCCTGAGCTGTAATTCAGATAGTAAGGTTCACATTTATTGGAAAAAATGGTAAAATTCTTATGATTGTTGTATATGTGGCTAACACTTGATTCTTGATGACAAGAGGATAGCTGGAATTATAGGGATGCCCTACACTTAAACTTCCTGGGATGTGAAGAGCAGCACATACCAAAATGCTGCTCTGTAACTCTTCTGTGTAGCTGTGGCAAGCGTGAACTAAGAGTCCTATTTTGTGTTAATATAGCTGTGTTTGAAGAGGATGGCTAGGTGAACTAGGAACCTTTTTGTTCACACTTGCTGCATCCATACATGGTTGTTACAGCATGGTACTTTGGTGCATACTGCTGCTCACACCTCTGAAATTCAAACCATGATGCAGTATAGACATGTCCTAAATTTTCTTTTGGACCCAAATTCTAAATTCTTTTCTTGATCTTGATGGCAGATTTCAAAGGCAAATGCATAACCGGTGGAGATGGAGCTGACACATTTCTGGTGTCAGTACTGTTGGTGCCATCATTTGGGGTACTGATTGCAAATATGCATTTTGCTACAGGGAAGAAATATTCCTTCACTTGCACGACATATAATTCAGTCTTTTAATTGACAGAAAGAATCATAGAAACCCTTATTGCAGAATAATTGTTGTTTAATGGATAATTGATGCTTCCAATGTCACATCACTTTGGGTCCCATTTTCACTCAAGCGAAGATCACAATGACTTCAGGGGAAGAAGTGTGAGAGTTAGGATGGCAGAGTTGGAAGGAAAATGGTTACTTTATTAACATCACTTGCCCACAAACCCTGCTTGGTTGCGCTGTTTCCCTCTGTGGAAGTCTTACTGCAGTTCTGTGAGATAACAGCATTTCTACTTTATTCAATTATGACTCTTACTTATTAATATCTTTTTTTAATTATAAGCACTTCTAGTAGTCTGGCCAATTTTAGAAGGGTCATTGAGTGTGTTATGTTTATGAATTTTCAGATTGGTGACATCTATGTAAATTAATTAATATGGCTAATGTGCAGGGGTTAAAGTATAATTTGGGGGGCCCCAGCACGCTCCCACACTGGTGGCCCCCCCTCCCATGCCAGGGCCCAGCTCCTGCCCCACCATGCTAGCACCCTACCCCCAATAACCCACCCCAGCATGAGCCGGGCTGCCCCCCACTCACCAGTGGCGGTGCAGTTGGGGTGGGGAGATGGACTCCAGTCTGGGCGGCGGTGTGGCTGGGCCAGAGGCTGCAGGCCCCAGGTTGGGGTGGGGCTTGAGCCCCCTGGCAACACCCCTGGCCCCTTCCCCCTCCCCTGCCCACCAGGAAGTGGCAGAATGCCACTCCAGGCCCTGCTATTTTTAGGGGCCCAGAGTTTGGGCTTCTAAAAATAGACCATGGAACTGGAACGCTGCATTCTGGGGCCTGCTGTTTTTCAATGGTAGGCCCTGGAATGCAGCATTCCAGCTACATGTTCTATTTTTAGGGGCCCCGGAAAGCTGAGCCCCTAAAAATAGTGGGCCCCGAAATGGTGTTCCAGGGCATTCCCGCTTACTTTAATCCTTGCTTATGTGGTATAAAAATAAATCTCAGATTTAACCTTGTTTTGAAGGAAGGACGTGATGCATAAATGTCAAAGAAAAGTTATATTAATAGATGTTAAGGCTGGCAAAGACCATCTAATGCAGTAGTTCCCAATCTTTTTTGCTTAAAGGCCACAGATTTTTTTTTTTTTTTTTTTTTTTTTTTTTTTTTTAACAACCCTGAAGGGCCACCAGCCTCCACTAGCAGGGAACCTCTCACTGCAGCCAGACAGAAAGAGAGGAGGCTGCCTCCTTGCTGATCTTCTTTCCTCCTGGCTGCAGCGGAGATTCCTCTAGTCCTGTGCACTCCATCTGGGTCCCTTTGCAGAGGCTCACACTCTGCAGTAAGGGAGACAGACTGTCAGTGGTCCCCTCCCTCTGATTCCAGCAGGGACTCCGGTGCCAATGGACCTACATAGAGAGCTTTGCCGTGCTCCCAGCTATGGGATCACTGATCTCCCCTTCCCTTGACTGCAGCAAGGAACCTGCATAGGTCTTTTAGCTCCATAATGACCTCTGCATGGGTCCTTAAGGAAACAGTTCTTTCCTGCAGCAAGCAGGAGAGGAGCTGCCAACCACTTTGAAAGCCCCATGGGCCACTTTTGGCCCCTGGGCTACAGGTTGGGAACCACTGGTCTTATTTGACCTCCTATTTGACACTAACCCTAGTACTTCAAACAGTAATTCCTGCTTCAAGGCCATAAATTTTGTCTGAATTAAAGCTTTTTTTTTTTTTTTTTTTTTTAAAGGCAGCCAGTGTTTAAGTAAAGCCCTCAGGTGATGGAGGATGTCCTGTGTCTCTGACCGTAGCCTTCTCACCTTATGGATGTCCTAAAGCCATGAGGAAATCCGATTAATCCTGTGGCATTTGTGAAGGGTGCTAGACTTTAGCACTACTTCTTGGATAGTTCATCCACCCACTCAGAACTCAATGTCTCTCTGCCTTTCCTTGGTCAATTTACATGTGGATTTAACATGGAATGATGCTGCAGAAAATAACTCATAAGTCTACATATCACTACTTGCATGCCATCCACTTGCATTACCCATCAGCCCATGGATTATATGGAGTATAGCAAGAAGTCAGCAGATGGCAGAATGGTGCCTCTTTGGTTCAACACCCTCTTGACAGATTGTGGGCCATAATAATACCCTTCCTGCAATTTTTTTCACCTTCTGCAACTTGGAGTAAGGAGATTGGTATGATCCTAAGGTCTAGACTAAAATGCCCCCATAGTCTGTGCTGTTGTGACCTTTATAAGTCAGACAAGATCTCCAAAATCATTTAGTGCATGGTTGAGGAGGGAATCCTGAGCACCTAGTCCAAAAGCCTTATGGAGTTTTTGCTGACTAGAGAGAGCCCTAGGAGTTTTCTTCTATCAGATTGCTCTGGGTGTAAATCAGGTGCACTGGATGTATGAAAAGTATCAATTTATGGAAATCCAGCCAACCTATTAGTAGTTTAAATATCATGACATCATCATAACAAGGTATTTTTTCACTGGATTTGCAGTAAGGCCTCTAACTTGACTCATGACCTCTGTATCATGTGGCTTTGAGAACATTTCTTGTAGGTAACAGAGGTGACCTTATGTAATTGGGGGCCCTAGGTGAAGACCCTTTATGGACCCCCTGTTGGCTCCCACTGCTGCCCTAACTGCCCCCCCCCCCAGTTCCAACTCCCACTGCGGGGGGGAGTAGGAGACTGCGAACTGCCAGGGCCAGAGGCTGTGCCGCCTGCCTGCCTGCCCAGCCTCTTTGCAGCAGGAGCAGAGCAGCGCTCCCTGCCTACCTCCAGCCAGCCGTGCCTCCCCAGGGGGAGGAGCATTGCCGGTGCAGTGTTGCCACTTACCAGGAGTGAGGCCCCCTGGAGCAACCCACTTCGAAGAGTTCGGGCCGCTTCACCCCCAGCGACCCCAGTCCTGATAGAGGCTGCCTTGCCCCCAGACCATGCATCGGACCCATTCAGGCCTGGGTTGGCTGGTGGCGAAGTGGCCCACACTCTTAGGAGTGGGCCCTTCCAGGGGGCTCCATTCCCAGCAAGCCACAGTGCACCACGCTGGCTGCTCTCCTCCCTCCCCCTGGGGAGGCACAGCCAGCTGGGTGCACATGAGGAGTGCTGTTCCGCCCCACTACAGAGACACTGGCCAGGCAGGCAGATGGGTGGTGCAGCTTCTGGCCCTGGCAGTCCATGGTCCCCTGCTCTCCCACCACCCCATGACCACAAAGGTGAGTGAAGCAGGTGACTGCTACAGGGCCCTCTTACTGCTGGGGGCCCTAGGCAACCACCTGCTTTGCTTACCCCAAAAGCCGCCTCTGGTAATATACAGCCAAATAAGCATTCAGCCCTTTGTGGAACAAACCATTTCTCTGAAACAGACTTAATATGGCTACCTTTCTGGAACCAATCCATTGTGGATTTTGTATAATTTCATTAAATTACAAGGACTGAATTCAATAATTTTGAACATTTAACTTGATTTTGTCCAGTCCTTTTGTCCCTGTGCATGTGCTAGGGGGATTGTATCCAAGTAAGGACTGCAAAGCATGTGGTTGTGTGAGTATCATGTGACAGAGAAATTAAAATATTTTTCATGACCAGTACGTTTAAATCCTATTTCTTACTCTGTTTCTCTGTAGAGACATCATGAATAATAAAGTCTTTTATCAACATCCTAATCTGATGAGGGCTCTAGGAATGCATGAGACGGTCATGGAGGTGATGGTAAATGTACTTGGAGGAGGAGAATCCAAGGTAAGAATTTCGCTGGTAGAAGAGAGGGAATTTAAATATTGCCTTTAAAGCTTTGATCATATAAGGGGTTGAGCGCCCTTAACTTCAGTTCATTTCATGTTGGCACAATACAAGGTCAAATGGGCAGAGTCGCATTTCTAGGAAAAGTAATATCTAATTATTATATTAATAATATTACAGTACAAGGATCCTGTTCTTGGTGGTTTAATTTAGAAAACTTCAAGAAAAACTTTAATTTCATCTGGGAACAGGAGAGCCTGCTATATTTTATAGAAAAACAGAGAGAGAGTCCTGTGGTGCTTTTTGTTTTGCTAAACTAGACTAACACAGCTACCCCTCTAGAACTTTTCCATATTGTATAGGTATTGGTTTCAAGGGACTCTTGATTTGTGTGATATATAGAAAAGATTCCAATTATGTATGCACAAATAAATGTAACCAAGGAGTATACTTAAGGATTTCAAATGAAACATTTAAAATCAAGGCATTCTTCTGGAAGCTAGAGATGTCCATATTAGAGATGGCCCTAATATCAGGCTTTGCATCTGAACTTTCCCACACTTCAGTTTGTTTGAATCTAGTGTTTAGATGTGATTCCAGCTCCTGCTCTTGTTAAGGCCTCAATTTAGAAACAGGATTTCATGGACCATATGTTTGCTCAGACCCTATTGATTTCAATAGGGTCTTCCCAAGAAATATAATTTTGGAAGATTAGGAGTGAATATATATAAGTGCCAAAACATAATTATTTGTGGTTGATTTTTGAAGCTCTAACTTAGTCTTGTTTGTCTAGGAAATCACCTTTCCTAAGATGGTGGCGAACTGCTGTCGTTTTCTATGTTATTTCTGCCGCATTAGCAGGCAGAACCAAAAGGCTATGTTTGATCATCTTAGTTATTTACTGGAAAACAGCAGTGTTGGACTTGGTGAGTAATAACACTATAAAGTGTATCTTAAATATATGTATATAGTGTGTGTATGTGCATGCGCGCGCACACATGCATGTGTATAAAATACAGTTTTAGAAGTTTTCATTAATTTTATAACATATGACTAAACAAAGGAACAATACAAAAAATCCCAGGTTAAAAACAATCCTTCCCATAGCATTCTGCTTAACAGCATGATTTTTTAAAAGCCTTTAAGTTATATGTTGTTGAATGTGAAAAAGACCTTATGTGACTGTATTATTAAATCCAGAAAACCACACGAACAAACAATTACCCACTCATTAATTTAAGATTATGAATAAAAATTTCAGCAAGAAAATCAGTTAATGCGTAAGCGTGGATTGCACACAGCAGTTACTCCCACGTAAAGGACAGAAGCTATTTGTGCTGCTTCAGAAACTGAACAAGATATTTAATAAAACAATTTACCTACAGTAGTCACCATTCAACACCTGCTTCCCCCTGCTTCCTGGTCCAGCTTTTCTCCCCCAGTGCTGGCTTGAATGTGCTGGCTTGTACAGAGAGAGGGCAGAATCATGGCTCTGACTTCTGTGTGGGGGATGGAGGATGGGAGGGTATCTGTGCTTGCTCACTTTCATAGATGTGGTGGAGAGTTCACAACTGAATCCTGAATTAAGGTTTTCATACTAACATTACCATATCCATACTGTTTATACTGATGATCAGAAATGGTACAGAAATATTAAATGCCACTTTTGTTTTATTTTAGTACTTTTGGGGGTCATAGTTGTATCAGATTATTTCTGTGCTAAAAAAATTAGTTACCAAAATGTTCATGTTTCATATTGTTGAATATCAGAAACTTAGCCCAAAAATGTATTAAGAGTGAAATAGTCAGGTAAGTGTTTGCAGTTGGGGTGAGTTAGTGTTACTGTGAGAACCTTTGCCAATATTATATTAAAATGGGGGGAGTTGTGTTTGTGTTCCATTTTTTAAGGAAATCTTTTATATTGAATTTGAAAAATATTTTCCATTTATCCATAACTCAAATAATGTCTAAATGGGTTTTCTTTAAACTGTACACCTATCTTTCTCTCTGAAAATATAATCATCTTCCACCAGACATGAAGCATGGAAATTTGTAGACTTAAAAAAATGAATTTACAAGAAGTTCTGACTGAATGAAAACATGAGGTAACAAGGGAATTTTGTATGAGGCCCAACTACAGGGAGTTCTGCATCAAGAATACTTGTAACAGTGTTAATAATGTTATAGGTTTAAAAAAGAAACGTAAAGTAGTATCTGTGTAATAACATTCTAGGATTGTCACCTGAGTGCATCACTTCAAAGTCTAGAATATCTGTTGAGTCAGTATGAAGTGAGAGAAATAGCTGCAAGTATTGTTGAGAGGTGTGTTAGTTCAGAAAATCACTATGGTATATCATGACACATTTACTATCCAATTTTTAATTTTGAGCCATTTTGACTTAATGAGTTACATTCATGGTGTATATAGTTACAATAAAGCATGGATCTGTGCATGTCAAAAGTCCAGATCATATTGGTATCAGAGATAAACAGCCAATCAGCATCCTTACTGTACAGATAGTTTTATGCAACAGTCTCATTAGTTGTATGAAGGAGGTGACCAAGATGGTGTAGTATGTGGACCAGATGTTACAGTTCTTCAAAACCACTCACCCAAGAGAACAGCCAGCTTGTACAGTAACCCTGAACACACAGCCCCTCATGGCCATACACATTCTTCATCCATACTACTCTCCCACCACAGCACAGCCGTCCACACAACAGCATAGCCGACATACGTAATAACCCCAAACAGACACTGCAGGCATGAGAGAGAGCTTTTTTTGTTTTGAATATCAGTAGATTCAGTCATCACTGGGGTTCATTGACTGTTGACATCCAATCTTTGAATTCTCAGCCATCCCCAGCTTGCTTTTTTTCCTGCACACGTTACAGATTATATGTGTGAGACTTGCATGGGCTTTCAACTAATAGCTAGTTATTAATGCCCGAACCTCAGGTGTGTGCACCATAGCTTATTATAATTTCAATAGTAAGTGTATTTATTCTCTGGATATGTGTATTTGTATTTTTATTCAGCTCTAACATTTTTGTTATTTTTAAAATTTAAATTGCTAACTTTGGTAACTTGTATTAACAGCTTCCCCTTCTATGCGAGGATCAACCCCTCTAGATGTTGCAGCAGCATCTGTGATGGATAACAATGAACTTGCACTAGCTTTAAGAGAGCCTGACCTGGAGAAGGTTAATGTCAATCTTTTGTAGCAATTTTCCTTGTCGTGTGTGTCTGTGTACCTAAAATGTGAATCAACAAGCATCTATAATTACAAGTAACACATTAGCTGAAGCCATATATTTCCTGGACATTTTATACTTCTGTTTCTATTATCCCTGCTGGATTTTCAAATATTTTCAATTTGAAAATTTTTTAATTTATTCAGTGGAAAAGGTTTATGATGTACCTTGCAGTTGTACCTAGAGATACCAGTCTTGGGGCAGATCATAATGTCCTATGTATACTACAAAACTATGGTCCCTGTCCCAGTGAGCTTCATTTTCAGTAAGAGGCAAGAGACAATTTATGTGGTGGAGCACAAAGTAAGGATTTGATTAATACAACAAGCTACTACCGCTGCCTAGCCACTGTCATATGTTTGGTAGGCCATAACAGAAGTGAGTTCTAAGAAAGAACTGGGACTCAGTCTACACTTAGAAGTTTTACCAGCATAGTTGTTATTTCAGTTAAGGGAGTAATTTTTTTGTTTCCATAGCTATGTCAGTAACACCTCCAGAGCAGGCATAGTTATATTGGCATAAAAGTGTTTGTGCCAGTTCCCTGAATTGAAATAAGCTTTAAGGGTGTAAGCAATTTTATATTGATATAAGACTGTGTTACGAGGGTTTCATTGGTTTGTATCCTGGTGTAGTTAAACCTCCAACATTTCCTCTGGTAGATCTGCCCTTAAAGAAAAAAAGTTAAGTATCTCTCAGATTTTTTATGGGGCATTTTTCTCATGCATAAGGGAAGTGTGAAATAAAGTACAGATATTTTTAAGGAAGATTGAACTGGTGGTCATTAAAAGTTGGTGATCATGTGGAGAGGAATTGGGGTCAGCATTTTAATATTTTACAGCATAAAGTGGCACTAGCTCAAAAGGGCAAAGAAGTGTAGACAGGTTGGTTGTTCTTGAGCAGTGGTTTTCAAACTTTTTTTCCTTAGGACCCACTTTGAAAAAAAATTATTTATGCCTACAACCCAACAATTGTATCTTTCAGCAATGCATCCCAGTCTTTTGATGGCACCAGGAGGGGATTCATCATGTTTGGCAAAGTCAACCAAAGGTTGTGGAGGAGGATAGAGTACTGGTCCTCAGTTGCGGCCAAAAGAAATTATTTGATACTTTACTTAGAGCCATTTTAGTGGAAGCTGGAAGAGACAGAGTGTATGAATAAACTTTCTTTTGAAACAATTAACCTTCTCCTTTTTCACTATAAATGTGTTTTTTTTCATCTGACCTTATTTTTAGGTAGTTCGCTATCTGGCTGGATGTGGTTTGCAAAGCTGCCCTTTGTTGGTTTCTAAGGGATATCCCGACATTGGGTGGAATCCAGTTGAAGGAGAGCGGTATCTGGATTTTCTTCGTTTTGCAGTTTTTTGCAATGGTACTCTTTTGTAAAGTTTAACTGATTTTGTACGTAAAATTTGTAATGTAGGACTTACTGTATGTTGATTTATTGTGCAGCAAGCTAGGGCATGACATGGCAAAAAAATAACATGCAACATGATGAATAAAATAATCTAATTTGGTTCAGGAAACTCGTATGAGGTCTAGTTCAAGTGCTTAGCTGCTGCAGAGAGAGTTTCATGCACTAAACACTGGTATGAATTTCACTGCAGGTGAATCATGTGTTACTTCATTTTTTACATAATCACTTTTTAGACCATAACTTAATTTCAAATGAATAATTCAAATAAATATTCCTTTACTCTATACTTGTATTTCATTGCAATAATTTCAGGAGTTGTCTGTCTAATATAAATGGAGTTCCATCCTGTTGAGTTAGTGACTTATAACATTGTACTAGATTTGTTGAACTTCATCATAAATATATTAGACTACATGCTGACGAAATTGACATATAATCTAACACTTTCATCTCTTTGATTTAATAATACCAAATAAATGTTAATTACATGAAATTTCTAAAAGCAGCATTGAACCACTTTTATTTCTTAAAATGAACAACAGAGCCAAAGAATTTAATAATGTAAACACTAATACTTTGAATCTTTCTATTGTCATTAGACAGTTTCATATACCTGATATTTTTATAAAACAAGCTGAATAAAGTTGAATTTTGTCTTTGATATTAGGTACATTCTGTCTTGTACTGATGTATACATCTGACAATGTGGGCTGGAGCCCATGAAAGCTTATGCCCAAAGAAATTTATTAGCGTTTAAGGTGCCACAGGACTCTTGTTGTTTTTGATGTATCTATAATGTGTCTTTATTATCCTCCATATCTGATCATATCTCAAATGTATACTGAATTGATCCATTGATAAATTTTTATTGTTGTATAATTCTAGGAGAAAGTGTTGAAGAGAACGCTAATGTTGTGGTCAGGCTGCTTATTCGTCGGCCTGAGTGCTTTGGTCCAGCATTGAGAGGAGAAGGAGGTAATGGATTACTTGCTGCCATGGAGGAAGCTATAAAAATATCAGAAGATTCTACTAGAGATGGACCTTCCCCAAGTAATGGATCAAGTAAAACTCTGTAAGTCCAGTGGAGCTGTTCAGTTTACCTACACTTTTTGTTTTATAATCCTTGTTTATGGAATTCAGTATATTTTATGATATTTCTAAAATATTATCACATAATTTGACTGTGTGGGCATAAAATATTCTCCCCTCCTCCCAAAATTCCAAGGGATATACATCTTCTGTTAAGTGGGGCCTTTCCTTCTCTCTCTGAATTCAGAGCCATCAGCCAGGATTCCTGTAGTCAAGTTGCACAGCAGCTTTAGGATTCCTTCTTGTTGCCTATCAGTCAGGGAGGTAGGAACCAGTGTGCTGTTGTGAAGTAAAGGTGGGGTTGCATGTGTCCTTTGTTTCTCGTTCAAATGCCTTAGGACTGGATGGAGTCTTAAGGTCTGACTACACTGTATTTAGACACCCTTCGCTGGCCCTGACAGCTGATTTGGGCTAAGCAGCTGTTCATTTGCAGTGTGGGACCACCTGCTTCTCAAGGTCCTAGAGTCCAGGTTCCAGCCCAGGTCTGAATATCTGCACTGCAATTAAATGGCCCCTTAGCCTGAGCCCCACGAGGCTGAGTCAGCTGACAGAGGTCAGCCATGGGTTTTTAATTGCCGTGTAGACATACTCTCAGACTGCATCTGAAGAGTGGAAAGTAGTTAGAAGGCAGCAAGTTACATGGTTGCATCAGAGATTTTAAAGACAAAAGAAAATCCTCTTTACTTTGTACGCACAGATTCCCTTTGTTACAAAGATGTAGCTGTGTTAGTTTAGTTCAGCAAAATAAGCAAGGAGTCCTGTGGCACTTCATCAAGATTTTCTCCCATGAAAACACGTGATAAATAAATTTGTTAGTCTGTAAGTGCTACAGGACTCCTTGCTCATTCTTTATTAGACACTGGACTCTTGATGCAGTGCAGTCCTGACTGAAAGAGGAGTGCTTGAAATTGTACTACATAGCATGTCCAGAAGAAAACTGAAGTTTAAAAAGTAAGAATGAGGATGTCAGTATGATCATTGAGGGTGAATTTTGCTCTCAGTTGTTTTGGTATAAGTCCAGAATAACTTTTCTGAGGATAATGGAGCTCTGTTGCCCTGGTTTTGAAGCAGTGTGACTGTGAATTGACTTTGGCTTCAACTTTTGTGTTGATTTCATAGCAGATTAAGAAAGAGGTCTTAAGTCTTTTGTGATATTTTGTTTCCATTAACAAATAAATAAAAGAGAGATGGAAGAAGAAGATGACACTATCCACATGGGAAATGCCATCATGACCTTTTATGCTGCTTTGATTGACCTCTTAGGACGTTGTGCCCCTGAAATGCATGTAAGTGTTTTTGTTTTTTTTTTTCTTCACAAGTGCTGCTACTTCCTTAGTGATAGTCTGGTGTTTTAGTTCATTGGTCTTTTCACAGTAACATGTTACCATGTAGGTATGGAAACCATTCTCTGCCAGTAAATGTGCATGTGTGATTAAAATATGTATGTGGAATCATTTTGCTGTTAGTTCATAGAATCATAGGGTTGGAAGGGACCTCATAGGTCATCTAGTCCAACCCCCTGCCAGAGGCAGGACCACTCCCACTAAACCATCCCAGTCATGGTTTTGTCCAGCCGGGCCTTAAACACCTCCAAAGATGGAGATTTCACCACCTCCCTCGGCAGCTCATTCCAAGGCTTCACCGCTCTCCTAGTAAAAAATTTTTTTTTCTAATATCCAGCCTCGACCTCCCTAACCACAACTTGAGACCATTGCTCCTCGTTCTGTCCTCTGTTATTACCGAGAACAGTCGAGCTCCATCTTCCTTAGAGCATCCCTTCAAGTAGTTGAAGGTTGCTATCAAATCCCCCCTCAATCTTCTCTTCTGCAGACTAAATAAGCCTAATGCTTTCAGTCTTTCCTCATAGGGCTTGTGCTCCAGCCCTTTAATCATTTTGGTTGCCCTCCTCTGAACTCTCTCTAGCATGTCCCTGTCCTTTTTGTAGTGTGGAGCCCAAAACTGAACACAGTATTCTAGATGTGGCCTCACCAGTGCAGAATAGAGGGGAATGATCACATCCCTCGAACTGCTGGTAATACTTCTTTTGATGCAGCCCAGTATGCCATTGGCCTTTTTGGCAGCAAGGGCACACTGCTGACTCATCTCTAGCTTCCCATCCACCATGACCCCGAGGTCCTTTTCTACACTGCTGCTACTTAGCTGAATGTTTCCCAGCCTGTAGCGGTGCATGGGGTTTTTTCGTCCCACTTGTCCTTATTGAACCTCATAAGATTTCTATTGGCCCACTGTTCCAATTTATCTAGGTCTCCCTGAATGCTGTCCTTGCCCTCCAACGTGTCTGCTGGTCCCCCCAGCTTGGTGTCATCTGCAAACTTACTGAGAATGCAGTCTATTCCATCATCCAGATCATTGATGAAAATGTTGAACAGAACCGACCCCTGGGGCACCCCACTCGTGACTGGCTGCCATCTAGACATGGAACCATTGATTCCTACATGCTGAAACCGTTGATCTAGCCAGTTTTCTGTCCACCTTACGGTCCACCTATCCAACCCATGCTTCCTTAATTTGCCAATGAGAATGCTGTGGGAAACTGTATCAAAAGCCTTGCTAAAATCAAGGTATATCACATCAACGGTTCTTCCTGCATCCAGAAAACCAGTCATCTGATCATAGAAGGAAATGAGATTGGTCAGGCATGATTTACCCTTGGTAAATCCATGCTGACTGTTCTTGATCACTTTATTTTCCTCTAAGTGTTTGAGGATGGATTCTTTGAGAATCTGCTCCATAATTTTTCCAGGGATTGAGGTGAGGCTGACTGGTCTATAATTCCCCGGATCCTCCTTTTTCCCTTTCTTGAAAATAGGCGCTACATTTGCTTTTTCCCAATCCTCTGGCACCTCCCCCGTTCTCCATGAGTTTTGAAAGATAATGGCCAGCGGTACTGCTATCTCATCGGCCAATTCCCTTAGCACTTTTGGATGCAGTTCGTCCGGCCCCATGGACTTGTGCACATCCAACTTCTTTAAGCAGTCCCTAACCTGACCTTCCATCACCAAGGGCCTGTCTTCTTCTCTCCCATCTGTCACACCCATGGTAGTGGGCTGGGAGCTGACCCCGCCCGTGAAAACTGAAGCAAAAAACTCATTGAGCACCTCAGCTTTTTCCTCATCCTCCATCAGGAGGATGCCTGCCCTACTCAGCAAGGGGCCTACACCATCCCTGATCCTCTTATTGTTACTAACATACTTGTAGAACCTCTTCTTGTTATCTTTTACATCTCTCGCTAGCTGCAGCTCCATTTGTCCTTTGGCCTTTCTGATTTTATCTCTGCAGTCCCTAGCAATATCTTTATATGCCTCCTTGGTTATCTGACCAAGCTTCCACATCCTGTAAGCTTCCTTTTTATGTTTAAGCTCAGAGCAGAGTTCTCTGCTAAGCCATTCTGGCTGCCTCACATGTTTGTTCTTTCTCCTAATTGGAATGGCAACTTCCTGTGCCCTTAGCAGGGTTTCTTTTAAATATAACCAACTCTCTTGGACTCCTTTACGTATCTTGCATATCTCCCTTTGACTGTCCCTGAATTCTGCAGCAAGTATAGACCAGGCCTCATTACTCACGTTTAAAAGAAAATGATATTTTACATTAAAACATGAAAAATCAGTTCTGCCACAGACATATATAAAGGCTTTCCATTATGATCTTTGTTTGCTCTGTACTAGCATCCCCTAGAGATACTAGTCAAGGATCAGGGATATACAAGCTAGGGGCTATACATACAAATACTGAACAGAGAGTCCTGGCCCCAGAGTGTTGACAGCCTAGGCCTCAGTGCTGCAAATACTCATGCATATGCTTAACTTCATGCATGATATTGATGTGAGCAGATTTATTAGGTGTACTTCCATACTTAAATATGTATGTTAATTTTTGCAGGCATGAGGTATGACTAAATGCAACAGGTAGATGAGGCAGACTAACAAGTGGGAGTGGGCAGTAGGAGGTAGGATCCATTTCTTCACATTAAAATTCAAAATACAGTCCCATTTCTCTACAATAATACTGTCTTGCATAGGTTTCCTCAAGTGTATGGGTTATATATAGTTAGGCATCTTCAAAAGATGAATAATAAATATTATTTTGACCAAATTTCGTAAACCCATGCCCGCCCTGAAAGGGTTATAGGCCAGCTAAGACACTGACAGTGATAAAGATAGGATAGTTGAACTCATTAGCGTTTCATGGATTTTCTTTCACTAAGCCAGCTATGTGTTAACACCCTGCTCTCTTCTCCACATGTATCAACATTTCTCTTTGAAAATGTGGTAATTCTACATTAATATAATTTTTATAGCTCCAGAACCCACAAATTTTCATCTGGGCCAAAACAGATGAAATGTGTATCATGCAAAATGTGTATATTTAATTATCATTTAACACTCATAGCACTTATTCTTGTAAATATGTACTTCTGCAAGTTTCTGAAGTATGCAGACAAATATAATTACAGAAGAAAAAACTTTTTTTTTTTTTTTTTAACCACTCTTTCACTAGCTTATCCATGCTGGCAAAGGGGAAGCCATTAGGATCAGGTCAATTCTGCGGTCTTTGATTCCCCTGGAGGATTTGGTGGGTGTCATTAGCATTCCCTTCCACATGCCAACAATAGCTAAAGGTAAGATGATTGCTGTGCATTTTAATCCCCCACCATTCTTTTGAATTTGGCTATTAATATGTTAATATATGTATTCTGTGACCCATATTCCCCACACTGGGGTATTTTTAGTTATTTGTGAGGTGAGCTAAAAAAGTCATACTACAATTTATTGATTTCGTAGACAATGATTCTCTGTTCATTTTAAAATCAGTGGCCAAAACCTCACTCATATTAGTGGGACCACCACTGGTTACAGAATGCCATTAGATCTTTGAACAATGACAGACTAAGTGGGAATTTTTTAAAAGTGAGATGTATGGGAAAGTAAAGAAGGATCATGCAGATGAAATACAGTTAGCTGAGTTTCATGAAGGATTATCTCCTAGGCACCCTCTGCTTTAAGGAATCACTTTAATGTATCCTCAAGGTTTCCAGTGCAATGTATTCAGCAAGCAAAGTTAGCTGGTTTCTTTTGGAGCTACTTAAGACAGGCTCCAGTGTGCATATCTTTTATAAAAAGTCTATCATTTTTTTAAAACAATTCCATCTAAAGTATGATGGAAATTGTTAGTTTTTATTCTTAGCAAATTAAACACAAGTTTTCTGCATTTTCAGAATATATTAGACCCTCATGTTGTGGCAATGTGTTGTATGTAAGGCTCTATAGTGAAAAAAGAGAACAGGTCCCTTCTTTTTTAATACAGAACCCTGCTTTTATCACAGTGCTGTAGCATTCATTACCATTCTGAATCTGTAATAGCACTGAGATCACTTTCTTTCCTGTAGCCAGGAGTGTCTCAGGTGCCTGGCACACGGGGCACATGCCCCAAGTCCCAGCTGCAGTGCCCCAAATGTCTGGGGCAGCCCCTGCCTCTCCCGTCACTGTGCCCAGCTGTAGATCCAAGGCCTGGCCGCTGGCGGGCCCAGTCCCTAGCTGGGGATCCGGGACCGGGCTGGCAGCGGCAGGAGCCTGAGGGGTGGAAAATTGGGGCCAAAGGGGCGGGGCCCATGCCCTGGGTCTTTCCCCAGGGCAGCAACATTCCTGCCTGTAGCATGTGCATTTGTCACAATGCCACAAGGCTGGTTGTGCTGTTCCATATAAGTTTTGCTGAAGGGGAAGACAGCACTAGTGCGGTGATGTTTTCACTAGTGACTGGAACTGGAACCCCATTGTAAAATATAATATCTATTCTTTTCGTTTATTAAGGAAACTGATTTTCGTTTCAAGCCTTTAAGATACAGGGTTGTAGGGGTTTTTTGTTTTTGTTTTTTGTATGGGTTTCAGATTGCGTCCCCCCGCCCCTCCGAAAATACTAATTAACAGATATGAGGAATCCCTTAAAATGTATGTGCTTAAACAAACAAACAACCTGTTCTGTTACAATGTATTGTTTCTTTAAAAGACAGGCTAAACAATATAGGGCTCTGGCAGCCTAGGGTGCAATCAAGGCAAACCTGCTTCACCCTTAGGTGAGGCTATTTTAAACATCATCTAACAGAAAACTTAGCTGAGCAACCAAGTGGGGACAAGATGCTATGCAAGTTGTAGTAGATAGTATTTCTCTCTTTTTGGGACTTAATATTTGGGAGTTCAGAACCAAGGTGCTGAGGTGAGAACTTTATGAACTGTTGTGATTGCTCCTGTTCTGAAACAAAAAGAGACATGCTATTTTATTACTATCCATTGACTTCTCCTTCTCTAGCTGTTAAAGTTACTGCTGTCATAACCTGGGGAAATTAAGGAATGACACAGCTGTAGCTCCACAAGGGGTACATAGGGACGATCCATCCACAAATATATTCTCTAGTTTTCTTCAAAATAAGGCAAGTTCAGCTAGCCATCTCCTTTCCTGAAAGACTGGTATGCTAAGCCTAGTTCTGGCACCACAGTCTTGTTCTTTGTTCTTTATCTTCAGGAGAGCTGACTTGCTGAGAGTGTTCCTATGGTAGAGCTGGAAGGTAGGTTTAAATTCCAGCATACCTGCACTAGCTTTAATTGAGCCACCATCCTGAAAATGGTGATGTAGCCACAGTTAAAGAGGGAATAAGTGTTCCGAGTATGTACCTATGATGTCAGATGGTATTGTGATTAGGGCAGCTAGTCCCTCTCATAACTTGTGTGCAGTGGCTACACTTCTATTTTTAGCATGCCAGCTTAATCAGAGCTAATGCAGATATGTCTCCTCAATTTGGAATTTATATCTTTCAGCTCTGTTGTGAATATATCCTGTAGGCCTGATTCTACAATGATCATGGGCAGTCCTGCAGTCACATGTGAGCCCACGAGAGACCCAATAAATCAAAAGCGCTTCTAGGTCACCTGCATATAGAGCTCATGCCAGGAGCAAGGGCAGCCCTGCAGTGTTGGCTTTTAGCAGAATTATCACAAGTATTTGCATGCATCTGTGCAGCGTGGCTCACCTCAGCACTTTTAGCACAAGAATGGTTCTAGTACAGCGTTACAAACAAAGCAATGCTGATTTACCTGACAGGTAACATATAGCCAGAAGTAGGGGTGTCTTAGCAATTCTGAGACCTGGGACAAAAGTCAAGGATGGGCCCCCCCATGCCCTTCCTTGATTTTAGCACTCCCTTGCTGGGGCCTCACCATGCCCCTTGGGGTCTCTGCCCCTTGCTGGAACCCACTAGCCTTGAGGCCCCCCTGGCTTCCTGCCAGCTTCACACGCCATATCAGACCCTGCTGGACCCACCTCCCCCAACCTCCTTCAACTTCTCAGGGCCCCCTGCTGTCATTGGCCCTGCCGCTGGCTGCTGTGGGCCATCACTGGGTTCCCTGGCCCCACTATAGGCCGCTGTGTGCCTCCCTGGCCCCCTCGCAGGCTTCCACTGGCCCCCAGCCCTGCCGCCAGCCCTGCTGTAGGCTCCCCAGCCCTGCTATGAGCTGCCATCAGGCTCCCCAGGCCTGCAGGGAATACCCCACTGGCCTACCATAGGCCCTTGCCATGGTCCCCACCAGCCCCTGGATGGCTCTCTCTGGAGTGATGCAGGGGCCCCTACCCCTGCGAGGTCCTGGGCAATTGCTTGTGCTGCCTACCCACTGAGACCACCTATGCTAAACAGCGCTATGCAAAATACCACCCATGAGATGTATAGGAATAAAAAAGATTATTTAGGTTACAGAATGAAAATATTAAAAGGTGAAGCATTTTGTATTATGCTTTCAAGTATAACTATACAGATTCTTTTCTTGCAGAATCTTCATTGTATCATCAAAAGACAGTTTTCATATGTATACTTCCTAAAGCTTTAAAAATATCTTTGGATTTCCATCCTTTCTAAGATTTTCTGCTAAATGGCCCTTCCTGAAGTTTTTTTCCTCCTTGTAATCTATTATTCTCATTTTGTTAATGAAACTATATTACAGGTATTCTCACCAGTGCTGCATTCCTGGTATATATGATTCAGAATCATTCTGCTGCTCTGTGGGATCTTTTTAGTGAACACAGTATATCACAGGGTATTTTTCTTATGCTGGATGAGAGCATCAGCTAGAGTGAGTGCTTTGGCATCCAGAATATTTATGAGACAGCATGCTTACGTTTTAACATTTACCTGGATTTAGGTTGTCTTATGCATTTTATTCAGCCATCTATGAACTGGGTGCTTTTTGTTTAACAAAAGCACATATGGAAGATATTCCGATGTTAACAGGTTCTCATAACCTTACCAATATAGAATGATCCTTTTTATTGAAGCCTTATTTCTTCCTTTTAGATGGTACTGTGGTGGAACCTGACATGTCAGCAGGGTTTTGCCCAGATCACAAGGCAGCCATGGTTTTGTTCCTTGACAGAGTCTATGGAATTGAGGATCAGGATTTCCTTTTACATCTCCTTGAAGTTGGCTTCCTGCCAGATCTCCGTGCTGCTGCTTCCTTAGACACGGTAAAGATTTAAATTCTTCTTCGAGACCTTGCTCATGTCAATTCCAACTCAGGTGTGTGCCCGCCATGTGCACTGTTCACCAGAAAGTTTTCCCCTAGACCAGTGGTTTCCAACCTGAGGTCCAGGGACCCCTGGGGGTCTGTGGACATGTTGCAGGGGGTCCACAGAGCCTCTCCCTACCAGGGCCAGAATCCAGCTGCAGCCCCCAGGCACTTTCCGGGGTTGCCTCTTCTCGCCTGTGGCCAGATCCCGAAAGGTGGATGAGGCTGTGGCAGCTCTCCAGGAGTGGCAAGGGCAGGGGGCCATAGTTCCCCAGCAACGTGGGCCATGGTGGCAGCCGTGCTGCTCGCTGGCTGTCCCAGCGGTACCACCAGAGTGGCGTGGATCAGATTACATAATCAGCCAGGGGAGGAGCGCAAAGATTTTTTTCTGTTAAAAAGGGGTCCCCAGCTGACCCTCTCCCTTCTCAGTTCCTTCTTACTGACCTGACACTCACTGGAACAGTGCTTGCTTTCTTTGCAACTAGCAATCCTCTGTTTTATCTTGTTCTTTGTTGTAGAAGTAGTTAGTGTTTATAATACTTAAGTCTTTGTTAGTTTTGATAGTGATAGGTGGTTAGATTGTTGAGAGTCTTTTGTTCCGGGAGTCCCAATTCACCTAAGAGTGAACTCCAGGACCTTCAGGGCTTCAAAGTCTGCAAATCCTGCAAGAAGTTTATACCAAGGGATGACCCATGTGGTTCCTGCTTAAGATGAGTTACGCTGGAGAGAGAAATGCAAAATTTGTAAAAGGTTTAAACGCTGCACACAGAAGGAGAGGGAACAGAAAACAAACTCCTGCAGAAGCTGGGGACTCAATTCAAGCAAGACTGCGTCAGTACAGAGTGCCTCTCCAGCAATTAGGGCAAAGGGCTCTGAGAAGACTTCTCGACACTGCAGCTCCCTGGTACTGTTGGAATAGCCCAGAGAGGCTCAGCAGCATTGGTCTCATTCTCTGGCTCCAAAGAAGATGAATGAGAAGACAGGTGAGGGATGCGCCCCCCCACCCCCACCCCGTGAAGCCAGCAGGAGAAGGGCTAAGAGCAGGACCTGAGCTGGGCTGCTCTGCCTGTCATCACACCTGATGGCACTGTCGACTCTGGTCCTTTGAGTCCAGCATCAAATTCATTTCCAGCTGAGGTATATTGGAGGAAAGTCTGAAGCTCCCTTCCACCGCTGAGGTATTTGAGGTAGGCAGGGAGCTAATAGAACAGATGGCCCCATTGGTGCCTCATCACTCTGCAGTGCTAAGGCAAAAATCTTCGGTGCAGCCTAGAGGTAAACTGACACTTCTGAAGCATCCATCTCCACAGCAGCACTCCCCAGCCCTGGTGGCAAAGAAGACCAGATTGCAGTCATGGCTGAGGGCGTCCTAGCCAGCACTGCATACTGACCATGGCCTGTCCCCAGTGTAGCACCGCTTTCTGGTACCACTTTTGGTCATAGCGGCACTTTGACCCCAAGGGCACCCCACCTTTCAGTGCAGCTTTCCTCAGCTGGCTGGTGCCAGTCACCAGCACTGTGTGGCACTGCTCGTCCATAGTCCCCCTAGAGTCCCTTCTCTTCAGGTTCGCACAACACATTGGTGGTCTAGCAAGATAGTAGGAGTAACAGAAGAAGGTCAGCAGACTACCACCCATACCAGCTGCCATGGAACCAATGGCAAGGACTTAGACAATGGCTGTTCTGGACCCCATGGACCTACCATCAAACTCAAGGGTCACTGGTGAGCAGGGCCTAGACAGCAGCCATTGCAATTGGTGTGTTCCCCTTGGGACCAAAGTGGAGGGCTCAGACCTGGGTTTGGTGGAATCTGAGACCCCTGGGCTGGAGGATGTGCCCCCCACCCCAAGATCTGCCCCCTCCAAGCCTGGAGGAGGTCCAAGGAGAATCATCTTCCTCTCCTCCAGATGAGGCAGTAGCAGGAGTGACCCTGACTGCGCTTCCGGTTGATAGCAAGTCCCACCAGGAAATGCTCAGGCGAGTTACTCACAGTATGGGGCTCCAAGTGGAGGAAGTGGTGGAAGATGCTGACCCTATGGTAGACATTCTTTTTCCAGAAGTGTCAGCTAAGGTCGCTCTTCCTCTTTTAAAGACCCCACCAAATCCCTTTGGTGTACACCAACCTCCATCCCTCCCTTAGTTAAAAGGATGGAACGGAAATACTTTGTTCCCTCTAAGGTCCATGAGAGCTTCTATACTCACCTGACCCCAGGTTCATTGGTGGTGGCAGTTGCTAACAAAAAGGAGTGTCATGGACACCAGATCCTGAGCCCCAAATTAAAGGACACTAGCAAGCTGGATTTATTTAGCAGAAAAAGCTTTTCATGGGGGCAGGCTGTTCTTAGCCAACATGTATTCAGCTCCTGGTCTTCTATGGAGAAGTTTACAAGCTCAGTGCCTCAGGATTCTCACTCCTGGCAGCAGAGGTTAAGGAGGGAAAGGTCATTTCAAGAGCATTGTTCCAGTCAGCCTTGGATGCAGCAGACGCCACCGCAGGAGCTATGGCCTCAGGGGGTCACCATGAGGCAAAGTTCATGGCTGCAGGCATCAGGCCACCCTCGGGAGGTCCAAACAACTATACAAGACCTCCCATTTGAGGGACTGCAGTTGTTCTTGTCCCAGACTGATTCTAAGCTGTAGACCTTTAAAGACTCATGGGAGAAACTAAAGTCCCTGGGCCTGCATACCCCAGCCACTCAGGGGTACCCATGCCATCCTCAGTCTCCTCCTTGCTATTACCAGAAGAGGCCAGACTCTTCACAGTGGGGTTGTGGGGGGGGGTGTAGTAACAGGTGGTCGAGTCAGATGTCTTTGGGCGATTGCAGGAACCAACCGCACTCTGTCAGGCATGAAAAAGAACTTTTTAGGTTGCGCTCCAGGATGGCTTACCAGACTTGCCTATGGATCTTTACTTACCTCCCTTTAGGGATGGACTATCCTGATTTTACCTGGCATGGTCCAGTATTATTTCAGACCAATGGGTTTTAAGAATGATAAAATTTGGGTAACATCCGCTTCAGTTTCTGTCCCTCCCCCCTCCTTCCAGCCCCACCCTTCCCTGTCCCTCTTCAGGGACCCTTCTCATGCACATCTGCTGGAAAAGGAAGTATGGTCCTTTATCTCCTTAGGAGCAGTGCAGGAGTTGCCAGTAGAGTGAAGAGAAAAGGGGTTCTATTCCTGCTACTTCCTGATCCTGAAAGCAAAAGGGGGCCTGTGCCCCATTCTAGATCTCTGAGGCCTAAACAATTTCCTACACTGAGCAAAATTCCTCGTAGTCTCCCTTGCTGCTGTAATCCCATCTGGATCTGGAAGACTTGACACTGCCCTCCACTTGAGAGATGCTTATTTTCACATGGCCATCCTACCACAGTATTGGTGCTTCCTATGGTTCATGGAAGGCCAGAAACACTTTCAATTTGTAGTCCTCCCCTTTGATCTGTCCGCAGTGCCTTGTGTCTTCATAAAGTGTTTAGCAGTGGTGGCGGCTTAACTCAGAAGGCAAAGGATACAAGTGTTTCCCTGTCTGCATGACTGGTTAATAAAATGTTGCTCCCAACAGGAAATTTGTGTGCACCTGCAAGTAATTCAGTCCACCTTTGACAAGCTTGAATTAATGATAATTGAGAAGAAATCTATGTTGACCCACATGCAATATATAGAGTTTGCTGGGGCCATTTTGGACCTGAAGGAAGCACATGCCTCCCTCCTCAAGCCTAATTCTCGACAGAGTCAGAATTGATCAGAGACCTTTCTGGTCATCCCCTTACCTAGGTCTGCACATGCCTAAGGCTGCTGGGCCACATGGCCTCCTGCACACGCATTGTGGAGTTTGTTCAGCTGAGATTGAGCTCCCTGCAGGCATGGCTAGTGTTGGTTTACTGACCGACTCTAGACTCTCTCAAAACTCTGGTGTGCCTGCCTCCTCACATCTTGGTGGTGTTCCCGTCAGAACCTGTGTGTGGGAATGTCCTTCCAAGTCCTGCAGCCCTCAGAGTGCCTGGTCATGGATGCATCAGATACAGGGTGGAGGGCAAGCTCTGGACTCAAGGTCTGTGGTCACGGGAGGAGTCCCACCTGCACATAAATCTAAAGGAACTCAGGGCAGTCCACCTGGCTTGCGGGACCTTTTGGGATGAGTTAGTGGGCAAGTTGGTGCTGGTACAGATGGATAATACCATGGCTGTGCACTATATCAGCAAGAAAGAGGGTGCTTGCTCCTTTCCCCTATGCCAGGAGGCCTGTGGAAGTTTTTCATCTAGCACTCAATTCACCTGACAGTATCATACTTACACAGCTCCCAGAATCTCTTAGCAGACACCCTCAGCAGGTGATTTTTGACCCATGAATGGTCAATCTGAGCAGATGTGATACAGAGCATTTTACAGTGGTGGGGGTCTCCCCAAGTAGACATGTTCATGTCTGACTCCAACCAGAAGTGCACTGCATTTTGCTCCTTACAGAACCGCTGCCCAGGGTCTCAGGCAGATGCGTTCCTGAGCCCCTAGTCATGTCAGCTGTGCTATGCCTTCCCTCTGAAGCTGCCAATCTGCAAGGAGCTTCTAAAAATAGAGTCAAAGAGAGAGTCATTCTAATCACTTTGAAGTGGCCACTTAAGCACTGGTTTGTGATTCTTCTAGAGCTGTTAGAAACTCACTCCTGCCCTTCTGGGATCTCCTCATGCAGAACCAAGGCACACGGAGACACCTCAACGAAGAAGTTCTTCACCTCAAGGTGTGGTACCTCCATGGCTAAGCGAAGAGGAGCTCAGGTGCTCCTCACAGGTGCAGGAGATCCTGCTCAACAGTCATAAGCTGTTGGCAAGAACTACTTACCAAGCAAAATGGAGGAGGTTCTCTTCCTAGGCAGAAGATAAGGGGATTATATGTACCTCGGCATCTGTTCCATCAGTCCTGGACTACCTTCTTAGCCTCAAACAGTGAGGTGTGATGAATATGTCACTCAAAGTCCATCTGGCGGCCATCAGCCTTCCATTGCAAGAGGCTGCAAGGCTCCTTATTCTCCCACCATATGGTGAAGCAATTCATGAGAGTTCTGGACATGTTTTTCCCATCCATTCAACCTCCGGTGGCCCAGTGGGAGTTGAACTTGGTCTTTTCTAGCCTTACAGGTTTCCCAGTCGAACCACTGGTGTCTTGCTCATTGTTATACTTGTCACAGAAATTCTCTTTCCTAGTGGCCATAACATCAGCACGGTGAGTGTCAGAGCTAAGGGTGCTCATGTCAGAACTCTCTTACTCTCTCTTTTTTAAGGACAGAGTTCAGCTCTGCCCTCACCTCACTTTCCTGCCAAGGTAGTGTTACATTTTCACACCTCCCAGGATATATTCCTTCTGGTCTTCTACCCAAAACCTCATGCCTTGGATGAGGAGCAGAGGCTTCACTCTTTGGATGTCCGAAGAACCTTAGCCTGTTATCTAGAACACACCAGACCCTTTCATAAATTGTCTCAACTGTTTGTTGCGATCACAGGCTGAATGAACAGTGACCCAGTATCCTTCCAGTGCCTGTCATCCTGGATGAGGCAATGCAGCCTGCTAGCTCAAGTTCCGCCTCCACGAGTGATGGCCAACTCTACTCAGCCTCAGGCCTCTTCAGTAGTGTTCCTGGCTCATGTGCATATAATGGATATCTGCAAGGTGGCAACGTGGTCATCGGTGCACACCTTTGCGATGCACTACTCACTGACGCAGCAGGTGAGGGACAATGTGGCTGTTAACAGAGCAGTGCTGTAGGTGGCCAGAGTCTAGATTTCCATCACTCCACCACAGTGAGACTTGGGAATCACCTGAGTTGGAACTGACATGAGCAATCACTCAAAGAAGAAATGGTTACCTACCTGTAACTGGTGTTCTTCGAGATGTGTTGCCCATATACATTCCAACACCAACCCTCCTCACCTCAGCCAGAATTCCAGCAAGAAGAAATTGGGGAGGGAGAGAGTCAGCTGGAATGTATATAGAGGGTCACAGGGTGCCCCTAGTGGCTGCAGCTGACCCTGTAGGTAGTCTAGGGGAAAACTTTACAGGGATCCATGTAAGCAGCACATGCACACCTGAGTTGGAATTGACATGAGCAACACATCTCGAAGAACATCAGTTACAGGTAAGTGACTGTTTCTTCTTTGATTTGTCAGGTGTCTTGTCTTGTCAAGCCCTTGTATAGCTCTTCTATAACCTCAGCTTTGACACTTCAGTGCCTCAGTTGTGCCTATTTTTCAGAGGATTCCAAAGCTCAACAATGCCAGAGTTGTGAAAATCTAGAATTGAAACTTTAAACACTCCCTTAAGTGTGTAAATGGACTTGAAATGAAGCCTTGTATTGTATGTGAATACATGGTGTATTGAAAATTGAACATTCTAATTAAATTAAAATTAAAATTGCTTTGACAATTAATTCCTTTTGTATGTAATATGAAAGTAAAACTACAAAATGTCATTGTTTTTCTTTGTAACAATATTTATCAAACAAGTTTTATTACTTTTGTTCAATTTGTTTTGTAGGCTGCTCTGAGTGCTACAGACATGGCCTTGGCTTTGAATCGATACCTTTGTACTGCAGTCTTGCCTTTGTTGACCAGATGTGCTCCTCTTTTTGCTGGAACAGAGCACCATGCCTCTCTTATAGATTCCTTATTACACACTGTGTACAGACTTTCCAAGGGCTGCTCTCTGACCAAAGCTCAGCGGGATTCCATTGAAGAGTGTTTACTCTCTATTTGTGGGTAAGCGAGTATCCTTAACTCCATAAAAAGATGAGGTTTTATATTGAGATGTGATATGTACAGAAGCATGAAGATAGAGTGGCTATCCGCATGTCCCTTTTTATCAGTAACATGGTTATAGATTTTATTCAGTACGTTGTCAGTCTTCAGATACTGTACTTTTCTGTTTTGCTGGGAGCTGGGAAAAATAAGTAAAATATGTATTTATATCATGTTGTACAGTTGCTGATTAGGCGTAGATACAATTTTCAATTACTGTCCCATTAACAATTTTTTTATTTTTTTAAATTAATGTCAGTAAGCAACCCAGAGAATTCACTGCATTGGGGATAAAGCTTTGTATAAATAAGGAAACATGAACATATTTAAGTATCATTTTTAAGAACATTTTAAACATTGATAGTACAGTATAACGATTTATTGCAGAAAGCTATATTGCTTGCTGAAGATATTTAACTATCAATTACTTTTTAAATCCTAAGTAACATTTAATACCATAGTAGTTCACTATCAGCACACTCTTGAATTTATCAGTTACAGTAGTGTCGCTCTCTTTCCATCTTGGTATTTTTGCCTATATTCTGCCTTCTCAAGTTTAGCAATTCATGTGCAAAATTTTCAAAATGCCTAGGTCTCATTTTCAAAAGCTGTGGAAGAACTTAAGTTCAATTTAAGTTGATGGAACTTAGGCACCTAAATCATTTATGCACTCTTGAAAATTTTAGCCCACATGATTCTTCCTAATCAACCATCTTCAGTTCAACAGTGACAAATTTTTATATTATAAGTGGTAAATTTGAAGTTCAGAGCAAATAAAAGTAACCTTCTGCAGGTCTTCTACTGTATATGATAGAGTCATAGAAATATAAGGGTGGAAGGGAGCTTGAGAGGTCATCTAGTCTGTGCCCATGTACTGAGACGAGATGTACACTGTCCCTAACAGATGTTTGTCTAATTTATTTTTTAAAACCTCCAGGAATGGGGATTCCACATTTCTTGGTAACCTATTCCAGTACTTAACTTTATAGTTGGAAAAATCTTCCTGCTATGTAACCTAAATCTCTTTTGCTGCACATAAAGCTGATTACTTCTTATCTTACCCTTAGTGGATGTGGGAAACAAATGATCACCTTTAATCTTGATAATGTCAAAAGCATATATGCTGTGTTCACTCTTTTCTGTTACTTTAGGTAGGTTTATTTTAAGCCTGTTATAGTGTGGCATATAGAAAAATCAGTGTTTGTGCTGGGCATCAGCTGGAAAAAAGTACTCTGTGTCCTTACATAGTATATTCACAGGGTCAAAACTTAGTTTATATTTCTTCATCAGTGCAAGACTACTGGCAAAAGATTATCCTTATGTTCTTTTCTTCATGTATTACAGGTTGCATGGAGATAATTAAATATAGCATAAGAATATTATACTTTCTGATTGGCATCTGTCCTCTTGTGGATTTTCACTATTTTTTATGTAATTTACATTGTTTACCCTGCAAGTAACATGTCCAGGATTTTTGTTTAGTATACATTTGTTGTTGCTTGCTCTCCATCTCCTTCCAACACATTTTTATCTTCAACAAAATTACATCACTTTCTGGATTTGGAAATATCTGAAGTAGTAGAGAATTGACACAGATCCATTGGCATGTGTGGTTACTTTAATGCTTTGTCTGTATGTTCATTTATTTATGGCATAAAAGCTAGCTGTTTGCTCTGTTCAAAACTCTTTGTCTACCTGCAGCCAGTTGAGACCTTCCATGATGCAACACCTGCTGAGGAGATTAGTGTTTGATGTTCCCCTATTAAATGAGCATGCAAAGATGCCTCTTAAGGTAAGTGTGGTTTACAGTAAAAGTATTTTTAATCTTTTTGTATACAATGAGCTATTTCTTGTATTCTGTCTTGTTTCTATCCTGCAGGGGAAACTGAAACATGTTATATTCTATTAGGAAGCTAGGAGAAAGAGTATTCTTTGTAATGGCCATTGCTGCCCACTTTCTCATCAGTCTTTATGGAAGCATAAAGCCCCATGTCTCATCTCTGACTCTCCTTTCCATTCTGTCCTTTCTTCAAGCCATTATAAAAAGAAACAAGAAGAGAGGACAGTGGGTAAAATACAGATGACTCCAAGGCATAACTAGAGCAACATCATGTGAATTTCTGAGTGACTTCCTGAAATCTGCAGTTTGGGCTCCGTGCGTTAGTCTCTCTTTGCCCAGAAAGCTGACTCATTTTCTGTGTTGTCAGTGTTGTTGTAGCTGTGTCGGTTCCATAATATTAGCAAGACCAGAATATTATCAAGACAAGATGGATGAGGTAATATCTTTTATTGAACCAACTTATTGGTGAGAGAAATGCTTTCAAGCTTACAAGAGCTTTTCTTCACTCCTGGGAAAGGAACTCAGAGTGTAATAGTTAAATACAAAGATTGAGTAGATAGTTTAGCATAAGTAGCTAGCTCCATCAAAAAATACACTTTTATCCTTACTTGGACAAGATCTCCAAAACAGAATCCTCAGAGTCCAGCCTTAGCGTGCCAAGAACTGAATTATTCACCACTTTATATACCACTGCTTTTTTGTGAACTATGAGAAATTCCTTCTGATGATTTCCTGACAATTTTGGACAAGGCATTTCAGCTGTTCTTCCTTTATTTAGACTTTTCTCCCTCCTTTTATAAAAAGTAGGTCATGATTCATTTTATCTGTCACCTCTGTTGAGTAGAGATTGTGCTTCTTTCCCTACTGACTGGGAATTTTCCAAGTTGCATCTTCTTGCCTGAACTGCAATATATTCAGCTCCACACAGAAGGCATTTTTCTGCATTTGCTTTCTCTCCAGAGATTATGAACTGTGTGATGACCCTCAGTTACAAGTAACCGCACAGCTCTTAATAAACAAGCATGTTTTTACGTAAAGGGGAAGGCGGTTCAAAGAAAACAGTAAAAACAATAAAACAAACAAGCAAACCTATATGAATGCTAACAGCTTACCAGAGGTCACTCCAGCTCTAAACTTAGTCTCAGGTAGGTGTCCATCTTTCAGAACCAAAGGTGTGTTATCCCACTGATTACAAAGTCATGTTTGTCTTTGACTCAGAACCAGCACACAGACTGGAGAGAGCAGCCATTTCTTTTTTTACAGCTCATGCCTTTGATCTTGGTTTTTTGTAACAGGTCATCAGCACACAGACCATAGCTTCAAAAGGCTGGGGTTTTGCACAGCTGTGACTGAGGCATATACATTCATTTCCACCTATAAATTCCTCAGGGAAACCACTTAACAGTTTTTGTCATTAAGTTCATTCTTGTCTGGCACATGGTTCAATGTAGTTCTTTGACTCTTAGATCTCATATTTCGCTCCTCTAAAGATTGCATACAGTCTTGGCTCACAATACTAATCCTTTCATTTAATACAATGGACACAAAAGATACTTAAACTTAATTCAATAAAGTCTCCCAAGGATATGGCAGGAAATGCTCATGTGGCACCTTACAAATCCACTTTGTCAGATGCATGAAGGGGAAATTACCTAGCAAACTGAAGTTTCCAGTTCATGCATCTGACAAAGCAGATTCCAGTCCATGAAAGCTTATGCCCCGCCCCCACCACAGTTTTTCTTATTACTCTCTAACAAGCTTCAAAAACAAGTCTGCTGGCACTGTAAAGACTTACAAATTTCTTCAGGCATAAGTTTTCATTAGCTTCAGCCTCTTTGTCAGATGCCACAGGAGTCCTCATCTTTTTTGCTAAAAACAGAATGAGATGGCTATACCTCTGAAACCTGTCACAAATATGATTCTGCGTGTGTGATAAAGATAGAGGTGCTTTCCATTACATATCTTGGTCTTGGTTTGGTTCTGAAAATACTTACTGCATAGGTTCTCTTTTATAAATCCATGGGAGCTGGGAGCTGTACACCTGGACTGCTAATATAGAATTACATTTTTGGTTATAATCCAAATCCTCCCTCCCTATTCTGCAGGACATTTTGAAGACTCCATGGAGTTATAACTTTGAATTTAGTGTATCTATCCCTACTTGTGCTATGAATGTTTTCAGTCTTCCATTTTGCAATTTTTTCTGACTCATGAGAAGATGAGGGTCAATATATCCTATGGTGGCTGGGACATGGAATATTTTGTAATTACTGGCTTTCTGGTAGGTCACCATTTGTCTATAGAAATGCTTTTAGCTGCAGGTTTGTTGTGATAGACAAAAATGTTAAGCTAGATTTTTTTTTTCTTTTTATGCCCTGGAACTCTCCTATAAAAATGATATTGTTTAACTGTCATGCCAACAACTGTTCTTTGGATATTCTAAGAGTCTTCCATTTTAGTGAAAGATATCATGAGAGTGACTTCATTTTGAAGTTATAATAATCTCAGGATTCCACCCAGAAGACTAAAATAGAATGGAAATAGGGAACATAAACTTTCCTAAGGGTGACAAGTATATTGAGTATATCCAATAGAATCATGTTTTTGTAATGCCACTTCTCTTGTTTCTGATAATTTAAAAGCATTGCAGAGCTTCCTGTGCTCTCTTATGGCTTGAGAAGTCTGACTCATCAATTTTTCGGTGCTTTCCAATTGTCCTTATATAGCTGCTGGCCTTTTGTGAAGGAAATTTCAAAATATTATCAAGAATTCACTTTTCTTTTGTTTTCTTTCACAAATGCTTTGTAGAACATGTATTCTCATGCTGGGGTCTGTGGCCCTCAGGGCGTTGTCAAAAAGATTCGAGAAGCCTGACCAGCTTTCCTTTATTGATAGTCCTTTATTGATGGAAAGGGTGGTACTAAAACTCTGCTGTTGTAACAAAGGGTCATGGTACAAAAAAAAGGTTAAGAACTTCTGTCATAGAATGCCACAATCAATGGGATTTCAGGGTGATAAATGATATGCTGCTCTTAATATAAATAACTTCTTTAGATTTTTAAGATTGCCCCAAGATTTTTGAGAAAAAACATTATGTAGAGCAGTGGTTCCCAACCTTTTCTCTGCTGTGGCACACCTTGATACCTTCAAATTTTTTGAGGAAACACCACTATTAAAAACTCATGAATATTCATATTAGCTCAAAATAACATGAATATTTATGAACCATGGCACAGTGGTTTGGAAATGCTGCTATGTGGGGTAGTAGGGTAGCAGGGCAGGGATGGCAAGACAGGGGAGGTCAGGAGTTATTTGCAGTGGCAGGAGTGAGTGTGGGGAGCAGAGCAAGGCAGGGGCAGGGGCGTTACAACCTAGTAAGCCTGGTAAGCATTGCAGGGGGGCGCTGGCACCTGCTCTGCTTGCAGGGGGGCGCCAGAAGTGGTAGGACCATTCCTGGGCAGGGGTGGCCAAAGAGGACAAGGGCAGCCATGTGGGGAACAGCACAAGGGTGGCAAGAGAGGAGAGGGGAAGGGAGAACAGGAGTGGCTTGGGGGGGGACGGGGGGGAACCTGGGAAGTGGAAAGGTAGGGCAGGGGAACATGGCGCTTCACTCACTTCCCCCTTTCTCCACAGTGACTCCCTGCCACCCAGGGCAAATCCTCACCCGACTGCTGCTCCCTCCCACCCCAGTGGGTCCCATCCTCTCCTCCCCCAGCCCCCTGCTGCCTGTGATGGACCCTCCCATCACTGCAGGGGCCAAAACTAGCCCTCCAGCCCCCAGCTCACCCCCCCGCTACACCCTCCCAACCAAACAGCCACCCCACAACCTCAGCTACACACCCTCTGCTGCACAGCTGCTCCCACTCACCTCTGCTAGACACATACCCCCTGCCCCCCACAACCCCCAGCAGCCCCCCTCAAAGCCCTTACCTTGGCTGTTTGCAGGCTAGCTGACAGCCTGGGAGCTGCTTCCCTGCCACAAACCACTTTGTGGGGCCCTCTAAAGGGCTAACTATCAGCCCCCACCGCTACCTTCCCTGTGGCCCCAGTCCCCCCCCGCAGCCCTAACCACCCCACACGACCCTCCAAGACTTCTTTTTTGTTTTGCTGAACTAAACTAATATGACTATCCCTCTGGAACTCGTAAATATTCTTGGGTATGATATTTATAAAGATCTTCCCATCATGAAGCTTGTAAGCTGATCATCTTTCACTTAACATAAATGAGCTAATGCTGAACTACAAAGTTAAAATGAACATTTTAAAAATTTTTAAAAAGTATGAGCATTAATTAATAAATAAGAAGTGGTAACATTAATGATGGCTCAAAAATTACAAATACCACATTTGAAATTTTGGCAGTCAAATCTTACAAATGTTTCATATAGGCTTGGGTTTATGTGCACTAGACATTTAATACAAATAATTATAATAAATAAAAATAAGCAAAAAAAGGCTCCTAGTGTGTAGCTATAAATGAAAAACACCTAAATTCAGTGAAATTCTCTGCAGTACTCAAGTTTATAAGACTCTTGCCCCCTCAAAAATATTAAATAGTAAGTATAGAAGAAGCTAAATAATTACTTACAAAAAGAAAAAAAGATACGGCACAGACATCACACACAGCTGTAATGATTGTCTAAGAGGGCAGCACTGTATTTGTATGTAGCAGCCTATATGGACCTACCTGGTAAACTAATCTAACCAAAGTCAAACTAAAAATTGTCACAAATTCAAAGGAAAAGGCAAAAGAACAGGTAAAAAAGAAAAGGACAAGGCAATATTTTACAAAATTTAAAAATGGCAGAATAAATGGCCACACTGAGGAATTAAAAGCTGATCCCAAGAGAAAATTCTTACTATTGTGCTGTCTGTTGCTTGCTCCTGCTTTTTTAGCATGTCAGTGTGCAGGTGATGGGCAGATAATGGTGAAATCTGCAATTCAGATGAAGCAGACATCCTAATGATAGTCTGCCTTGATGAGCCAAGAGTGAAAAGTGCTTAGGCTTCCAGCCCTACTAGCTCTGCTAGATGGGAACAATTTCTATATTTTTCTATATTTTCATTTCTGTCCCCCAAATTGAGGACAGGACCCCTTATTGCTTGGGGCCCTAGGCAGCTGCCTGCTTCGCCTACCCCTAAAGCCGCCACTGTTTTTTTGCCACGTGGCTGGGCTGATCAGGGAGGGAGCTCTAACTCTAGCTGTCCCAGATTCTCACGGCACACTTTGGGAACCACTGATGCAGAGCATAATTTGTGTGTCAAAATAAGGTGATCTCCAGCAGCCTGTGTTGCACTTAATGTTTCAGATCACTCATCAAAAAAGATATTATTTTTGGTCTCCTCCTATCTGTCACATAACTCAATTTTGACCGTGCAATATTTTTTTTCACTGTACCATATCTCTAACAATACTGCTTCCCAAAATGCACACATACATGCTTTTAGGAAGCCTTGAGGCTGCCTTTGCCGTCATTAAGGCTGCAGATTTGGAACAGCATTGTTTATCAGCAATCACGGTACTGCTGTGGTAAATTTAATGAAGTCATGAGTTCAGGAGAAATGGTGGGTGAAGTCCTGAGTAGGAAACTTCAGCTATCTATACTACTTTAAATTCAAAATACATAAATTCTTCCTCAATAGGTTGCCAAATCTGAGTGGTGCTGTGATCTTGTGTGTTAAGTCATATTGTGCAGAATGGGGAGCTGGGTCAAGATCACCACGGTGTGACAAGCCTGCAGCCCTAGTCTTGTTGATACACACAATGTTTTCCATTTAATGTAAATGTAGAGGTTTGTGAGCATCATGTATTTCAGGGGTTGGGGTGGAATTTTTCCCTTTGTGTCAAATTGGTATAAGCAGGGTATTCTCTTTTTCCAGTTTGCTCTCAGCAGGCCAGGGAGCTGCTGGAAAGGTGGGTTTTTAAATTCATCCTCTTGCAGTCTGTCAGGTGTCCAGTGCAAATGCTTGTTAACTAGGTGATCTGACTCCCTGATCAACTGGAATTGGAAGCAGTTTAGGAGAAGAGTGCTCCTACAGGTTGAGTATGAGGTTGGAATGCTACAAGGAGGAGACAGCCCTGTCTTGCCTATCCACTTGTCCTTCATATGAGGGGTGTGGTGGGATTGGGCAGAAGAGGGGAGCTGGGGGTTGGGAGGCAGCTGTCTACTAATTTCCAAAGGCATAGCCATATTAGTCTAGTCCAGCAAAAAAAACCCAAGGAGTTGTGTGTCACTTAAAGACTAACAGATTTATTTTTCGCATGAGCTTTCATGGGAGAAAATCCCACTTCATCAGTTGCTTCGAAGATGGGTGAACCTACTAAATTGTACAAATTATGGAAGGGAGAACAACCTGCACTGAATGAGTTATTGCTGGATATTTCTCAGATGTACTGCTTAATAATTTTCCTGCCTACTTAAACCACATCCCTGATGTCTTGTCTTGTCTTGTCTTCTTGAAGCACCCGGGACAGTGACACGTTGGTGAATAAAATACAGGATACAGGCACTCTCGATGTTATCTTGCCTCCATTGCAGCCAGTTGGCACTTTGCCACTGATTTCATTACAGTGAGGACTTCATCTTCTTTCTCAGGCTTACACATTAGACCACAGATGTTACAAATGCCTTTTAAGGTTAAGCAGTAACAGTCATCTGAAATTGAAAGCAATTACAGAATTAACATAACTGGAAAACTGTAAAATGCTTAACAATTGTTTTAAAATTGTTGTTATTAATAATTTTACTTATTGGGTTTTAAAGGCAAATGATGTATTAGAACATGAACTGCTTGAATGAATTCAGAAATTGCTGTAGTGTATATTTATTGTGTGGATTGTATAGTGATTGAATTCTCGGCTGGATAAAGACAATCAATACTGTTAAGTATTTTGGATGCTCTCAAAATCTTTGTGTTCTAGTTGCTGACAAATCATTATGAAAGATGCTGGAAGTATTATTGCCTGCCAGGCGGGTGGGGCAACTTTGGTGCTGCATCAGAGGAAGAACTGCATTTATCCAGAAAGTTGTTCTGGGGTATTTTTGATGCCCTGTCTCAAAAGGTAAGTTTTACATAGCTTTCTGATCACAGCTTAGGCTGATCATTTCTATTTAAAGTGTTTCTTTGACCTTTGGTGGAACTACAGTGGTATTGACATCAAAATTATGATGTAATTTTGATATCTAGTCTTTTGCATCAGATGGGAAAAATACATGCCCAGGAGTTTATTTGCAAATTGCCAAAGTGCAGCCAATGGAGTGTGCCAAAAATATATGTTTATAATACTATTTAATCAGGTAGCTAATCACAGCATATACTTGTAAGATCCTCAAAATGTATAGGCTTAACAGTTTGTCCAGGGATATGCTGGCTCCATGATAATATACTCATTTTTAAAAATAAAATAGTCCCCATGCAATACTGTATGGGTCCAATCCTGTTATAGCCTTACATTTTTTCTGTATTTTTATGACTCTATTACTATACAGTAAAAGAGAGCCCTTCCAGCACTCTGCCCTTGACAGTCTTTAAAAATATACTGATAAACAGGCCTTTCAGTTGTCACAGGTGAAATCAATTAATGGAGTGACTGCATTGTTATAATAAATGTTAAATTACTTCTCTGCAAAATCTCCACTAGGGTCCCTCACCACCTCTATGCAGTCCTTCCCATCAACTGTCCCATCGTAGGTAAGGGGAAAAATGGGCTTTCTAGTATGTTTTGAAGGTTAAAAAACCTGGCTGTTACAGACCAAGAAAGAAAGTATCCCTGGTTGACCCAATGGGACCTTTCACTTCCAGGGGCCCACTCGGTGTAATAGGGGCTACTTATAGGAGTCGAGGTTCGTAGGATTAGGTCCCATATGATACGCTATAATAACACTAATGAAATATGTCTAGTAGTTATAATTCATTTGTGATTAGTATCATACTGTCATTGCAGGGCTTTTTTCCTCTTTGGAGGAGAAAATAATTGTAATTTAACAAATTTAAATCATGCAGATGTTTATTACAACTGTTTTTTCATATCGTTTAAAATTTTTAATATCAGATACACTTTTCTTGAAGTGTCATCTATACTTTAGCTGAGCAAGACTTGGATAATGCATTTGGACATTATATAGCAGACGTGGCCAAGCTGCGGCTCGCGAGCCGCATGCAGCTCTTCAAAGAAAAATTGCGGCTCCGGGGAGAGCGGAGGGAGGGAAGGGCGCCATGGCGGGAGCCAGGGGCAAGAAATCTGCAATCGTTGGGGACAGCAAAGAGGCGGTGGCAGGGTGAGAGCCGGCAGCCGAGGAGCAGCCTTGTGAGAGCTGCAGGAAAAAGCAGCCTGGTCAGAGATGGGGGAGGGGCAGCACTGTGAAAGTGGCCAGGAAGAAGCAAGGTGGTAAGAGCAGGGAGCGGAGGGATAGCATTGAAAGAGCCTGCAGGGGAGGGGCTGTATTGTGAGAGCACCCAGGGAAAAACAATGTCATCAGTTAGGTGCAGAGACATGTCAGATTCTACAGTTTACCCACACAATATTAATTCTATCCTCCTTGTCTGTATGCTTTATGATAGTCTTTAATTACAACCTCACAGGCTTCAATCATTGTACAAACTGGATGCACACAGAGGCAAAATTAAAATAGCTCCAGCAAGAAGTCTGACCTTCTGAGTACCTGATTTTTTAAATACTTTTCTTGTTTGATATTGTTTTCTGGGTCAATATCTTTAAAACTGGCAACATCAATTGATGAAGAGCAAGTCTACAATGAACTACAGATAAGTGATGATAATCTAGCAATTTAAACTTGAAAAGCAATTGTAAATTAATTTTCTTTTTTAAAAATCACCTGGCATTTCCAGATATTGTGATATAATACAAAATTATTTCTCTTCTATTTCTATTTTGCGAATTAAATAAGAATCATCAGAAATGACTGAAGATTGACACAAGTGTTACATCCAAAACCACTGACTACTGTCAAAAGGTTATTTAAAAACCCCCTCTATTTAAAGAGTATTAGAAGTGCTTATTATGGATCATGGTTCATTTTCAGCATGCAAAATGATTTGGACTTAGGATAGACCACCACTTCTGAAAACTGGCTTTAGAAAAAAAAATCCTTAAGTCCATTGAACAAGTGTGCCTGAGACATCAGTATGTCATCTGTTTGCAGAAGGAACTGCTAGTACGTTTATTTTACGAGACAATTTTAGTTAATATACCTAAGTCAGTTACCAAGATAATTTACATTCACTGCAAAGTTCAACAGCAGCACTATACTTCCATTGATTAAATAGCATTCAACATGTATTAATTTTTCTTTGTTGTATACCAGTAGTCAAAATTCATTTATATTTCAGTGCAGTCTTCATGAATGACTCTGTGGGTATCTAAGCCCATTAAACAAGAGAATAATTGTTGTGAAGGGTTGAGGATGGAAAATTGTGTTGTAAACTTTTTGAAAAAAATCTCTCACCAGTAAAGATTTTACTTTGTATTACAAAAACCAAATAATGATATATAGAATTTATACAGGGCCTGACCCCAAACTGAATACACTCAGTGGGGTTTTCTCCGTATCTTCTGTGCGTGGACTCCAAAGCACTTACTGAAACAGGCTCTGATCTTGAGCTTTATGTCCCCATAAATTCTCATTGATCTGTTGTGATTCTGAACAGTTGAAAAAGTGTCCCTGTGTGCATCTCTTCACAGAATTAAGATGAGAGCAGTTTTCCCTTACTCTTACTCTTATTTTAAAATTAATTGTGACTGACTGAGTCCTCAGACCTTCTGTCTTCACTGTCCATGAGTATTTTAGTGAACAAGTTTACTGGCAGAAATGTTGGCAGGGAAGCAGGGGCATGGTCAGGGCCTTGGTGGGATGGGAGGCAGAAGTGCAGCATGGTTGGGGAGAGCAGAGAAGCAGCAGTGTGGTAAGAGACTTCAGGGAAGCAGCAACAGGGGTGAGGGACGGAAGCGTGACATGTTCAGAGAAGCCATATCATTTTTAGATTTTCTCATAGGCCCTAATGCAGCATACTTGTTGTTAAAATAAAATCGTTTTACAAGTCCTAAACATGATGTGGAATACTAAGAAATGAAAATACAAAGGAGAGAAGTTTAAAACTGAACGTAGATTACTTTCAATTTTTGGCAGAATTTGATCCATAAAGCATCATATTTTCACAATGAAATTCAAAACATTGTGGAATACTTAGAGATCAGCATTTGAGAGAGCTTTTACAAGTTACTGCCCAGATTTTTTAAAAACTTGCCAGAAGCCTATAGTGTTCTACACCTAGCAACAGCAAAGTTTTTACTGTATAGGCCTAGTTTCATGGTAACCTTAAATAATTATTAGAATCTGACATTAGTAGGATCAATATTTGCCCTATTTTTACAATAAAATTAAAGTGCGCAATGAATTTTAAGCTTAGTAATTTTAGAGTAGGTAGAAGTATGTGGTTGTACGCCTCAGTGTGGCTCTTGAAGATTTAATAATCGACTTGCGCAGCTCTTGAGTTCCATAGGTTTGGCCACCTGTTATATAGATATTTCTTTTTTCCCCAGCTTGATGAGGATTTGACCATGATTGGAAGCCTTTTGATATAGAAAATCCAAGTACTTGGAGAAATGTTGAATATTCCTCTGCTTTACTCTGTTCTGGTATCCTATAAGGAACCAGTCTGGTTCCCACTGAAGTGAATCAGAATTTTCCCATCAATTTCAATGAAACCTGGATTTGGTCTTACTTCTCATGATGGTATTCAGTTATGTTTCACTGTATTTTGGACTGTCAGTTTCTTTTATTATCAGAACTGCAATTCTGTTTCACATTGATCCAAAACCTGTTCCATGACATGTATAGCTTTAACAGTGAATTAATTTCAGCAATAATGGAAACAATCTTCATTTTTCACTTCGTGTCTCATGTTTCTCCACAGAAGTATGAACAGGAACTGTTCAAATTGGCTTTGCCTTGCCTGAGTGCAGTTGCAGGAGCTTTACCTCCAGACTACATGGAATCCAATTATGTCACTATGATGGAAAAACAGGCTTCAGTGGATTTAGATGGCAACTTTAACCCACAACCTGTTGATACCTCAAAGTATGAAATTTTTCTGTTACCAAATTGTTGTTAGCAAATTTTTACCTCGAAAGATGAGTGAAGATAGTTGAGATATGGTATTAAAGAAAACGCATTCTTACATGCCCATCTTGAATTACCAAGATAAAAATAAAATGGGGTGGTGGTTGGCTATAAAACATGAAAGCGGTGGGTGGTTCACAGTGTATTGTTTGGGCACTTTACCACAGCTGGGGTAAATTGTCAACATGGAAATGAAATTCCCTGAGTTTCCTTTTTATTTGTTCTGTGAAGCACCTAGTACACTTTTGGGATTTGTAAAAGTAAATAATAATTAATAGAAGCTATGGTGCTAGATTTTTGGGGCAGCTGCTTAAAATTTATTCTGCAAAATGTGGGTATGACTGCACATGTATGTTATGACTGTTTGGTGTGAAAGAGTCCAAGCTACAAGCCATGTCCTAGTTGTTTATTTTATTTTATTTTATTTTTTTTACGGATGTGCCAGTTGGGGAGGTAGGCAGAAGGACCCAGTCCTTTAGCTTGTACATCTTACAATGAGCAGCAAGAATCCCACTGTTTTTGTCCTGAATGCGAGAGCAAGTGATTTTACATGCCCAAGAGCACAAAGCTGAAGTTAACTTAATATCCTTGATGTGGCCGTAGGCCCATGCTTTTGCACACATAATGGTAATATAATCCACACAACAGTAAAACTACAAATTTCCTGTTCACCAAAGGCCCTTCTGGGCATCACTTCCCAAATACCTGTATAGGCAGTCTGTCTATCTCAGCAGGTGCAGTGGTGCCTGGGCTTATGGACACATGTATGCCATAATATGATGGTGGTTGCAGAAACCACAATCTAGTCTTCTTGAATAGAGGAATTATGTCACTGCCACTAAAATCCCTGTGGGATGTAATGCAATAAGTGTCTATTTACACAGCACGCCTACACAACCATTTAGGACAGGAAGTGGTTTTATCGAGTTGCAGGGGTGAATTGTAGGTAGATGGAATATAAATAACCAAATAGAATTTACCCAACTCTCTGAAGGCAACAATCCTGGCTGTGAAAAAAGGTTTGTTATGGGACTTTCAGTAACCATAATTTATAAGGATTGTTTTTTAATCTCTTTCAAATGACTTCATCCCAACCATCACATTATTGATTAAAAAGAGGTAGCACTGCCTACTGAGTTAACAATATAGCCTCCTTGTATTTTACCTGCCAGCCCTCTATTTAAATACTAACTATGCCTGACCCTATTTAGATGTGGTTTATAGGTGATATGGCTGCAGGTTTAACTGAAGCTGAAATTTGTTATATTTGTGATTTTACTATGCTATGTACTAAGCTTGTCTCCTCTCCTCTGCACCTCCAAAATAGCTTTGCTGTGGGACACATGATGAACCTTTTGTGGCCTCTTCCTGTTTCAAATATAAATTGATACTTTTTGCATTGTATTACCCTAATTGTTACCTACTTGGAGTAATTACTGTTGCACATCTCTCTTTCTCTGATTGTGTGACAAAGGATTAAAGGACAGACACTCCTTGCTTCCCAGGAGATGGCGCTGTAACATTGCCTATCCCTTAATCAGCGGTCAATGGGAAGAGGTGTGACAACTAACAGCAAGCAATTTTCCTTTTCTTTTTTTAAGGACACAAGTGTAGGAGACTGCTTGTCTGAGAAATCTTGTGGCACAAAGACTAAAAAAATTATCACACAAGCTTTCGTATGAAAACTCATGTGATAAATAATTTTTTTATTCTTTGTGCCACAGGACTCCTTGGTTGTGTTCGCACAGCACTTTTGTTTGTTTCGAAACCAAAAAAACCATGTTCACACGATGCACCGTTGTTTCGAAACAAGTGAAACCCCATTTGGGGACGAAACAGCTCATTTGAACATGTTGTTTCGGAACAAGACGTTCCAAAACAACAGGTCAAGGGCTGCCCCTTCAGCACCCTGGCCAGGGAACACTCAGCACCCTGGCCAGGGTGCTGAAGGGTGTCCCCTGGCCAGCGCCTGCAGAGCCGGGCTGCAGGCACCCACGGGGTTCAGCGCTGCCTGGCGCTGAA
>ML681972.1:20706218-20744889 GCA_007922195.1 Podocnemis expansa | reverse complement strand
CCCTGAGGAAGCGAAATAGCAGGTTCACAGTGTGAACCTGCTATTTCTTTTCCCCCTTTTTTTCTTATTTTGAAGTAACATTTTGTTAATTCGAAATATGTTATTTCGAAATAAGGGGTTATTTCGAAACAAGTTGTTTCGACACAACATGTTTCAAAATAACCACGTGTGTGTGAATACAGCCCTTGTGTATTTAGCTGAACGAGATTAGCATGGCTACCCCTTTGGAACTCCTCAACTTCAGTATTCTCTTGCACACCTGAAGGATTGCTAGTTTATTTGTATATTGATTTTACTGATTCTTTATTTGTAATATTGAAAGGCTTTTAGCTAATCAGTGGGATATGAAATTTATGTGCTTCGAGTGGCTGTAAAATGCAGTATTCTAGTTATGTAAGGAAGCATGTTTATAATGTATTTCAACAGAGTGTGTGTGGCACGGTGAATTCATATTTCATTATATGCACTTTATATGGCTCAATTCAGTGCCTTGCATGGTGAAAATTTCCAGAAGGATAGCTGGGTTAGTCTGTGTACAGCAAAAGCAACGAGAGTCTTGTGGTACCTTTATAGACTAACAGACAGGAGCGTCGCTGCCCCGGGGAAGGACTGGGGGCACTGGCCCAGGCCACGTGCCCCTGACAGCAGGCCACGCCCCTGGCCGGGTACAGGGCAGGGAGCAGCAGCCCTGGCCATGGGGCCGCCTGGTTTAGGAAGGGGCCCTGCCAGGACCTGGGGCACTGGTGCTGGGATTCAGGGCATGGGCCCTGTGTGCCAGGCGCCAGCAACACCCCTGCTAACAGAGTTCTTCGGGCATAAACTTTTGTGGGCTCCAACATACTTGTCTTGCATCTGATGAAGTAGGCTGGAGCCCATGAAAACTTATGCCCAAAGAAGTTTGTTAGTCTTTAAGATGCCAAAGGATTCTTCTTGTTTTTGCTGTACGCAGACTAACATCGTTATTCCTCTGTATATAATTATGTACTGCATTTCTGGACAATAGGGACCGGGCTGGGAGCGGCAGGTGCTGCCACCACTGGTGGCTAGGCCCTGGATCTCCGCCTGGGGACGGGGACTAGAGCAGGAGGGGCTGCCCTGGATATTTGGGGCACTGGCGCTGGGACTTGGAGCATATGCCCCGTGTGCCACACGCCAGCGACACTTCTGTTTCAGCATATTTTTTGATTGCTAATGTTCTCTGAAAAGGAATGACGCAAAGGCAAAATTACTTTGACAAGTATGGGCTTAATATACCATCCATTAAACTCATTAGACTCAGACTTTAAGACCAGATGGGGGTCTCATGATTATCGAGTTTGACCTCCTGCACATCACAAGCTACAGAACCTTGTCCCCACTCCTGTAATATAAATATAATCCCTGACTGAGTTATGGAACTCCTTAAGTCATGATTTCAAGTCTTCAGGTTACACACAATCCACCATTTAATCTAGTTTAAACCTGCAGGTGACCCATTCCCTATGCTTTACAGGAAGAAGGGGAAAAAAACCCCAAACCCACAGCATCCCAGTCAATCTAGTCTGGGGAAAATTTCTTCCTGACCCTATATATAGCGCTCAGTTAGACACTGAGCATTTGGGCGAGTTCCCCAGGCAATATGTGGAAAAGAATTCTCTGCAGTAACTCTGCCCTCTGCATCTAGTATCCCATCTCCCGCCATTGGGGGGTTTTGCTACTAGCAGTTTCCAGTAGGCTTCATGCCATTGTTGGCAGTCTCATCATACTATCCCCTCTATAAACTTGTAAGCTAAGTCTTGAAGCCATTTAGATTTTTTGGTCCCACCACTCTGCTTGGAAGGCTGTTCAAGAACTTCTCTCTTCTCTCTGTTCAGTAGAAACCTTCATCTAATTTCAAGCCTGAACTTTTTGGTGGCCAGTTTGTATTTGTTCTTGTGTCTACAGTGGTTTTTAACTTAAATAACTCCTCCCCCCCTTCCTGGTAGAGTTCAGTCGTAGCTCACATCAGCCATCTTTTGGTTAAGCTAAACAGGCCAGCTCCCTGAGTTGTCTCTTTTTTTTTTTTCCCCGTTGCAACTTTGATCTCATCACAAGGACGACACTTGTAGCTAATCTTGTAATAAACTACATACAGATTGATTAAATAGGAACAGGAAACACAAGAGTTATTACAAGGTTAAAGCTAGAGAGCATCAGTACACAAATGAGTTGTCTCTTACAGGGTAGGTTCTCCATTCCTAGAATTATTCTAGTAGTCTTTCTCTGCATCTCTTCCAGTTTGAATTAATCTTTTTAAAAGATGGATGCCCAGAATTTCATGCAGTATTCCAGTTGAGGTTTCATCAGTGCCTTGTGTAGTGGGGCTAAAATATTTGTGTCTCCACTGGAGTACCTCACCTAATGCATCCTGTGATGGTATTAGTCTTTTTCATGGCTGCATCATATGGCAGCTCATGCTTATCCTGTGATCAGCAAATATACAAGTTTTTCTCCTCTTGTCTCTTCCAACTGATATGTCAACAGCATACAGAGGGCTTTCCCTGTTTTCAATGGTCTTTGTATCAGACTCTATATGGGATAGTCAGCACAACACTAATTGGCAGTGTGTACTGTAATCAGAACTGTAAAATGTGTTATAGTTTTTCAGAAATTTTCTTAAAAAAAAACAAAACTCTTGCCATGATAATGAATGTACTGAAATTTTTTTTTCTTTTTCAGTATTACAATTCCTGAAAAGCTAGAATACTTCATTAATAAATATGCAGAACATTCTCATGATAAATGGTCAATGGAAAAGGTAAACATTTACAATTTTTGGATCAAAGTACAGTCAGAATGTTATGTGTCTATATCAGTGGTGGTTAAAGTTTGGGTTGTGACCCAGTGCTGGGTCACAGACTCGCGGGTACTGGGTTGCAGCACAGAGACCGGCATTGCTCAGGGGGGCGGGGGAGGGTTTCTGCACTGCACTACCCACCTGGCTAGCACTGCTACAGGGTGGGGTGGGGGTGGCTGCCCTGTGCTCCTCGCCTGGCTGGCACTAACCTGTGCTTCCTGGCCAGCAGGCATGGCCGCACCATGTTCCCCGGTCAGACAGAGTTGCTCCTGGGCTTGGGTGCTGCTGTGCCACATTCCCTGGCCAGGTGGCACTACTCCTGGGCAGGGATGGGGGCGCTGCTGTGCTACTCTCCCTGCGTGGCAGGTACTGCTCCGGGGCAGGGGTAGCTGCCCTATGCTCCCTGGCTGGCCAGAACTGCTTCAGAGCTGAGGTGGTTGTTCTGCACTTCCCAGTCTGCTGGTCCTGCTCCCTGGCTTGCCAGCTGGTGCTGCTCTTGGCTCCCTGACTGGCAGGGGCTGCTCTGGGCATGGGCGCTCTGGGACAGGGATAGCTGGTCTCACCCAGCCAAAGCTGCTCTGGGATGGGGGTGGCTATGCTGAGCCCCACTGGCATTGCCCTGAGCACTGTGGATGCTGTTTTGGTGCAAGGTCTTCTCTCCAGAACCAGGGCTGAGCTGGAACTTCTCCCTCAGACTTGACCTTGGGCTGGGGCTTCTTTCTTCTTTCCCAGCTCTGTTTGGGAAGGGGAGGTAGTGTGGGATATTTAAAAGGACACTGGCAGTCCTGGTGTACTCCATGGTGGTGGGCTAGGGTCCTCTCATATTTCCTGCTGCCACTACCTTCCCATGCACACTGGGGAGAGGGGAGCTCTTCTGTCTTCTCTCTGAGGCATGCCTGGGGCCCTGTCCTCAGGCAGCTTGGGAAAGTGGCTGCCTGGGACAGCTTCTTTTTTCAGGCATGTCAGAGAGAGGGGCTGCTCCAGGTGGGTTCTTTCCAGTGCTTCTGGGGACCTCCATCCCAGTCTAAAGAAGCCCCCTTGATTGGTTCGTCTTCATGGGCAGGGATCCCCAGTGATGCTATAGAAAGAAGCGCTTTATGCTTCTTTTGGGCTGGTGCCTGGGAACCCCATCCCTCACACCTCAGCCATGGTCATAACCGAATTTTCAGGCAGTGGCCCCTTTTTTTTTTTGGCGGATGGACCACCGCATGGCTGAAGGGTTTGGTGCTGTGTCCCAAGGAAAAATATTTTAAAACCAGTGGTCTGTGTGATGGTCTGAAGATTTTACTGAAAATTTTGGGGTTTGTTGTAGCATTACATCAGTGATGTTTAGCTATGAGTGTGTCACTTACACGTTAAGAGTTGCTTCTTTCATGAGTTCTATAGTAGCACTCATCTGGTAAGGTCTTGAACATATCCTATGTGCGTAAACTTTTACAACATTTGAATATATAGTGGATTTTTAAGTAGTTTTTTAATTTATGTTTTAAGTTTTATTTTTCAAAAAAAATTTTAAATGTATCTGTAAGGACCACACAGATGGTGCTATAACCTACTATCTGTGCCTCATATCTCAGAATAATAATTAAGAAAATATATTGACATGTATTTGCTTTAAGTAAATATAAACATTGTGATAAAATGACAAATATCTGGACTTTCAGAAATAAAAGTGACACTGTAGTTAATTGATACCATTTTGTGTGTGGCTCAGGAAGCTAGATGTATGAAGGAGTGGTGGGGAAAGGAGCAGGAGGTTGAGACTTGCATAAATATGTAGTTTTATGGAAGCATTACCTCAATACTTTTTCATAAATAAATAAATATAAGATTTTTGATTTACTCTTTGTTCATACTCACAACTTTTTCCTTTTTCCTCCTTCCCTTTTTTCAGTTTGCGAATGGGTGGGTATATGGTGAAACATATTCGGAGTCTTCCAAGGTGCAGCCATTAATGAAACAGTACAAGCTATTGTCAGAAAAGGTAAGGAATGTGTTTCTTTTTCAACACATGTTTCTAATGGGAACATTTGTTTTCTAGCTCTGATAAGAGCCAACTGTGGAATTTGTCTTTTCTGACACAAAGGTAGGTTTTTTTTTTTGGTTTGTTTTTTTGTTTTTTTGTTTGTTTGTTTGTTTTTTTTAACACAGCAGGATAACTAATGGGTGATTGTTACTTCACTCTGCAATCCCAAGTGGGGACAAAAGACTTGTAGTGTTTACCAAGAGGCAGCTAGGTGAGGTCAGCACTGTAGCCTTCTAGCATAGTTGACCTCACCAAGGTTATCTTGCCATAAAACTAAAGTACCTTGCCTCCACTATGTTTTTACAATTTGATAGTAAATGTGTGTTGATTGGGCCTTGGTAAAAACATTCCTTTATCATCTTTCTTATTTGGTTTGCTGTGCGTTTCAAGGAGTGGGCAAACATTCTTTGCTACTCATGATAATTAAAAATACTTGTCACCTTTGAGTTCATAGCTGAGCCTGCTAGCACAATGGACTATCAGCCCTGTGATTCTCAGGCCAAAGCAGGACCAAACCTCTTCTGAATAACTCATCAGTGATACTGAAAAGTTCATACATCACATGTGTCCATATGATTGGTTAATAGAAGTATTCAGGAATATATATTTGTCTTTACTCTTTCTCTTAATTCAGATTTTGGCCACCATAACCATGCACAACTTGTTTCTTTCCTGTGTCTGTCTGACAGCAGGTATTTGGTGTTTGTCTCAATGGATGTGAATTTATAGAGGGCAGTGTTCTAGTAATAATACAACAGATTTTAGTCCACTCAATTATATCATCCTCAAGATAGTCAGTCACTCCCACGTATTCTTGCCCTAGGAAAAAGAAATTTATCGCTGGCCAATCAAAGAATCGTTGAAAACCATGCTGGCTTGGGGATGGCGGATTGAAAGGACGAGGGAGGGCGATAGCATGGCTCTTTATAATCGCACACGTCGTATATCTCAGACAAGTCAGGTAAGTTCTGTATCAGACTTCAAACCGTTTCATTAAAAGCTATATACTGATGTTGTTTGTGTGTCTGTCTTTTTACTAGGATGGTATATTTAAGTTGCAGCTATCAAAATTTTGCTTGAGATGTTCTTGTACAGCCTCTGTTTGCCTTCATTATGATACTCTCTTGAAGATGATGTTTAGATGTCTATTAAACTCATACGTCACATGCTCAAAACTTCCTGTAAAGCTGCCCTTTTCAGTTTTAATCATATTGTTAAACTATAATAGCATAGCATTTATTTAAATATTTTTGGTACTGGGGGACGTGTGGGGGGGGGGGCACTCTCTATATAATTGGAGCACTCAAGAGCTTGAATGCTTTTTCAGCCAGCAGCAGTAACTGCTATAGTCAGCATTCACTCCAGAGGCAGAAGCATCAGTAAACAGGCTCCTCTGTTCCTTGACCTCAGCCCAGCAGGTACCCAGCTATAGGGTTACCAGATGTCAGCAAAAGGAGGACACATCCTCCTTTTTACCTTCATGTCCTCCATCCGGCAGGCATTTTAACATGATTTTATCTAGGTTTTTACTTACAGGGGTTTAAAGTATGCTTGAATGCCCTGGAACACCCTATTCTTAGGGGAAGGCATTACATTAATACTACATTTTCTCCATGTGTCTTCCAATGTCCTCCTTCTCGTACCTCCCTGTCCTCCTTTCCATGCTTTGGTATCTGGTAACCCTACCCAGGTACAAAGAAGGAGGATTGGCAGGAAAGAAACCCCAATGTCAGTCCCTGTCATTGCTGTGCATGGTAGGCAGTAGGCAGATTCCTGGTCTTGAGCAGCTTGACTGGGGTGGCTCCATCAGACTGTGGGGAAGGAAGCAGGAGCAGCAGTGGAGCAGGATGGTGGGAAGAGGGGTACCACTCCTCGGATACTCCTGTGAGCATGGCACCCTGGTGTGCGATTAATGCTTGTTAAAAAATGCATTAATTTTTGTTGAGTCAATTGCATACATTAAATGTGATGGATAAACAGCTCTAATACTTATTTTTATTACACATATTTGTATTGTATATTTTTAAAGTAGTACCATCTACAAGGTGAAGGATGAAGGGGGATAGAAATATTTGAGATATCTGGCATGTAAATACCTTGCAGTGTCAGCTACCACAGTGCCATGCAAATGTGTAGGTGATGTAAATAAAAACTGGACAGCATTATCTCTGTGAATGTAAACAAGCTTATTTGTCTTAGAAATTGATTGAATGAGAAGCAAGACTGAGTGGAAATGTAGGCTGGAAAGTTTTACATTGTTTTGTTTTTGAATGCAATTGATGTAAAACATACTCCATATTTGTAAGTTGCACTTTCACAGTAAAGAGATTGCTCTAAAGTACTTGTGGGAAATGAATTAAAAAAATACTATTTCTCTTGTTTACAGTGTAAATATTTGTAATAAAAATAGAACTGTAGACTTTGTATTGTTATAATTGAAATCAATATATTTGAAAATAGAGAAAAACATCCAAAATATTTCTGATAAACTTAAATTGGTATACTATTATTATTTTCATGATTAAAACTACAAGTAATCATGACTAATTTTTTAAATCTAAAGGGGTATCCATGTTATTCTAGTTAAGCAAAACAAACAAGGAGTCTGGTGTCCCTTAAAAGACTAACGAATTTATTTATCACGTGAGCTTTTGTGGGGGAATATCCCACTTCATCAGATACTTGAAGATCATTTCCCATCTTCAAGGATAGGAAGAAGTGGGATTTTCTGCTACAAAAGCTCATGCAATAAATAAATTTATTAGTCTTTTTAAAACCACCAGACTCCTTGGGTTACCCCCTCTGTCTAGTTAATCTCTTTTGCCTTAATCTCTGGAGTTAATTGCAATTAATTTACAGCCTTAGTTCCTAAGCTTAAAAATTCTGCCATGATAAAAAATATGTTTGTAGTAAAAAGAAGAATGTGAAAATTTGTGTGTAATCAGACATTTGTCTCAAAAAGACTCTGTTAAGCTGAAAATGTCTAGTTCATTAGGTCTCCCTGTAGAGTAGTTCTCTCACATAATTTAGTTGTAAACATTTTTTTTTTAAAGTTAAAAAGACTTACTTTAAAAATGCAAAGCAGGCAAGGAGTCCTGTGGCACTTAAAAGACTAACAAATATATTTATCGCATGAGCTTTTGTGGGAGAAATCCCACTTCATCAGATGCTTTGAAGGTGGAGGAATTGTCTTAAGAAAAACATCACTTTGTATCGGAGAGGAGTAACGGATTATGTTGCAAGTCTATTGTTCGTATGAGTTATGTGTATAATTCTAAACAAACAGCCATAAAAGATATTTTTAAGGATCAACAGAAGGCATTTTTAAAGGGATCTTTGACTCTCTGGTACCTAAAGACAGCTATTTTCAAGAAATGGAATCTTCATTATGAAGACTTAATATTTTAGACCCATTTACATAAACAGCTGTCTTTTTTTCTAACTCTTATCTTTCAAAATCTGAGCCAGTGTTAACACTGCATCAGAACATTTAACTGAACAAAGCATATCTTCTTTTAAAAATCTGTGATGAAGATGTGGAAGTCTACCTAGTAGAAATAATACATTATCAGATAGCAAAATATAGATTATGGGAGGAGAAAGTGTTTAGATAAATGGTCACAGTCAAATGAAGGAACCTGCCTCAATGAACCAACTTCCTTTTGTCCTTCAAGTTCTCTCTTACAAATTGCAAATTTAAGCTGCAGCTTTATTTTGTTGCATCAATGGGGCTAACTTTAAATGGAATCTGTTAACTTAAAAATCATCCCTCTGTCTGGAAATATTTTTATTTTTTAGTGTTACAGATGCCACCTAAGTTGACTGCAACTGAAAGAAAATGGCAAAACTAGATCTATAATATCCCTAGAATACTCAACATGCTGGCTCAGGAGAAATCTGAGCATTTAGCTATTACCTTTGAAAAGTCATGGGAGACAGGAAAGATCCCAGATGACTGGAAAAGGGCAAATATAGTTGTCATGGGATGAACATATGTACACCCTGATATGAACTACAGGATTTTTCTGTTCACTTGTGCACTGGGATTATATCTTTTTATGCCAGTTACACCATGCAACGTTTCTTTACGGATGCTCATAACCTATTCTACTTGATTACTGTGGTGATATATTTCCTCCAGCATCATGCATGTGTACAGAAGTGTAACATGGCTCAGGGGGGTGGGAGACAGAGCAACAAGCAAGCAAGTACCTGGAGAATACAGAAAAAAGATATGCTAATTGAGTTCCCTGGCTCAAATCACACAAAGAGATCACCTCTGCCTCAGAAGGAAGAGGTCAGGGGAGTTTTGGAAAAAAGAGGGACACTTAGAGGCATCTGGGGCTTTTTGTCTGGGAATCTCCATCTTGAAACAATTTCAAACAAGATCTGGGCCCTGCATGGTTTCAGGCAGAGACTAGCTTACAAACATCTGACAGCTGCACACCTTGAGCATAAACTTGGACGATGAGGTCAGTTTGGGTAGAGATATTAGGTTAGTATGTGTGTTTTACCTTTTATTTCCTTGTGGTCTCTCCTGACTCATTTATATCGTGATTCTGCTTTGATTGGTCATATTCTCACTTAGAATTATAATATGATCAATAAACTAGTAGTTGTTTTTATTTAAAGCTGTGTGGTCTTTAGAGAGTGTGAGTGAAGAAGGCTGAGCACAATCAATTTCTTTGTCAAATGGACGGACACGAGTGTATGGCAGTGGTCTTCAAACTTTTTTCCTCAGGACCCAGTTGAAAAAAAATCATTGATGCCCATGAACCAACAATTACCTCTTTGAGCAATACATTCCAGTCTTTTGGTGGTGGCAGCAAGGGGTCCCGGGACCCAGCACCTGAGGGTCCACAATCCAGTAGTGGGTCCCAGCCCTAAGTTTGAAAACCACTGGTGTATGGTGATTGGGAGTGGGTCCCAGTTTCTGTAGACAGTAGCTCCCATGGTAGTGTCTGGGGCAAAGGGGAGCTTGCTTGGGGGTATAAAGCCACTGCTTGGGACCGATTGCCCACGACAGGCTGGAATGGACGGACTCAGGAATGAGTGATTACTTGGAAAAGTGGGGTGAATCAGGGTTCAGGAGTGGGAATCGGCAGATTACAACAGCACACCAGACCAGATCTGGGGAGCAGTCTGTCACAATAGTGCTCTTTATAAAAAGGGAGATGAGGACAGCCCAGGGAATTACAGACTTAACTTCCTTACCAGGAAAGATAGAGGCACAAATAATTAAGGAATCAATTTGCAAACCTCTAGATGAGAATAAGGTGTTAAATGATATCATGGATTTGTCAAGAACAAATCATGTCAAACCAATTTGACAGCTTTCTATGACAGGGTAACAAGCCTTGTGGATAGAGAGGAAGTGATGGATGTTGTTTATCTAGACTTTAGTAAGGCTTTTGATACAGTCTCACATCACCTTCTCATTAACAAACTAGGGAAGTACAGCCTAGATCGAGGTACTATAAGATGGGTACATAATTGGTTGGATAACCGCTTCCAGAGAGTAATTTTCAATGGTTCAGAGATGTGCTGAAAGGGCATAACAAACGGGGTACTGTAGGGGGTCAGTTCTGGACCTAGTTTTATTCAATATTTTCATCAATGATTTAGATAATGGCGTAGAGCATACATCTATAAAGTTTGCTGATGATACAATTTGGGAAGGGTTGCAACTGCTTTGGAAGATAGGATCACAATTCAAAATGATTTGGACAGACTGGTGAAATTGTCTGAGATAAATAGGATGAAATTCAGTAAGGACAAATGTGAAGTATTCTGTTTAGGAAAGAACAATCAGTTGTACACATGCAAAATGGGCAATGACCAGGGCTGGTCTGTCCATAGAGGTTCCCTAGGCCATCACCTAGGGTGTCAAGCAATAGGGGCACCAACGGTGCTCCTCCAGGGCTGCCCTTGGGGGGGCATGAGGGGTGATCGCCCCTGCCCCCATAGTTCTGTGGGCCCTGTGCTGTCCTGCCATGAGCAGGGCAGCACGGGGCCCACACTGCTCCCCCCACCCATGGCTGTGTTGTTTCCTGCCCCCTCCATGCTGCTTTCTGTGTGGAACCAAAGGCAGTGGGGAAGGTGGGGTCCGGGAGCCCAGGGTGGGGAACAACCAACCCAGGGGCGGACCGGACCAGCGCAGAGTTGGAGCGGAGCCCAGCCTCTGGACCAGCCTGCTACGCCCTGGCTCGGGAGGGGCGGGAGTGCGGGGAAGGACTGTGGTGCCCCCCTCTCAGAGGGGTGGGCACACAGGCTGATTGCCCTGGGCCCCCATGCCCTTCCCCATGGGGGCACCAAAATTACAGGTGCCTAAGGTGCCAGAAAACCTTGGGCTGACTCTGGCAGTGACTGCTTAGGAAGGAGTATTGTGGAAAGGGATATGGGCATCATAGTGGACCACAATCTAAATATGAGTCAATAGTGTAACACTGTTGCAAAACACCCAAACACCATTTTGGGATGTATTAACAGCAGTATTGTCAGTAAGACATGAGAAGTGATTGTTTTGCTTTACTCCATGAAGACTAGACCTCAACAGCAGTATTGCGTCCAGTTCTGGGTGCCTCATTTCACAAAATATGTGGAGAAACTGGAGAAATTCCAGAGAAGAGCAACAAGAATGCTTAAAGAACTGGTACACTTGACTTATGAGGGATGATTGAAAGAGCTGGATTTGTTTAGTCTGGAAAAGAGGAGGCTGAGACAGGACATACCAGTTTTGCAATACCTAAAAGGTTGTTCCAAGGAGAAGGATGAAAAATTATTCTCCTTAACTTCTGATGTTAGGACAAGAAGCAATAGGCTTAAATTATAGCAATGGGGGGTTATGTTAGGTATTTGGAAAAATTTCCTTAACCTCTGGAATAAGATCCCTAGAGAGATTCTGGAATCTGCACCATTAGAAATATTTAATTGCTAGTTAGAAAAATACCTTTCAAGGATCATCTGGATGGTACTTGGTCCTTCCATGAGTTCAGGGAACTGGACTCAATGACCTCTCAAGGTCCCTTGTAGTACTATGATTCTGTGATTTTAGTTTTACTTCATGACAGAAGTTTTTATTTTTCTTCCCTGAAACTGTCTCTGCCTCTTGTGGTGGAAGAGGTATTTTTCCTAGGTTCCCATGCTGCCAGAATCTTCTCAAGTGCTTGTTCTGTTTCTTCCTTTTCCACATCATGCTTTGGCTGTAGAAGCTGCCATTCTTCTTTGAGAGGGAGTGTCATTTTGTAGTTGTGCCACAAATCAGACTCTGGGACTTCCACGACAGAGAAAACTAAAATTGAAAATAATTTTAAAAGGAAGACCAGAATTGTTTTACTTTCATTTAGACCAAAACAACAACAACAACAACAACAACAACAACAACAACAAACCTGCAAAACTGCTAGGTGGCATTAGGACTTGTAGTGCATTAATAAAATATAAATTATTTCTTTCTTTCTTTTATTTATTTATTCTGCCTGGTTAAATAGAAGAGCATGTGGTAGAAAGTAGCATGGCTTTCTGTTGCCCTGCCCTTTGAATTGTTATCTACAGCACTACAAGAGATGTATCTATACACACCCTTGTAACGTGTAAGTAGCAATTGTTTCAAAGTTCAGGGTGATGGAGGATCTGGCATCAGATCCGAGCTAGTCATGCTGAGCATCTAAAAATAGCAGGCTCTGGAATGCCATTCCTGTGCATTCTGGGAGGCAGTGAGCTGCCCCTGCCTGGGGTGAGGCTCTGACCTGAGCCTGAGTAAGTGCAGGCTCAGGCCAGAGCCTCAGGCTGGGCCAGGGCCACTCTGCAGTGCATGGTGACCAGGTAAGTGGACCCTAAAGGGGAGTGGTTTAGGGCAGTATTCTCCCCAGACTTGAAATTGGGGGAGGGTATAGGGAGTGCTCACTAATTTGGTATAACACGGTTACTAGCTGACAAGTGGGGGCAGTGTTGGCAAATTCAGAGGGGTTGTGGGAGGAGAGTCAGGGAGATCCCTGGTTCGCAGACAGGCAAGCCAGTTTGGCAGGGAAAGGGCACAGGGGAGGGGTTCAGCCTGGGGCAGTGGGGGAAGATGGCACGGCATGGTGGAGGATTGGGGAAGGGTTGGGGGACCAGTGGCCAGATGGGGGCCGGTGCCAGTAGCTGGGGTGGGGGGCAGGCGTGTGAGGGTTAGTAGCTGAGCTCCGTAAGGGCGCCTGCCAATTTAGGAGGGTTCTAGGGCCCACCAAATTATACTTTAACCACTGGTTAGTGTTCAGTACCTGTATTAGGTTTAGGGTCTGATCTTATCTCTGTTTTGTCCCTGGAGACCATGCCTCAGTTCCAGGAGTTCAAGCTGTGCATGGCTTGCAGTAAGGCGTTCCCTGTGAATGACTCCCGTGACAAATATCTAAAGTGCTTTGGGGGAAGCTCACATGCCTGATAAATATAAAATTTGCAACTCCTTCAAGCCAAGGACTAAGAAGGACAGGGATGTTAAGCTAAAATCCTTGTGATGGAGGCGGCATTGCAAACTGCTTTGGAACCGCTACAGTTGATCTCTGTGCCAAGCATAACAACACAAAACATCCGTTTGGCACTAGCATGCCACTCCTCGGACACCTCGGTGCAGCTGAGGAAGATTCCTCCTTGAGGACAGCCCAAGGTACCGGCCATTCTGGTGGTACTGGACAAGCCCCTTGTGGGTTGGGAGTGTTGCCCAGCACAGAAGGAACTTCTCTCAATCCCTGGCGGCTTCCAGGAGGGGCCATTAGCAGCTCCATTGACAGCAGAAGTGTACGAGGTGGCAAGAGCCCTGGTGGCTTTGCCTATGCCTCTACACCCCACCAAGACAATCCATAGACCTCTTTCAAGGAGCAAACCTTCTCTAAGCTCCTCAGCATGGTGACAGCCTGCCCTGATGTGATCAGCTCCATCTACAGAGCCCTGTGCCCAGAGCAAGGCAGCACCGGCATTGCAACCCGCTCCAGAACCGTCATCTGACTCAGGATGGCCATCGGTATGACGGTCACTGAGTACATCAGTGTCAGAAGGATGTCCTTCCCAGTACAGGCATGGTGGTGTTCCAGTAAACAACCCGTGGGCAAGTGAAGCCAAAAATCATCAGTACTGAGGAAGAGGCACAGACGTTGGTCTCCCTCATCTCCTCCTGCACCATACAAAAGTCACCAGTACCATTCCTCATACTCTAGGTCCTCCAGCAAACAGGCACATAAGAGGCCTAGATGTTGGCGCAGAGCACAGAGAGATTCTTGCCCCTCCATATTGTCAGGACAGTCTTCCCGCACCTCTCTCCAGGGCACCAATCTAGACCACAAGGCCGCCGATGAGAGCAGAATCTCTGTGCCTGGGCACCGAACCCCCACAAGGCTAATTGGCCATTCTGGGACCATTGGGTTTATGCCTCAGATGCAATACCTCCCTCCCCACGATCCAGTTCGCAAGGGGTCATCAGACCAACACCTGCCCTTCGATCATGATCGGTAGAGGGATCGGACCCTGAAGAATCTCCACCACTAGCTCTGATCCAGCCCTAAGTATGCTCTTCCTCATCCACTGATGAGGCTGTTATTCAAGGGACTTCCTCCCCTCTTGATGATTTCAGAGCCCACCAGGACCTGTTAAGGATAATGGCCTCTAATCTTGGCCTAGAGGTGGAAAAAATTAAAGATAATGCGGACTCACTCTTCAATGTGTTGACTGCCTCAGCCTGAGCCAGGCTGGCACTTCCTGTACATGAGGGCATGCTACAGATTGTCAAGTCATTCTGGTAAATGCCCTCTTCAATTATACTCACGTCAAAAGGGCCTGAAAAGAAACATTATGTGCCAACTAAGCCCTTTCAGTGCCTTTACAGCCATCCCATTCAGTCTTTGTTAGTGGTGGAAGGTGTCAACCAAAAGCAGCGTCAAGGGCAACCAACTCCAACCTCAAAAAATAAACAGGCAAAAACCCTGAACCTATTTTGCAGAAAAAATTATTCCACCGCTACAATGCAGTTCTGTTCAAACCATCAAGCACTGCTCGCAAGATACAGTTTTAATCTGTAGAGTTCTCTGGGCTGGTTTGCGGAATCTCTCTCTCCAAAGTAAAAGCTGGACTTGAACGCTTTAGTGGATGAAGGTCTAGTGGTGGTGAGAACAATCCTTCAGACCTCTTGAGACACTGCATATTCTTCCAGAAGGGCGATCACCCCTGTGATTTGCTTATGTAGGGTAGCTTGGCTCCAAGTCTATGGCATTTCCCCATTGGTCCAGCAACCCATCCAGGACCTTCCACTCGATGACCAAGCACTCTTTTCTGACAAGGCAGATGCAAAACTTCATGGGTTAAAGGACTTGAGAGCAACCCTTTGTTCCCTAGGTCTATGCTCACCTCAGGGCTCCTGCTGCCCCTTCTGGCCTCAAAGATCTCAGGCTTTCCAACAGCTCAGGCATTTCCCTGGCATAAGACCTGCAAGACAATGTCACAGGGACAGGTCAAGAGCCCTCAGGGCAGGGTGTACAGTCTCCACATCAATATCCAATTGCAACAGTAACCACCAATCCAACAATCACAGCAGACATTTTTGACATGTTGCCCAAGGGCAGCACAACAAACCAGACATCCCAGGGTCACTTCCCATTATTTCTGAACAGGGTTTCTGCCTTCTTCCCCCAATGGGCCCAGATTACTCTGGACTACTGCATTTTGGATACAGTCCAGTATGGTTATGCCCTCCAGTATGCTTCAGAATCACCCAACTCCCCCACTTCCCAGTCCCTCTTCCGGGACCCCTCTCACAAACATCTTGTGGATGAGGAAGTGGAAAAACTCCTAATGTTAGGCACAGCAGATCAGGTCACAGAGAAGGAGAGAAGAAGGGGTTTTTATTCAAGTTACTTTTTAATCCCCAGGGCAAAAGGGGACTTAAGGCCTATCCCAGACTTACATCACCTAAATTAATTTCTGAGGAAACTGAAATTTTGCATGGTGATTTTCAATCATATCATCCCATCCTTGGATTCTGGGGACTGGTTCACCATCCTTGGTTTAAAGGATGCGTATTTTCACATCAATAAGACTAGATCACAGATGCTACCTTCGTTTTACCAGAGGTTCCCAACCCATGCAATTTATGGTCCTCCTCTTTGGTCTCTCCCTTGTGCCAAGAGTCTTCACAAAATGTATGATAGTTGTTGCTGTCCACTTGAGACGAAGGGGAATTCACATTTTCCCCTACCTGACTTAGCTAATCAGAGACTGGTCCAGGAACCAGGTACAAAGGTGTGTCCAGGTGACCCTAGATCTCTGCAGCCATCTAGGCCTCCTTTTAGATGAACAGAAATCTCAACTGAACCTGGTGTAAAGAGAATTCATTGGGGCAGTCATGGACTCCTCCCAATCATGGGGCATTCTTCCCAAGTCCAGATTCATCACAATGTCAAATATGATATCCAATCTGATCTTACCTAGTACCACCATTGCCAGGTGATGTCTCCAGCTGTTGGGGTGCATGGTCGTGTCCACATATGTGGTAATGCCGGCCTATCTACATATCAGACCACTACAGAAGTGGCTGGGATCAGTTTTCCACCCTCAATATGATTCATTGAACAAATCAGTAATGGTGCCACCATTACTTTTTATAGAACTTCAGTGGTAGCAGAAAACTCATTTAACTCTCAAAGGGGTCCCATTTGGGTTGACAACCCTGGCAGATACCCTAATCTCAGATGCATCTGACCCGGGTGCCTATCTCAGCCTCAACCTCTGCACTCATGGGAGATGGTCAGAAAGGGAAAAAACCCTCCCTATCAGTGTCAGAGAGTGGAGAGTCATCAGATTGGCCTGCCAGGTCTTCCTCCAGTAGTTCAGGGGCAGTTCTGTGCAGATTTTAACAGACAGTTCAACAGCTATGTGTTATATAAACTGGTGGAGGGAAGCTGTTCACCAACACTGTGCCAGGAGGCGATTCGCTTATGGAATCTGGGAGTGAAAAGTGACTTCCATTCAGTGCCTCTCACCTGCTGGGAGTCTGGAACAGCACAGCAGATTGTCACAGCAGGTGATTTGGTTCTCAACACAACTAGTCTCTACATCCGGAAGTGTCAGACTTAATCTTCCACAGGTAGGGTCATCCCCAAGTGGACCTGTTCGCAACTTAAGAAAACTGAAAATCCCACGAATTCTGTTTTTTGAGGAATGTAGAATAGGGTTCAGTGTCAGATGCATTCCTCTTACCATGGTCAGGGCCCTTAGTGTATGCCTGTCATCAGATCCCTCTCCTTCACAGAGTGTTGTTAAAAATCAAGAGGGACAAGGCCAATGTCATACTGATTGCTCCAGCCTGGCCCCAGCAACAGGGGTTCAACCTGTTACTCAGAGGTGGCCTTAGGCAACTGGGGGTCCTAGGTGAAGGCCCATTGTGGGGCCCCCTATTGGCCTCCACTGCCACCCTCCCCATGGTTCCAGTCCCCCCTGCAGCCCTAAGCTCCCCCCTCCCTCGGATTCCTTATTTGTTTTCCTGAACCGGACTAACATGACTGTCCCTCTGGAACTTGTACATTATTCTTGGGTATGATAATTTTAAAGATCTTTCCATCATGAAGCTTGTAAGTTGATCATGTTTTATTTAACATAAAGAGCTAATGCTAAACTATGAAGTAAAATGAACATTTACTTTTTTTAAAAAGTCTGTGCATTAATTAATACATTAAAAATGGTAAAATTAATGATGGCTCAAAAATAACTAAAATACCACATTTAAATTTTTTTTCATGTAGGCTTGGGTTTACATGCATTAGAAGTTTAATACAAATAATTATAATAAAAAATAAGTGAAAAGAAAGTTTCTTGTTTGTAGCTGGAAATAAAAAACACCAAATTTTAATGAAATTCTTTGAAGTATTCAAGTTTACAAGACTCTGGGCCCCTCAAAAATATTAAATAGTAAGTACAAAAGAAACTAAAAATTACTTACCTGAAGACAGACATACAGCACAGATGTTACACACAGCTGTAAAGATTTTTGAGAGCAGCACTGTGTTTATATGCATCAGCCTGTATGGACCTACCTGGTAAACTGAACTAATCAAAGCCACAGGAAAAATTATCACAAAAGAAAAGGCGAAAGAACAACAGGTGAAAAAGAAAAAGGCAAAATTTCAAAAGTGGGATTTAAAAATGGCAGAATAAATGACTACACTGAGGAACTAAAAGATGAGACCAGTGGAAAAGTTCCTGCTATTGTTCTGTCTATTGGTGTCAAAAGAGCTTGCTCCTGCTTTTTTAGCATGTGAATGTGAAGTTAATGAGCTGATAATGGTGAAATCTGCAATTTAGACAGAGCACAACGGCTAATTATAATTTGCCTTGATGAGCTAAGACTGAAAAGTGATGAGAATTCCAGCCCTAATGGTTTTGCTAGATGTGAACAATTTCTATATTTTTCTATATTTCCATTTCTGTCCCCACCAGATTGAGGACAGGACCTCCTATTGCTTGGGGCCATAGGTGGCTGCATGCTTCTCCTACCCCTAAAGCCACCTCTGCTGTTACTCAGTCTGTCAGTGAGCCCCCCTGCTCCCCCTCTATGGGAGCTTCCCCTCAGACAGGATCTCGTGACCCAAGACAAGGGACACCTTCTGCACCCAAACCTCACCTCGCTGCACCTAACAGATTGGAGGCTCAATGGTTAACTCTGGAAGAACAGGCCTGCTCAGCTCTGGTTCAACAAGTTTTAATAACAAGCAGAAAAAGGTTGACCCAGGCCATGTATATAGCTAAATGGAGGAGTTTTTCTGTGTGGTCCCAGTCCCAAGGCTCGATCCCCCAGGCCGTTCCTATCCAGTTGATTTTAGAGTACTTGCTGCACCTAAAGAGTCAAGGTTTAATGCTGGGATCCCTTCAAGTACACTTGGCAGCCATCTCCGCTTTCCATGTCCCAGCAGAGGGCCTGACACCTTTCACTGACTCAGTGGCCTCTAGGTTCCTAAGAGGCATTGAAAGAGTCTTTCCCCGGGTCTGTGACCTAACTCCTCAGTGGAATTGGAACTAGGTTCTACATATACTTACCAGCCCACCTTTCAAGCCATTGGCCTCATGCCCTCTCCTAACTCTGTCATGTAAAATCAGCTTCCTAGTTGCCATTGAGTGTCAGAGCTAAAGGCTCTTTTCTCTAATCCTCCCTACACGTCTTTTATAAAGATAAGGTCCAACTGAGACCTCACCCAGCCTTCCTCCCCAAGGTAGTTTCCCCTTTTCATTTAAGCCAGGACATTTTTCTTCCTGTCTTCTTTCCCAAGCTTCATAGCATGGAAACTCAGTGAAGGTGGCACACAGGAGACATTAGAAGGGTGCTCACTGTTTACACTGAAAGGACAAAGCCCTTCAGGATGTCTACCCAACTCTGCATAGCTGTAGCAGACCAAATGAAGGGCATGACGGTATCGTCTCAAACAGTTTCTTCATGGATCTTCTCCTGCACTAGGGTGTGTCCAGATGACAAAAGTGCCACTGCGCAGGATAGTAACAGCTCACTTGACTAGAGCATAAGCATAGTAAACAACATTCTTCGCACAGGTTCCGATCCATGAGATCTGTAGAGCAGCCACGTGGTCCTCTGTCCACACTTTCACAGCTTATTACGCCACACAACAGGCACAAGACGATGCAGCCTTTGGCAAAGCAGTTCTGCAAGCAAGTAGGCCGTAACTCCACCCACCTTCTATGATAAGGCTTGTAATTCACCATCAATGGAATGCATGTGAGCAGCTGTTCGAAGAAGAAAAGAGCAGTTACTTACTAGTAACAGCCTTTCTTCAAGATGCACTGCTCACGTTCATTCCATACCCCCCCCTCCATCCAAGCTTTCAGGGGTAGTGGAAAGGAGGGACTGGAGGGAGAGCGGGCCAGTGGTGGCTATTATACTGGAGCCCAGGCGTGCCAGTCTAGGGGACTCCTCCGCTATCCCTATGGAGCAGGCTAGGGGCAAAAGAATTTCCCATGACCACGCATGCCAGTGAATGTACACCATGAAAAGAATGGATGTGAGCAGCGCATCTCGAAGAGCAGCTGTTACTGGTAAGTAACTGCTCTTTTCGTGCGAAAATATCACGGCCTTTCAAAATGTTGTTGAATTCATCCAGGAACTGAAATCCATTTTTAGTCTTGTGTGGATAATAAGAGAGAAGTCAGTTCTGTTTAGACATTCTCTTTAAGGAATTATTCTCTGTCATTGCAAAATGTTAAGAGGGATTCAGGACAAAAGGCTGTTAAAATGACAAAATAGCAATTTCTGGAGAGGTTAGGCTCCGTGCTTGGCATGGCTTGGGGTGAAAGGTTTGGATATAAATGTGTTCTTTTGTCTCTTACTTCAGTATATCACTACAGTCTTTGAGGTATTTTGGAGTATTCTAAGGGAAGCTGTAATTTACACTGAGTAGCAGTGGCTCCAAGGAGCTGATATGGTTTCCAAGGATTGCCAAGACATAGGGCATGCCAGCAATTCCCCTTTTATAGCCACACCACCTGTACCTGCTATTGAATTCTGAAGATATTCTCCAGAACCTTCTATGTCAGTGTTAGGGTTGCTTTCTTTATAGAGAGTTACCTGATGGGGCAGGGAGAGAAAATTTCCTGGAGAGTACCATTTTCTGAGTAGAGGAATTTACTACTTTGATTGGATTTCATTGTCTTTTGTAAAGATGGTTCCAAAGGGGTAGCTGTGTTAGTCTAGTAAAGCAAAAAATGCAAGGAGTCCTGTAGCACTTAAGGACTAACAGAATTATTTATTGCATGAGGTTTCGTGGGAGAAAATCCCACTTCGTCAGATGCTTTGAAGAGGGGGAACTTACAGAATGGGATGAAAATGAACGCAGGGGAGTTTAAGAAATGGGATCAGGTCATACTGCAATGCTAGAGACGGTAGAGACAGTGTTGAACTGCAAAGCATAAACTTAAATCTGTGTCTGAACTATCCCCAAAGTTTGAGATCTGAGATTTTTGTTCAGATTCATCTCTATATTTTTAGAATAAAATGTCTTAAAAAACCCACTTCTGATTAGACCATAATTTTTTAGTATAATATTTCTTATGTTGAGTTCAAATCTGAAATCTTTGTTCAGGCAAAATCTTAAGTGGAAGAGAGTTTTGCTTGATTATAACATTTCTGTGGATAATAAATGGCATTGTCTGCATTGTTACTACTTAACTGATTTGCATTCATAAATTTACTCCTGATTACAGTTGATCTGTCCCACCTGTAGTGTTGGTTCAGTCAGGCAAAAAAGAAAATTCACATAACTACCACTCATATAATGCTCTCTGTTTCTCCCTTCATGGATATGTAAGTGTTCCTTTATGTCTTAAGTTTGATTTTTCTTTAGCTGTTTCATGACTTTGAGTATCTACTTGACATAAACCTATTTGCACCTAGTATTTGTAATACTTCATTCCTTTTTGCAAATTTGTCATTCAGGTGTCTGTAGATGCTGCCCATGGTTACAGCCCTAGAGCTATCGACATGAGTAATGTTACCCTGTCCAGAGATCTGCATGTAAGTCATATTCTAATTATGCATTTACTTTTTTTAAAAAAATTAAATTTTCTTTTGATTTGTTTTATCTAAATCCACAAAGTTCAGTGTCCTGCAGTTGGTTTAGTTATTTTCAAAGTCACTCTTTAGGTTGAAAGGCCTGAAATTTTATTTAGGAGACAAGCGACTCTGTAAGCCCTTGTGTCGAGAACATCTATTGACTTTAGTGGGGGTTCAGGACACAAAGGCTTGTGGAATCAGTCATCAGTTTTCATATGTAGCTATTATCAAAGTTCATGGCATGCTGTTTACCAGAATAAATGCGTCACTACACTTCTTTCTGAAATAAATAGGTGCCTTGCCATGAGCCAGTCTTATGACAAACACCTTGTATTTATAAAGAAGGAAAGGAGAAAATGATGGATGGCATGATTTTAAGTTTTAATCTTTCAGCAGACTGTCATAATCAGTAGCAAATAAAACTTATGAAGTTGTAAAAAATGAACAGAGGTCTCATAGAATTATTTATTTTTAGAGAAATAATCCCCTGTGGTTGTTTTACAGACTTCTGTCAATGCTGTCACTACTACTGAGAGTTGCAAAGTCAATAACGTTTATTGCCTGATAAATCAGATTGGCTACTCCACATATATATCCATTAGAAATAACTTCCTGCAACAGTTTCATGTCCAGATTAGTTACCAGATTGATTGCTTGAAGTCACTGACCAATAACAGAATGCTTTAAGTTTGTTTCAATATGAAGTGAAATTCAAGAATCTGTGCCCAGAAATTTAATCATGAAATTAAGTTTTGAAACACTTCAGAAGTGTAAAAGAGAAGTTGTGATACTTAACCATTTCCACAACAGCCCTCTTCCTCTGTGTCGAACTTAAGCTTCGATGTATCTTTGATACCCTGTCAGATGCAGAAATTTATGTGAGTTTTATAGCAAGTATTGACACTGGAGAATATATTAATCTTTAAAATATGTGATTGGTTGGTATTCCATTTTGTCTGATTTCCCCACCCCGTCACTCCCAATTACATGCCATTACTTCTAATTAACATTCCTTGTGACATCTCTAATCAGTTTCTTTCCTGCTTCGGAGTTTAGTGAGCACTGCTCGGACACACAGCACTTGTAATAATCATGTTGCTTTGACTGTCATGTGGTCAGTCTACACATAATTAGGTTTTTGTCTGTATTTTAGTCACGTCCCTGTGGCCTTAGTAATAACATTTGTTTCTCTCCTCTGACTTTTCTGTGTATTTCTGGTATTCAGATGCCTAAAGTGAATGTATTATGCAGAGTCATATAAAGTGGCACTATTACCTGGTCCCTCTCTGATCTTTTTATCATATACAGTCTTAAAATACCACTTATTAGATAAACAGTTGTATTGAGTGTTCCAGTTTGATGCCCACTACGAAGTCTCGCTGTCTTTTGGCATTTGTCCTTTGCAAGTTCAGTAATTATGTCACTATGAATATTTGTGTTTTAGTTAATTTTCTCGCAATGTGTCAGGGTGAATTTTCCCAGATTAGATATTATTTTGTTGTTTTTCAGTCTCTGTTTCTACCCATTATATGTTTCTGTGTACCTTTGCCTAGGGTTTCCAATTTTTCCAAATTAGGTATCATGATATATTTTAACTAGTAAGCCATTAAACCTGCAAATAGTTACTAAATAATTTGAATAAAATTGAGTAATTCTGGTTTCTGTGGCATTCTACTGGGAACTTACCCTAAATGCATGCATCATCATTATTATAACAAAACTTAGCAACTATACAGGACTTCAGGTATTAAAAAATCTGCACAAATTTAGTTTACAGCCCTCCAATATGTTAAAAGTCAATGGTGACTGAGCTTTTGATTAAGAACAGCTAGTTTCTCCAGTTATGGTTTAAGCTAAATTGCACTTTTGTTTCATAATCCACAATGTCACCGGAATTAAACAAATTTAACTGAGATTTCATTTGTGGTGTTGTATGTCAGATTGCAATTTTTTCTGCTAATTTTCAGATGCAGTATTAAATTTGTGAGAGAGAAGGGTTAAATATGAGATGTTTCATTTTGAAGTGTTTTGTTTTGTTTTGTTTTTGCGGTTTTAATGCATCTCAAATAAGAATTTGGCCTAGATACTCCAACTTTGAGTAAAGTTAGTGGCTTTGGGAATGGCAATTGCTTTGACTGTAGTGAAACTTCATGTTTAGATTTTTGGAATTGTTAATTTTTTGCTGCCCTATGAGGGTGCTATAATACACCCAGGATGCTGTCTTATCCTACAGATTTTCTTTATATGCACACATTTTATGGCCAAAATTTTCAAGCCTGCATCTTAATTCATAGTTAATCCCCTAAATAAATGGACTGTTTTTTAGGAATTCTGATCAACCAAATGAGGCATTGAGGGCAATAAAAGCTGTGTATCAGCTCCACAGACCATACTATGAAAGGAATGTTGTAAACTGCCCTTTACTCTGGAGCAATTCAGTTAAGTTTGAGAGACCAGGTAGATTTTAACCGTTTATTGAAGACGACAATAGAATCCAAAGGAAAGATCCTGGGCTACAGTACAGCAAGTAAAGTGAGTAATCTCACTGTGCTGAGTGGTCTGACAAAGTATATCTGTTATGAGAGTTGTGAACCTACCTATCTGTTCAGAGTCTGTCACCTCTGGACATAGAAAAGCTCTTAACCCACGTTCCTATAAATACCACTGTATGCATGTTTCTTGCGATGGTCACATGTACAGCCTGCCCAGATAGCCGAGCCATGGCCTACTGCTGAAAAATGTGTAATCCAAACATATTTTACAGCAAGACACATGCTAAAATAGTGATGAAATGAACATTAAAACAAGAAGGGCAAAGATGCCTCATGGTGGGAAGATAAGAATGTGTAAGGGGTTGGGCCTATATGGGGGGATTTCCAGTCGCCTAACTGGCATGAGAGGTGAAATTGTGACTAGCAGTAATCCGCAATTTCCTGGGTCCAGTAAATTCAAACACCTGTGCAAGGGATGCACAGTCACTGATGATTCACTACAGAATAAGTGCTAGAGGAACAGGAATATTAGGACTGGAGAACTCTGTGCCTGCCCAGTGCTTAGAGAATGGATTCCATTTCCCAGCCTAATATAGTTCTTTATACAAAACTGTTGTTTTTTGGTCTTTGTGCAAGGCAGAAGGGGAAATTTAATGCAGAATAAATAACTCTGTTTGATTTAACTGTTTTATTCCAGTTTTGTTAGCAGGAATTGTCATAAAAATGACATTTTGCAATTGAACATTTAAATGTATCTTACTTATTACCTACATTACAGTACAATTACAAGAGATGGCTATTAAATATAAATGATAAATCTCCATTTCTTTGAGATGAGACATAACATCATTCATTAAGTTTTCCTTTTTCTTAAGGCCATGGCTGAAATGATGGCTGAAAACTACCATAACATATGGGCAAAGAAAAAGAAAATGGAACTGGAAGCAAAAGGTAATCATCTCTGTGTTTGTTTTCTATGGTATTTTAAGTTCTGAGTGACTATCTTAGGTTATATGTTTATGATGCAGTGTTAAAATAAAGTTAAAAAAGAAATAAAATGGACCCAAAAATTCAGACATCAAGACAAAACAATTGTTCATGAATTTCAAATTACTGTATCATCATTATTATAATTTTTGAAGATCGAAAAGAGTGCTAGAGACTTCACAGGAATATGAAGTGAGACAGTCCATGCCCCAAAGAATTTACAGACTCACTTAGTAAGGAAAAAGAGCGAGGAAGCCGTGTTCATCTAAAGCTTGTAAATATTTGAATGGTTGTGTGGTATTTGGTTTGTGTTTTATTTTATTTCCCTTGTGATAGTCATCCAGGCTCTTAGTCACAGGAATTAAATTTCATTCATGCTTCTCTATATGTTGCCTGGTTTTCCAGTAATGTATTAATCAAGAATTGTATACATTACAGATTAAACTGACAGACATGATTAATCCTAGATTAGATCTTTGGTTCCACAAGGAGAATACTGTGTTCTCACTCATCTCTTCTAGAGCAGATGGCAAATATTAATACATGTGATAGTTGTTGCATGTTGTGTTTTCTTCTGTGTTAAAGAAAGATGAGTTTTATTTATTTTTTCTGCTTTAATTCAGAAGACATTAATAATCTTATAATTTCTACATGGAAGAAATAGCAATGGCACTGTGAGTTTCAGTGACTGGAATTTTAGTTTTTTTCTCATCCAAAGATGTCAAGACTAGAAGCAAATATGAAATTGATTTTGTTTTCTCCTCCCATTTTTATCTCAAATTCCACTTATGGTACAGTGATAGCTACTGGTCAGTCATTACTATGTTCTATATCAGAGCTCTTTAGTCACTGGCTTTTTCCCAGATTTCTGTGTTAAATATATGCAATTCTAGTGGAGTTGCCTGGGCATACGCGAAGGCAGAATATGTCCCTATGCTGAAAGTGTTGTCAGTGGCTGTGTGAATGAAGTCTTAGCATTACTGCACACAAAGGTCCTATCTGGGTGAAGCTCTGAAGCAGAGGGTGAATTTCCATATTTTCCATTTTGTTCTCTTTGTTTGAGTTGCTTCATGATTTTTTAATATAAATTTATATAATCTAAGTAGCCAGTTTATGGGGGTCAGAGGAATTGCTAAACTTCTGAAGACGTTTTCAGAGAGCTGAGACATTTGGAATAGGGAGGCGCATTTGGCGTATGAAAAGGCACTCTTCTGGGTGCAATTGAGTGGTCTGTCAGGGCTGCTCAGTCGCTCTGGAGTTCCCAAGAATGACTGTAGCTGCGGAAGTAGCTTAGTGCTGAGGTGAACAGACAGCATTGCTGTTCGTCTTAGCACAGTGTGTAGCAGGAGGTAAGCGGGTGTTAGTAAAGCGATGGGAGATGCACGAGGTATTTTACGTACCTTGCATATCTCCTGTTTGCTGCTGAAAAATGTGGCAAATGTAGACTGGGGCTAAATAACAGGATTTACAGGCAGACACCAGCAAAAAGAGGAGTGTGTTTTTTCAAAAAGTGGCAGACAGTTACAATGAATGGATGAGAGGCTTCGCTCTGGGTGTTACTTGATAGAAGTGTGGATGGATTTGATAGAGGAAGAATGATTACAGTTTTCTGGTATATTGGCCATTTAGTGGTACAGTGGTACATATCATCTGTCTTCCCAAAGATGAAAATGGCAGAGTAATAATGAAGATGTCTGATGTGTATATAGTTGGTTTATACTTTATATTCAATTCCTTTCACAGAAATGTCTTTCAAATTGTGATCCACTGCTGTCACCTACTGGTCAGGTGCACTCACTACAGTAATATTCTTGAGTTCTCTCTTACATGTGGATCTTTTCATTGCCTGAAGTCTGGAAATATCTGCATGGACTGTTACTTCACATATGGAAAATGTAGGATTCCAGCAAGCTGTAGTTTTCTGGGAAGCTTTTGATGCTGACTTTATAAAGCATTGTTCAGAAGAATTACTTCAAGTCATAATTGTAACTTCTTAAGTGCTTTTTCCCTACTGGAAAGTCTTTTTTTTATCAAAGGTGTTGATGTTGCTTTCTACTGTGATATTTGCAGGTCTTTGGAACATTTGACTGTATTACAAATAGATATGTAGTCAAGACTATAAATATACTTTAAAAGTATATCCAGATACTTTGTGGAAAAATGATTTGCTTAGTGTAACAGAAAAGTATATGGTTAGTTTCCTCTTTAAAGTGCCATCATTTATTATATTTGTTGTTGGTGACCTTACAAAGCACTGAATGGTATCACAGCTGGTAACAAACAAGGAAGTACCATCTCATCACATGTTCCTAACTACTTTGTAATTTTCTTGACATTCTATAGTAGGAGGAGGTAACCATCCTTTGCTGGTTCCCTATGATACGCTGACAGCCAAAGAAAAAGCCAAGGACCGAGAGAAAGCACAGGATATTCTCAAGTTTCTGCAGATCAATGGATATGCTGTCTCCAGGTAAATTCAAATCCAATGCTGAATTTGCATCATCCGGATAATTAAACATCCTTAATATCTTGTTTAATATTAAAGGATAAAAGGAGTTTTAAGCTTATGTGTTTTTTTATTTAGTTAATGAAGTGTCCTTGGCCCTTTCACGTGTACACAGTTAAGGGTGAGGAATAGAAATGGAAGGATGGCAAGATGAGGGCTAGAAATGAAAGCTTTTCCCAATGTTATCCAACAGAGCCCAGGCAGAATTCTAATCGCTGTATTCTGGGAGGTTCTGGGAGGTATTCTGTCTCAGTTATTCTGTACTCCTCAAAAAGCTTCCCTCTATCTAAGAACTGTCAGCTCTGTTGAGTTCTCCTGCTCTGTTTGCTTTCTACTCTATACTCCATGCTCACAGGAGGAGTCCCAGCCCTTTTCAGTGCAGTTCCCCAGTTAGTCTGCACACTGAGCCCTGTCTCCTCCAGGTTGTCTCCAGCTTTTGCTGGTCTCCTACCTCTTGTCACAGGATTGGCTCCCTCTTTAGCTGCCACTAATGCTAATCAGTCTCTAAGTCATAGGGTAGGGGTGAGTGCGCCCTGCCTCTGTTTACCCTGGGAGCATGTGGAGGTCAGAATTGTCCCTGGTTGGTGCATCCATAAGATCTCCTGCAGCTCTTCATTTCAGACATTGCTGTATTTTGCTCACTAGAAGGTGGTTCTTCAGAAATAGCAATTCCTGGATGCGTAAGAAGGCTTTAAAGAGAAGTGGGGGTTAGATGTGACAGCCAGTCACCTCTCCTCATCTTCCCTGGGTGAGAGACAGAGAAGCCTGTCACCCTCCTTGAGGCAGCTCTTTGAGACACATAGAGAAGCTCAACTCCAGAATGTCTGGGTGTGAGCTCTCCTTTTTCTTTTCTATCTATGAGTTGTGACCATGCCCTGCTGATTAACTAAACTCCTCTCCACGGAGATGGGGAGGGGCGTTTTAAAATTCAAGCAACATTATAACTGAATGTATGACATTATACATGAAATTTACTGCTGTCTTGTAGTAAACACTCATTAGGAAGTAACCATATATTGTACAGGATGGTTAAAGGTAAAAATTTCATACTTGGGTGCTTTTAAGTTGAGCATCTCAGTTCATTAAGAGGCCATGATCTTCAGAGATCCTGTTCACTTAATTCCCTCTGAAAATAAAGGGTGGTGTTTAGCTACCTAAATCATAAAAATATAAGGTTAGAAGAAACTGCTGGAGTCATTTAGTTTAATTCTCTGCCAAGATGGAGGATTTGGTGTGTCTAAATCATTCAAAACATAAATATGAATGTGGGTGTCTAATCTCAAACATCCAGTTTCTTTAGCTTATGATTTTACTTAAAATTCAACTGCTACAAAATTGAAAATATGAGCAAGATTAAGTACAAGTTGAGTTTTGTTCTGTTATCACTGAATGTCTTTCTGTGAATATAAGTATTTTAGTAGCTTCAGAATTACTCATCTTGGAGGGGTAAATGCTTGGGAACAATGTAAGAGAGTAATGCATAACTGATTGAGAAAGAAGCTTAAAATGTTGGATCAATATCTTCAGCAAAACTGTTTTTCAGTAAACCTTGTTTGATGAATCTGTATTTTTGTGTAACTAACAGACTAAAGTAGAAGTAAAGGTACAAATAAGACAAATTTGTATGACCGAGCAAAATTTAGCTCCAAATGAGGAATGTTTCTCATCATAACAGACAGTGGAGAAATACTTGAGTAGGTGAGATATTTGGTGAATTAAGACCACCATGAGTTATCCTTCTGTATGTGAGAAATGATTTATTTCTCATTTCAGAGGATTAAAGGACCTGGAGTTAGATACACCTTCCATTGAGAAACGTTTTGCTTACAGTTTCCTTCAGCAGCTGATAAGATATGTGGATGAAGCCCATCAGTACATTCTGGAGTTTGGTATAGTTACATTTTTATAACTTAATATTTTTAACTGATAAAATTTGCATTGGTGAATTTAAAAACAAATGAACAATTTCCAAAAACATCATATTCTTTAGTGTGCAAGATCTTTTTCTGAAAGACGTTAATAAATATTATGTTTTTAATAGTATAAATAGAATGGCTAAAGTACAACTTAGCATCATGCACGTGAATTCAGCATATCAACTGTACAGTAATCATTTCAAAATTCACCTATTCTTTCATTCATTCATAGACAAAGGTCAGAAGACAAAGGCAGTCAGTTTACCTGTATCATGACTTGCACTCTTTGAATCATATAATCTTTAAGATTTATAGTGCTACCACCAAAAAGAATGCTGTATAGTATGGTCCAGAGACACAAAAAGCCAGAGCTGACATGCAGAATGCAAACTAGGTCTTGTGACTCCACAGGTAAAGCAGTGAGGAACCTGTAGTTTTGATTTCTAAGGGTGTTCTGTATTCTTTGTATTTGTGTGCAGCAGATGAGCACGCACCAAGCCCTTGACACTGATTAATTCAAATCCACTAGAGTTCGTTCCATTTTCTTGTCCTTTGCGCCTTCATTATGCTCTGGAACTTACTACCTATAATTTTGTGCGACGCCTGCTGAACCTGGGGGCCCCATCTTTCTGGGACGCCAATCTGCTACTCTATTACAATAATCTCTGCAGCTTATATTGGCAGACAAGGAAGTGGCCTTTCCACTCCCAGTTCTCAGAGGGCAATCGTAGAAGTAAACTTTCCCCTTCCATGGTGCAACATTAAGCTACAGAGGTGATTTCCCCTTAATTGTATTTATTTAGATTTATATGCACTGAAGTTAAAATCTAGAATATGCTCTGGACACCCTAGCGATAAGTTAAAAATACGAATATCAACTTCACCGTAATTCAACATCATTTCTAAATAATACAATCCCCAAAAAATGAGAACCGCCCATTCAGTTCAATAGTTCCCCCTCCTGGCAGGCCATTCAGTTCAGGCTGTTGTAGATCAAGAGCAAGTTGGGAAGAGTAAACTCTATAGTTATAGGGCTATTACAGAGAATCAGCATCTGCTGCTCATCTACACCAGTGATACTTTAGTTCAAGTGACTCTGCTGTTCTCAGCTGTGGCAGTAAAGCAGGGGAAGAAAAGTGAGGTCTCCAATGAGAAATGTTAAGCCAAGCTGGGGGTCACAGTTGGATGGCAGGAGGTCATGAATCCCCTACACCTTTCGTTTTCCTAAGCAGAAGATGAATTCCAGTTAGGTGAAGGGGAAGATCTAAAAGGAGTGAGGAAGGTCCCAGTATCAAAAAAGTTGTGCGTCACTCTCCTAAGCTATTTACGATTTTATATATAGAATCACTACTGTACACTCTACCCAAAACTCCACAGGCAAGCAGTGCAGCTCATAGAAGGTCAGATTCAGTGTGGTTACACCAAAGTATTTTGCTAAACAAGCAGGTCACCACATTCTTTGCTAGCTTCAGTTCTCATATTTAGTGACCTCAAAGGAAATTATGCGGATTCACTTCCTGGTGTTGATTATTAGAGAACCTCTGAGGATTCACTACATTATTGTACTACAGTAAAATGTCAGAGATACGAACAGCTCAGGAATGGAGGTTGTTTGGAACTCTTAAATGTTTGTAATTGAACAAAAAACCATTATGGTACAGCACCCTGAAGTTAGTTTCTCTCAGCTGAGGCAGGTGACATCTGGCAGCACTGCCTGGTTTGTAGCAGGTTCCTGCCCTATTCCCTTTCTAGTCTTTCGGCTGACCTGGGTGGCCTTCGCTCAACACTACAAGCCTCAGCCCTCAGGCACTTCCCTCTAGGACTTGCTCTGCTCTGTGCAGTGCTTGCCAGGTTACAGAGGCAGCACACGGCAGAGAGATGGTGTCAGCCTGCTGCCAGCATCCCTTCCTTCCCTGCCCCTTGCCCTCCAAGAGGTGCTGGCAGGATCCAGAGAGTTTGACCACTTGCTCCCACTTCCATAACTACTTTGGGGTATGTCTACACTACAAATTAATGTGAAATAATGATGATTAATTTGAATTAAATTAAGGCATGGCTACATGATCTTTCATTAATTCAGACTAAGGAATTCCTTAGTTCAAATTAATGAAAGTTTACTTCGAAGTTGTAAAACCTCACCTAACTTCAGAGTTACGGTTAATTTGAAGTTATAACACTGAATTAACCCAATATATCCGTGTTAATTTGAACTAACTGTTAGTTCGAATTAGCCACAGCTTGATTTTCCATATGCAATAGCACCCCCTACCTAATTCGAACTAGCAAGTCCTATGCATAGAATCATAGGGTTGGAAGGGACCTCATAGGTCATCTAGTCCAACCCCCTACCAGAGGCAGGACCACTCCCACTAAACCATCCCAGTCATGGTTTTGTCCAGCCGGGCTTTAAACACCTCCAAAGATGGAGATTTCGCCACCTCCCTCGGCAGCTCATTCCAAGGCTTCACCACTCTCCAAGTAAAAAAGCTTTTTCTAATATCCAGTCTCAATCTCTCTAACCGCAACTTGAGACCATTGCTCCTTGTTCTGTCCTCTGTTATTACCGAGAACAGTCGAGCTCCATCTTCCTTAGAGCATCCCTTCAAGTAGTTGAAGGTTGCTATCAAATCCCCCCTCAATCTTCTCTTTTGCAGACTAAATAAGCCTAATGTTTTCAGTCTTTCCTCATAGGGCTTGTGCTCCAGCCCTTTAATCATTTTGGTTGCCCTCCGCTGGACTCTCTCCAGTAGGTCCCTGTCCTTTTTGTAGTGGGGAGCCCAAAACTGAACACAGTATTCCAGATGTGGCCTCACCAGTGCAGAATAGAGGGGAATGATCACATCCCTTGATCTGCTGGTAATACTTCTTTTGATGCAGCCCAGTATGCCATTGGCCTTTTTGGCAGCAAGGGCACACTGCTGACTCATCTCTAGCTTCACCATGACCCCGAGGTCCTTTTCTACACTGCTGCTACTTAGCTGAATGTTTCCCAGTCTGAAGCGGTGCATGGGGTTTTTTCGTCCCACTTGTCCTTATTGAACCTCATAAGATTTCTATTGGCCCACAGTTCCAATTTATCTAGCTCTCCCTGAATCCTGTCCTTGCCCTCCAACGTGTCTACTTGTCCCCCTAGCTTGGTGTCATCTGCAAACTTACTGAGAATGCAGTCTATTCCATCATCCAGATCATTGATGAAAATGTTGAACAGAACCGGCCGCAGGACCGACCCCTGCGGCACACCACTCGTGACTGGTTGCCAGCTAGGCATGGAACCATTGATTCCTACACGCTGAAACCGTCGATCTAGCCAGTTTTCTGTCCACCTATCCAACCCATGCTTCCTTAATTTGCCAGTGAGAATGCTGTGGGAAACTATATCAAAAGCCTTGCTAAAATCAAGGTATATCACATCAACGGTTCTTCTTGCATCCAGAAAACCAGTCATCTGATCATAGAAGGAGATGAGATTTGTCAGGCATGATTTACCCTTGGTAAATCCATGCTGACTGTTCCTGAACACTTTATTTTTCACTAAGTGTTTTGAGAATGGATTCTTTGAGAATCTGCTCCATAATTTTTCCAAGGATTGAGGTGAGGCTGACTGGTCTGTAATTCCCCAGATCCTCCTTTTTCCCTTTCTTGAAAATAGGCACTACATTTTCTTTTTTCCAGTCCTCTGGCACCTCCCCCATTCTCCATGAGTTTTGAAAGATAATGGCCAGCAGTACTGCTATCTCATCGGCCAATTCCCTTAGCACTCTTGGATGCAGTTCGTCCGGCCCCATGGACTTGTGCACATCCAGCTTCTTTAAGCAGTCCCTAACCTGACCTTCCGTCACCAAGGGCCTGTCTTCTTCTCTCCCATCTGCCACACCCATGGTAGTGGGCTGGGAGCTGACCCTGCCTGTCAAAACTGAAACAAAAATGCACTGAGCACTTCAGCTTTTTCCTCATCCTCCATCAGGAGGATGCCTGCCCTATTCAGCAAGGGGCCTACACCATCCCTGATCCTCTTATTGTTACTAACATACTTGTAGAACCCCTTCCTGTTATCCTTTACATCCCTCACTAGCCTCAACTCCATTTGTCCTTTGGCCTTTCTGATTTTATCCCTGCAGTCCCTAGCAATATCTTTATATGCCTCCTTGGTCATCTGACCAAGCTTCCACATCCTGTAAGCTTCCTTTTTATGTTTAAACTCAGAGCAGAGTTCTCTGCTAAGCCATTCTGGCTGCCTCACATGTTTGTTCTTTCTCCTAATTGGAATGGCAACTTCCTGTGCCCTTAGCAGGATTTCTTTAAATATAACCAACTCTCTTGGACTCCTTTCCCCTTCAGATTAGCTTCCCAAGGGATCCTGCCCATCAGTTCCCTGAGGGTCAAAATCTGCTTTTTTGAAGTCCAGGGTTTTTGTTTTGCTTCTTTCCTTCCTTCCTTTAATCAGCAGCCTGAACTCAACCATGTCATGGTCACTACTGCCTAGCTTGCCATTTACCTCTACGTCCCTGATCAATTCTTCCCTGTTTGTGAGCAGCAGGTCGAGCAGTGCAAGGTCCCTAGTTGGTTCCTCTAGCATTTGTACTAGAAAGTTGTCCCCAACTCTCTCTAAAAATTTCCTGGATTGCCCATGCACTGCTGTATTGGCCTCCCAGCAGATGTCAGGGTAATTGAAGTCCCCAGCAGCACCAGGGTCTGTGATCTAGAAGCTTCTGCTAGTTGTCCATAGAACACCTCATCCACCTCCTGCTTCTGGTCTGGTGGTCTATAGCAGACACCCACCACAACATCCCCCTTGTTGCTTTCTCCTCTCAATGTAACCCACAGACTTTCTACTGGCACGCTTCCACTTCCATAATGGAGCTCTGAGCAGTCATAGAGCTCCTTTACATATAACGCTACTCCTCCCCCTCTTCTTTCTTAGAGTTCTCTTGGGTTTCTAGTGTGACCATGTTAGTTTGAATTAACTTAATTTGAACTAACAAAAATTAGTTTGAATTAATCAGTTCGAATTAAGCTAATTCAAACTAACTTTCTAAGTGTAGACATAGCTTTGGAGATTAGGAGGAGTATTGACCCTAATAGAACCCAGTGAAGGGTTCATTTGGGAGGCAATGGGAGAGGGAGGAGGCCATCAGGTCCTCAGTGAAGACAGCAGTAGGAAGTTCTGTGGTTTGCTTACAGAGAATTAATGTTGGTGAGAGGGATGGAGGGATATCTGGGAGGAAGAACTTCTGATTACCATTCAGTGTAAACTCCCTCCCCCTTGATTCACAAAACATGGTGAGCCTCAAACCCACATTTAATTCCAAGTAATTCAAGGTTTAGTACAAGCAGTTTGCAAAACTACCTTTAGTTTCCTACTTCAACCAGTACACATTATCACTGAAAAGTGTATATTTTTGACTATTAAGTGTATTCAACAGGTGTCATCTACTTTTAAAGGATTATATCAAGCTAGCCACTTGCATTGCCAGGTAAATCCTACAGGCATTGGAACATATGATGGTAGCTTCTAAGATTGCTCTTTCCCCCCAGGCATATTCTGAGGCTGAGCAAAAAGCTTGAGTGTTCAGCCCAGTGTGGATAGCCCCAAAAATGCCATATAAGAAAGAGCTCAGCTCAGCATGTCTTTCCAGCAAGATGGAGTTTTCCCGACAGGGAAATAAACGTCCAATATCGTTTGGGTACAAAAGGAATTCATTATAGTGTTTACAAAGTTTTAAGTGAAAGACACACCATGCATAAATAGTGACAGATTAGAGACACATCTATATGGAATAGTTTTCCATTAGCAGGCAAGGACACAGAAAAAAATACATTTATAATTGTTAGCCTGTCTCTGAAACTTAAGCTCCTTCTACACAGACCCACAATTTGGAGTGTGAATTGCAGTGAACACTAGTGTGCTTTGCAATAACTCCCCCATGTGTAAAATACAGGAACAAACTAAAACTAGTTTGCATTGTATAAACAGCACTAAGGCTTATACCTATTCTGCTAGTGGCAGGGTCAGTTTTTCACAGATCATTGACAGGCAAAAAAGACGCGCTCAGTCAAACCTGGAAATAGCTGGAAGTCAATGCATTAAAACCACCTCCTCAAGTGGTGTAATGCTGCATTGATAGGAATACATTTCCCATTGGCACAACACAGGCAAGATGCTATGTAGAAGAAGATTTATGATGTTGACGGGAGTTCTGCAAGTTGCTCTGCATAACTTGCATAACTCCCATGGACTGATGTCCAGTTTCACAGTAAGTGTAGAGCAGCTCAAATTTAATGAAAATTAGTTACCTTTTAGTTTGGGCTCAGAGTCCACACAGTGGAGTTACAGTGCAGGAAGCACTAGTGCACACTTCAGTTCATTCCTCTGTAGTCTGAATTGTGGGCTTATGTAGGCCTACTTTACACTGTGGGGTTTAAGTTGACAGGAGATATGCAATCTGCAGGCCCTAGTTACTCTCGCTCACCACAATGACTTGACTTGGCTGCATGGACTAGAAGTGCTGTCCCTTCAACTTAGTGTTGCTCCACCTGGAGGGGTGGAATTATTGAATTGATGGGAGAGCACTTCTGGGATTGACTGATCAGGTCTGCACTGGCCATTCCATTGACCCCGCTACATTGATCCATGGGGATCAAGACACCATTTTCAGTGAATACAAGCCTGTAGACAGCTCTTAGACACGAATCAGTCCTGATGATTTAGCTTTACCCATTTAATTCACTGGAGTGTATTTGATCCTGCATAGTGTTTTCTGTAGAAGGCTGTAGAGGGGGACAGTGAAAGAAGTTCCCTTGGTTTTGGGGCATTTGTTCAGAAGAATACACATTCTGCCCTTTGCATATTCCTTGCTCATCAGGAGCTTGGGGGCTATCCAGTTTAAGTACTTCAGTGACCCTAATTACCATAGGATCTGAGTTCATCACTGTCTTTAATGTTAATCTTCACAACATGCCTGTCAGGTAGACCCCATTTTACAAAAGGGGAACTGAAGCACAGAGAGAGAGAACGATTTGCCCAAGATCACTTGGGTATTTACCAGATCCCAGGTTATTGCACAATCATCTGTCTTCTTTGCATTAGCATTTTTTTTTTTCAAATTCCTGCCATTGACATATGACCACCACAGTTCCATCAGTTCTAGTAACTCTTAGCAGTTCAGCTGTTGTCTACCCATTCCCTGAGCAGCTGTGGAGGACATGGTGATTTTACATACCAGAGGTAACAAATACGTTGCCTACACTAGTACGCCCATTATGTCTTCACTGAGCTTAGCTACACCACTCTGCTTGGGGGAATTTGTGGAAAAATGCTTAAATAGTTGGGGTCTGATAGGAATTGTGCTTCGCCATGGACAGTGAAGTTCTTCAGTGTTTCCTAAACAGGTCAGATCCAGCAAGATGCATTTCAAGCCTGAGTGTGTGTGAAGAGCACACTACTATAAAAAGATTCACTTTATCCAAATAACTACTTAAATCAGGGCTCTCAAACTCAAACCACGAGGGCCACGTGAGGACTAGTTCGTTAGCCCAAGGGCTGAAGCACACATGAGGACTAGTACCGTAGCCCAAGGGTCACACCACTGAAATCTTTTCATACAACAACATTGCAAATATTGATAGTGATAGTGTCATTGTGAGCTGCAAGAAATAACTTTAAGAGCTGCGAGTTTGAGACCCCTGACTTAAATGATCACAGGTTTTACTCCTAGTGAGTGTAATTTGCCACTCTGGTTGGGCAACATCAAAGTCCTTGGTTAAATTTTTAACCTTTCTGAAGGAATTGAGGAAGAGTCTTACGTTCTCACATCTTTTTAACCATCGTGTTTGATTTCTGTGTGATGAAGATTGTTGCTCGTTTGATTCTGGTAAATGTCACAACTCTTTGAAATAAAGAGTGATTTATTTCCCTTCCTTTTTGCAGAACAAATGGTTGAAAAAAATGTTGGTTTTTTGTTTTGTTGTTTTTTGTTTGTTTTTTTTACTTCACTTGGACTTAATGTGTAGTACTAATTGCTTATCAGGATTTTGCAGATTGCCGCAGATTGTTTGTTTATTAAATGGTATCTGAGTTTCATTGTAGTGTGTCCACTGAAGTAAGTTTACTCTCCAGTGAGTACCACTCTTAATTAATTGTATTCTTTATATGGAAGATTCATAAGTGTGCAATCTAAATCCAGTAGTTCTGTAAATTGCATGGGGAAAACTGGTTCAATCACAGCCTTTGTAGTTCATATATGTAATTACTCTTTTGAGGTACTGTGCTTTGCTAATGTAAATTTAATTCTTTGTTGAATTCATTTATGTGATTCAAAAGGGAGAGAAGAGAGAGATTTTTCCTCTTCTTTATCACTGTATTTCTTAGGGGTCTTTCTGTAGTTACACTCAGTTTCTGTGCATCATGGTGAATATTGCTGCTGTACAAGCGAACCGTAGCAGCCAGCAACAGCAATCTACTCAGAGGAGTGCTGGGTCAGTGGTGGAATCACTGTGAAATTCCCTTACTAGCTGCTCTTGTCTGAGGCGCAGCCTTGTCCCAGAAAAAAAGTCATTAATTAGTTCCCAAAACATGTGTCTAAAAGAAGGACAAAGTTGGCTAAATGAAGCAAGGCCCAAAATTGCTGACTGTACCAAATCAATAAAACCATTCAGCTAGTCTGATTTCTATTTTGTTACTTTTAGCTTTATTTATATTTGTTAGCAGGGTATTTATAAGTTGTTACCAACATTTACAAATATAAGAACATTGAGCCAGATTCCCAGCTAGACATAGCTTCCATGGTGCTACATTGATATACTTCACTGGAAGCTTTGGCTCCTTATTTTTACCCCCTTTTATGATATAACTTATATCTGAGGAAACAGTCTTTAAATACGTGTGTGTATGTGTGTATCTGAAGCATATTTAAACTAAGCCCAAAGGAAAAGAATCAAATTACTTTTTCTGTGTGCATTTTCAAAACATAAAGCACCATGTAATTCTGTGAGTATTCAGTATGCATCTTAAACTCTCCCTATTTACAGATGGTGGCAGCAGAGGCAAAGGAGAACAATTCCCTTATGAACAAGAGATCAAGTTCTTTGCCAAGGTACAGTATATCTTTGCTGCTTCTTTTTCAATGCAGAACTGCTTGTTAAGAATAATGCTTGTTCTTTTTATATTTGCATTTGTCTACATAAAATGTGTATTGATTTTTATTGTTATACTGTCGACAGAGGAAAAACTATGCAGCTTGAACATTGTCACATGAAATACATATGTGAAAATGTTACATTTTGACCTCCTTTAAATTCCCTTCATCTCCTTTCTTCACAGTATACAGTGTATTGCGCTGCATATTCATAACTTC
>ML681972.1:20595761-20704609 GCA_007922195.1 Podocnemis expansa | reverse complement strand
GGTTTTTGCTTAGTTTGGGGAGGTAAAGTGGTCTTATTGACACAAAAGCAATCTAACATTTTTCATTTTCTTTTTTGTATTTCATTGTGTGAGGCTAGAAAGGACAAATTGCACAATCAAAAGTATGTGTGTTTCAGACTGAATCCATTACTCCTTTGAAAAAGTGGTTGTTATTTAGGTGAGCAGAAATCTAAATTTACCCTCCCATACAGTTCAGCCAAACAAGTACAAAGACCCTGTAAGTACAGGCATACAAAAATAGTTGTTTGTGCAAATATGTTCAGAAATAAAATGTAATTATAGCTGATTGTGAGAACATTTTCTCACCCTGCTCTGAGAGGAGTAAGGATGTTTTATGTATTAAGAAGACTCTCACCTTTTCTGGGGTCAGGTTCTCTTAACAGTTGAAATAATCACAACACAAGTCTCAGCACAACCCTTCTACCCAAGTTTGACTCTTCTTAGGCTTCGACCTGCAGATACCTCTTCTTTTTGGGTAAACTACTAAATTGCCACATCCTCCTCCTCTATACTAAGGTTGGAGTTAAAAAGCCACGCTAGTCATAATGGCTGTGTCTACACTGGAGGCTTAAGTCGACTTAAGCAACTCCCTGTCCACATTTGGAGTTCATTAAGTTGACTTAAGCACACGCCCTTAAAGTCAACTTTAAGGATGAGTTGACTTTATTAAGTAGGCTTAACACAACATGCCCATTAAAGTTGACTTAATTAAGTTGACTAGTGCATTAGAGCCATTTAAGTTGACTTTATAAAGTTGATTTAAGCTAGGAGACCCATTTAAAGTTGACTTTATTACGGGGACTTTAAATATGCCCCCTGGCTTAAGTTGACTTTATAAAGTCAACCTTAACAAATCTGTTAGTCTTAAAGTGCCACACAATTCCTTGTTGTTTTTTAACAAATGGGGCCCCACTAAGTTGACCTAATAAGGTCAACCTTATTAAGTTGACTTACCTGAGCCCTCTGGTATACACATAGCCAATGAGTCAGCAGGAAATCTTGCATGGTGTCAGCCACCATTCTAGTTGACACCAGAGATTGAACTGGGGACCTCCAGAGCTGAAAGCGTGAGCTGCTAAGTTTGAGCCAAAGCTTACCAGTGAGACTTTTACAGATTAATGTTATCTATTAATCCACACAGTGGGAAGCCTGTAACACACTCACTAGGTGACATAGATACGGAAGAGTATTTATACATATTTATATGAGGGGTAATGCTGGTACCCTTATTTAACATGAACTCATAATAGTTGGAATACTAAAGCAAATTAATGGTCCATTTAGTTTAACAGTGTTCTGTATGGGGTTCTTCAAGGAGTGTTAGAAACAACCGTAATGCACCAAATCAATCTAGTACTAGCCTGCAAAATTAATTCCTGATGCTGAATAGTCAAGGGCTGTAGGAAGTCCATGTTCCTCTGCCATCTACCATCTGACTAACTGTCCAAAGATTTCAAAGGCTTTGAGAAAGGCAAGATAAAACTCAAGAATGGAAGATTTAATGTCAGCTCTGGAATTGGGAAGGGCTATGAGATTCACCAAAGCTATTTTTTATTTAATTTTTTAAATTCTGTTTCATTTGGACCCTGACTTCATTTAGGTTTTTGCCAGGATAGAAAAACAGTTTCAGTTTTTTTGAAACACTCAACAAAACCTTCATTTTCTTTTTGTCAGTAAAATAAACTAGTATTGAATTGATAGTAGTAATACAGTGATTGTGTATGCAAATTCAATAATCACATGGTGTTCAGGAAACACACACAGCCTTGGGCATTAAATCTTGATGTGTTAATTGACTAACTCTTGACCAAGATATTGGGGTTATCCCCAGACTTCAATATAAAGTTCTGTGGAATTATAAATTCCCCCTTATTAGTGAGTAGAGTTTGACAGGATAGGCTTTCATTTAACATCTTCTCTGTTAAGGACAGTCAGTTTAGCAAGGCAGCTCCTCTTAGTACTGCAATGTAGTAAGATTGATTCTGGATTCAAGCGCAAGAATCAGGCTCTTTTCTTTGTTGCCAAGTGGGTCATATTAGACATGCTAGAGATGCTTCATGGGCTCAGTTCTACCCTCAACTAGGTGAGCATAGCTTCCACTGAAATTAAGGGGAGATGAACACATGTACTGGCAGGAGGAATAGAGTGACGTATTTAATGTGTTACTTTTTAAATAAAAATAAATTGTGTGTCATGTTAACATACTTTTGCAAAACTTTTCATAGTGGTCTAGATTGGACATGTAATGTCTTTCACCCTGACATCGCTTGTTGGAATTAGGCCCTGGAGGCTGGTGTCTGAAGTAAAATGATATTCTTAATGCAGTGTCTATTGGACTGTGGTCATTGCCACACAGAGGGACCCCACATTAGTCACCAACATAATCTCTCAGTGGAGTTCTCTGAAGAAATGGAAAGGATTGAATTTGGCCATGAAGACTGAACTATCCTCTACATGGGGATGAAGGATTGAAACAAAGATTGGTGGACAGTGTGGGAAGCATGCACTGCTGTTCCCTTTTTTATGAACAAACATAACACTTCATTATCCATTGCTCTCAACTGGGCACCTTTCATCAGTGCTAAAATTAATTTAAGCATATTAAACAAAATCATTGGTCATATCCATATTTTGTTTGTTTTAGACACTTAAAATGTTGTCTGTTTCTATTCTTTAACATTTTAGTGGAAAAGAGTTCTTTCTAATTGCCTAATATATTAAATATGATGGGATCCAGATTGGACTTATTAAATATTTACAACCAAACACTTCAATTAATCTGATTTCCTTGCATTTTTTTGCCAAATTTTCAATACTATCCTGAATAGCCCACTGATGGTATTTTACATTGTAACATTTTGATAGTTATTTCCTTGTGGGTTTTCATATACAATGCTTTTATATTACTTAGCTTTGCTTTCAGTATTTTTTATTTCTTTAATTAGAAGATGTGCTTACTTAACCATGTTTAAGAATATGCACTTAAAATTTCTTTCAGTCCCATATTCTGCTCTGAGAATTTCTGCGTGACATCATGTTGCTTTTTCCTGCTCATATATCAGCTGTTATTTTTCTTTCTTTCTTCCTTTTTTTCTTTCCTCCCTCTTCTCTTTATTTTTCTTTTGTCTTCAGCCTGTTCTGCAAACTTGGAGTTCTTGTCAGGCATAGGATTTCACTGTTTGGTAAGGAGACCCTTAACAAATATTAGCATGGCCATCACTTGGTTTTCTTTACCTTTTTTGCATTGTGTTTTGTGCTGCTACCTTGGATGTTGCATGGCTGCATGGCTGAATGCCTGGTGTTCATGGCTACTAATGATTCTTTAGGCTGATAGATTACAGAAGTTTTCAGGTGAACTAAAGAGATTTTGCAATAAAAAATGTGAGTGTATAAATCTGATTAATAGAAGATCAGTTTCCCTTCCTGTTGTCTTACCAAGGAATAGAATTCAAACAAGATCATTATAAATGTATTTGCTACTTTATACGTGTTCAGTACTGGGCTGCTAGAGTGAGAACAGATTAGCATTTGTACATTTTTATCTCTAAAAGTCACAAAAGTCAAGTCTGTTGTGGGCTGAAGTGCTTAGCTGATATTCTATACTCCCAGATGTGCTTAACTCTCAATCTGCATGTCTATCATGTTTCAGACATTACTTGACTATAAAAGGATGGAGAGTGTTCCTGATTTCTGCCTTGTGAGAAGCACTTAATTGTCTGTTGTCAGCCCATGGTTTAATCAGTCCACCTTTTTTAATGTACTGTTGATAGGCTAGTTGAAAATATGTTCCTATGTACATATCTTCTGTAATAGGATCAGTGGGAATTTCAGCATCCATGATTATCCATTTGGATAATTATCTTGATAATTCCTGTTTGATTTGAAAAAAAAAAAAAAGGCAGCTCTAACCCAGTACCCATATAGTCCCTGCTACTGAAGGAAAATATCCATTTGCTGCAGCAGTGTGATATTTCAAAAGCTTGTAAATCATCCTTGTAATCACTAAATTGAGAAAAATGTACGAAAAATGTTTGGATCATGTTTTGAAATGTCAGACTTCTGGAATTAATATAATAGGTTCAGTTTGCTTATTAATTGTTTGACAAGACGACAAAAGAAACAAAATTACTTGCCCAAAATGTGGGAGATCATTGCAGTTTTTTGTGGCATAACCAGGGGTTAAAGTATAATTTGGGGGGGGGGGCCTGGAACCCTCCTAAATTGGCAGGGCCTCTCATGCTGGTGCGGGGCCCCCCCCACCAGTGCGGGACCCCATCCTACTGCCCCCCCCCATTGCCTTATCCCCCACCTACAGCCCCCAACACCTGACCCGCAACCCCAGCTACTGGCCCCAAAACTCCTACCCCTATCAGACCCTTTTCTGCATGTCCTTTTAAGCCCCAATGCCCACTCCCTAAGCTCCCTGTCCCCACTCCAGCCCTTCTAATAGCCAACCCTCTTCAGCCCCCCAAGCCCTCCATAGGCCACCATCCTGACCCCTTTCCCCCCCCCCTCCCTATGCACCCTCCCTGCCCCCACACTTTCCCCACTGGCTGCTTAACCACCCCAACCTCCCCAGCCTCCTTACCTGGCCAAAGCGTCGGGTGGGGGGCAGGAGGCCACAGTGCTGGCTGGCCAGGTGGCCTTCAAAAAGGAGCCCAGGCAGGAGGCTGGGGTGCGGCTGTGTGCACAGCCAGGCCCCGGCCAGAAGGGGTGGATCCATGCAGGCTCTGGGAAGGGGAGGGAGGAGTGGCTGGGCTGGCCCCAGCCCGCAGCCCCTTCCTTCCTCCCTCTAGAGGGGACATGCTGGAATGCTGGTTCCGGCACACCCTTCTATTTCTGGGGGGCCTCTGAACACAGTGTTCCAGGCATTAGCCTATTTTTAGGGGGCCCAGAACACTGGTTCCCTAAAAACTGGGGGCCTCAGAATGGCGTTCTGGGACTTCCCACCTTACTTTAACCCCTGGGCATAACTTCAGTAAAGTGTTGTAAAGTATGTCATGCAACTGCTCTTCATGTATGACAAGCTGCTTTTCCACAAATGTTCCAACCTCTCCTGGTTTATTTTGGTGCCTGCCAAGTCAGTGATAGTTAGCACGATTTGACAGATTGCCCAGTTCAGGAATTACATTATTTCTAACATTTAAGGGAAATATTTTCCAGAATAGTCTTTTTTGGATTAATCTCTTGGATTATTTTGCAGGACTGATGATGGACACATTGCAAAATCTGAGACTATGTGACTTCCATATGGGGTCTGTGATTCTAGAAGGACAGTTTGCACTCTATAGTCCAGCCCAGGCAGTCTCCATTCTTGGATTGTGTGGAGAGGGCTTTGCTGGATCCATGTGGTGGAAAGAACAGGTGCTGCAGAAGTAGCTGAGCCTCCAGTACTGTGGCTGCATCTTCATTAGGAAAAATAGTTTGTTTTTAATCTGAGTTAGCTAATGTGAAAATTACATGAAGTAAAATACTCATGAATATACCAAGCAGTCTGTAGTTGTCATGGGAGTTTGCAGATTGAATTAAAGCATGAAGGAGCCTGGGGTTTTACCATTAACTGCTAACTCGTGAAAACACGAACTGCCTTGCCTTTGCTAGAATTTTTATTAACAATCTTTAGTTAAAAACTCACATTTTTTTCCTAATGAAGACATGACCTGTATGGAAGACACACAGCTTCAGATGAGGATGAATCCTCCACATGAAGTTCTAGGAGATATAGTCAAGCCCAAGGAATTTACTTTGCTTTTTTTGGGTTTGGAATGTGCATTTGAAAGACCAAAACAGGCATACTTGTAGCCTAGGTGTAGGGTACTTGCTACTGGCTGAACACTAACTACATGTGCCGTACTGGTGTCCCTAAATCTCTGATTGCTGGAAGCTGAGCCTGGATAGCAGCAGATGAATCACTTGATAAATTCTCCTGTTTTGTTCACTTCCTTTGAAGCATTTGGTGCTGGGTGATGGGCACTGTCAGAACCCAGGATACACGGCTAGATGGACCATTGGTCTGACCAAGTATGACCATTCTTACATTCTAATGAGTGGTGTGAGGTCTGGTATGATGCTCCCAAAGGTGGATTAGCATACTGTGTACAGTAAAAGGAAAGACAATTGTAAATGCTGTGCTAGCCTTAATTGTGGGTAGAGGGCCACATGCAGAATCAAAATTAAACATGATCGTTTGCGAGAGAGAAGAATGAGAAATACGTTAACCTCACTGGATTACTGTGATTTGGTGTCTGGCTGGGCCACACTTAGAATGCTACGTGGAGGGGAGATTGCAATAAATAGTGCAGACAACCCCCAAAACTGGTGATTTAGTCTATATTTAATCAAGCCAGCTATAAAACAGCTTTGCTGGAATCACACTGGTTAACTAAACAGTCGTCTTAAGGCATTCCAGTCCTTGGCTTCCATCTAGGCAAACAAGTCTAATATAGTGGGTTATTGAAAACCCTGTTCACCTTATTTAAAATTCTACCAATAACAAAGGATCAGATCTTTACACTCACATAACTATGTATGTTTCAGATGTTACTGAAATATCATGCTGCCAGTCAATCCTTAGTAAACTAATTAAATATCTATTAGTAAAAGAAAAAAAGAGCGCTATTAAATGGTTAAGGAATCATACACACACACAAGTGGTTTTCTTTGATATTATATCTGCTGGTTTGCAAATACTGTGGCTTTATCCCAGTAGGTCAGAATCCAAAGGGCAGGTTAGATGTGGAGTCTCTTAGTCTTTCCATGTATTTCCCAGGATGTTTCAGGCAACTGCTTGGAAGATCTCAGTCCTATGGCTTCAACTTTCCCTGGTTAAAATTCAGCAGACTAAAGATAAAAGGGTCAGGCCCAAGGTCTCTCTTTACAGCTGAGGCAGGTTTTTCAGATGTTTTGAGCTCAACCTGTGACTGAGGATTGATTCTTCTTTGTTCAGTACATAGTGCCACATCACTTTGAAGTTAGCATTCTATTTACTATGCATACATAGGTAATTCAGTTACACTGATTAATGGATAGCAACTGCTGGTCACACATTATATTATGGGTAGATATGCTGAAGACAATATATGTAATATTGTTAATTTCGCAGTGTCTCAAGTCTTTGATCTTACAGTTGACCAAACATAGTTGCATACATAATATAAAGACACTTAAAAATGAAAGGGAACTCGCAGTTACAATCTAATTTGGTTATATTATTAAACTTCTCAGAGGATACAAATAAACACAAACTAATATACTTAGCAACTTAGAATCTACCCTTGTTTTCTGTTAGTACAGGTAAATAGGTTAATGCAGGGGTTCTCAAACTTTGTGATATCATGATCCCCTAAAATGATACATAAATTTGAGCAACACAGTCCCCCATAAATGACCTAATGATTTCACTGGGGTTAGGGTTATTTCTCCTTTCACATTCAGACTTCTTTCCTCCCACTTCCCCTGCTGGGCTGCTTCCAGGCTCCCCCCACTTTCCCTGCTGGGCCGCTCCCAGGGTCTCCCACCTTTCCCCTGTTAGGCAGTTCCCTGAACCCCCCCCCCCCCTTTACTGGGCAGGTCCCAGACCTCTTTCCACATCCCTGCCCTCATGTAGGCAGTCAGTCCAGTCTCAGTCACAAGCAGGCTGGGCTTCTGCCTTTCCCCCTTTTCCCCACTCACTGTCTGTCATTGAGCATGCTGGCCTTTGGCTGGGCTCGGTTCTTGCTTGCTTTGATTGGCTCATTCCTCACAAGGGCCCCAGCCATCTTTTCCTTTCTTGTTTGTGCTTCATGCATTGTGCTGTCAATCAGATTGGTATGCTTGCTGACTGACTGACTGACAGTGATTAGGTGGATTGGGGATGGTACAGTGGCTCTCCAGAAGCCTGGCCCAGCCTGCTGTGACCAAGACTCTGGTTGGTTGGCAGACCACAGCAGAGCTGATCCGGGATTGGTTGGAGTGCTTCCTTTGTTCCCCTGTGCTGTGTCTTGGATCATGTGAGCGGATCAGAGTATGTGTATGGGCACGTGGCTGCCCCTGCTCTGCTGGCAGCTGGTGTTCACTGTTTGCTGCTGCAGAAGGCTCTTAGGCAGCAGCTCTGCATGCCATATCAGCAGCCTTGGCAGACTGGCTGTGGCCCATGGGCTGTAAGTTTGTTACCCATGCTATAAAAATATTTTGTGACCCCCCCCCCCAAGTTGTTCATGACCCCACAGCTTGAGAACCCCTGGGTTAATGATTGCTGATCTGGTAAAGCTTGTTGAAAGTCACATACAAGTGAATTTTCTTGATACAATTGAAGTTCCTCTTGTTAAGTTGTTACGCATTATATACAGGTTGGCTCGTCTTCCAGTGTCACAATTAGTGATATTTTTAGATTATTCATCAGCGTGAAATTATTACATGCCAGTTACTGGACAACTGAGCTTTGACATCAATAATTTACTGTTTGTTTCAAAGTTGCATCTATGCATTCAAGAGTATATTTATACACTTTCATTATTAATAATTGGTTGATTTATCCACTCAGATTTTTTGGTGGAATGGACCTTTAAAATTATATTGTCCTTATTTAAAAAGCAAATTATCTGTAGTTTAATCTGCTTTTCAGTATTGACTAACTCTGATATGAGATGCTTTCTCTTTATTTCAGTGCTAATGCTGGATTAGCCCAATCCTTTATTCTCACTATTGGTGATAAAGTGGAGTGCAGTCTAAAACAAAAGTTAGCCATGCAGCTCATCTAATAATCATGATCAAAATCCTTCCATTCACTTAAACGAACAAAAAGGACATTATTTTCATGAAGAAAGAGAACATTCTCTGTATGGTGGTACAAAGAAGCTGGGCATGCGGTCTTCTGCCTGATTGTGGTTACCACCTTCCCCTCTTTCCTGGGAACTAATACCTACCTCTCCATTAAGGCATCATGGAGATCAGGATACATGGGGATTTTGAGAGCAGAGCCTTACCACTGAGTTTAATCCCCAATATTCCTGAATTATTCAGAATTTTTCCTCAAGGTCTCTCTCCCTTTCAAGTGCTAATTAAACCCAGTCCTTTTGCAGGTGTGATCTGTTGTAATAGTAGCTCAGAGTTGTACAGCCTTTCAGATGGTTAGTGATCGTGCTAGTTTCTGGGATGTTTTTAACCTAAAGGCCAGTTGAGCAGTTTTAAAGGAAGTGTTTTTGTACTTGCAATTTCTGTTGTTCCCTTTGGTAGTTAGTTATGTATATAATTTATTTAAGGTCTACTGGTTTTCAGCTTGGTTTTGTACTCCATTGTTTTCAAGTGTTTTTGATACATGTCAATTTTACAGGCTGACTTTTTATCATCATGTTATGTTTTCTATTTAGATTTCAATTTGAAAAAAAATTAATCAGATTTCTCAGTAGATTTTTTAAGTCAATATATTAATATAGCCAAAATAAATGAACATAAGTTGTGAGTAGGCTTTTCAGTAACTCCTGCTATGGCTTTGGAACTGTTGTTTGTTCAGGAGTCTCGTGATGAGAAGGGAAAAATGCTCAGGAAGTTTAAATGTTACAGCTATGCCTGTTTTATAATGGAAAGGCTAAGCTATGGAGTGGGCTCTGCATTAGGGTCAAGTGCTGTGCCCAAGTGGGTTTTTCTCCCATGAAAGCTCATCCAGTAAATAAATTGGTTAGTCTTTAAGTGCCACAGGACTCCTTGTTTGTTTTTGCAAGAGTTGTGTTACTACTGTAGAACTGTTGTAGCATCAGTAGAATTCACTTAATTAGAAACTCCTAATTTCTGGTATCTATAACTCAATTTAAAAAAATCATGGTCATGTGACATTTGACACATGATTTCGGCTAGAAACAAAATTATTTCCCCAGGTTTTGAAATAAGAAAGATTTGTCTGATCTTCATTAATTTAGTGGCATAAACATATGTATTAAAAACGTAGCCACTCCAGTTATTTTTTTGCTTTTGTGCCTGGAAAACACAGTGGAAACAAGTGAATATTCTAAATCCAAAAAAGTACAAAACCCAGAATTCTCACTGTCTCCATTCTTATGTTTCAGAAACAAATTGTGTATTTTGAGTCATTTTCTCCAAACAGTGTCAAACCCAATAACACCGTGAAGTTAAAATTAGTTTAGTTAGCTCTTTACAATATTAAAAATTCAAGTTTTCTTGGCTATATCCGGAATCAGAATCAGAACCAGGCCTTTGAAAATACATTATGAGAGTTTCTTCTCATAATGTTTACTGTCAAAACAAAGTAAGAAAGTACTGGAAACCTCATGATGGACTAAGTCAGGGGTCTCAAACTTGCAGCCTGTGGGCTGCATGCAACCCCTGAAGTTATTTCTTGGGGCTCACAACGACACTATCACTATTAGTATTTGCAATAACGTTACATGAACAGGTTTCAGTGATGCGGCCCTCAGGCTAACATGTTAGTCCTCATGTGGCCCTTGTGCTGATTTGAATTTGAGACCCCTGGACTAAGTCTTCTGAAATTTCCAGTGTTATTTCAAGGTCATAGAGGTTCAGAGAAGTATCTGATCTTCATATGTTTTTTCCAAATGTCTGAACTAGTTACAGCTAACAAATCACTCCAGAGATATTACTGGAGATACTGTGGTCTCTTCTGGAAATCATAGATGGGGAGAAAGGCAATAGCTTTCAGTCGCTGCTGTGCTGACAATAAATGTTCCGATAAAATAAAATTTGCAACAACTTAAATGTATACGTACTACACTGCAGCTCTAATTAATGGTTCATGAGTGCCTCAGCTGTTTGATGGGTAGGTGCTTTAAAAGCCTTAGCTATTTGATCAGAGATGTTTTATTATCTCTACTACCTGCATCTGTGTAAACAAGGATAATACAACAAACTGCATGTGTTTAAATTGACTTAAAATCATGAAGAAGTTGAATTGTGCCTCTGCTGTGTCATGTACTGCTTGTTTGAAAATGACAAATGTTAATAAAAGTAGAACTGCTTTAATGCAAACTCAGCTTAATTGGTGGTCATTTTGCTTCCTGTTTAGGAAACGATGCATCATCAATAGTCAACTGTCTTCATATACTTGGCCAGACTTTGGATGCAAGGTAATGCTGAATATGTTTTCTAAAGTATAAACAAAATCACATAAAACTGAATAGCATATTTACAGTAGGATTTAGGGGCACTGATTATCTGTATATGGCCATAGAATCTCTTAAAAAAAAAAAAAAGTTCCCCTGCTGAAATAGTTTCTATACTGAGTGCTGCTTCATTATTATTCTTGATAATACAATACAGACCTCTGCATCTTTAGCTCACTGTTTGAACTTCAGGCCAGTTTAGTCGTGACCAAACCCTGCTGGCTTTTCATGGATGTTGTTTTGAGTGGATAAGTGCCACAAAAACTATCATAACTTTTGAAAATAATTTTACTACTTTTCTCTTAACCCTGTGATCAGAGCAGCCAAGAATTGCATTGGAACTGAGTGAGGTATGCTCTCACTCTTTGAGTAATTTTTTAACTGCTATGCTGACTCAGGAACTAACTCAGGCTGTTATTTTTGGTTTGCCACTAATCCCTAGCCTGTCTACACACATACCACTAAACTCAGGTCAGGGTTTGTTTTCCACTCAGACAGGTTAAGTTAATGGGGGCTGTAGGCTAATGTCCAGTGGTTGATTTCATTCAGGTGGGTAAAGTGTCCACTTTGCATGGCAAAGGCAGGCTAAACCACCAAAATACTGATAGCCCTCCAATGGGACTCTTCACAGCTCCCCCTCCATGCATCCAGATATAGAGACAAGTTCTCTCACAGTTCACTAGGAAAGAATGACAGAGAAACTAAGCTTATAGCAGGGCTAAGAACCATGGTATGTGCCCCTAGAAATCCAGGTGACACATGAGTGAGCACAGTAGCACTGAAGACCTAGAAAAAGCAGTGACTTGAGTTTGGCTTTGTATATGACTGTCCACACACAGACTAGGTTACCCCAGTGCCAGTTATCCAAGTTAACATTTCAATGAAGACATACCCATAAAAAGTCCCTCCAGCTCAGGACTGAGGCACCTTTATAGAGCTATATATGGAAACCTGCATTGCTGCTATGCATGTAATACATATTCTGTGAATAAAATAGATACTTTAGTCTCCTGGCCTGTCAGTGTAGCATTTTTCACCTGAGCAGTTTTCAAACACACAGAGTGAAAGCTCTATGGAATTGTGCTTTCCTATTAATACAGAATATCTACAATCAACTTAATTAGACACATGCTTTTTGAAGGCACTGAATTACAACATAGTATACAAGTGATTGTAGTTCTATAACCAACCTATTAATGTTTACTTTTTTCTACTACAGGTTTTAATTGTGCCTTTCAGAAAACCCACTCTGATGTTTAAAATTTCTGAAGCAAAATCTGTCAGTGATGGTTGTGTAGCCATTTTGGGTTGCAGCTTCAGACAGCCATAAGTTTCCTATTTTGCTGATTTAGTAACCTTCCTCATTCCTTGCTTTTTTAGAGGAAGCAGTTCAGCACCTTCCTTACATAGCCTTGCCAACGTAAAATGAATTGAAATCCCTTGTGGCCTGCAGGGTGACACACAGGCACTGCATTTCAATTGGAGGTGCTTCCTTGAGTTACTTTCTTTAAGGAAAGAAGGTTTTACCCAATGGGAAGATTTTCCTGAGATCTCGTGTGGTGTTTTTATATAATCCAGGGCTAGCTTTTGTTTCATGTTTTTTTCCAGTAGAATATGATCTTTCATTCTTTTATATGTATTACTCAGGACTGTAATGAAGACTGGTCTGGAGTCTGTTAAAATGGCTTTGAGAGCATTTTTGGATAATGCTGCAGAAGATCTGGAGAAGACGATGGAAAATCTTAAGCAAGGCCAGTTTACACACACGAGAAATCAACCAAAGGGAGTAACACAAATTATTAACTACACCACAGTGGCTCTCCTGCCAGTGCTCTCTTCACTGTTTGAACACATTGGACAGCATCAGTTTGGGGAAGATATAATATGTATGTATTATTTAGAAATGCCAGGGAGCTAATGTATCTTTATTGTTTGCACTGAGAATAACAGTTTGAGTTCTAATATATGGGGGCAAATCCTGACAAAATTCTGCCAGGTTTTTCACTGAATTCAAGGAGAATTTGTTTCAAGCTTCAAATAAAGCCTTTGGGTTTTATCACACTTGAACGGAGCGTGATTTTGTAGTTGCGTGGTAGGATTACAAATATGGATTGTATTTCTGCCTCTGTCATGCACCTGGTATGTTATCTTGCATAAATCATTCACATTCTCTGTGCATCAGTTTAATCAGTAAAATGGGAATAATAATGTTTATCATGTAGCATGCTGTGAACTTAATCTTTTATATAGAACTTTGAAGTTCTCTGCTGAAAACTGTTGCAATGCAACATCAGTCATTCAAATCTTTCAAGCAAAGCTTCTTCAGCAGACTTTAGCTATGCACGTGGCTTTGTTTCAAATGATTCACTGTTCAAATGAGTGCATGAGGCAGAGTAGGAGGAACTGCTGAAGAAGGGAAGTGCAAGGAGTTGGTGCAAGGATGTACTTCTGAAGCTCCCTTTCAATGGAGTTCAGGAACACAGTTGATGCAGAGCCTAAATTCTGTAAATCACTTAATCTCTCCAGCGCTAAAGTTGTGCTGTTGCAGTACTTTTTAAAGTCCACAAGGCAGAGTTCAATCCTGTTCTGTTTAGAAGTCCCACAGGAATTCTAATAGCCAGCTCCCCATCTGTTGTAGGCAGTCATTCTGATTTTTCAAAGATGGCCAACTCAGAAGTGGAGAATTCTTGAAGGAGGAATCCATTGGGTAGGATCTAGAAAAAGAGACTGAAACTCATTCTTGTTTAGTTCCAGAGGGATACCCATGTTAGTCTAGTTCAGCAAAACAAACAAGGAACCCTCTGACACTTTTAAAGACTGACAAATTTGCTTACTGCATGAACTTTCATGGGTAAAATCCCACTTTGTCAGACGCATGAAGAAGGGTGGTTGTGGATTCTCTATCAGTGGAAATTTTTAAGAGCAGGTTAGGCAAAAACCTGTCAGGGATGGTCTAGAGGGAACTTGGTCCTGCCATGAATGCAAAAGACTGGACTCAGTGATCTGTTATGGTCTCTTCCAGTTTCTATGATTCCTTTAAATGGAGACTATATTACGTAGGGGAATTCATAAATGCAGAGAAGGGTAAGTCACAAGGCCTGTTCAGACTTTTTCAGCAGTTAGAAAAGCTATTTTTATTGAAACAGTGTGGAACAACAGGTAAGAAAATGTAAAGGTTAAGAGGGGAAAATCCCCTTTTGTAATGAGTGAGCCAGTCCAAATTTCTATTCAGACCTAATGTCGCAGTGTCAGATTTGCACATGAATTCTGACTCTGCAGTTTCCCTTTGGAGTCTTGTTTTGAAGTATTTCTATTGAAGCACTGTAACTGTCATGTCTTTCACAGAATGTGCAGGAAGGTTGAAGTGTTACCCTATTGGTTTTTGAATGTTACCATTTTTGATTTGTGTCCACTTAGTCTTCCAGGCAGAGACAGTCCAGTTTGGCCAGTGTATAAGGTAAAGAGGCATTGTTGGCACTTTGTGGCATATATCACGTTGGTGGATGGGCAGGTGAATGAGCCCTTGATGGAGTAGCTGGTTTGGTTAGGGCCTATGATGGTGTCATTTGTGTAGATATGTGGGCAGAGCTGGCAACAGGTTTTGTTTCAGGGGTAGGTGCCTTAGTATTTCTATTGTGTGGTGTGTAATTGCTGGTGAGTAATTGCTTAAGATTGGAGGTTTATCTGTAAGCAAGGAGAAGCTACCTCCCAAGACTTGAGAGAATGAGGGATCATCTTGCACAATAGGCTGTAGACCCTTGAGATGTGCTGCATAGGTTTTAATTGGTTGCTATAGATTATAACTAGTGGTGTTGTGTTGTTTTCCTTGTTGGAATTGTTCTGCAGAAAGTTGATTTCTGGGTACTCATCTGGCTCTGTTAATCTGTTTTTTCACTTCCTTGGATGTGTATTGTGGTTTTGAGAATATTTGATATAGATCTGGAAAGTGTTTGTCTGTCTGATGGATCTTGTTTGTATCTTAAGGCTTGTAGACAATTGCTGTAGACAATGGTTTGTGTAGTGAGTCCCGATTGTAAGCTGGAAGGATGTATGTAATTATAGTGGTCTGTAGGTTTCCAGTATAGGGTGGAGTTAAAATGTCCATCACTTATTTGTACTGTAGTGTTCAGGAAGTAGATCTTCTGTATGGAGATCCCAGCCTGAGGTTGATGGTGGGGTGAAAATTGTTGAAATTTCAGTGGAAATCCTCAAGGGCCTCCTTTCTGTGAGTCCAGGTGATAAAAGATGTCATTGGTCTGGAGTAAGTAGAGGAATGGCACTTGGGGACTAGAGCTAAGGAAGCCTTTTAAGTTAGCCTTAAAAATGTTGGTGTTTTATATGTCCGTGTGGGTACCCATTGCAGTGTAACTGACTTAAAAATATAAATCATCTCCAATTCTGAAATGGTGGTGGGTAGGTAAAAAGTCTCAAAGTTTAGCCACTAAGTATCTTCTCTGCATTTTCTAAGTTCTCAGAAATTTTCTGGTAGAATTCCCTGCTATCAAAGCTCTATCAGCAATTGGAAAAGATTCACTACAGCATATTGCATGGATTATTTAATAAATCAACTCTCAGCTTCTGTAATGGTGCATTATCCAAACAAGGCTGATGTGTCATTATTAGCAGAAAAATGGAGAGCAGTAATGACGCTTTATATCTGAAATTATACTCTGTATATACTTGCTATTGAATTAAGCAGAAATTTTGTATAAAAAGCTATGGCAGCATCTGGGCATGTTGTGTATTTGTACAGAGATTTCTATGGATGGAGTTTGTAGCTTGAACTCATTATTGTGCATGTTCTCAAGTCAAATATAGATAGGTTGTCCCTATATTTTGAGCACACTATGTAGGTCTAAAATGTAATACATTAAAAGCTTTTTCTCTTACTTTTTCTGTTCCCCTTTCCTTTAGTGGAAGATGTTCAGGTTTCTTGTTACAGAATATTAGCCAGCTTGTACTCTCTGGGAACCAGCAAGAGTATCTATGTGGAACGGTAAGAGGAAAAAATATTCACATAACTGTAATCTTCATATGTATTCTTAGTGGCATGCGTAGACATCTCATGCAGTTAGTTTTCCAAGGTGGAAGTTTTAATAAAACACAGATAGGAGTGTGGGAAGAAGTTCTGGAGGGATGGCCAAAAGTGAAATACTCTTTAATAGAAAAAAAAATTGTGATAGTGCATAGACTAGTGAATTTGTAATAATACATTTTAAATATCCACATTATAACTGTGTAAAAAGATAGTCCTCAAGTAAAACTGAAAATCTGCTTATTTTAAAGTGTGGTTTTACTTGCTTGCATTGGGACGTTAGGATCTGACTACTTTTTTTTTTTTTCAGTACTAGAATATACATTACAAAGGGAACGTAGAGAATTTAGGAGCTCCAGAAAGGGAAATTTCATTACAATTATCATCCCTTCCCTCTGTAAATTGCTTAGCGGTACTGTACTTCAGACTTATCCCTCATTTATCTTTCTCGTGATTGGTATAAAAACAGACCTTTGTTCCACAGAAGCTTGGCGTTTTCACATTTTGTAAATAAAATGTTATATATGATTTTTTAAAAAAAAATCATTCTAATGGGTAAAAAATCCATTCAGAATGACTGAATTTTCTAATTCACAGTCCAGTTAACAAATCAAATGAAAAAATCATAATGCAGCGAAAGCATACCTGTTGCATTTGTATTTCAAATAGAGTTGATTTATGCTATGAAATTCAAGGCACTCTGGATGGACTCATTCTCGAAAAAAAATCATTGTTGAAAATAACCATTGATTCTGCAAATAGGCCATAAAGCAAGACCAGAGAATAACACTTATTCCTAACTTTTTGTATTTTATGTCACATTTTCATTAAAACACTAATTGAACCTTGCAACACCCCTGCAATGTCCCTGTAGTTTTAATTAATCTACAGAGGGGAAACTGACAATGTGATTTGCTCAACATCATAGCAAGTCAGTAGCAGACCCAGAATAGCACAGAGTAGCCTAACAATCACTTTCCAACTAGAGGTGACTCTTTTTCTATCACTTTCTGTTAATTCTTGTACCTTGCATATTGGGAATCAGGATGTAAAATTACAGCAGGCTCAGTGTAAGTTGCATTGTTTTCAGTTAAAATTCAGGGATTCTGTACAGTCATGGAACTATGTAAATCTGTTTCTTTTACAGATCAGTACATACTAGTAAAACAGCTCTGATTTGCATGTTGGCTAATGTTATTACTCAGTAGGCCTTAGTATGCAAATCCCTGTACTCTATCAAAAGGTCATTATTCTCTAACAAGAATGGAAAGATTTGTAACTCTAAACAGAGATACAAAATCACTCTACTCCAAATGGCTACTGCTTTCGGAACTGCTATCTATAATGCTATGCTCAGAGCAAAGATGGCCACCTCTTTTTTTTATCTCAGTCTGATTTGTTACCACCTCTACTCACAAATTAAATTTAGATTTAAAAATAATTATTCTCCCATGAGGAATAAAACTGTATGCAATTTTTGTATATTTTATATATTGTTCACATATGAAGTTATATATTGACTTACAAGAACCATTATCAAATTGGCCTCTTTTAACTATTATAGTCCACAAACATCAATGCATACAGAAAGTGTATAGCATGCTATTTATAGATGTTTTTTTCACATGGACTTAATGTGGGGCAAGGAAGAAGTCAGAAGGGGAAGTAGTTAGGCGATTGGATGAGATTGAGTCAGAAGCTAAAGTGCCCATGTTTATCTGTGGATATTATAGACTGGGAATTCAACAGCAATCTATTACAACAGAAATTCCAGGTTCCTCCTTTCTCCTGAGTCAGAAAGGAAGGCAGGATTTTTTAAACAATAAAACAACAAAATTTCTGTGCCTTTTAGGAATCTCCTCCAAGCCCCCCAGTTTGATTCTTGTCTTCTGGTGCATGCTTCAGTCCAAAGAATTTAGAAATGGCTTGTTTGTCTCTTGATATTAAGCCATCTTTATATAAAGCTGCCTTCAAGCTTTTCAGAATGGTACAAGATTTCTTAGACAAGCAGCTTTCACATATAATTGTTGTTTTGGCAATCATGTACTATGATACAATTGATTTGTTTATGGGATCTAACTTGTTCCTTAAGTATCTCGACATAGGAAAATTGGTAATTATGAAGATTTAGTTTTGTTTTCTTTTCCATTTAAGTTGTATCATTTTGCCCACAACTTCTAACACCCTATATGTTTCTGTGTCAGTTGTTTTTTGGTTTTAAGATATTCTGTTGGACCAGCATTTCTTTGCCTCCTTGAGATGAGAGTAATTTTATTTTTCCCTGTAACTGTGAATAGCCACTCAGAAGAGACTTCAGGTTCCATAGTCTGGGGGAGACATGTCTTAGATACAATAGATTCAGACATTTTCCATTTAGATCAGAAGGAATCAAACTGGGTTGTTATAATTTTTAGAGATAGGAAAACAGAGCAAAAGTTTTAGTATAATAAGTTGAGAATGCACCCTTATAATTCAATAACATCAGTATCCTTTCTGTTAGAGACTTTGGCTGTGTTCAGACAAGAGTTTTATTTTGAAACAACAGCCGTTGTTTCGAAATAAAATTTCTTATGTCCAGACGACGTTCCGTTATTTTGAAACAGTAAAACCTCGCATCTAATCAAAATAGCTGTTGTTTCGAAATGGTTGTTTCGAAACAACAACGTTCAGGCGTGTTATTTTGAAATAACCATTATTTCGAAATAACACTTTTGCCCTTCTCCTTCCCAGAGTGCCTTCCTTTTAGCCTTTATTGGGTGGGAGCATGGCCCAGGGAGGGGGCCATGTTGCCACACCTCCCATGGTGCCCCTCTCCTAAAGCGAAATAGCAAGTCCTGTCTTTGGACATGCTATTTTGCTTTGAGCTTTTCCCTTAATTCAAATTAACATTTTCTTAATTCAAATTAACTTATTTTGAAATTAGGACTTTATTTTGAAACAACTCATTTCGAAATAACTTATTTCGAAATAACAGTTTACGTGTGAACATAGCCTTTGACTTTTAGGCTGGCCCGGGAGATGGTTGTTACTGTATCTCACAAAAAGGAGAAATGCCCTCAAGTAATCATTTAGGTGTAATGGTGTAAACATTTGGCCCCTTGATCCATCAGTCTATGTGCAGTAGCTTCCTCTCAGTAGGAGAGGCTGTTTAGTCAGTTTTACTGAAAATTGAGTGGAAAATAATAGGACTGCTATTGTTACTGTTGTTATACTAGTGCTGTTTACTTTATGTGCTCCTTGATAGTTTCTGGCAAATAAGTAGGCTCACCTTTGACATTTTATATTTAACATTTTACTTTTGTAATGACAAAAGGTTGCGGTACCCTATCTATTAAATGGGGTTTGTTTTGTTCCTGTGTTAGCAGTCATAATCACATAGCATATTCTCACTGAAAAGATGATAGTTTATAATAAAAGCAGGAGTACTGAACTAGCCTGGAGTATATTCAGTCAGAAAAAATGTATATGTATAACAATGAGCATTTGTGAATTCACAGACAGCGCTCAGCGTTGGGAGAATGCTTGGCTGCTTTTGCTGGTGCCTTTCCTGTGGCGTTTTTGGAAACTCACCTGAACAAACATAATACCTTCTCTATCTACAACACCAAATCTGCAAGAGACAGAGCAGGTATTTTCAGAGCTTCACAATGAAGCCATTTTAACAACTAAACTTCACGCACTATTTTGGTTGCCTTAGTCAATGCACACTTACATGCATTTTCTTTTGCAACAGTACTTCCTTTCACATACTGATCTATTTGGATACATTTACTAGAATTGTAGGTTAGATCTTTTGAAATGCAATTATATTCATAACTTTTTGAGCTGCCCAGTCTTGCATAGAGAGAGAGTGTTCTTACTGTTTTGGAACTAATTTGTCAAAATAATTCCACCTCCTACTGATCATGTCAGTGCATTGCAAAATGGAAAAAATATGTAACTTCTGAAATTGACTTTTATATAAATAAGTGGGTTTATATAATATTTATTTTGTTTTATATGCAATTACAGGTAGAGTTTATAATATTGCCTACTGTTGTGTAATAAAAACACGTCTCCTAATGTTTTATTTCTTCCTCTCTCATTTTAAGTCTCAGCACTTAAATCAGGATTCGGCAACCTTTGCTGACTCCTGTGCCAGCCCCTCATTCCTGACCCTCAGCTGGCGCCAGAGACCCTTTCTGCCAAAAATGAAAGGAAGGGGAGGGATATCTACCTTAGAATTCGGTGGCAGCCACAGCTGGAGTGCCCCCTCCCCCACTGGCTTCTTTCAGCAGTAGAGTGGGGACCCCATGCACGCCACGGAAAGCTGCTCAGTTGATTTATTTGTCAAATGTGAAATTAGAAACTGGACAGCTACCTTCCATAGTCGTAGAATATAATTTTATTCAGTTATTTCTCGTTCTAAATATAATATATACCACAAATACTGCAGAAATGAAAAACACTATGCTGTAGTATACCACAATTACTTCATGGCATCTTATGTATAATTTCATTTACTCAGTTTTAAAAGAAGAGCAACTGAACCATTCTTCCATAGAGTTGCAGTAGTGTTATCTGGCAAATGTCATTATATACAGTAATAGATGACAGTATGTTTACTACATCCAAAGTAGCCAATAATATCTCCTGTAGAAAGAAATTTCCTTTGACTAATACCAACAATTATTTGAATTTATTTTTATTGGGCGTTTCAAAGTACTTTCCAAGCTTCAGTAACTAATATGTATAATGTATTCAGGGTTAAAATGAGACAGAACCTGATTCTGAAAAAACATCCAGGGTATTTTCAGATACAAAAAATTTGACTCCAACTTTAGTACTGGTGCTGATCTTATTACACAAGTTGACACTTCCATTGAAGCTAATGTATAACTATCTACTCAGTTCTATAAGAACACTGTTGCTTTTTGTCTAAAGTTGTATCAACCAGATGAAGATGTTGTTAAAGAAAACAAATAAGTTGAAAGGAGGGGGTAAAAAGCCCTGGATAAAAATATATTGTATGTATTGTCTCTGTGAGCTATAGCTTATTTTTATTATTTTCTAGCTCTTAACTTACCAGTCAGTGTAGAAGAAGTTTGTCCAAAAATTCCTTCCCTGGAGAAGTTAATGGAAGAAATTGTGGAATTGGCCGAGTCTGGTATTCGTTACACACAAATGCCACATGTAATGGAAGTGATACTGCCTATGCTGTGCAGCTACATATCACACTGGTGGGAACATGGGCCAGAAAACAATCCTGACAAGGCTGAAATGTGCTGCACAGCCTTGACCTCAGAGCACATGAACACACTGTTGGGTAATATACTGAAAATCATCTATAACAACCTGGGCATTGATGAGGGAGCCTGGATGAAGAGATTAGCAGGTAAGTTTTAAAGAAATTAATACATAGGGCCTGATTCTTCTCTCATATCTGTTCACATTGACTTAAATGGACTTGTTTTATATCTGCTTTATATGGGAGAAGATTCAGGTAGGTCCATGTTTTATAGCTTCTTTGAATAATGTAAAGTCTAATTAAAGGAGACAGTTAAAACAGTGGTTTTGGAAAGAGAGATACTATTTCAAAATTATTATTGTTATTGACTTCTCCTGTCAATGCTAATGAATGAGTTGTATCAGAGACGATTTGCAGCTAAGTTTATTTATTTATGCATTTGCAAAATAAGGGCAGTTGTTGAGCCGGAGGTCTGACCACAGAAGCTAATTGGCTGAGTTGTTGAGATGACCTTTCTCCTGTTTTTCTTTTCCTTCCTTATACTTGCTTGTTTGATTTCAAAGATTATAACAGCAAAATGACAGTATTGCCTCCAGCTGGCCCTGTCTAGGGCCAGTACCTCCCTATTGTTGGTATCATTGGCTATGTCTACACCATGGGGTGGGCCCTGGAAGTCGACTTAACAAGGTCGACTTTAAGTCAACCTTGTTAAGTCGACTTCAGGGTATGTCGGTGCAGACAGAGGACAGACATACGCAGGGTGCCCCTCCTCCTACGTCACTCCCTAGTCTGGATTAGGTACCCTGAGCCCAGTGTGCTCCAGGGCCCAATCATGATGGGGCTGATCTGGGTTCTGCCCTCTAAGGAGGAGCTGGGAGCTGGGTACTGCTTGCAGCCCCTCTCTGCCTGGGCCAGCAAAGAGGGGCTAGGAGCCTGACCTGGCTCCCACCCCCTTTTTATTGGCAGTGGGGCGTTCCAGCTCCTGCCAGCCCTGTCAAGTGAGGGGGGGCAAATTTGCCCTCGCCATCAGGGCAGGAGGCTCCCCAGCCTGCTCAATTTCACAGGCGTGAAGCACTTGCTTAAGTCAACTTAATGATTTCTAAATATAGACAGGCCTTTATTAAAGTTGATCTTAGGACCCTTAAGTCGACTTAAAACCCCAGTGTAGACATACCAATGTTACAGGCCTTAAGATTTTGTTTCAGAGAGTCCTTATATCTGAAAATAGTTGGTGCATATTGTGTTGAACTTCATAATAAATTCCTCATGGTCCAAATCCTGCCCATCCCTGTATTATAATATGCTGTATACTGAAGTGAATTATAATTGTGGCTCCCATTTATCTGAAAATGTGGCTACCTAGTTATGTACAGAAGGCAATTGCATGGCTGTGCTGTTAAAAAAAAAAAAAAAATCATTCTTAGTGTAGTCATTAGGCTTTAAAATTTATACCCTGCCTCTAACTGTTTCCTTGGAAGTGGGACCCCTTTAGTGTGCTGAGCCCCCAGGATTCTCAGTTTCAGAGGTAGGCCTGTGGACTCTACCATTGAGCGTTCAGGTACCAGCCAAATCCTGTCGATTTCTAGTGTTCCCTGCAATGAGTCCACCCAAGCAAGATTCCTGTGGTTTATTTTGTGCCCCCATTCAAGGAGCAATGCTCTCAGTGATTATTTGCAGTGACACCAGGTAGACGTGTCAAAACAAAGCAACCATTTATTGGTCACCTAACATACAGAGCCTGAAAATCTTTGGGTTAACGGAGAAGCAAAGGTTAGGATAGAGTTCATCCTGGCCAACATGAGACCAGGGATCTCTTGAGACATGCTTCCATCAAAAGTATCTTCTCTTTCTCTTTTCCTTTGCCCTTAGTCCCAGATCTGTGTGTGTGTTTCCTGTATCTCTCCAAAGACCAGCTCTTAACCCAGCCACCTGACTCACCTTTGTTTTCCAGTGTGAGCTGTTGCTCTCCTTCTTGTTGTAAAGATGTGGGGGAAAATCTCCTTCTTCTTGGCTGTTGGTTGCTAGATATGAATGGGTTCTCATTGTCTTTCTGGATTTTCCATTGATATGGGTCAGTTTCAGTCAGTCCTTTAATGGCCTCTTCATACCATGCCAGAGAGTTATATTGTAGAGCTCTTCATGTCCCTTGCTGTACCCCAGGAGCAGCTTTTTAACTCTCAGCACTCCATGCATACCAATACAATGCAAAGCACAGGGAAACTGAGGTGCACGTAAGTCATAGCATCATTATGATGAATGATATGATGGCATATATCATATCAGTAGATGTGCAGGTGAATATGCAAGCAGTGCCCCTCTGCCATATAAATTGGCCAAACTGAACTGTCTCTATGCAAAAGAATACATGGATACAAATAAGAAATCAAGAATAGTAACATTTAGAAATCAGTAGGGAAGTACTTCAGTCTACTGGGATACTCTATATTGAAAACTACCATACTTAAGCAAAAAAAATCTTCAAAACCCAAACTTCTGTGTAAAACTACAGAGCTGGAATTCATATGCAAACATGACTATCAGAATGGGTCTGAACAGGGACTTGGAGTGCCTAGCTCACTACAATAGGTAATTTCTCCTCTTTAAATATTGTCACCTTCTCATCAGTTGGTGGTGGTGGTCCACAGCCACACTATTTGATTCAAAACAACTTGTTTGTTTTTCTGAAACAGACGAACATGGCTACCCCTCTGAAACTGTTTGAAATGACTTTTAACTCTGCAGATGGTAATGTGACATACCCTTCTCATCATGTGACTATATTCCTATCACACTGCAGTTTTCATTTCATGTGTCTGAGGAAGTGGGTTATGCCCACAAAAGCTTTTGCCTTAAATAAATTTGTTAGTCTTTAAAAGTGCCACAAGACTCCTTATTTGTTTCCCTGAAATAGAATAACACAACTACCCCTCTGGAGTGAGGCACACACAGGAATCCTAAAAATATCATAATTTTCACTTCATCATACACTCCTTTGATATAAGTGGTAGCAGTTCATAGCTCTCTTTCAAGCTTTTCTTTTTTTTCCGATAGATGGTACTATATTGGTTCTTATTTAAAATCATAAAGGTGAAAGGTTATCTGTTGATTTGTCACCCTATAAAATGTTATCTTCTCCTTGGAATTCACTTCTGTCCTCTTATTCACTGTCCCATGACTTTTTAAAGCTTATTGTCTTTTTTCTGTCATTGCTTTTTCACACTTACATTTTTAACTGGTGCCCCATTTTGATGGTCACTATAAAAAGGCATATGTAAATATTAGCCCTGTCTGAACGGACTTACAATCTAAGAAATGTATGTCTTATCTGAACAAAAACAGTGGCTAAACATTTCCTTAAGGGTTATTCTTTGGATATGTGGAGCCGCAGAAAACATGCCCCAGAATACTTTAAGTGGCTGAGTTATGGGTGCATTTCAGCATTTTCAGAAGCTCTTTTAATCCAGATGAGATTCCAAAATTCAGATGTGTATTCAAAGCTTGTCCAAGCTTTTGTAAGATGTGAAGTGAGTCTGCAAAGCTCCCAAGTGAGATTTCCAGTACTTCCTCTTTTCAACCAAGACAAACAACACTGTGTGAAAGAAGAGCCCATAAAATGTTTGTCCCCATTGTGTGTCACTGCACAACATTTAGGTACCTTATGGAACTTTTTAATCTTCTGGAGGCAAAATGATAGAGTAGATATAAGATAATTACATTGTATTACTTGTGTAGCACAGTATTGGCTAGGTTGAATTTCTGTTTTCACAGTAACAAAATTAATTTGGCATGAAGCTTGGCCCCACTTAAGTCAGTGCAAAACTCCCATTGACTTTAAATGGGACCAGATATCATCTTAGTTTGTTATAATGCAGGAGGTATGAGGTAAAGGTTTTGGATTACACTTTGTGGTCGTGTGTGTATTTTAATATTGATTCCCTTAAATAGTGTTTTCCCAGCCTATCATAAGCAAAGTGAAGCCACAGCTCTTGAAGACCCACTTCCTGCCCTTGATGGATAAACTGAGGAAAAAAGCAGCAATTGTTGTATCAGATGAAGACCATTTAAAAGCAGAAGGTAGAGGTGACATATCTGAGGCTGAGCTACTTATCCTAGATGAGTTTACTACTTTGGCACGAGACCTCTATGCTTTCTACCCTTTATTGATTAGATTTGTGGACTATAACAGGTACGTGGAAAAAATATCTCAGTGAATTTATTCAAAAACTAGTTGTGTTTTGTGATGCTTGGCCTTTTGTCTGCCTTTATGTTTGATGCTGAATTTAAATAACATTTCTTCACACAATCAAAGTGAAATTAGAAGTCTTTAACAGAGAGTTTTGGGAAAAGTTTTTGAGCAGAATCACAAAAATTCATTTCCTGCTGCATTTTACCTGGTATTATTGGAAAACTTCACTGGATATTGAAGTAAGGCATCAAAACCAGAGCACAAGCATAATTTTTTAGACCCAGTATAAACTTGTAAAACGGACTCCCTTCAAGACATGATATTGATGGCTGCGGCCTGGAGTAGGCTCCCCAGGGTGTCTGAGCCCTGGTAAAGTGTACCCTTCCCCTTTTTCCCATGTGGGGGCCCTGAGCAGTATAAAATTAAACATGTGCATATCATTTCTTCCAGTTGTTGTGATGCTAAAAACCCATTTCAAAACAAAGTGCTAAAAGCGTGTTATCCAAGCCAGAAAAGATTATTGCCAAGGTGTTGTTTTGGTGTTTTTTGTTACCTAATATTAGGGCAAAATGGCTGAAAGAACCCAGCCCTGAAGCAGAGGAACTGTTCCGCATGGTGGCTGAGGTATTCATTTACTGGTCAAAATCCCACGTAAGTAAATTCATACAATTCTAATGTAGTTTTCTTGACAGATGGTTCAGTTATTTAACTAAAAGCAAAGTCATCCCATAAGCATCCTTTAAGAAGGAGATGTGAGTAGTGTGTTGCTTCCTCCTCCCGACTCAAAATAGATTTTCTGTTTTTGTTATTTTAGCTGTATCTTAATTGTTTTAGCTGTATGACATAGGAAGGATGCAATGTAACTGTACTGATGCATCAGTCAAACAGTAAGTCAATTATATCGGCTAATACACATGGATGTGTTGTTAAAGCAAAACTTATTGTAGGGGACCATTATGGGATAATTTGTAACAATCCTAGAAAGAATATGGAAGCTGGTACAGATAGCTTAACATGAGGTTTCCCTTTGCAGTGTTCCAAGATAGACTAAGACACAGTTTATCTTCTTTGTTTATAAATTACCATTGACACATTTTTTCTGGCTGTGAGGACGGATCATATTTTCTCTGTTGAGACAGGCATTATTGTCTCCTCATTAATCAGAAGAGTGCTTCATCATGAGGAGTTCGCCATCTGTTTGGATGATGCAAAAAGAAAACTGCCCATAAGTTGAGAAGATGAGATGGAACACTCAAAGGAACTCAATGAATGAAGAAAATTTGTCTTTACATACTTGCTTTTCCCACTGTTACTACAGCCCTGCAATTTTGAATAATACTATTGTAGTATTTCTGTACTTATGCGTATTTTGCCAGGTCCCTGGTTTACACCATGGTGTGATTTCAGCAGCAATCAGAGAAGATACACAAAGTACTTAAAATACCTTGCATGTCTCTTGCTGATTGGCTATTGCCTATTTACAGCAGTGCCTTCAGAAGACTGAGTTGGAGGGAAAGCCCTCTCTTTTGACTCAGCGTTACACTCCATGCTGGCATGGTCTTCCTTGATTGACTTCCTGATCAATCTGATGGCAGCAAATTCACCACTGTCAGTGAAGAGGAGCCCTAATATAATCTATGAATCCCACTAGGCACAGCAAACTTACTTCTTCAACAGTTAGACTCAGACTCAGATTCAGGAAAATATTTAAATATGTTCAGAACTTTAGGCATGCCAGTTAATTGGGATTACTCAGACGCTTAAACATACATGCAAATTTAAGTGCTTTGCTGGGTCTGAAGTTTAATAGTGGCATTATAGTGATACCAACTGTAGAAAAACTTAAGACAGATAGATAGACAAGAGTTACCAGTGTAGTAATATCTAGGCATTTAAAAAAAAACAACTAATTGTGATGCTATTTGCATTTTATGCCATTCTACGGTGTAAATGAGGAAACAATCATTTATCTAATATAATTCATATTTGAAATTGAAACTGGATAAATTTACGCTTCATTGTAATCTCTGTGTTTTCAAACGTAAAGACTTTTGATTGAGTTTAGAAAGTTTGTTTGCCTCAGGTAAGCAGTAGAGTATAACAAAATCATTACCATAAGTAATTGATTTTATGTTTTGGAGGTTTGCATCAAAGATTAGCTGGGTTAGCTTGTTACTTTCTTATATGGAAAATCATTTAAGGTGTGCACATTGAAAAGCATATTTTGTAAAATCTTTTTATTTTCAACTATAATATTTGATAGAAAATGAATACAGCTAAGGTAAAGGTATAGAAGTTTTCTTGTGTTGTATGGTGCCTAATCAAGACTAAATTTTTTTAATATTAACACTTTCTAATATTTGAACTCAAGACGAATAATTACTAGAATCGGTTGGAAAATTTTCACTGAAACTCTTTTTGGCTGTAGAATGCCAGTTGTCAAAACTGAAACTTTGCACAGCGATGTATGCTCTGACTCAAGAAGAGAAGGGGTTTGAACATGGGTGTCTCATATTTCAGGTTTATGATACAATAACTGTGCTATTATTTTTGCCCTCTTTTTCCTAAAGGCTTTGGCGCTGTCCTGTTGTAGAACCAAAACCAGTCTTGAAACCTGAAAATGCACTATGGTTCATATATTTTAAAGTAGTCATACGTTTTTAGGTTTGATGTCTGGGCACAAACTTAATGCTGGCAAGATTGGAAAGTGTTTAGTTCTATAAAAGTTCTTAATCCTGTTTGTCTGCTGCCTCTTTATCAAATGATACCTCTACATGAAATTAGAAGACAAAGTGACTTCCATAAGCACTCCTCCAAATTATAAAAGTTACACTAGTACAGCCAGAGGACAGAAGTAAAACCATGTGGTTTATGTGACTAATTACAACTAACCAGCTTGAATTTAAAATATCCACATTGAGCTATTTGTTCATGATGAAAAGTGCATGTAAAAACAAACAAACAAAACCGGAATTTGTCAGTTAGGAAACCAATCTTATTTAATGTGTGAAAAAAGGCAAGTTCAATGGGAAGTTATTGAATATTGATTGTTCAGATGTAAATGTCAATATCATGTTGTAAATTATATTCCCTCAGATGTTAGTGAAAAAATATTGAAATCAAAGCTCCCTTCAGATATAAAAATGTTCTCTTGATTTTTAAAAATGAGTTAAATGGCATGGTAATATTCTTCTCTACAACAGTAGTTTCTGAAGAGCTTTCTAAGCCCTGGGGCTAAAGCTCGTCATATCTCCTATATCATTAATTTCTAGTAGTTCATTGCCCTTCCTTCTCTTTTCCCTAGTAGATTTTCTAAGATGCACCAGATTCTTCCAAGTATAAAAATGAGACATCCCCTGAATTAAATGGAAAAATGTATGTAGATCCACTTTATGTTCAAAGGGTACAAAAAATCTGAGAGATGTGGAATGTAAATGGTGCCAGGATTTTATATATTTTTAAGAATACATTAAAAACATAGCAACTTTATGGAATCCAGAGTTGCACTTTAGCTATATTTATTATTTAAGACTGTATGGGTAGATTTCTCACATGTACTAAGTTTTCTTAACCAAAATCTCTGTAATATTTTAGAATTTCAAAAGGGAAGAACAGAATTTTGTGGTACAGAATGAAATCAACAACATGTCTTTTCTTATTACTGACACCAAATCCAAGATGTCTAAGGTACAGAAAGCTGCAAAGTTAATATATTGTTATCCCACCTTGCTTTCTCTTCTTTTAGTATTATAGGTTGTAATGGCAGGTCTCAGCATTTATAATCCCTTAAATTTAAATCAGGGTTGTGCCATTTATGATGGTTCCTCCAATAGCACTGAAGATGTACTGTGCTGCTGCTACTTGTTTGATTAGGGTGGATGGAACTATGAAGTGTGTTTAAAGGCCAAGTGATTATTATATCTGTGGCTGTACATATCATAAGAGTTGATCTGTCTTCTTTACTGATCCTGGACCTGATCCTTAGCTATTTCACACTCAGCGTCCCATGGAAGTCCACAAGATGGAGACAAAGAGAAGAAGACATGGATATATAAATAAATCAATCAATTAATAAACCATTTTACAGTTACAAGGAATAATTGTAGGTACCAGTATAAAGGGAAAGGAGAGCAGGTGTTTCAGCTGGATACAGCTTAGAGCAGCCAGACTTGGTAGGGGAGGGGAGAGGGAGATTTAGAATGATTGTATAATGCCACCTTACCTTTCCCATCCTTTAAGACACTTGCTGTGCAGAACTCAGTGAGAATCTTTGGCCCCAACATAAAGGGCGTAAGGCCTCATCTTTAAAGGTGTATGCAAATCACTAACTAGTGGGGGATCAAAAAATCAACTCATTGGTGCAGGAGATAGAGCTGTTTTCAGTGGCCAGTCCAAGGCTGTGGAATGAACTGCCACAAACATTACAACTTTTTTGTCCAAGTGCAAGGTTCACTATTTTGATGTGGTCCTCAATAACAAACATGCATGGCACAGCAGATAGTTTTATCGTGTAAAACTAAGCAAAGACCATGCAATATACCAGAAAAACATACTGTGTATGAACAAGTTTACCGAGAAATTGCCATGTTTTTATCTCGGTTGCAGCCAGGCCACCCCATTAACTACATTGGGGTCAAACATGTACAGTGAAAAGGTTCTCTCAGTTACAGCACAGTTAAATTGCTATGGAAGTGTTAGAACTTTCTACATTTACCTCTGTAGTCTCTGACTACATGAAACTGGATGTACAGCTTTTCATCAGTTGCCCTGATTCAGACAAGGCATTATTTTTATGAAATGGTATATTTTATTGTCTCTTTCCTTTTTACTTACTTATATAAGTATCACTTCAAAGGGTTCTTTTTGAAGCTACATATCAACTAGTAAACGCTGAATTTACTTAATCAGTTTGTGTTTTTCACATGTAAGTAGTCAAACATTTCATTCAATAGCTTATTTTTCACCCATTAGTTTATCTTTTTATGCATCTTTTTATATGTGTTTGTCTTCAAACAGGAAGAGCTATTGCATGTGGTCTTTTGAAGTGTGTATGAGTCTTTGAAATTCCAAACAGCTGAACAGTCTGGTTTCTATGACCTATTAATTGAATGTATCCTTGTTGTTTCCTACATGGCAAAATCTCATCAAAGAAAAGTCAATCACAACTCCACTTTTTATGTTATAATTCAAGTAATACATGCATTTATATAACATTTTACATACGCAAAGCATGAAATGAATGTTAATGATTTTATTTTGAAAACACCCAGTGGTGAGGAAGACCAAATTCTGATTCTCTTATACTGATGTAAAATGAAGTAAGTCCATTGAGATATTCTGTAAACCAATGGCATAGCTGGCACTGGAGTGTCTGATTCTCAGTGTTGTGTTCAGTCCTAATGACAATGCTGTATTTTATGAAGAAATGTGCTTAGGTTTATTTATGTTCAATTCAGACAGTTCTGCTGCAGATACCTTTAGGTTTTTCATGGCTCCATCTGGTGCTTTTGTTTAGTGTCACCTCTTTTTGTGTCAGAACTTTGTGATCATCTAAACAAATGGTTCCCAACCCATGGCCAGCTGAGTTGCCCGTGGTTCCCCTACCACTAGCTGCAGAAGGAAGCCACTGCCTATGTACTGTTGCAGAGCTGCAGCCAATAGGATGGGAGATCACTGTTTCCATCCCTCTGGCTGTTGCTGGGGTCATGGCAAAGTGCTCCACCTAGGTCCTATTCTATGGTCCCTACTGGAACCAGGGTTAGAGAGGAGTGCTGATCGGGAGATTGCCCCTGCTGCAGAAGAGAGCCACTACCCTCAGGACCTAGGTGGAGCACACCACTGCAGCCAGGACGACAGGAAGTCCTGTTCACTGAACTCCTGCCTGCAGTGGGGGAGATGGAGGCGGCTGGTAGAGACTGGTGGCCCTTAAGGGTCGTCAAAGTCATATTTTTGGCCCTCAAGCCAAAAAACTTGGGAACCACCGATTGAAACAATGATGATTCCCCTACAAAAGATAGTGGTGGTTAAATGACCAACAACAAGAAAAATATAGAGGGCACCATTAAGAGATTGGGACTTAGAAATGTCTCCTGTTTGCAAAGGGGAAAGATGTAAAAGGACCATTGACAAGTATATCTCTTGAAGGTCAGTGTCTAGTCACATATGGGAGGGGGGGAAAAAGAGTGGAATCAAGTCAAAAGACAGTAGTTATAAAAATTACTAGCTGTAACCTGTTAAAAATGAAAGGGGAAAATCATGCTTTCTTCCTTGAGTGAGCATTGCATGCAATTGTCTGAAGTCAGCATGAAATACTAGAAGCAGCTGAAAGCTGTAAATGGGGGCAGGGGGAGCAGATGGGGGAAGAAAAGGGGTGGGTGGGGGCAGGAGGTGGGGTGCAACCGCTTGTCAGTACCATATGCGTCAGAGGGATAAGGAAGGATGGGGTAGGGGATGTGGCAGAAGTGAAGGTGAGGGATATGGAGTGGAGGTATGTGGGGGAGGATGAGGGCATGGGAAGTGGAAGGAGAGATGAGGATCAGTGGAGCAGGGGTAGGAGGTATGAATGTTGAAAGGTTTGCTGAGGGCAGGAGAAGGAGATGGGGCAGTGAAGGGGTGGGCTGGTGAAGGGGCTATGAGGTGGAGATGGGGGCAGAGAAGGGATGGATGGAGGTAGGAGGTGGGGGCAGAGGCAGGAGATGTGGGTGGTGAAGGGAGATAGGGGCAGGAGATGGGGGCAGAGAAGGGGTGGGTGGGTGTACCAGGTGACAAACCATTGTGATATCAGATGTGACTCAACCGATTGCTCCCAAGGAGGGAAAAAGGGGCAACCAGTTGAGTCACCTCGACTGGTTGCTCCTTTCTCCCTCCTTGGGAGCAATCATTGGGAGCAATTGTTTGAGTCACATCTGACATCACTGTGGCCTGTCACATGGTATATTTCACAGCATGCACGCACATAGGAAATTAGTATAGTAGATTCATGTTTTCAAAGTATTTCGGTGACACACAGGGCAGAGTGATAATGAGCAATGTTTTTGGGTGAGGATGGAACTGGACAGGTGGCAATGAAATTGCCAGAACTAGGAAACAGTAGAAGAATGTAAATTAAATGTTCAGTGAAGAAGTAAAAGTGTTCATAATAGAATGTTTGTTTACTATGTACAATAGGCAGCTGTTTCTGACCAGGAGAGAAAGAAAATGAAACGAAAAGGCGACCGATATTCTGTGCAGACATCTCTCATAGTAGCAGCACTGAAGAGACTACTGCCTATTGGTCTAAATATTTGTGCACCTGGAGACCAAGAGTTAATTTCACTGGCCAAAAACAGATTCAGCATGGTAGGTACTGTTCATGTGTTTTGTTTTCTAGGTCTGGGGTAGTGAAGAAGTGATGTTGCAATATTCCTTTGAGTTCTGTGAGATTTCCCTTCTTCAAGCCCCAGAATCCCCAGTGAATGAGACCGTGCCCACTGACTCTTCTGATCGAATGCAGTGTGTGGTTTGGATCAGGTCCTGCTGACTTATAAATCATGCTGAAAAAACTAGATAGAGCTCAGTTTAGAGGACTTTCAAAATCTACTGGAGTTGATAGATCTCCTTTCTTGGGGCTGTGTTCTGCCTTTGCAGTGCTGCAGATGAAAGTAAGAAATTATAACTAAAATTAAATGCAGAGTATTAACACCTGTTCTGTCCCTTACATGTGTTTTTATTATTTTAATCTTGGTTTGTAGACATACATAGTAAGGATCCCAATGATACAGGAGCAGTGTAGAAAACTGTCCTATGTGTTTATAACAAGCAAACAAACAAAAAACAAAAATACCACTACAATGGATGACCATAATGGTTATTCATTTACTTTTTTTTATTTGATTTGCTGAAAAAATATACTTTTGGATATTTTGCTTTCTATAAGTGTATTTTTTTTAGTGAAACCTTAGAATGGGCAGAGACTAAACTGCTTTTTAGATTAAATTATAACAGTTATATCTCTTATTTGTTATTTTAAGGAAAAAATGCCAATAAAATGTATTAACAAATTTTGGTTAGTTAGAGACTTTAAATATTGTAATGTGACTGATTCCAAAATGCATTATTTCTTTCTCCTAAGACCACTCCCAACTGGTTACAGTTTTATATTAGCCTAGAGGTTTCACTGCCATAAAGATGGCACTTCTAGGAATGATTCCACAGTCAAGTAGCTTTGTTCAACAGTGTGATCACACTTCAGTAAGGCTGTAGTGTTTTATGTCATAGAGGCATATATGACCTTCAGACAGCTGTGCTGTTTAAAAATACCAGGCTGCTGATGAGGGAAAGGGAACTCTCAAGTTCAGGAAGACCCTTCTCTTTTTAGTGATTAGTGGGCAAGCAGAAGTTCCTTACATTATTATTTGTTATACTGATTTGGGCAAAGGTTTCCAAACTTCTTCAAAGTATCTCATAAAGTGGGATTTTCTCCCATGGAAGCTCATGTGATAAATAAATTTGTTAATCTTTAGAAGTGCTGCTGGGCTCCTTGTTTGTTTTGCTGGACTTCTGATGGTGATTTTAATGCAAATTCTTGTGGAAAGGATTGAATGGCTATAGCAAGACACAAACAGGAATGCAGATGTAAATGATAGAATCTAGACCTAATCCCAAAGAGCTAGAATGTGCTTAGAGGTGGGCCCCAGGAGTTTACTTTGGATTTCAGTTGCACTTGGTGAAAGGTCTAGACACAGTCTTGTCTTTTTACTCACAGCGTGTAAGAATTAAGAGGGGAGGAGACTAGTGTAAACAGTGGTGCTAGACACACTTAAGAGAGCAGAGCACAAAGAGGATCCAATGCCTCTCCTTCCTCCGCTGATTAGTACAACTGGTTCAGCAAAGGTGCAAAGAAAGGAAACGTCTGTAAAAGGGTGTATTTAGGCACAACTTAGGCTCCTGCTTTCTGAATACTCTGTGCCTGTCTCGAGTACAGTGGGTCTAGGAGCTGCAAGATGGCTCCAGATCCATTTTACTCTTCTCTAATGAAGGTAGTGGCTTAGTCATAATCTTGCCCAGTGTTTGAACAACCCATCATTAAAACAAAACTTTGCATTCATACAGTGTTTTTCAACTGAGGATATCAAAGTACTTGATATGAATATTTAACCCTCACCATATGCCTGCTGGGTAGGCAGCTATTGTTAACCCCAGTGTACAGTGTGTTAAACTGAGGTACCTAATGGCTATCACCTGCACTGATCAGCACAACTGAGTTGGTAATAGAATCCAGAAGTTGTAACCATGATCTTTCTCCCTAGAGAATATTCCTTAACATGCTGTACACAGCCCTTTTTAACTCAAATAATTGCCTTATTTAGGTACGTCCTCTTGCGTGATGAATGTGATACAATGTCTTTTTCCTTCACAGAAAGACACCGAAGATGAAGTTAGGGATATTATCCGCAGTAATCTTCATCTGCAGGGCAAGGTAATTAAAGGCAGCATTTAAGTATGCTCTTTCTTTCATGTAGCAGAAGCCCTTCAGTTGTGTATGACAGCCAATGTGCATTGGAATGCCCTTTTTCTTGATTATCACATTTCTCTGCTTTATCTCCTGATGCCTACATGCTACTCCTAAATTATGCACACAAAAATCCAGCTAGTTTTGCTCAAAGAGACTGTTTGCAGATGTTGTGACAGAAACTGGTTGGTTGCTGGCGGCTATATTTATTTTACCAATATGTATCAGTTATTTAGTAGTAGTATGTATCTGGTATATAGCAGTGCATGGGCTTTTAATTGTTCATGTTATTATCAACTTCAGTAGGTGATTTTCAATCTTTTTTCATTTGTGGACCCCCTAAAACATATCAAATGGAGATGTGAAAATCCTAGACATAGTCTGTGGACCCCCAGGGGTCTGTGAACTATGAGTTGAAAACCTCTGCTTTAAATGATGCAGCATAGAGCAGTTTGAGACTCAGAAGGAACAGAAATGTTACAATTGCATGTTAAAAATCTACTCTGTTTTTAATGTACCATCCAGTACCTGAGTCAGAATCTGTAGAATGCTGAGTCCTCTATATGTCATATTGAGGTATAGAGGAAAAAGAACCAGACCTTGGAAAATACTCCAGATAAAAAGTTGTCCCCTGGGTGGTAGAGAGTGTCAGAGAAGGGAAGTGAAATGTGGCTAGATCACAGTTTACTCCAACTATTATTAGCCCACATAATGGCCTGGGGGAAGTTATAAACTAATGCATTGTACAGAGGACTTGAGATTTTCTAAGTTTTTCCAGGGCTAGATGGTCAAACATGTCTTAAATTCACCTTTGCCTCTTTCCTCAGGAACAGAGAATTTGGCTCTCTGTATTGAACTTTAATGTTGGTTCAGGCAAAGAAAAAATTCCAGTGTCTGACAAGTTTGTGAAATGATTGGGATAAATTTTTGAAAGCATCTAAGTGACTTAAGAGGCAGATTGACTTTTTCAAAAACAAGTTAGACATGAAAAACTAGAAGGCAAAAGAATCCAGATGATTTTGAAGTTTGTCTCATTTTTAAAATAACTTTGGCACTTAGGAGGCTAAACTCCATTGAAAGTCAGGGGGGCTTAGGCATATATTGAGTCAAGTCATTTAAGATGCTTGCCTTGTTGAGAACCTATGGGGCATCAGAGCCTAAACAGGTAAATCAACTTTTAAAATGGGATTTAGGCTCCTAAATCATTTAAGTGTGTTTGAAAACATCACAGATCTTTTGGGTACTATTTCTTACCTTGTTCTGTGTTTGTTTGTATAGTTCTGGAGTGTAATGTTGTAAGGTGATATTGATGTTGGGCATACTAGGAACCTTATACGACTATGGTATAGATCTCAGTCTGATTTAAAAACGCACAGAAATGTTTATGTACAATACCTTGTTGACTTTGTAGGACTAGACACTGAAGTTTATACTATTAGAGATAGGAGACTCCCAGTTCCCCAGAGGGACCAGTGCCATCTTCAAAGGCTGAAAGTATGTGAGATGATGATCTTTTTAGCCATGGAAAAGATATTTTACTTTAAGGAGCAAAGAGGGGAATGCAATCTAAGAGGACAAAGAAAAAAATCCATAGTGAAACTCATGTAAAATAGTACTTAAATAATTGATGTGGCAGATTTCAAATTAGGTTTATTTCATAATTTTGTGCAATAAAGTTTAGCAGTGCTTTTCCCTAATGAAAAGAGGTATTTCCATCCTTTTTCAATTTATATGCCCTGTCATTCTGTAGTTTTCTATTCTACCTGTTGTTCATTTGATGCTGTTTTTTGGCAGTCAGCCTTCCACTTTAAGTAGTTTTTGTATGTTGAATTTACAGTTCACTTCTTCTGTGCCGTATTCTGTATGCCCCCAGTAAGATGTTTGCTTTAGTTGCTGTTTCACTGACTTACGATCATGATACTCACTAATACTGGGATCTTAGTTATTCTTTCAACAGGAAACATCCTTTTCTTAGAATATGGCAGGTGTGGCCAAACACTGGCCCAGGAGCTGCATGTGGCTCTTGAATGAAAAAGTGTGGCTCACGGAAGAACATCAGCAAATCAATTTAGTAGGTAAAAGTATATGGCTGTATGCCTCAACGCAACTCTTGAAGGTTTAATAATCAACTTGTGTGGCTCTTGAGTTCCGTAAGTTTGGCCACCCCTGGAATGTAGTCTGTTGCTGTCTGGCATATGGAAGGAAAATGATTTCTTGACTTCTTCTGTTAATGAAATCCAAGCTTCTCTTGGAGAGAATAACCTGAGAGAATCTAAAGCAAAAGTACTGTTCTACGAGTCCTATCCCCATGGGAGCTCAAAGATTGCTGTTCAGCGTGCTCCTGTGCCACAGATCAGAGAATCTTCTAATAGTATCTGCTGGGGTGCACATGCACAGGGCGTCTGCCTTGTGTTCACTTTGGCACTCTCTTGTGCTCATGTGCCCCCCCTTTCAGTTCCTTCTAGCCTCTCACTGCTACACATGAGAACAGCTTTCTCTTCAACGCTTTTGATTACCTCAGGAATTTTCTTCCTTGTTTCTGTTCAGCCCTACCTGATTCCTACTGTACCCTAGTTATAACGGTACTTTTTAAAAAAAAAAATTGTCATTCATCATCTTCCTTGCTACACCCAGCTCATGGGTTTCAAAAGATGTGAAAAGTGTCACAATGCGGTGCCCACTTCAGACGGACACTGCGACTGTATAAAATGTCTCAGCAAGATGCATTTAAGTCAAACTTGCTACCACTATAAAAATATGAGTGCTAGAGCCCTCCACAGTTGTGACCTGCGTCTCAAGCTGCTGTTAATGGAGAAGTTCCTTAGACCAGCTTCAGACCTGGTTCAGGGAGAAACACCGCCCCACTCTTTTCTAAGCTGAGAAGAGAAGGATGTTACCTACGCCTTCTCTAAAGCAGGAGCACACAAAGGAGGCTTTAGTTTCCTCCAGTGCACAAACTAACAAAATGGTCAAACAACCAACTTCCACCTCGGAAACTAAACATAAGGATAAACTGTTGCACCACATGACACAGAAATATATAAAGATGACAGGCTCATTGGCACTGGGCATGGCTCCAACACTGTTCCAACAACCTCTGCCTGCCTGCATTCTGTTATTGACACCTCATGTGGAACCCTTGCTGTCACTGCTTTTGGAACCAATAAGCACTTGTGAAATGGCGGTTTCATGTTCATCTACACCAATGGCACTGTCACAGTCACCTGTGGTGCTGCTGACAGTGCTGACTATGACATCCCCACAAACAGCATCAAGAAGGAAGTCACAAAACAGGAAACACCTGGAATCAGAGGTGGAACGGGCTTCTTACTCTCCCTCCCAATACTCGAGAGAGAGATCGATGGCCCCATACCATTCTCTGCTGAAGATGAGGATGATACTTGACATCCTAGATTCTCACCACAACAAAGATCTCCACAACCCTTGGTACAGGGGAATGCCCATCGTCAGACTCTCCCACCCTGGTGTGGGTTGCCAGCTAATTATCCCTCACACTGGCAAAGATGAGATGCTTACTCTCTCTATTTTGGTGAAATCAGATTTGTCTAAATCCAGAGCAAGTCGATCCCACTCACGTCCACTGGATCCCCCTACTGCAGGCCAACTGCAGCAACCAGAGGAGGAATCACCTCCTAACAATTCTTCTTTTCCAGATGAGACTATTATCCCATCTCCACCCATAACAGGAAAAGATTTTTAAACAATTTCAGGATCTTTCTAAAAGAGCGGCAGAATCTCAAGAAATCGCTATTCAGAAGATGGCAGAGTCACAACACAAACTCATGAGGATCCTGCTAACTATGACATCCACTTGTATTGCCCTTCCAATGAATGAAGCACTCATGGAACCTGCAAACAACACATGGCAGACACCAGCATCCATCACATCAACATCCAAACATGCTGATAAGAAATATTATATTCTGAGCAAGGATTCGGAATATCTTTTCATGCATCTTCTATGAAATTCTCTTGTCGTCAAGGCAGCAAACCACAGGCATAGACAACAATTTAACAGATCTGTCTATCTTTCATGAGAGGGAAGATAAGAATATGGACTTACTAGGTAGGAAAGTTTACACCTCATCTATGCTTCAGCTTAGAATCTTGAATTATTTAGCCCTTTTGGCAAACTACGACCACAATAACTAGTTAAAATTGGCATACTTTATTGAATTTATTCCAACTGAAAAGAAACCACAATTTCACACAATAATCAAAGAGGACAATTAATATCTAGAACAAGCCCTCAGTCTGCCTTGGATGTCACCGACACCTCCTCTCGACTCATAGCAACTGGCATTGTGATGAGATGGTCCTCTTGGCTCCATTCCAATGATCTTCCTAAGCCCCTTCAGACCACAATTGAAGACCTTCCATTTGACAGGAAGATACTGTTTGCAGAAAAAAACAGACAAGGTTATGCACGCCTCAGAGGATTCAAGAGTGACCCTCCGTACTTTCAGAATCTACACCCAGGCACTCAGATACTGTTCCAATCACTATCAACCTTACAATCCGAGGTACCCATCCCAATACCAGTATCAATACCAACCATGTCAGCAGTATCACAGACCAGACCAATTAAGAAACACACAGAGACAACAATAATTCAGAAGACATTCCACTAATCAAACCACTGTGGCTTAAAACACAAACACTCAGCCACAATTTTGAAGGCTTGTTTGGGAGCCACTCAGAACATCATTATTCCAGACACACCATCTATTCTAAGTTACTGAGATTGTCTCCAACCATTCTATCAGGCATGGTGACACATAGCATTGGACAAATGGGCACTAGAGAAAAAATTCAGATACATCATCACATTCCTGTCACTGCCAAAGTCTCATTACCCAGCTCCGTCCATCTTCAGGGGCAGCAGTCATGTACAAATCCTGCAGCAGGAGGCAGATCATCTGTCCTCTGTAGAAGCCATAGAAAGGATAAAATAAAAACAGGGGACAAATAAGAACAGGGTTCTATTCACCATACTTTCTGACACAAAAGAAAATGGGAGAATTGAGACCTGTACTGGATCTCAGACATCTGAACAAATACATCAAACCACAAAGGTTCAGAATGGTAACTTTATGAGCAGTAATACCAGCTCTGGAAAAGAACAATTGGTTTTAAGGTCTCGACCTACAAGATGGTTATTTTTCATATTTCGATCCACCCCTCGCACAGGAGATTCCTCTGTTTTATGATTGGAGACAACCTTTACCAATATGTAACCCTTCTGCCAGAGTAAGATGGCAGAACAAAGGCTGGGTTCTATATCTAGGGATTTCCAGATAATGGTACAGCACCAACCAGCTCAAGCCCCCACCCAGTTTTCTGGGAAATCATGCACTATTCCATGGGCACCCCAAAAGGGTAAATGCTTCCCCACTTGCAAACATGAGTCTTAGTGTGGTATACAGAACTTTTAATAGTAATAAAAAAGAACGTAAAGATTAAATAGCAAAAATCAGTACTGATCTGGAGAATTAGTGCAGAACAAGGTTCCCAACCAACCCCACACAGCATAACAGAACATATAAACTCACTAGCAAAACGAGCACTGATCTGGAGAATCAGTGCAGAGCAAGTTGCCAACAAACCCCAGGCTATATACGGACTGTCTTTCACACCAGCTGTCCACTGGCACCACCCACTGGTCACTCTCTCCATCCTCCTGCACCATCCACTGGCTCTGCGTGCTGTCCACTGGCTCCATCCACCAATGGTCATTCACATTGTCCAGACATCTGCTGGCTGCTCTCACTGCCTGCCAGCTCTGCCCACTGGTCACTCACACTGTCCAGCTGTCCACTCACAGCTCTCACTGTCTGCTGGCTCTGCCTGCTTTCCGCCAGCTCCACCCACCGATGGTCACTCATGCTGTCCAGCCATCTGCTGCTCGCTTTCACTGTCCACTGGCTCTGCCTGCTGTTTGCCGGTGCTGCCCACTGTTCGCTTACTCCATCGCTGCTCGTCTTCAGTTATTTGAGGTCAGAGAGAGGGTTTTCCTCTCTCAGTGACTTCAGCTCTGAGAGTGTCTCTTCTCTCAGTGATTTCCATGCTCTGAGAGAGGGTTTGCCTCTTTCAGTGATTTCAGCTCTTAAACCTTACATAGCTGCAAACAGCTTCTCCCATTAATGTAACAAAAGAATGGCTTCACAGGAAGCCTGGCCAGATCTGTCTGTTGACAGTGGGGCAGTGGGGTGAAGCAGAGTGTCAGGCATAGCTCTAGACTGAGCTAATGCTAAACCCCATCCCTGTCTTAACTTCACCGGTCTGGAAGGAGGGGGTGGCGCCTCTTTTGATATTCTTTTTGCTAATGGTAGCTTTTATCCTTTAACTAACCTAAACAGAGTTTGAACAATCAAGAGAGTAGCATATTACAAAAGATAATATTTCATGTTTCTCTTCAGTGGAATTACAGATATTGACAGATTTGTGATCAAATCAACCCAAATACCATTACCCATATTGCCCTGCACCCATAGGGAGACTATACTAATATTCTCTTTGTGCTCATGCAAATACAAAAGCTATGCTGATTAGTCCCGTCCCGTCCCCCCCGAAGCTTTTAGGCACAGCTTCTAGACCTGCCTTACAAATATACTGTCCTTGCCTTCGGACTCTCAACAGCACCAAGCATCTTCTCAAAGGTACAGGCCTTTGTAGCAGCTCTCCTGTGCAAACAGGGCATATCCATATTCCCATATCTGAACGACTGCCTGTCAGAAGCACCAGAACACAAACTGACCCATCAAGCAGTTATGAACATGATCTCACTATTTCACGACCTAGGACTAATGATAAACGTAAAGGTTTCAGCACTTCTCCTCTCTCAAATAACAGAATTCATGGGAGCATGTATGGACTCTATACAAGCCACAGGTTTCCTTCCAAGCCACAGACTCAGCTCAATACAAGACCTGATAAAAATAAGATAGATCTCACGAGTGGGGAAAGTACTTACACACCTCCAACTACTAGGGCACATGGCTTCAACTACATTCGTAGTCAGGTATGCAAGGCTCAGAATGAGACCATTACAGCTATGGTTGGCAAAGATATTCAAACCTCAAAAACAAATGGTCTACAAAATCATTGCAATCCCCCAAAACATCAACGACTCCCTGAATTGGTGGCTCAATCCAAAGAATTTGGAGGAGGAGGTACCATTTATTCAGCACAAAAAAACAACAAAAAAAAATTAACCCAAGAAGTTGTGTGGCACTTAAAGACTAACAGATTTATTTTTCGCATCAGCTTTCGCGGGAGAATATCCCACTTTGTCAGATGCTTCAAAGATGAGTGAACAAGACAGCCATGGTACACACCACTAACACAACTGTCCATCAAGCAGCCAGTCATTCTCTGAGCTTCTCAAGATCTTTTAACACAGAACAATGGAACCACCCTACAGCCAGACCTAAGGAAACTACACTTAACAGTTTGGCTCCTTTGTGGTTCCAACATGAAGAGCTTCTATGCTCCAAGGCTGTAAAACACATCTTGCTGAATAGTAGGGAGCCATTAATATGGAAAACTTACCTTCAAAAGTGTTATAGATTTGAAAAATGGTATACTCAACTGAATGTTCTTCCAAACTCCTCACTGCTTCCAACTATTCTAGAATATCTCCTCCACCTAAAAGAGACAGGTCTCATTGAGCTCTCTGAGGGTCCATTTGGCCTCTATAGCAACTTTGTAGATGATGCTATAGTATTCTCACACCCAATTATCAAATATTTTCTTCTAGTGATAAAAAAACTTATTCCCAGAAATGCATCCAGCAGCCCCAGCATGGGACCTAACGCTCATCCTAAAGGCATTAACTAAACTGCCTTTCAAACTATTAAGGACTTGCTCACTTAGTCATCTGACCATGAGTCTCCTTCTTGGTAGCAATAATCTCTGCATGGCTGGTCAGTGAACTAGCCGCACTCCAGGCAGACCCTCCTTACACAATATTCAATAAGTAAATGTTACTCTGAGACTTCATCCAAAGTTCCTGCCCAAAGTAACATCAGAATTCCACTTAAACCAATCTTTTCACTTACTTGTCTTGTGCCTGAAGCCACATTTGAATCCTTGCGACACAAGGATTTGGAAGGAGGGAATTCTGAGGAGTTCAGTTGGATTGTTGATAGGACCAGTAGGCCCATATTTTTTTATATATATATATATGTTTAAGAGCAGAAATATTTTTGTAGGTAATTTCATGTTTCTCTGATTTTTCTAACCTTCAGTTATACTGAGGTTTCAGGTATCCCTGACACCTTTAGAAAATCAGATTTCTGTTGTAATAGGTAATGGTGGATTCCTTGTCTTGCTCCTGCAATTTCTTGTTCAACATACGAGAAACATAATCCTCGTGATCCAGGATCTCTTACCTTGGGATTTATTCCTATTTTTGTGAAATTGCTTGTCTCCAAAATGCTGTTTTCTTTATGGGAATGCTAGTTTGCTTCTTTGTAGAAAGCTCCTGAAAAACCGCAGTGTAATTTCCTTAAGAATGGTTTACAATGATACCACTATGTATTTGGTATCACTTTCACTTCTCCTTTGTTACCATGGTCTGTACACTCTGTGCCCTAGTGTTTGAATAAAATTTGCTGTTTAATTAATTTAATTTTGTTAATCTTCAGTGGTTCAGAACCCTCTTAGATAAATTGTCTTTTTGTTGTATATGTTGCAGTGTCCATATCATTTATTTGTTTTCCCTTATCTTTACCTTGTTACTGTCTTCCTTTTCTATGTATGCTGTTACTCAGTATAGAGCCTTTCATTTAAAGAAACTGCTGACAGGACTCAGATTCATTTTGACATGGATGAGGATCAAGTGACCAAAGCCTGTCTTCAAACATGCTGACTCAAAATTTGAAATGTCAATCATTCATGCCCATAGAAGACTGCCTGAACAAAAAACCTTGCTAGAAACCAGCAGGTCCACAGTTCAGAAGATCCTTCTGCATGTGATTAAAAAGTCCTTGGTTTCCTGTGCTTTCATGATCCAATCAAATTCTCTCACTAAAACTGGGGTGGATGTGACAACAGTTAAGAAATGCAAAAGTCTAAAATAGAATGGATATTTGCCTTTTGTGGTTTTTTAGAATGCCCAAACTATTCTGAGCAATTATATAAGTTTTATAATAGATTTTAACACACGTATAGCACTTTTCATCCATAGATCTTTAAGTATTTTGTAAACGGTGAGTAACCATTTTTATCCCCATTTTATGTATAGACAAAGTGACTTGCCCGAAATGAGACACGGGTGATGGGCACTGAGCCAGGAACAGAATCTAGGTTCATAACTCTCAGTAAAATCTATTATCAGATGGACCAGGCTGCACTGCTATCACCAATGTCACTTGCACAAAATTTATCGATAACTGTGTGTGGTATGTTTCTAGCATCAGTGTGTGTTAGCACAAGAGCTGGGGTGACAGAAGAACAGAAGTAAACGACAGCTAGTTTTGGTTTAAAGTTGCAAATAATTGAAATTGAGAAAACAGCTTATTTCCCTTGAAGTTACATCTACAGTAGAAAAAATAATGAGAAGAACATTTTGGTTTTGTACATCAGGTTTCATTTTTTTACCTGTAAATAAACCATGAATTCTTCATTCTCTCAAAATTGGTACATTTTTTAACCTGTAATAAGTCAAATTTGGATTTGACTACTGTCATATTAGCAAAATGTCATTAAAGCAAAAATTCAAGAAAACAAAAATAAGTAACAAAAAATCTTTACTCTTGTTCATTAGTAATATGCAAAATCTGTAAATAAATTTGTAATGAAAACAAGTATTGTTAGAAGCACTAAGGAATGCCAAATACAGCAGCACTTTCAGTGCTGTTTGATTTTATGTTGACAGATAAACATCTTTCTCTACATTACAACATTATTTTTCTGTGCTTGTATAAACACCTTTTCTACAGGAGGTGCCTCATGACTGGGGATGGTTCTTGGTCCTTCCTTGTATATTATCTCTTTAGATCCCTTTAATTGTTCAGCAGATTTTTAGCCAATTGTCTCTTTAGATACCTTTAAGCATTCAGTAGACTTTCAGCCAGTTGGTAGCCAAGTGATTGTATTTGCATAGATCCTCCCATTACTTTAAAAGGAAAAGAGCCACAGTACTGCAGTACTACTTGCTTAAGGAAGACACTCACAAGGAAGGGATTAACAAAAGAAACAGATCATCTGTTGTCTTACAAGAAATGTTGATAGTCCTTAATAAAGTGACTGTTGTATTTGGAATATTTTGTTTAGATTATGTGTGGAATATCTTGTTCTTGCAGCTTGAGGATCCTGCCATTAGGTGGCAGATGGCCCTTTACAAAGATTTACCTAACAGGACTGAAGATACTTCAGATCCAGAGAAGACGGTGGAAAGAGTTCTGCATATAGCAAATGTACTTTTTCACTTGGAGCAGGTTTGGATTTTTTTTTTTTCCTATAATATCCTACTTTAAAAAGCAGATGATAGGAAGTATTTGCAATCACAGGCAATGTTTCATGCTATTAACTGTGGGGGTTTTTTAAAATACCTTTTTCTGTGATTATGTAACCCATGACTGCCTCCGGCAGTGCTTTGTCCCCCTCTGGAGGCATTTAGCCCAGCTCTAGATTGATGAGTCCATGACAGCTTTAGCTAAGGGCTACGTGGCATTTAGCTCATGCTGTTGCGGTTCCTGCAGTAAGCTTCAGAGGTCCCAGGTTTGATCCTGCCTGTTGTTTACTGGGGCCTGTCAGTGTTGCGGTTAGACAAGAGGATCTCAAATGTTTTCATAGTATGGACCATATCTTAATAGATTAACTTCTGGCCAACTCCCATCATTCATAATCGCATATAATCCTTGTGGCAACTCCAGCAATTGTTCACTTGGAAAAGAATTATTAGGACAGTGTATTTATAACTCTCCTTTAGTGCTCGTTAGAACCAGCTGCCTACTTACAAGTAATGAGTGTTTCATAGACTTGCAATGGTGTCTGGATCATGATTTAAGGAACATTGTGTAAAATAAAAAAACATGCAGGTTTCTCAAGATAAGTGCATTTTTTATTTTGTTTTCCATTAATATTTACTGAGTCTAATAGATTTGCTGTCTAAAAGGAGCATTAACTGCAAACTGTCCAAATCTCTGATAACAAGCTCTCTATTAATAAGAAATTTGGTTATTCACAGGATTAATAGATTTCCTGTCATCTTGTATCTTAAAGAACTATTTGGTATTTTTTTTAAAATAGATTTTAAAAGAGCTATCCTGTTGATTATCTGGTATCACTTTCATAACTCTGTTGAGGACTGCTGATACAATGAATCTGAGTAAATGTGCATCATACATTTTAAAAACCTTAAACAGCCTGTGAATTACAGTAAACTTGATTATCCGGACTGCCTGGCAACACAGTCTATGTTCTGATAATCAGTAGTTCAACAAATTGTGACTCAATGGAAAGGAGTCAGATTCACTGTTGCTGGTGTATGGAAGTGGTACAGCCTGTTGAGTGCTATATTGGCCTGTTGAATTCCCATAGAGATTCAGCTGAAAATGTCTGCAGTAAATCCTACTGACAATGTGTTTCTAAAGGTTGTGCTTAATGAGTGCATTCGCCTTATGACCTAATTATAGTACCTTTCATTTTGGGATCTTCCCTGTATTATTTGTGTGTCCTTTCTCCTTCTGCCATGCAGTAGATGTTCTGCCCCTTGTATCTGAAAGTGAGTTTGGCCCAAAAAGTCTATAAAACAAGGATATGTGCTGGAAGCTTGTCAGAGAAAGAGTTGCAGATAACGAAGATGCATGTAGTTGGGATTTTCCTGTATTAAATTTAGTTAAAGGGGGGAACCTATATTCTTAATAATTTATTATGCTTAACTGCATCATTTCATTAAGATGAAGTATTATGCTGTAATAAATTGACAATCTGTATACTACAAAGGTAGTGTTCCAGGTTCCCATTCCTGTGTTCATGCTCTACCACATGTCAGATTTCCCCTAGCTCAGATTTATAAAAACAGTCTTTTCAGTGGGTAGTGTGCATGTATTTTGTGAGGAAATATAATGTTCCTATATGTCTTTAACCAGCAGTTCCCTTTTCATGACCAATGGCAGAAGAGTTCCTCTGGTTGTTCCATTTGCTGTCCATAGTCTTACCATCTTTGTTCCTTTGGTTTTGGATAAGTGTCTATTGCCACCTTTTAAATGATTTATTCTGTAAGCTGTTAAAATAAATATGGCTAGCACTGATGAGATGCACAAATCACAATTTCTCACAAGCTTCTTGTTTTCCTTTCTGACTGGCAGCTCTCTCTCACTTAGGGCTTATTTTGTGGTTTCTTTGTTTGGGTTGTGTTTTCTTTCTCTTCTCAGGTATGTTAGGGAAGCAGCTGAGAAACTTTCAAATATACTTGAAATATACTTAGAAGATTTCTTTAAGGGACAGAAATGGGCACTGTCATATGCACCTCAAAGCACTGCACCTGGACTTGACTCTTTGTGAGACATACTTGGGGATATTGCCTTGAGCGCTAAAGTCCTTATATGAGCATTGAAAGTTCTTGTGTCCTTCCACTATTTATTCTTGTAAGGGCATTTGTGCAACTTGACAAGGACAGCATTCTGGCTGGTCTTTGACTGCAGCAGGTTTCAGTGCCCCATTTCATATTGGTGCAATCTTCTTTAGTGCAAAATGCAGTAATTGCCATTATGGAACTTCATTACCTGCAAATAACCCCCTGATTCATTCAAACTGTTGTATATAAATCATTGTATATAAAAATATCAGCATGTTTATTCTGTGGCACTTGGTTGCTAAATCAAGCAACCTTCAAAGTTCCTAGTGTCATGAACGTATCCTGCATGTTGACACAGATATTTGTGTCACTGCTATGGTATCACTTGACTCCTCCTTAATAGAACCTGTCAGCATTTTTGGTCTCAGCACAGGCTTTTCTGATACCAGCTTCAACTAAGCTTATTGCCCCTGTTTTCCTTTTCAGTTTGACAACCTTATCCAGCTTGATAAAAGGAAAGTGAAGATTATTAAGGGAAATGGTCCATGAAATTCCAAGTCCAAAAGCAAGGATTTTTAATGAATTTGCAAACTTGGCAGTCATTTCCTATGGTTGGAGAATTGTTAATGTAATACCTATTTTTTTTTTAAAAGGGAGGAAAATGTGATCTGGGAAACTACAAGCCTGTTAGCATGACCTCAAATATATGCGAGGTCTTGGAGCAAATTTTGAAAGAGAAAGTAGTTAAGGACATAAAGGTAAATGGTAGTTAGGATAAAATACATGATTTTAATAAAAGGTAGATCATGCCCAGGTGTCTGGTCATCTTTTCTGAGAAGATAACCGATTTTTTCTAGACTAAGGAAATGTAGTGATTCTGGTCTGAAATGAGTGTGCTAACAAAATTAGCAGATTTTGCAAAGTTAGAGGTTGTTTCCAAAATGGAAGGACTTTTAGGATGATCAGAGGAATGGAAAACCTATCCTATGATGTGACACTAAATGAGTTTGGATTGTTTAGCCTAACAAAATCAAGGCCAAAGAGAGAGAAGATAGTTTGTGATAAAAATATCAGAGAAATAGATACCTGTGAGGGAGAGGAATTATTTAATTTGAGTGCCAGTGTTGACACAAGAATTAATGGATATAAACTAGCCATCAGCAAGTTTAGGCTTGAAATTAGAGAATGGGTTTTAACCATGAAAGGAGTGAAATTCCGCATATCTCCCCCATTCTGTCCCTTAGTAGTATCACATGCTTCTGATGGCTAAGTTTCTGGGAAAACTGCCAGCCATTTCTTTCTTTGGTTAATTCGTGGCTGGCAGAGGGGTGGGATCTCTCGGCTCTCTGAAAGTGGAGGTGGATGCATTTCTCCTTTGCATGTTGATAGCTCTTGGAAGTTAGCCATCTGACTGCATCAGTCATTGCTGGTTCCTAACAGGCCTGAAGGCAGGGCATATATTAGCACCCATATACCAAAATGTGTCAGACTTGATACCTAGTCTCAGATCTGTTCCTGTCCAAGAAATTTGCAGACTAACACTCAGAATTTTCTATATATGATACTTACAAAGAATTATTGTTTGGGTAGCATTGTGACATGATTCCAGGATTCAAGAGTAGGTCACCTCTTTCAGATCATGCACTATTAATGCATTTTAAGGATGTTTCTGTGATTAGTCATTGGCTGGAGAAGATTGAAGTAGTACCATCAGCAGATAAGGAAATGTCTACTTCATAGAGAGGAAGCTGGCTGCTGGCTACTTCTGCCCTGTGCTCAACTCGCCTTCCATAGAGGTGGTAGACTGGTATGGTCCCCTGGGCAATGAGGAATGAGGAACTCCGCCAAAGGTGGAGGAAGAGATGCTACGTACTCCCAGACCTCGGAGGACAGAATGCACATACTGAGTATCAGGAGCATCCATCAAACGAAGTACAGCAGTTTAATCTTTGCTATTGCAAAGTGGATAGCTGTGGATTGCAGACCACACAACACTAAAAAACTAGAAGGCTAATATATGTTATTCAAATTATGTCTTTCAATCAGTCAGATACCTTGCCCTCCCGAGGAACCATTGCATCATGAATGCATGACTTTTTCCACAATGAGAAGACCACTAAATTGGAGTTTATGAAAAATACACTAGCTGTTTCTTTGACTGATGATCACTGGACATCTTTGTAACATCCAATCACAGCTGTCTTGGAGTCACAGCACACCTGATTGATATTTAATGGACACTGCAATCTTTTGCTTTAGAGGCAGTGCATTCTGACAAGAGATACTGAAACATATGCCAGCTGTTTCTTGGATGTTGCAAAAGAATGAAGAATGGATGCTCAAGAAAGTGGAATGATGCCTAGTACTGACAATGAATGATGAGGATAGTAGCAGCCTTTTGAACTCATGACATGCTTCAGTTACAGTCAGCAGTGATCTGTAAGAGCAGTGCTCAGTGGTGGTGGTTTTGAAAATGTGCTGGCAAAAGGTAGAAAACTTATTGTCCATTTCCAATACAGTCTAGCCAATAGTGTAGAGGTAGGGATGCAACAAGCTACAAATGGACAGAAACTAGAAACTCTTATTCAAGATATTTATCCAGATGAAACTCCACATTGGGAATAAAACAAACGAGGAGTCTTTGGGCACTTTTAAAGACTGAGAAATGTATTTATCATGTGAGCTTGTGTGGGAGAAATCCCACTTCATTAGCCATTTGAAGAAGCATTTGAAGTCTGACAAAATGGGATTTCTCCCACGTAAGCTCACGTGATAAATACATTTGTTAGTCTTTTAAAGTGCCACAAGACTCCTTGTTAGTTTTGCTGAACGAGGCTAACTCAGCCACCTCTTTAGAACTTGTCCACGTTGGGAACGGCTCAGTGCCTGCTTAGAAATAAAGCTGCTATCACAGCCTCATTAACGCTTCAGAAGTGCCATCTATCAGTGCCACAGGCAGTGATTTTGAAAAAGTGTAAAAGCTAGAAACACTGATTGAACCCTGCAGATTTGTGACTGACCTCCTTGGGAGAGAATGGTAAATTTCTTCCTCAGTGGTTTTACCCATTTTCTACTATATATATACACACAAGTCCATGGGGCCAGACAACCTGCATCCGAGGGTGCTAAGGGAATTGGTTGATGAGATAGCAGTACCGCTGGCCATTATCTTTGAAAACTCGTGGCAAACGGGGGAGGTGCCAGAGGACTGGAGAAAAGCAAATATAGTGCCTATCTTCAAGAAAGGGAAAAAGGAGGATCCAGGGAATTACAGACCTGTCAGCCTCACCTCAATCCTTGGAAAAATCATGGAGCAGATTCTCAAAGAATCCATCCTGAAACACTTGGAGGAAAATAGAGTGATCAGGAACAGTCAGCATGGATTTCACCAAGGTCAAATCGTGCCTGACCAACCTCACCGCCTTCTATGAAGAGATGACTGGATTTGTGGATGCGGGAAGAGCTGTTGATGTGATATAGCTCAAATTTAGCAAGGCTTTTGATACAGTTTCCCACAGCATTCTCGTCAGCAAGTTACGGAAATACGGGTTGGATGTGTGGACTGTAAGGTGGATAAAGAACTGGCTAGATCAGCAGCTTCAGCATGTAGGAATCAATAGCTCCATGTCTAGTTGGCAACCAGTAATGAGTGGTGTGCCCCAGGGGTTGGTCCTGGAGCCGGTTCTGTTCAATATTTTCATTAATGATCTGGACGATGGGATTGATTGCACACTCAGTAAGTTTGCAGATGACACCAAGCTGGAGGGAACAGTAGACACGCTGGAGGGCAGGGAAAAGATTCAGGAAGGCTTTGACAAATTGGAGCAGTGGGCCAAAAGAAATATCATGAAGGTCAACAAGAACAACTTCACTTGGGACGGAAAAGCCCCATGCACTGCTACAGGTTGGGGAACGATGACCTAAGTAGTAGCGCTGTAGAAAAGGACCTGGGGGTCCTGGTGGATGGGAAGCTGGATATGAGTCAACTGTGCTTTTGCTGTCAAAAAGGCCAGTGGCATACTGGGCTGCATCAGAAGAAGCACTGACAGCAGATCGAGGGATGTGCTCATTCCCCTCTATTCGGCACTAGTGAGGCCGCATCTGGAATACTATGTCTAGTTTTGGGCTCCCCACTAGAAAAAGGATGTGGACAAATTAGAGGGAGTCCAGCGGAGGGCAACAAAAATGATCAACAGGCTGGAGTACAAGCCCGATGAAGAAGCACTGAAGGAACTAGGCTTATTTAGCCTGCAGAATAGAAGACTGAGGGGGGACTTGATAGCAACTTTCAGCTACCTGAAGGGATACTCCAAGGTGGATGGAGCTTGGCAGTTCTTAGTAGTAACAGAGGATAGAACAAGGAGCAATGGTTCTTCGACGAGCAGTGTTCTTGACTGCTCCACTGTAAGTTTTCTGTGTGGCACCGCACCCCAGTCCGGAGATTTTTGAAGAGCAGTGGCTCCCTCATTGGGGAGAGACGGAGACGACAGGGATAGGCTGGAGTGCTTCCCGCCTTGCTGACGTCATCTGTGTCTCTCCCCGCTGCCCCTCCCAATTCCCTCATACCGCCTCCGACTCCAGACGGAGTCCGCGGTGGCTCCTGTCAGTTCACCTGAGGAAAGGAAAAAGAAGAAGAATAAATACAACTAAAACATGACTGAACAAACTTTGATTCATGCAGCCAAGCTGCAAACCCTGCCGGGGTTTAAACGTTGCGCTTCTTGTAACGAAGCGATGCCGGCATCCGATGGGCACTTAGATTGTATTAAGTGCCTAGGAGAAGGTCACCTCTCCCAAAGATGCCAACATTGTAAAAATCTGACTGCCAGGGCTCGCAAGGACCGGGAGCGGAAACTCAAGCTCCTATTGCTGGAAGGAGCTCTCCGTCCCGCGTCGGACGCGGGTGCCTCTCCTCAGTCTTCTGAAGGAGCGCGAAAACACCCGGCATCAACGCCCTCTCCAGCCCCCTCTAAGCGAGGGAAAACTTCTGAGCCTACGGCCAGGGAGCTGTTGAAGGGTCCTCCGCAGGGCATGGCAACCCTCACAGACTCCTAGCCAGCAAACTCCAAACTTGAAAAGCCGAACCGCATGTGCTCTCTAAAAGCCGCGCCGGTTCCAACGGCGCCAACAGCTTCCCCGGCACGGACCCCGGTTCCACAAGCGGTGGCACCGCTCTTACACCTGTCAAGCGTGCCGACCGCTCTGACGGTACCGGGCACAGCTACTCATTTTCTCCCGGCACCGGCTCCTTTTCCTGTACCGCTGCCAGTTCTGACACCACAGCCAGATGCTGCACCTAATACTGGCTCTCAGCTGCAGCCTGGTGAACAAGTGCATCTCAAACATAAAAGGAAAGTAAAACATATTCAAACCAGGGAAGTCCTCACTATTCATTCCACTCCTGGGTCTCCCCTGTTTGGCTCGGACACTTCCCATTCGAGCCCACCTTCAACTCCAGGCTCCTCCTGTCACTCGCCTTCTCCTGCATCTTCGAGTCCCACGTCACCAGAACGGGCGGATCCGAAGATTCAACAGCCTCCGGTCCACAATCCGGCACCAGCTCTCACATGGCCATATCCCTATTATTTTTACCCTCCCGTACCAGGGATGCCTTTTAATAACTGGCCAAACAGTACCACTCCAGCACCTGCAATGTACCCTTATCTTTTACCACAAACTACTCCTACCCCGCAACAACATTAACCACAACCTGCGGGGTCTATGGCTCCTTCATCCTCGTGTGATTACCCCGAGGATCCAGATGCCCTTACTTCTGACAGCAAAACCGATGACTTGAGACAATTCCGTGATCTTTTCAAACGAACCGCAGAAGTTATGGATATTTCACTGGACTCCCATCCTGAGAGTCAACACAAGTTATATAAAATTCTGCAAACATCTGGACATTGTAAACTGGCTCTCCCGATGGACATCGGTATTATGGAGCCCGCATCTACGCTGTGGCAAACGCCAGCATCCAACCTCCCTTCTAACAAGAGGGCAGACAAAAAGTATTTCATCTCCTCTGCGAACAACGAATTTCTTTTTTCGCACCCCTCACCAAACTCCTTAGTGGTGGAGGCAGCCAACCAACGAACCAAACAAACCTACTCTAGATCTGCTCCACAAACAGGGATGACAAGAAACTTGACGTACTTGGTAAGAAGGCCTATACCTCCGCGTCCCTACAACTTCGAATAGCCAGTTATACCACACTACTTTCCAACTATGATTACCACCTATACGAGAAGCTTAAGGACTTCACAGATGACATCCCACATGACAAATGGGACCAGTATCATTCACTAATTTGAGAAGGTTACCTGGTAGCAAGGACAGCCTTGCAAGCTTCTTTAGACGCAGCAGACGCTGCCGCCAGGTCGCTTGGTACGGCAGTTGTCATGAGACGGGCTTCCTGGCTCCATTCGGCTGAGTTACCCAGGCAGCTGCAACACACAATTGAGGATCTTTCGTTTGAAAAAGATAAACTATTTGCCAAGAAAACAGACAAAATAATGCACGGCTTAAAGGACTCTCGTGCCACACTGCGCACACTGGGCATTTACACCCATTCTCTTCCAAACAAATGTTCCCATAAAGCCCAAATATACAACTCCAGGCCTCCTCAATATCAATTTAACCGCCGCTCCGAGACCTACAGATCGAAACCTCGTCAACCTCGCAGGAAATTAAACAACCAACCTATCCACATGTCTCAACCCTCAAAGTCGACACAACACTTTTGACGTTCCCATCGAGAGAGCTGCCAACCATATTGTAACACATCAAATCCAGTCACCACCTCGGCATCTTATTTTTATGCACAGACTACAACCCTTCATCCAACAATGGCGCAGAATAACATCGGACAAATGGGTGTTAGAAATTGTTCAACGGGGCTATTCCATACTGTTCACTACATGCCCGAAATCCCAATACCCCCACCCGTCCCTTTTCAGGGACCCCACCCATGTACAACTTCTTCAAGAAGAGGTCACACACCTTCTCTACATCGGAGCGATCAGAGAAGTTCCCGGCCATCAACGGGGAACGGGTTGTTACTCCCCATATTTTCTCACAAAGAAACGGGAGGGTGGAGACCAATCTTGGACCTTTGACATCTCAACAGTTTTATCCAAGTAAAAAAATTCAAAATGGTGACTTTAAATACTATCCTCCCAGCCCTACACCAGGGAGACTGGTTGGCCTCTCTCGATCTAAGGGATGCATATTTTCATGTCCCCGTCATCCAGGCTCATCGACGCTTCCTACGTTTTACCCTTCTTTCCAAACATTACCAATACAATGTCCTTCCTTTTGGCCTTTGCACGGCACCCAGAGTTTTCTCCAAACTCATGGCACCCGTGGCTGCATTCCTTCGGAAACAGCATATCAACATCTTTTCATATCTAGACGATTTTCTCCTAGTGGGCCACTCACTTTCTCACGTACAGCGGGCAATTCGCCGGACCCACGACTTATTCCTCGATCTAGGCCTAACCATAAATTACGCAAAGTCTACGCTGAAACCCACACAAATTCTTCAGTTTATAGGGGCAAGCATACACTCCCCTCTGGGAAGGGCATTCCTTCCTCTCGACAGATTCCACAAAATAGTTCAATTGATTCACGTAATTCAGAACTCCAACTTCGTTTCCGCTCGCACTTGCATGGCGCTCCTAGGCCACATGGCAGCGACCACCTACCTAGTCAGGTATGCGCGTCTTCGTATGCGCCCATTTCAGCTCTGGTTTCTGTCCCGGTGTCACACGTTCAACCGGTCCGTCAACAGAATCCTAACCATACCCATACCTGTCAAACGTACTCTGGACTGGTGGAAGGACCCAAACAACCTTTTGCAGAGCGTCCCCTTTCTGCCGTCACAGCCGTCTCTCACCATCACTACCGACGCCTCCCTCGTGGGATGGGGAGCCTTTCTCCAACAACACACGATTCAGGGCCGTTGGTCATCCGAGGAAACCCACCTTCACATAAACGTTCTCGAACTCAGGGCAGTCTTACACGCATGCCGCCATTTTCATCCCGCCATCACAAACAAACATGTCAGCACAGACAACAGGACGTCAATGTGCTATATCAACCGTCAGGGTGGAACCAGGTCTACCCGCCTTTGCGTGGAAGCACTGACACTCTGGGACTGGTGCATACAGCACAACATTTATCTTTCAGCGAAATACCTACCTGGCAAGGACAACATCTTAGTGGATTCCCTGAGCCGCTCATTCCCATCTCACCACGAATGGGAGATCCACACCGACATTTTACGCAATATTTTCCAACAATGGGGATTTCCCGAGATGGACCTCTTTGCCTCCGAAAGCAACAAGAAATGCAAATACTACTGCTCCCGCGGTGGCATCGGCCAAGGATCCACTGGCGATGCCTTCCTTCTACACTGGGGGAAGAACTTACTCTGCGCCTTTCCACCTATTCCAATGATTCCCAGAGCCCTCTGCAAAATCCAGGAGGACAAGGCAAGAGTATTAGTCATAGCACCAGCATGGCCTCGCCAAACATGGTTCACCCTCCTACAAACCATGTCCACGGTACCACCGATCTCATTACCTCTCCTTCCGAACCTATTATCTCAGAACAACGGAACACTCCTCCACAAACATCTGGACAGGCTCCACCTGTCGGCTTGGAACCTAGATGGTTCACGGGCATAGAATTAGACTGTTCACAGGACGTTCAACACATCCTACTAAATAGCAGAAAACTCACAACCAGATCCACTTACCTGCACAAATGGCGTCGATTTTTCCTCTTGGTGTGCACAACATTCACTGGGTTCCGTCACAGCTCCGGTACCTCGAATCCTCGAATACCTGGCTAACCTGAAACAAAACAATTTGTCGGTAAATTCAATATGGGTTCACCTTGCAGGAATCTCCACCTTCCACGAGCCAGTTTATACAAGTTCCATTTTTGCTCATCCGACGGTCAAACGTTTCATGCAGGGCTTGCAGAATCTTTTTCCGTATGTTCGCCCTCCAACTACCCCATGAGGCCTCACGAGAGTTTTAAGGGCCCTGACAAGACCCCCTTTTGAACCAATTGCTTCCTCAACTCTCTTGCATCTATCACTTAAAGTATCATTTCTAGTGGCAATCACATCGGCCCGTCGTGTAGGGGAAATTGCGGCGCTTATGGCCCACCCACCCTACACCATCTTTTATAAGGATAAAGTTTCTTTACGACTCCACCCCAAATTGGTCCCGAAAATCTCTTCCGCCTTTCACCTTAACCAAACGATCCACCTTCCGGTCTTCTGCCTGAAACCCCATGCCACCCCCGAGGACCGTTTATTACATACCCTCGACGTCCGTCGAGCTTTGGCCTTCTACTTAGAACGAACCAAAACGTTCCAGAAAACGCCTCAACTCTTCGTGTCAATTGCCGAACGCTCAAAGGGCCAGGCCATTACTAAACAATGAATCTCTCGCTGGATCGCTACATGCATACAAACTGCATACACAGCTTCGCAGTTAACTCCCCCGCATAACATTCGATCCCACTCCACCAGATCCATGTCATCTTCCATCGCTTTCCTCACCCGTGTACCTCTTCACTAGATATGTCAAGCCGCAACCTGGGCCTCATCCGATACTTTTGCAAAACACTATGCACTAGACCGCCTCTCGGCAATGGATACTGCACTTGGACAAGCAGTTCTAAATGCCGCAAGGGACTTATAGACCGAAGTACCCACCTCCAAGCAACAACTGCTACATATTCACCTACGGTGGAGCAGTCAAGAACACTGCTCGTCGAAGAAATGGAGGTTACTCACCTTTCGTGCAGTAGCCGAGGTTCTTCGAGATGCGTGTTCTTGACATGCTCCACGACCCACCCTCCTCCCCTCTACTTCGGAAGGGACTGTACCAGGTCTCCGCGGTACGAGGGAACTGGAGGGGCAGCGGGGAGAGACACAGATGACGTCAGCAAGGCGGGAAGCGCTCCAGCCTATCCCTGTCGTCTCTGTCTCTCCCCGCTGAGGGAGCCACTGCTCCTCAAAAATCTCTGGACTGGGGTGTGGTGCCGCACAGAAAACCTACGGTGGAGCATGTCAAGAACACGCATCGCAAAGAACCTCGGCTACTGCACGAAAGGTGAGTAACCTCCATTTTCAAGTTGCAGCTGGGGAGGTCGAGGTTGGATACTAGGAAAAGCTTTCTTACTAGGAGAGTGGTAAAGCATTGGAATGGGCTATCTAGGAAGGTGGTAGAATCTCCGTCTTTGGAGATATTTAAGGCCTGGCTAGATAAAACTCTAGCTGGGATAATTTAGTGGGAGTGGTCCTGCCTTTTTTTGCAGGGGGTTGGACTAGATGACCTCATGAGGTCCCTTCCAACCCTATGGTTCTATGATTCTATGATTTTGAAAAATTGTAAGAGTTAGAAACACTGATTAAACCCTGCAGATTTGTGACTGACCTCCTTGGAAAACAATGGTAAATTTCTTCCTCAGTGGTTTTATCCATGTTCTGCTTTATATTTCATGTTATGGCAGTCACAGATGATTATCATGTATTGTTCCATTTAAAAACAGTTTTGCTGCAGATTTGGCAAAATGCAAAGGAAATGCTGATATGAGATTACAAAAGAGAGCTATAGCACTCAACCTGGCATTGAAGAATCTGAGATGACTTCTAAAATCTGAGAGGAATGAGGTGTGGAATATGCTGCCAGAAGTCTTAAAAGAACAAGACTTTGGTGTGGATCCCGCAGAACCTGAATCACCAAAAATGAAAACAACTTACTGTTGGTGCTATCAGGCTAAGGTAATGAAAATGTGATGGTGCATCAGTCAACCCAGCACTAGCAGGAGAGAAGGAGCTCTACTGGCAGAACTGCTGGACAAAGGAGTAGGGCCCTTCACCCCCCTTCCCTCCCCCCGCACCAGAAAGCAGCTACCCAAACCCTTCATGCCAGAGCACTCTCTTAGTCTTGTGTGTCCCTCCCCTGAACCCTGCACTGGACAGAGAGAAGGCACTCCATGGACTGAGCCACAGCGCTGAGCTCCGTGCCACTGGAGTGAAGGAGCAGCCTTTCCGCTGCGAGCAGCAGCCCAGGCCCCACTGCCAGAACACCCTTGAGCTCTACACATCTGTGGCCTCACAAGAGGAGAAGCAGTCCACCAAACTGCATAGCTGCTGAGCACTGCAGTCCCTCCCCGACATGTTTGCCGCAGCAGGAGCTGATCAGCAGCCCCAAGATTTGGGCTGGCCATATTGAAGGAGTTGCACCTTCATCCCAAGAGCTTGACTAGCATCGCTAGTGACTGGGAGCAGTCCCTGTCAGCTTGCCAGTGTTCGCCTCAATTTATAATTTCATTGTGTCTACAAAGCACCCTGCAAATGAATCTTTGCCAATAAAGGAAAAAAATAAAATGCATTTATACTTTGATAGTTATCTAGAGTTAGGATTTGTGGAAGAACTCACTGTGTCATCTGTGGTGAAACACTTGCAAATGACAGCAGGAAGCCAAGCAAATTAAAAAGACATCAGGAAACGAAACACCCCAAAACCTCAATAAAGACGAGTACTTCTTAAAGAAAGAAGGAAGTCGAATTACAAACAATTCAATTAATATACAGGAATTTTTTTCAGAAGTGGAGAGTGATGCACAGATGGTCAGTGAAGCTTCTTTTCAGTGTTCACTTTTAATTGCAAAAAAAAAAACCAAAAACCCAAAATCCACATGCTCTCAGTGAAGAGTTCATTAAACCAGCTTGTATTGAAATGCTTCCGACAATATGTGTGGGCTTGAGATTGCAGGTGAATTAAAGGCCATGCCACTATTGAACAACATAGTCAAGGGCAGAATAAACAAAATGGCAGAAAGTTGTGAAAAATCTGTTTGAAAAATTGAGAGTCATTTTGCTATCCAGATGGATGAGACAACTACAGTGAGAGATGAGGCAGTTCTTCTTGTTTATACATAGTACATTGGTGAAACAGAATTAAAACAAGGTATCTTAATGTCAGCAAACCTTTCCACTGCAACAAGAGTTGAAGACATTTTTTGAGAAATACACTCTTTATACCACATAGCTTGCCACACAAAACTGTTGTTGCAGGTTGTTCTGATAGTGCAGCTTCTATGATGACTAGAAATAAAGGTTTCAATGATCATTTGAAAGGAAAAGCTCTCAATTGCATATATTTAATTGCATGATTCATCAACATGTATTGCCAGGTAAAAAAAAAATCTGAGGACCATGGCACATTTATGATAGATATTAAAATTATAAATTATGTAAAAGGAAGATCAACTTTTTGCTGAATTGTGTGATGATGAAGATCAAGAAACTCTTACTGCAAACTGAGGTTAGATGGCTTTTACATGGAAAAGTATTAATTCTCTCTTGAACTGAAAGACAAAATCAGAGTTTTTACAAAATGCAGAATCCCACTTTGTCGGATCAATTCAGAGAAAATTTAGTAATTAAGACTGCTTTTCTGGCAGACATTGTTAGCTTTTTAAGGCAACAAGTCAACAGCTACAAGGCATTGATGATAACATACTGCAGTGCTAGGAGCCTATTCATGCTTTTATTCAGAAACAGGAGTTTCAAATCACCATCTTGAGAAAGGAGACATCAGTCAGCTTTCCTTGCTGTTGAAATAATGTGAGGGGAAGCCCTTCTCATCATTCCTTGGGGAGTTTATTAACAACATGAAAGCCCTTAATGGTGGAGCATAAATCATGATTTTCTGATGTTGAATGTTTTTTAGAGATACATGGATTTTAGATCCATTCCTTACAAAAAACAGAAGATATTGAATACCTTAATTGCTAAGGTGAACTCTCAGACCTTCAAGAAAAAAAGAAAGCAGTAATTTCAGAAGCATGGATATGAAAAGCTTTCATTTGTTAAAGGACCAAATATTGCCTCTAAGTTATCTTTGCATGCAGCCAGCAAAATCATTCTTTCCTTCCCAACCACACATCTGTCAGAAACTGAACGCAAAAAAATTGATGCACACAGTGACTTCAAACTCACTGTTAGTAATAAAATGCCAAATATCTCATCACTTGTGATGGACTTAAAAACCCACGGTTCTCACTAAGATGGCAGTGAGGTAGTAATATTGTTCTGTGTTTTTATAGAGATGAAGTGTTGCTGGTTGCTGGGGAGGGGGTCAGGAGGGATATGGGGGTTATATGTTTTTACCTCATGTTAAGTAGGGAGGTTTCACTCAAAAAGATTAGGAACCACTGGCCTAGATGAGATATTGAGATTCCTTCCAATCTACATTTCTGAAATTCTATGATCTTTTACATCTATTAAGTGTTTTAATACTCTTTATAAAAATCTTTTGTTCTTACTATATTTTCTGTTAGTGACATTCAATAATTTGGCATCCAATTAAAATATGCCTGTTTCTGATTTCAATTAATTTTAACTGTACTAAAAGCAATATTTATTGGGACATCACACATGTTTGTTTTTTTTTTTAAGTTCCCAGGGCTAGGGTTATATTAGAAAAAAATTACCTTTGAAAAAGGGAAGATATATTTATGTACATGCGAACAGGGGGACTGCAAACTGGGGAGTTTGAGAGTGAAGGAGTTGGTGAGGCCATGATGGTGAAGAGGAGTTGCACTGCTTGTGCCAGCACCCCTTCTGTCTTCCCCATCTGTGCCTGTAGCCAGACAGACAGCCTGACCACGGATATCTCTACCCAGATCCTGGCGTGGACTTTGCAGGGACTGTGGCCTGCATTTCCCTGTCACAGACAATCAGGCTGGGGAGATGAATCAATGTGACAGGTGCCTTCTGGTGGAATCTCTCAGGAGGCAGGCGGGAGAGTTACAGGAGGAGGTGTTTGGCTCCGGAGTATCCATGCCCTGGAGAAGTTTCTCGATAGCATCCATGAAGAGACATGCAAGTATGAGGCTATTATCCAAGTGCTGAAGACTACTGCTGCACTGCTGGAGAGGGATGGGATGCCTCTGGGACAGGGAGGACACTGGCAGCCACTTACCTCTGGCAGGAGACAGTGCTCCACTCCTGCTCCCACCCACCCTCTGTTCAGGTGAAGCACCGTTACTCGATGCTAGAGATGATGGATGAGGTGGAAGAGGAGGTGCCATTCACCCCCAAGGCTGTGAGGATCACATCTACCACAGCCAGGACGAAATGTAGGGTTGTGGTGGTTGGGGACTTGCTTCTGAGGGGGATGGAAGCACCCATCTGTCGCCCTGACAAAGCTTCTTGGGAGGTATGTTGCCTGCTGGGTGCCCATATCTGAGACATTATGGAGGGACTGTCAAGAATCATCCGTCCCTCTGACTACTACCCCATGCTACTCATCCATGTGGGAACCAATGATACTGAGAGAGGTGATTCTCAGCAGATCAAAGGTGACTACAGGGCTCTGGGAGTGCAGGTGAAGGAGTTCAGTGCACAGGTGGTGTTCTCCTCGATCCTTCTGGTCAAGTGTAGGGGTCTGAGCAGAGACAGATGCATTCTGGAGGTGAATGCCTGGCTGCGAAGATGGTGTCATCAATAGGGCTTTGGTTTCCTTGACTGTGGGGTGCTGTTCCAAGAAGAGGGACTGCTAGGCAGAGATGGACTTCATGTGTCGAGGAAGGGGAAGAGCATAGTCAGACTCAGACTGGCTAACCTAGTGAGGAGGGCTTTAAACTAGGTTTTAAGGGGGAAGGTGATCAAAGCCCACAGGTAAGTCACAGTGTGGGTGGCCTGGGGCAAGGGGTGGAACTTGTAGGGTGCCAGGACTGTAATACCAGGAATAAAAGAGAGGGTAGTTCGAACATGGGGCAGAATCAAATAAATGTCTTAGGTTTCCTAATGAAGCCCTGATACCTGAGGTGAGTGTGGGAGGATGGTGCCAGGGAAAACGCAAGGAGGTAGATGCAATAGAACTGAAAATTGACAGGGGAAAGTAGGGCAACCAGCCCGGTATTTTATGTGCCTCTGCACAAATGCGAGGTGCCTGGGAAACAAGCAGGAAGAATTCGCAGTACTGGCACAGACAGGGAACTATGATATAATTGGAATGACAGAGACATGGTGGGATACCTTGCATGACTGGAGCTCTACCATGGATGGGTATAAATTGTGCAGGAAGGACAGGCAGGAAAGAAGAGGGGGAGGAGTAGTGCTATATGTAAAAGAGCTTTGTGACTACTCACCGTTCCATTATAGAAGAGGAAACAAGCCAGTTGAAAGTCTGTGGGTTAAGTTTAGAGGAGAGGGCAACAAGGGGGATGTCGCAGTGGGGGTCTGCTATAGACTGCCAGGCCAGAAGGAGGAGGTGGATGAGGCATTCTGTGGACAACTGGCAGAAGTTTCTAGATCACAGACCCTCATTCTCATGGGGGACTTCAACTGGGACATCTGTGGGGAGGGTAATACAACAGTGCACAGGCAATCCAGGAAGTTTTTGGAGAGTGTTGAGGACAACTTCCTGATACAAAAGTTGGAGGAACCAACTAGGGGCCTTGCACCTCTCAACCTGCTGCTCATAAACAGAGAAAAATTGATTGGGAAAGTAGAAGTGAATGGCAACCTGGGCGTCAGTGACCATGAGATGGTAGAGTTCAAGATGCTGATTAACTGAAGAAAGGAAAGAAGCAAAACACAGACCCTGGACTTCAAAAAAGCAGGTTTTGGCTGCCTCAGGGAACTGGTGGGCAGGATCCCTTGGGAGGCTGATCTGAAGGGGAAAGACTTTCAAGAGAGCTGGCTGTATTTTAAAGAGAGCCTGCTAAGGGCACAGGAAGATTCTATTCTGACGAGCAGAAAGAACAGCAAGTGTGGGAGGCACCCAGCGTGGCTTAACAGAGAACTCTGTACTGAGCTGAAGCTTACAGGAACTGGAAGCTTGGACAGATGACTAAGGAGAGATATAAAGATATTGCTCAGGACAGCAGGGATAAAATCAGAAAGGCCAAAGGACAAATGGAGTTGCAGCTAGCAAGGGATGTGAAGGATAACAGGAAGGGGTTCAAGAAGTATGTCAATAACAAGAAGAGGATCAAGGATGGTATAAGTCCCTTACTGAATGGGGCAAGTATCCTTGTGGTGGAGTATGTGGGGAAAGGCTGAAGTGGTCAGTGCTTTTTTTAACTTCATTTTTCACAGGGAGGGCCACCTTCCAGCCCACTACACTGGGTATGGCAGATTGGAGAGAAGAAGAGAGGCCCTTGGTGATGGAAGGTCAGATTAGGGACTACTTAAAGAAGCTGGATGTGCACAAGTCCATGGGGCTGGATGAACTGCATCTGAGGGTGCTGAGAAAGTTGGCTGATGAGATAGAAGTACCACTGGCCATTATCATTGAAAACTTGTGGTGAACGGGGGAGGTTCTGGAGGACTGGAAAAAAGCAAATATAGTGCCTCTCTTCAAGAAAGGGAAAAAGGAGGATGCAGGGAATTACAGGCCTGTCAGCCTCACCTCAGTCCCTGGAAAAATCATGGAGCAGGCTCTCAAAGAATCCATCCTGCAACACTTGGAGGAAAATAGAGTTATCAGGAACAATCAGCATGGATTCACCAAGGGTAAATCATGCCTGACCAACCTCATTGCCTTCTATGATGAGATGACTGAATTTGTGGATGCGGAAAGAGCCGTTGATGTGATGTAGCTCAAATTTAACAAGGCTTTTGATACAGTTTCCCACAGCATTCTCATCAGCAAGTTAAGGAAGTATGGGTTGGATATGCGGTCCATAAGGTGGATAGAAAACTGGCTGGATCAGAGGTTTCAGCAAATAGGAATCAATGGCTCCATGTCTAGTTGGCAACCAGTAATGAGTGGTGTACCCCAGGGTTTGGTCCTGGGGCCAGTTCTGTTCAACATTTTCTTTAATGATCTGGATGATGGACTAGATTACACACTCAGTAAGTTTGCAGATGACACCAAGCTGGAGGGAACAGTAGACACGCTGGAGGGCAGGGAAAAGATTCAGGAAGGCTTTGACAAATTGGAGCAGTGGGCCAAAAGAGATCTCATGAGATTCAACAAGGACAAGTGCAAAGTCCTGCACTTGGGACAGAAAAACTGCATTCACTGCTACAGGCTGGGAAGCAATGAGCTAAGTAACAGCACTGTAGAAAAGGACCTGGGGGTCCTGGTGGATGGGAAGCTGGATATGAGTCAACAGTGTGCTTTTGCTGCCAGAAAGGCAAATGGCATACTGGGCTGCATCAGTAGAAGTGTTTCCAGCAGATCTAGGGATGTGATCATTGTTTTCTATTTGGCACTGTTGAGGCCGCATCTGGAATACTATGTCCAGTTTTGGGCTCCCCACTACAAAAAGGATGTGGACAAATTAGAATGAGTCCAGCGGAGGGCAACAAAAATGATCAAGGGACTGGAGCACAAGACCTATGAAGAAAGACTGAAGGAACTAGGTTTATTTAGCCTGCAGAAGAGAAGACTGAGAGGGAATTTGATAGCCATCTTCATCTACTTGAAGGGATGCTCCAAGGAGGATGGAGCTTGACTGTTCTCAGTAATAACAGAGGACAGAACAAGGAGCATTGGTTTCAAGTTGCAGCTGGGGAGGTTGAGGTTGGATATTAGGAAAAACTTTCTTACTAGGCGAGTGGTGAAGCATTGGAATGGGCTACCTAGGGAGGTGGTGGAATTTCCATCTTTGGAGACATTTAAGACCTGGCTGGACAAACCCCTGGATGGGATAATTTAGTGGGAGTGGTCCTGCTTTTTTTGGCAGGGGGTTGGACTAGATGACCTCATGAGGGCCCTTCAAACCATGTTATTCATGAATTATGTATATGTTCTCAGAAGTTACTGTAGGTGCTATAATGGCTGCCAATTTACTCACCCATTTCACACACACATTTTCCCTGCATGCCAATATTTATTATTAGTGTCCTCAAAAAATGAGTTTATTATTTAAGGCATTTAGGGCCATTGCACTTCCTCAGTAGGTGCTATTCTCTGATGGGCATATATAGTAGCTTTACAGTTCAGAGCTGAAAGACTATTTTGCAGTTTTATTCTGAAATAATGGACCCTGAAGTGTGGCTCTTTTTATAGTAATTTATCTTCTGAGAGAGAGCTATTTTAACCAACTTTTGGTAAGCAGTTTTTTTTTGTGTTAGTGTACTTCAAAATGATGAGCTGTGATGACTTATCTCTGACTTGTCATGTAAGTTCTTCAGTTCAAATTTAACCACAATAAATTTCACTCTTTAAAAAATATTTTAAAAACTTTGCAGCAAAAATCATCTCAGATGCACTTGTGGTTTCCTTCAAGGTCTTGTCGTCTTGTTTTTAGCTGAGTTATTTGTGCACTTGAAGACTGTGCCATATGCAAAGACACATAATTCAGTCTTGGGATCTGCCCACGTTAGAATCCAATTAGTATTGAATTCTTGTTTGTTAGTGCTTTGTTTTATTTATAAGAGCATGAGACTCACTTTGTTAACATTTAGTAGATAGTAGACTATAGCCCAAGTTCCCTAGTGAGGTCAAACTGTGCATGGTCTAGACCCAAAAAAGAGGAAAAAGTGGCTCTCCACCACTTAAGTATTCACCAAATCTTGAGGTGTAGAGGGAGCTCCCTCAAGTCTCACTGGCCCTGGCTGAGGCAATAGGAGTAACTGAAAGCTATAAATAAGATTTCTTCACATATTTTTAATTCCTTGGATTACACTGCAGAATCTAGTTTTCCCCCCTAATGTACCATGCTCAGCTTAATGTAGATATAGAGTGTCGTATTCTCTGGTCCTTAAAATTCACTTGACACAGCTCAAGCCATATGAAGTTTACTGAAATTGGCCAGAAATGGCTAACAATGTATTTTTGTTGTGGAGGAGCTCAGTTTCATGCTGCACATTTGTAACATTTTGTATCTCTGTCTATTTTATGGCCTGATCCTGCAAACACGTTATTGACTAATTTGAATTCTGGTCCCAAGTAAGCAAATTACTCAGAGCTTTTCTATGCAGTCAGTTAGTTTATGGCAGTGGGAGTGTGAATATGCCTCCGACTAGTTTGCTATGGACTAACTGTTCATGAAATCCTGCTGATGTTGTTTAGCAACCCATCAGTGTGCTTTGATCAAGTCCTTATTGAAGCAACATCAAAACACTAAGAAAGTATTAACATACATGAGCAGTTTGTCCATTTTGGACTAGAGTAGAGTGGACTCACCCCGCATCTTGCCACTAACTATGGAGACAAACTTGTGTAGACAAGTCCGTGAGCACATTGTGACAGGCCTGCTCCTGAGATCTGGTCTGGTGTGCTGCTGTGACCCCCCAGTCCCTACTTCTGAGCCTCGATTTGCCCCACTTCATCAAGTGACAATCCTCTGGCATGCAGTCAGTCCCAAGAAGTGGGTGTGCCCCCTCTGGCTACTCAAGGGACGGTCCCCAAGCAAATAAGATACCACCATGGGAGCCACTGTCTGCAGAGATTGGGACCCATTCCCAATCACTGTGCACTCAAGTCCATCCATTTGACAAAGAAATGGATTGTACCCCCTTCCCTTCACTCACACACTCTAAAGATCAAACAGTTTTAGATAAAACAGCAACTAGTTTATTGATCAGATTATAATTCGAAGTGAGAATATGGCCAATCATGACAGAATCAAAATATAAATGAGTCAGGAGTGATCACAAGCAAAAAAAGGTAAAACATGCATATTACCTTAATGTCTCTACCTAAACTGAACTCATAGTCCAAGTTTATGCTCAAAGTGTTTGGCTGCCAGATGTTTCTGCAATCACTCTCTGCCTGAAACCAGGCAGGGCCCAGATCTTCCTTGAAGTTCTTTCAAGATGGAGGTTCCAAGGTAAAAAGCCTCAAATCCCTCCAGGTGTCTCTCTTTGTTATCACTCCCCCTCATCTCTCCCCTTCTGGGCAGAGGGGATTTCTGTGTGCGGTCTAAGCCACTTCAATTAGCATATCTTTGTTGCCTCCTCCAGGTACTTGCTTGCTCACTGCCACTGGGAGAGAGCTCTGTCTGTTTCCTACCTCCCTAAGCAATGGATAACATATTACAACTCTGCACATGCTTGAGGTTTTAGGAAACATGATATCATACTAACCATGTAGAATAAATTATGAGCATCCATAAAGTGACATTGCATGGTGTAATTGGCAACACCTCATACAATCACAGTGTACAGGAAAATCACATAGATCATAACTCAGGTTGCACAGATGTGCCTCCTGTGACACACATGCCCATATAAGCAAGTGGGTAGTCCCACTGATGTCAGGAGACTAAGGAATGTTTCTGAATTGGGGGGTCTCTGTTACTAAATTTTTGTAAAACTCTTTCAAGGAAGTGGCTGGAAAACCCCAGATTCACATCCAGTTTTGGATGAACTGAAATTTATCTGAACCTCTGTCTCCTCCTTCACACCAGAAGCTGCCCTTAACCATTCAGCCTTAAATGAATTCTGTGTAATTTTTTAAATTGCTTTGTCTGTACATCTGTGATCTCTCATTTTCTAATGTGTTTCTCTTTAAATTCATATTATCTTTCATTGTATGCCTTGTATATTTTCTCCACCTAATGTATGTTATATATGTTTGCTTCCCACATTGAAATGGATAGTTCTGTTTCTTTAATCTTGTGTGAAAAATATTAGCCAAGGGAACAAAATCTGTTCCATTAATTTTTATGGTACTTCATTGTAGTTCAGCAAATCGTAGTGCTTACAAGATGTCATTATGCTGAAATCTTTGCCTGTTGCATCTACAGAGATGTGCATCAGGTTTTTTCTCTTTTGTGCACATCTAATTTTTTCTATTTTTTCATTACCTCCAGAGATCTCCAAAAATGGGCCAGAGATTTTTCTATTTGGGAAGTATAGAGAGTTCTATAGTAGTTTATAACTATGCCATTAATTAGATTCACTTTGGGGGTGTGCTTGGCTTACTATTAATTGCTCTGATGAATTTGTTTGTGGTTCTCAATATGAATGCTAGATAGTGTTTTGTTTTACAGCGTTTCTCATAACAACTTTGGGTCACTCTTATTCATTCTTTTGAAGGGGGCTGTGGCATTTAATCATACCTTTCACTGTGATTAATTCTCTTCTGCTTTATTGTGGAATCCCTGTAATTTCTTTGCTTGTTTAATTAAGTGATTCCATTCACGGCTTCTAGTTGTGTTGTTTGTGGGTTTGTTTAGTTTGAATGGTTCACTAAACTAATACAATACTCTTTGATAACAGCTTTTCTGAATTCAATTGTGTCCTTAAAAATGCCTTTGTTGTCGTGCATTTCAAAGTGCTGCAGTTCCGTTTATTTTGAGTGAAAGCATCAGGTCTTCCATTAAGTTGATATTTAACTTGCATTGTCCTTTTTGGTGATATGGGGAGAGAGCGAATCTATTCAAAGTTTAACATAGTCAAACAGCGTGATGACACTGATGTCTGAATCGGTGGTCCATGAAGAAAAAGATGATTCTTAAGAATTATGTAGTTTTCAGTAGAATAAAAGAATCTTTTCAGAAGAAAAAAAAATAACTGATACATCATAAAGAAAGCTGCATTGGTTCCCATCATTCACAAACATGACGGAGATGTTTTAGATCGCATTAGGTTTATCCTGGCCATTAATGCTTAGGAAAAGGGAAACAGGTTTACTGAGAGAAAGAAATGTTTATCACTTTTCAGTACGCCAGCCACAGCACATGTAATTAGTAGAATTAAAATAACGCAGTTCAAACTGGTGTTCTGACTTCTATAATATAAAAAGGGGTATCTGAAACAAAAAATAAAAGATTTTTTTTTCATTGATTTTTGAATTATATGACAGATGGCCTCTGTGATATAATCTGTAGTTCAAATGTCTGAGGGTTAGGGGTCAGAGTAAAGGAAGAAACTCATAAAGAGTCTAAAAGGAAGACTGAATCATCTCGATCACATAATATTTGGATAGAACACATTTTTGCCCATTACTTTCTGTTATCTGTTCCCTGACTGTGTCCAATTAGCTTTATTTTAAAAGTCAGGCAAGAAAAAGACATATTGTTTATTTTGTACTGTGTGATTTGTATACCAGGTTGAGCATCCTCAGCGATCCAAAAAGGCAGTGTGGCATAAATTGCTGTCTAAACAGAGAAAAAGAGCAGTAGTGGCCTGCTTTAGAATGGCTCCATTATATAATCTGCCAAGGTAAGAATGATGTGGCAAACTTCTAATGAATGAAATACAGAGCCTAAGGTTCTATATTGTTGTTTTCTGTTATCTCTGAAATGTAATGATGTATTTATTTAAAATGCATTCTGATTTATTACAGTCTTAGAGTATGTCTTTTGAAAAGATCTGCTTAAAGTGCTAAGTGGGAAGAAAAGCTGATCACAGTATTTTCCATTCTCTGTAAACCCATTTGTAGCATTCTTCTAGCTGTAAAATTTGTCTTCTGTTGGTCTGCATTTATACCCAAGTGCAATGATCCAGCTCATGGTCCAAACACAGGATTGTGCATCTCAGAGACCGCTACAGGATCATCAGAGAAAATAAATTTTCTTTCAGGCCATGAATCAGTTATCTGGCCAAAGTGATTATTTGGTGCATTGTCCACATGATGAGGACTGGAATTCAAACAGTAATGGATCCTAACCATGCCATAATTACACACTGCAAGCTCTCTGTGTTTCCTTCCTCCTCATCCAGTTCCTGCTCTTTCTTATGCAGCAGAAGTACAAAATCCACTACCTGTGAAATCTCAGTAGCTGGGTTTGTCCACAGATGTATTGCTGTTTGGCCCAGTCCAGCTAAAAATATTCCTGTACTGTATGTGTCTATTGTACAGCATGCTACTCTCTCCAAGAAATCACTTGGTGTATTGAAATCTTCAGAAGGGAAAAGGGAATTCTGTTTAACTCTCAAAAGTGCAGAAACCATGACAGCTGATGAAGCTGAGTCTGTAATCCTGCCCCAGGAAAGATGGCAACAGTTGATTTTCAAGTTGATTTTTAGCTTTGAGTCTGCTTCTAAAAGGAATCAACTGCTAGCTGTAGAGGCCTTTGTCCGTTATTCTTACTTTTGAAAAGTGGTGCAATGTATCTTCATATATGTCTCCCATGTTGGAATAGTTTTGTTAATTCTGCTTCATTCATCTTTCAGCCCAATATTTGAAAATGATTGCTGAAATTAATGAGGATTGATAAGATTATTCTGTTCCGGCGAATGCCACTCATTAAACTATAAACATGAAATGTTTCTTTTTGCTTATTATTCCGCAGTGAATGCAAAAAAAAAAAAAAAAGAAAAAAACTTGTCCTGTGTTCATTTTATTCTGCACTGATTTAATTTCACTTATTTTAGGATAAATTAATTTAGGATTTTGCTCTGCAATTTAATTAGGAAAATTAAAAATTCTGTTATTTGCTGAACAGTCCAAACAAAAAGTCATCCATAGGTGCTGGTCTCAGCAGTATAATATCAGATGACAATTTTACAGTAAAGATAAAAAACATTAATGTAACCTCACAAGATCATCTTCACTGAAAGAAGTGTATTTTTCAATTACTATCTTAATTTCATCAAATGATACTTTGAAAAATGACATCTTGGAATTTTTTTTATTTAAATTTGGATAATAGTTTGTATATATAGTTTTTAAAACCAGATAGTTTTGAATAGAGGGGCATACGTGAAAATTCTAGAGCAGGCTTAACCAAGTGATTATTTTTGAGGGGTTTTTCCTGGAAACATTTCTTCTCCATGCCAGTGGTGGTTGTAATAGCTACAAAATTCTCTGAATAAAATGAAATTATATTGAACAAATCTTTGTATAGCTTAATACATTTTGTTTTAAATATTCTTTTTTAGGCATCGAGCTGTCAATCTCTTCCTTCAAGGTTATGAAAAGTCTTGGATTGAAACAGAAGAGCATTACTTTGAAGATAAGCTGATAGAAGATTTAGCCGTATGTTCTGGGTCCAGGGGTAATGGGATTGTGGATTATATTTACTGATAATCTTATACAATGGACAGACATGAATTTAAGGGGAAAAAATATAAAAACAGGGTGCTAGTACTGGCCCAGGTCAGACTTTCCTTAGGAGGACCTGCAGAAGGTCGTGAAGGACAATCTACCAGGGTTTGCTAGACCCTGAGCCCTGCAGGAAAATCCATGGTTCCTGTTCCAAACCTATCAGATCCTGGGAGCCATCTGCAAATAGACTGTGTGTTCTTGTCCACTGCTAAGCTCTCTCCCACTCTGTGGGGCTTGGATGAAGGAAACCAGTCCTGTGGAGATGGGTGATCCCTTCCTTTCATCCTGAGGGCCCAGTCCAATGCACATTGAAGTCAGGCAGGAATCTTAGTATTTTTGTGACAGGTCCATTCTGTACACAAAGGTGTGGGAGGCAAAATGGGCTATTATTATAAAGAAACAAAACGTTTAACTTGGTTTTAACTATTTTGAATTTATGCTGAGAAGGATTGAGAATTGTTTTAAAGCAGAGGAGGATTAAAACAGAAGAAGGCATATGATCAGCAAATTGCCAAAATGTTCATGAAATTTCCAGTTGTAGGCAGGATTACTGTTTCTTGCTGGCGTTTTAAAAACTAGTTATGTTTGCTAAAGACCATTTTCTGGTGATCTGTTTCTGGAGAAAGTGTAGTGCATAACATTGTCAGTATTGAAAAAGTTTTTTCTGATTTGATAAGAATTCTAATCCCTGGACAGCAGTCATAAAACTAAGAAAATATTTAGCAGTATACTTACTTGTCTACAATAATTCTTTACAATGGGCTAATTAAAAATCCCTAATTCAGGGTCTAGCATTCAGCAACTTTACAACAACAAAAAATATCCACTTTTGTAATATTTTCAAAAGATAAGATACAGTTTAGAAGCAAATATTAACCATTATTTTTGTTGATATTGTGTTTGATAGCTTTGAACAATTGTGAAGATTTCTAAAGATGCGGCAGAACGTGTCTATAAACATTGCTATAAATAGAATTAAAAGTTCCCTTTTCCCTATTTTTTTTTATTGGTAAGATCCAGTAGGGATATTTAAAGTTGGAAAATGATTCATAAATAAGTTAAACGATAGAATATGTTAGAGTGATCTCAGCCTAATCAAACCCTTCTCCAAGCAAAAATGGTCCTTGATTCCTCTGCCTGTGCATAACACTGGGTCTTTTCTCTCTGGTTTGTACAGTATTACATGATATCACTACTTATTTTGGCTTAATGCTGTTAGTTATATTCCTCAGTCAGATGACAGCATGGAAGAGTTCATTAAAAAGTTTATATTGCTGAAATAACACAAAGAGGATTAATGTGTTTAATAGCAGTTAGTGCTTCTTTAAAAATGCTGACAAATGAAAACCCGTACAAAAGGACTTAAAGAATAGCTGCTGGTCTTTGAAAGTAAACTGTGGATAAAACTATTATGATTATTTTTTACAATAATAAACACAGCCTGTTTTCAGTCTGCTTAACTTCTAAACTACTATGGTTTCCCAAACACAACTTCTAATGCTGTTCACAGACATGCTGCTTCTACGAAAACCTTGAACTAGAATCCACGAATGTGCAACTAACTATGTAAGCTAGGAGGGCACACAGAAGCTCATCTTCTTGGGTGGGCTACTGCTGTATCATTCATTCCTTCATGGGGGGTGGGAAGAGAAAGAGACTGGAAATAGACACATGGTGGTGGTGATTATTTCAAGTATGAGTTTGTTTCTATAATATTCATCCCCACTTATCTTAGCTGTTTTCAAAAATTAATATACGAGGGCTCAATAGACTGGAGGAAAAAATAAGTATAAAAGAGCTTTGGCAAAGGATACATAAAACTTTTATAGCTGAATTAACAAAACTATAATAGAAAGTCTTTAAACTTACCCTTCCTGTCAGAACTACTTTTGACCCAAAAGGCATTCCTCAAAATTGTGAGAAGTGACAATCTTTTGACAGCAAGGCATATATGTGTGTACAAACAGCTGGTACAGTAATTAACTTAGAGTAATGTGATGGCCTCTCTGTTCCCTGTCTTGTCACCTTTTCTCCCCATATCGGCATGATGTGTCTGTGTGTGTGTTTGCCTTGGAAAGATCTGAAGGAACTCTGTACCAGCAGATGGCTAGATGGCTCACACCAGTATGCCTTTGGGGGAATAAAAATGAGACTGGTTTCTTCAGTTCCCTTTAATAGGAGGCAGCTCTGTTAATCTGCTTTGTGTAGGAGAAGGATGGACCCATTGAAGTTAACACCATAGGTTACAATACACAGTCTTTCAGTCTTAGAAGTTTCTTGCAAGTATGCTGTTCACATGCAGAAGACCAGCCCAGGGTTTCAGACACTTACTGTAAAAGCCAAAGTAACCTGGAAAATTTCTCATGGAATGAATGCATGTTTTCTGCAGCCTCTTCCCTGGCTTCTGAAAATCCTTCAGATGGACCAACATTTTGCTGTTCAAAATGTGATTATTCCACAGTTGCCATAGCTGCTAACCTCAGATGGAAAGAACAGCCCTACCAAGCCTGAGGCATTGAAATGGTGACGCTAACAATGTAGTGGGTTCATTTGCCAGAGCTGTATTTCTCCTCTTGAAAATATTTCAATACTGTCACATTTTAATGTGTAAGGTAATGATATCAGCATCAGTACAGTTCTGTGTGCTGCTCCCCTTCACAGTAAGATGAACATGGGTCCCTGTCTGAAGTCTCATACCAGTGTCATGCTGCAGCTTGATAACTGTGAAAAAGAAACTGTAGGAGTCTGAATACTTGGAGAAATCTACTTGCATTGAAAATTGTCACAAAAATAATTTATGGAGGTTTTAATTTATTTTTAGCATCTGTTTGGGGTGCTCGACTATAAGCTGGGAGCCTCTCTGTAAAACAAATGGAATACAGTGCCATCCTAGTTTTTATTGTCTCTTACACTAAACTGTTCACATATTTAATGTAAAACACATTATGTGGGCACCTAGATTTCTATGAATGCTCTTGTTATGACTTCTGTCAATAAACTACTTATAGAGACTATTATTAATTTCAGTTATGTAGCAGGAATGATACTGAATCAGTTTGAGTGCAATTCAACTTATATTTTGTGACACTTCAGTATTTAGAAACACTCTAATTAAAAATGGTTTCAGATTTTTTTGATAGATTCCCATGCAAAAAGGGTGTGGTCATCTAATCTGACCTTCTGTATGACACAGGTTATAGAACTTCTCCGTAGTAATTACTAGAGCATTTTTTAACCACTTTTCCAAAGTGGTTACAAATTTTACATTGAAATATATAAAAACTGTATTAATTGAAAATTAAGAATGCTTATATTCCAGAAACACCAGAAAATCCTTTTGTTCTCATTGTCATGCTACAGTCGAATAATGTAATGAATTCCACCAACTTAATCATTCACAAATTTGAGCGTCCATTTAATTCATATTAAACCTTTGAAATCTAATAATGTAGATTAAAAATTAACACAATTTCCACTCTGTAGTTTAAGCAGTTTTTATAACTTTAGGCAGGTGTTTTGGATGATGAAATCAGAGGTTATAGAAAGGTTGTCATTCAGTTAAAGAGAATGAAGAATAAAGAGCCCAGGAGGGCACCACAATGATAATCAAATATGATTGCAATTATAATTTCCATTATTCAGACATTGCTATCTGTTGTAAAAACAAACTTGAATTAGAAATGTGTGTGCACACTCCTGGTCCTAGATAATAACATCGCTGACTTTTTTTTTCATTCAGAATGATAAAAATGGGCTAATTTAAAGGCGTATAAGACAGGCATTGCCATATCTGCCTATCTTCATTCTGTAAGTACTTAGTACAGTTGAATGGAGATGGTGGGGGGTGAATGAAACATTTGTAGATCCCTGATCACTGGACCAGTTCTCAGCTGATCCAGTCGCTCACACGTTTTAGAGCCATCCTAAATCTGCTGTAAGCTATGCCTGCTGGCTATTGTACAAAGAACTGGTACACCAGCTACGGATAGCAAGAATGCAACAGCATTCTGGCCACAAGCTCTATACAAGTGGCTAGAAGTGGACTGCATATAAACCATCTTTGTACTATCTAAGTATGGAATCCACAGCTAGCTGTTTAAAGCTGACTTTCCAGCCCCTATGCATTGTTACAGTGATGCAGAGACTGGAGTAGAACAGAGAATCTAACTTGGGATCTTTTCATATTTCAGTTTTGTCGTCCATAGAACAGGAATAATGAGAATGAAAAGAAGCTTTGAGGATGCATTTAGCAGAGTGTGTTGATACTTTGTATGGTGACAAGTTCTGTGGGGTAGCCGTATTAGTCTGTATTGGGTTGCGGCCTATGAAAGCTTATGCCCAAAGAAATTTGTCATTCTTTAAGGTGCTGTAAGACTCATTGTTTTTTCCATGAGTACTTTTTGATTCTTGGAATGCAAGTTGTTGTTTGTGAATTTAATGTAGTGCTTTTTTTTCAGGCTTAGCAGCTTTTCCTCATAGGGTGATTTGTCCTTAATCCTTATAATGAAAAGTAATTTTGTGTTCTGCCTGAGTAAGGGTTTTAGGAATAAATTCACAAAGCAGTTTAGATCTTGCATCTCTCTTCATTTTAAAAGACTAGGAAATTTACAAAATTTACTCTTTTTAAAGCAATTCAGTGAAGGATTTACCCTGCCTGCTCATGTGTTTAGTAGTTACAGAAAATATAGCTACTGATCACTTACACTATTATCTTCTGTGAGAAAAAAACTCTCCCTTAATGTAATACACTTTTCTGTGTAGGACCAGCACTTATTTTGAGGTCTTAATTGATCTCAGGTGGTGCTTAAGCCTCTTGCTGACTTTCTGCATAGGGATGAATTTCTGCTTTAATTTGTCACTATGTGAAAGTTCCCGTTTTCTTTGAAAAGTCAAAAGTGAGCAACTTTGAACTGCTTTCTAATTATATTTAAAATTCCTTATCTATTCTGTATCTCTTTCTTGTACTTTGTGGCTAATGCTATTTTAAAACCTGATCAGTGTTTTGTTTTAAAGATAAAATAGCTATTGCTCCTTATTCCCCATCTGAATTTATGCTCCACTGTCAGAAAGAGAGAATTAGAAAGAAATAAAGATTTGGGACCATTATGAAAGAGAGAGACAATAAGACAAACTATCTGAATGTCACTGTAAAAATCCCTGGTATGCTCTCACCTTGAATGCTGTGCGTTGTTCTGGTAGCCCCACTTCAGAAAAAATATATTAGAACTGGAAAAGTATAGAGAAGGACAACAAAAATTATTAAGGCTATAGAATAGCTTCTGTATGAGAAGAAATTAAATAGACTGAGACTTTTTATTTTGAAAAAGACAATTAAGAGGGATATGATAGTCTATTAAATCATGAATGGTGCAGAGGAAGTGACCAGGCAGTGCTATTTACTCCTTCCACATAATGCAAGAATCAAGGGTCACTCAGTGAAATTAAGAGGCAGAAGGTTCAACACAAACAAAAGGAAGTACTTCTTCACATAATGCACAGTCCACCTATGGATCTCATTGCCAGGTGGATGTTGTGAAGGTCAAGAATATAACAGGGTTCAAAAAAGAACTGGATAAATTCATGGAGGATAGCTCCAGTGATAGCTGTTAGCCAAAATTGTCCGGGATGCACCCTCACGCTATAGAGTTCTCTCACTTCTGATTTCCAGAAGCTGGTATTGGATGACTGGGTTGATTACTCAGTGGTTACCTGATCTGTTCATTCCCCCTGAAGCACCTGGCATCAGACACTTTTAAAAGTTAGGATACTGGGCTAGATGGACCATTTGTCTGACCCAGTATGGCCATCCTTATGTTTTATGTATCTCAAAAGAAGTGAATTATTAGCTGATACTCTTAATAATAAAGAGCAAAGGAAGGGAAATGTAAAAGTGCTCCTGTACAATCAAAGTTGTTTAAAATGGAATTTGTTGTGTTCTGCCCCAGTATGCTACTTAGCTCTCTTTGATTTCAGAGGGAGTTACACATATATATTTCAGAATACAGTATAGTTCCACTGTATTTTGCATGAGGCTTTCTTTCCTGCTGTTTAAAGCAGAAGATCTTTAACTTTTTAATAATGTCAGCCACTTTTTAACAGGCTGTCTTTTGAACATCTGCCCTTCTTGTCATCATCATATGGCCAACCCCCTCCTGTGACAGCAACGATTGTTCACATGGAAGATTAATCTTGGCAATTAATTTTATTCAAACTATTTTTATCTATATTTTAATGTGATTTAGCAGGTGGAAGCAAGGAGGAGCCAGCACTATGTACTCTGCTGATTCTTCTTGAACCACCATCAAGTGTTCTGTGAAACACAGATGGTCAACATAGTTTTCAAACTAGAGGTCCCTAAAAGTGTAGTATGTGAAGTTCTATGAAATTGGTTTTCTACTATTGATGAAGCTTCAGAAGACCAGGTTTAATGTAATGGTTTGAAGATGTTTTCAGATTCAAATCTTCAGGCACCGCTCTGTTAACTGCCACTTTACTATTGTAAAAAGAGAAGTCAGCCCCTCACTAGGGCTGTGTAAACAAAGAAGAAGAAAATTACCAACCAAGCAAAGATGGTCTTTCCATGGAAAAACTAAGACCAATTTACAGCCGTAAAGTGAGAGAAAAGAATCTACATTAACAAGAAGAAAGTGGACTAGTCAAAAACTCCACACATTCCAACTTTAATACTGTTGTTGATAGACCTGAGTATGCGCAACAGCCCCTCCTCCACTGCACAACCTATCAGGCTCTTGTGGGAGCAAGAAACAGCATGGTTGGCAGAGCACCATAGTCACCGTAAAATAATAGCAATAGGGGAGCATTCCTAACTCTGCTGAGGCAGGCTGTTACAGTAAGGAGGGAGTGAACAGTGAGTGCCTGAGTGAGGTAGCCATACCCAGTTTAATTTTGAAGGCAGCAGTAGGACAGATTGGGGTGGTATCCCAGGAAAATGGGGTAGCTTTAATGAGGATTAGGTTGATCCAGAGCTGTGCACACTGTATCATTCTAAATCTGTAAGATTTCATCATTTGTGTGTGTTCAGGATTCTAGCCTATCTGTTCCAAAATGTACTCCATGGACCTGGACTTTGAAATCCTAGCCATCTGGGAGAGGCTCAGTACAATCATTCACAAATTCAGAGAGCCCAAATTAAATGTATTATTATGAAATATCTAATGAGACTGGTCACCAAGACAGATTTTTACAAGAAATAATTTACGATGCATTTTGTTTTCTATTCCAATTTTCATTCCTCACAGAAACCTGGAGAGGAGCCACCAGAGGAAGATGAAGACATTAAAAGAGTTGATCCTCTGCATCAGCTTATTCTGCTTTTCAGCCGAACAGCTTTAACTGAAAAATGGTAAGGTTGATGTGAGAATCAGTAAAATTTCTGCAGATTTTCCAGCTGCTTCCATTTTTTAAAAGTTCATGTGTTTTCCATGCAGCTGTCATATATGCAAATAAAGTAGCTAAGCAAGCACTAACAGAGTTTCCACAAGCATGTGCATGTGGGGCCTGATGCTTAATTACATTGCCAGAGTGGTGTAAAAAGGTTTTAGCAGGATGGAGAAGTAGGCACATAGAATTTTCTGCAAACAGATGGATATGCCTGCAAACTTTGCTTTAACATTTATGGATGCTATTGAAAATCTGTCCCACGGAGTGTTCAATCATATCTGTATTCCACACTGAAAAGGACGCCCACTGTTTGAAAACTACATTATCTATCTATTACTATCTATAGATAGAAGTAGCTCTTCACAATCCTACAACTTAAAGAAGTTAGCAAAAAAAATTCTATTTTCACTTTGTTTGTTCAGTATTATGTGTGTAGTCATTTCACCATTGTGTCGTTTTTCAGTAGTTCCTTCCTTACTGGGGGGGGGGGGAACCCTTACACTTAACAGAGAAACAGACCTCTTACGAAAAAAAAAATTAAAGGAACTTAAAAAAATATTCAGGACATCCTATGTAAAAAAGGTGTGCTGTTGGAAACTAGAATTGTTAAAGAACATTCAAGTTTCGGTCCTTTTCTGAGTGTTTGCAGATTTTGATATTTGCGGAACCTTTGTATTAAATTAGTGATTACATTATCTCTCTTCTTTTTTTCCTCCAATCTTCCATTTCCTAGCAAACTGGAGGAAGATTTTCTTTATATGGCTTATGCTGACATTATGGCAAAGGTAACTTCCCACCCCATATTTTGCATTCATCTTTCAATAAAAGAACATGAGGGAGATTGGGGAAGTCATAGTGTATCTTAAGATGGGGCCACATTGTTTTTTTTTTAAACTTTACTTATAGATGTTTTTGTTTTTACATGGTCTCAGAGCTGTCATGATGAAGAGGATGACGATGCTGAAGAAGAAGTGAAGAGTTTTGAAGTAAGTTTGGAGTGCCATATTGTTTCTTCCTTCATTTTAGACATTGTTTCAGAGCTCCTAAATAATATTTATGATTTTCTTACTTCATGGCTTCCTGCAATGTATTATGTAATGGAATTGCATGTCAGATGCTGGACTGGCAAATACGAGTCATCAGATAAATAGTAATAAAACAGAGAGAAAAGATACAGTGTTACTATGTACATATCATATTAATGAGTGAACCTTAAACAAGTTAGTTTGGACAAATTTATAACTGTTCAATTGCTGTCTTCAGCCACAGATAATTCAGAAAATCTGGTAAGAACAAACTGACAAGATTTCTAGTGGTGACTGAGTTTGGATGAGTAGGAATATTGAAAGAGTAGTGTTTGTTGGAAAAATAAGATATATACAATAACAGTAATTCGTAAATTATTTGCATCTCAGTTTATAGAGAAATGTCTGTTAAGAAAAAGTCAGCATTTGTCCACAGTTAGCATGTTATTGCTTATGTTTAGGATAGGAAATAACTACAGTACCTACATACTACTTTCCATTTATTGTAGACTAATATTAACTTTTTAATAGTGATCAGTGTGTAAGGGAACAACTAGTCTTGTGAATAAAGCACAGAAATAAGAGACAGGAGATCTGCATATGTGTTTGATCAATCAGTTATCTGCAAAATATTTCTGGATATTTTTTCTTATTGCTATTTCACTTCTTGTCCTCACCCTTCCTTAAGGTCACAGGATCGCAACGCAGCAAGGTAAAAATAAATAAATAAATAAAAAGTGTGTGTATTTGTCTGGGTCTAATTTTTGTCACTTTTTGCTTTGTTAGACCCAACATCTTGGGTAACTTCATGCAAAGGTTCCTTAAAACAAGTCTGACTATTTTCAACTTTTGCATAACTTATCATCACAACATCTTTCTTCTGAACAAAAATAAATTCTTCTTAAGACACCAAGGGTTATATAACATGGAACTGTTTGACCTAAATAAATAAAAAAACATTTTTCCCTGGTAGGGAGAAAATGTGAAAAAAAATACCTATCTTAATATTCTTCCCAATATTACTTCTTAAAAATGATTACTAGCCTTATTGCAAGAAATGGCAGTTTGTACCATTTCCAGTTATCACTCTATTTAATTTCTATAGTTAAAAATCTTCTTCAAATTGGAAGGGAATACAGTCCTACTTTTGCTTTCCATTACATGAGCCAGTCTTATGGCACCATGTTAAGACCAGAAACATGCTGCTGATGCAGCCAACAAAGTCATACTTTCAGTGTTCTTCATAGCATAGCATCAAGTGTGTTATTTTTTTGCAATTTAAATTCTTCAGTGTAGATTTTGTGCTCTTCTCAAATTTCTTTACTAATTGAAAAGTCAAGATACAGATTTGTAGATTAAGTGATTGTGTTGGTCATTTAATCTAAAATATTTTTAACATGTTCAATGAAAATGGTTATCATTATCTTCTGTCTTCATTATGGGGCACCAGGTAACAGCTACACAGTTAGGGTTACATTCTAAAATGAGTTTAAAATGGGGCATTTACTCCTGTTTTTCTCAGTAAGAATGTATCCAGGTGGTGTGAAACTTCACACGGAGTTAGTTTTTGTACCTGTTGAATTTCTTACATAAACTTTGTGTGGTTTCTCTTCATACATTTATAATAGAAGCCTTTGAATTTGGGATCATTCTGAAGTTTTTGCTTGGCAGTCTGTTTCATTGTTGACTGACATTCATAAATAAAACATTACATACATAACATTGTTTAGATTTATGTGTCCAGAGTAGATCTAGTGGAAAAGCAGTCTGTTGGATTTTGGACCATTTTTAATTTTTGTTCTCCTGAAATGAAAGTTTATGCACTGTGCATACAAACCTGACTGATGAAGGCTGACACACCCACAAACCTGGTTGGTTGATTGGAGCCAGGCATCCACACACAGTCATGATTTATGGTTGGGCTCCTGTCAACAGGCATAAGACTCCAGCCACATAATGGGACAGGGATCGCATGCTGTTACCCAAGGTTCCTTCAAGCCAAAGCCCTTAGGGATTTTATCTGTGTGAGGTGACATCAGGAAATAAATTGAATATACAGTCACCTGACCAATACGTGGCTGGCACAAACAGTACAGTACCAGGGAGCCCTCATGTAAAACTATACTTCGTTTTATTTCAAGCTCTTACACACATCCACAGCAGGTTAGTAAAATGCTCCTGACTCTCAGTAATTACTAAGGCTTGATGTGGTTCTTCAGTGGTACAGTAGTAGTCTTCCAGTGGCCAATGTTCTGTCTGCTGGTGGGGACCCTAAGTTGTGTCCATGAAGATATCCATCTGGTACAAACTTCTTCACCTTATTCATTCTTGTTAGTAGACAGCAACATGTCAAAAAACACTTGTTAGGCAAGCAGTTTCAAAGACTAGACATTAGATTTTCTCAGAATATTAATTAGCCAGATGTGTTCTTGGAGAGTCCACATGCATGAAACCTTGAGAAACACATCTCAGAGCATACATATAGATAAGCCCCTTGTTTTCTCCTAAAACACAGACTACAGCATTTTCAATAGAGATTTCATCATGGAGGGTCACTGGATCAGGCAGAGGTGGAGCAAGAGGTTCAGTCATGCCCAGGCTAAGGCAATTGTTAGCAAAAAGTGAAAATCAATATTACATTAATGGTAGTGATCCCTGGCCTTTTACTAGTCCATCAAACTCTCCCCATACAAAACAGCCTGTGCTATCAAGATTTACACCGTTCTGTCAGATTTTAGCTTACAAAAGAGGGAGTTTTTTGTGCAGCTGCTCATACATGAAGGTTTATTCATAGGGGCAGACAAGTAAAATATACTCCAAGATCAGGTACATTTTTTCCACTCACAAATCCACACACGTTTGTCCAATGTCCACTCATGAAGCATTAAAAATGACTAGGAAAATAATACACAAAAGCCATTGTTTGGAAGCAAGTACAATTGCTAAACACAGAGCATGACTGAGGCAAACCCACGAAAGCAAGGAATTTAAAAATTAAGCAGCCTCACAATACATACTCCCTACTATTCTATCCTATAGACCTTAAAATAATTAGAGCTACCACATATTATAGAGGGCTAGGCTTCACTGACAATGGCAAAATTGCCACCATCAGATTGACCTTGCTGATTGACTAATTGGGTCTGTGAAGATCCACTCAATTGATCAGGCGGCTGGAGCAGCACTGAGTTAAAGGGAAGGCCCTTTAACTGATTGGATGAAGTGGGTGAACCCCACTTCATTGGAGTTCATGGAATACATCTGCAAAAGCTACAATAATGATGTTCAGGTGATCCAGTATTGATGTGCAGACCCTATGTGTATATTCTTCCCTGGCATTTATTTTTCACTCTTAAGATTATTTTTTTCCTTCTTGGTGTTTGTCTCTAAGATTGGTATCTAGTTTATCCAGTTATAAAGATATACAAGTGACTCTGTGGAATCCTTGATTCTATTTGATAAAAAGTGCTTTGTAATCAAAGTGCCTGCCTGGGTTGAATACAAATTTGTCTTCACCAAACACGGATGTTAAAACAGTTATTAATATGCATAGGATAATGGCTCAAATGGAAGATCAAAAATGCAACTTCTCTTCCATACAATAAATCAGTTTAAACTGGGAAGAGAAGATAAAGGAAGAGGAGTAAAAGAAGGCACCACTTAGATATTTATATTTATTAGATTTTCACAGTGTATGTATCACCCGGTCACTGGGCATATATACTGAAGTTTATGTTGTTTAGTAACAACTAACAATTCATTAGACTTTCAGCTTAGGATCCAGCTCTTCAGAGATCATTACTGATGTCCTCAGGCTTAATTTATGTAAATAGAGTGGCTGTACATTTTGTCCTTAAAGTCAAGAAACTGAGGTTCTGTCAGAGCAATGAGAAGTTTAAGAATCCTTGGCATCTAGCAAGAATCCTTTCTTAGAGAAATGTTGAAAATTCAAATCAATATCTCATGTTAGCTTTCACTGGATATGAGAGACATGAATCCAGCATCAAAAGTGTTCCTCCATCACCTCCAGGGCACAATAAGGGTAAGGGGAAGCATTCTGTCCCTTGCTTTAGAAGAGTAAAGGGAAGGGCATGGATAAAGGTATCAGGGGATTCTCCTAATAGAAGCTGTTCTGGCTTAATGGCAGGAGATGTGTTGGTTTCAGGGGCAACTCAGTAGAGTCCTGAGCAGATAGAGATGTATGGATCCCTGTCTGAGATGTCTGATCTGCAGTCACAAGAAATGGTTCATGGATATTCGCATTGTATCCCCAGATGCCAATATCCATGGTTGCAGACTTTGAGCAGCCTATTTGACCTACATAACAAAACAATATTTGGTTGGCTCCTTTGAAGAGTTTTAATTTATCTTTTCTTAAGAACAAAATAAAGACAAAAATATTTGAAATAGTCAGATGGATAGCTAATAGAACATAGGTGATTTTTGACTAACAGAGTAAGATACAGAAAACTTGTCTGTTTAAGGCTGTGAAAGGGTGGGGAACTAAAAGCCACCTTTGTCTTCTCATGTTGCATGGTTAACTTCCATCTACTTCAGTGGGAGCCCAGCATGCACCTGTGGAGGAGAATTTGTTTCCCTTGCTAGCTGAAGGAGAAGTTATCCTGAGACTTGCTTTATGGCATGCTTAAAAAGATGTCCTAACTCAATTGTATTTTATATAACTAGGGTTCATCTTCTTGAAGTGATCCACACATTGAATTTGGTTTCTTGATAGAGGCTTTGTATATGCAATTAAACTTACTTGGACACTCCCAAGTTGTCATTTTTATTACCTATTCAATTTTATTTTTTTAAGTTATCTCATTTTGGTTTAGTGATTGATTCATCAGTTTTACACATTCTAGATATAGTCCTGTTCCAAATAAAGTCTGCATATTCTTTATTGAGTCAATCTCACCCAATCCCAGGGACTCAACTTTATGAACAAACTCATATCAAGAGACGATAAATTCCAGCCCAGATTCCACCCTGTGAATAGCTGTTTCAAGGGAAACCCTGACGTACTTCTCTGTATAATATTCTAGAGTTAAATGAATCTGTGAAAGCAGCCAGTATATTCTTAGGGAAACTATGTGACAAATTTGTAATTTGTTTCAAGAGAGAGAAATTTTTGAGCAAAGTTGTGTTCACTGAAAGAAATGGTGAAATGTCACAATATAATTCCTTTATAAATCTTAGAACCGAAAGTCTGCTCCTGAATGTTCATATCTCCTATTACTGTGAAAGGCAGAGTGCAAAATTCAGCATTCTGAGTCTGCATACTAAAATTTTTAAATGAAAATAGGTAAGTTTGTTGCATAGCTTCATGCACATATTAATCATTAGGCTATTCTAAACAAAGGGCCTCAAATGGCAAACCAGCACTTAGAAATAACTCCTGAAGCCAGTGGACATTTTGTCTGAATAACAAATGTAAGATCAAGAATAATAAGTATTAGCTGACAAAAAAAAAAAAAGACTAATAATTTTACCGAATTATAGCCCCGTCCTCTGACCCTTGCAGCTTGCTCAAGTAATGTGTGGAGGGAGTAATAAGGAAAGATTCTTTTGTCATAGTCTAGACAACATTGGTAAAGCTACTCCAAAGCTGTTATTGAAAAGTATTACTGCTGTTTGTGTGCTGCATGGAGAGCCACAGATAGTAAGTCTGGAAAATTCAGCACTTCTGACCACTTCAAGTCACTGGGTGGGGACACAGAGTGATCCCCTTTGCAGTTGGATTGCATGGAGTATTGATGGTGTAGACCTTCTACATGGTCTCCTAAATCCTATGCATTTCCACTGCTATAGCACAAAGGAACTAACCTGGCTCAGGCTAGTCCCTCAGTAGTCAATAAGAGGAGGAAAAAAATGTCCCTCAGTGATGCAAATAAAGGTGCTATGATGGTCAAGAGATGCAGTTGGTATCTTCCTTATTTGTATCCTGGTTATTTTGAACCAGTGGTTACATTATCATCTTACTGGGCATATCCAATGTGTTGAGTGTTTTCAGTTTCTGCACCTTAGAAGGAGAGATTGAGATATCAGTCTTTCAGATTGTCTCAGACTCAAGTCTGCTAAACAGGTTTTCAATTTGTATTGTAACAAATCATTTAATTGCACCGGACTGGTTTAATAACAAAGGTGCAAAAAAATCCCCTAATTTCCAATTATTTAAAAGATTTAATTTCCTCCTGAGGTCTAAACAAAACCAGATTAATTGAAATAATATGTAACTTTGTAGATATTATTTAAGGGAATTTCCCTTTTCAGTGTTTCAGAAGAAAAAATATTAGAAACAGAGCTTTCCAAGCCACTAGCAGAATGCATTTATTTTTAGAGCACGTTTGTAACCATGGCCATTCTTATATGTTTGAATAACTGTGAGTGTTTTGAGTAATCTTATTAAACCAACAATTCAGGTGTAACACAGCTACCACATCACTGCAGACAAGAATGTGGAGAGAGGAAACATAAAACAATATCAGTTTAAGTGTAGGAATGAAGTTGAAATGGCATGACAATGTTAATATCAAGATGAAAGCAATAAATGCATTGATGCTAGTCTATGTGGAAACTTTACAGAAAAATGGGACTGAATTAAGTGCTCTGTGTCAGTCTTTGAATTTCTTTGTTCCTGTGGATTTTTAACTCTGCTTTAGTACTCACTGAACACAGAGTAGTATTTTGTCTTCTTTGTTAAATGGCAAGTATTTACACACGTACTCTGTCTCTCTTGAATAAAAATATAGATGTAACATGAAAGCTTTCAGTTTAGTTGCTCAACATCAGGAAGTGCAAATATTAGCTTGATTGTGCAACTCTAGCTCTTTCCTCATGTGGATTCCTATACAATCTACAGCTACATGATCACATACTATTTCTACGAATCTAACTATATAGTATTTTATACATATTTTTCTATCATATCTATGTGGGATATGAGCAATAGAGCCAATAGCACTCGCAACAGACTGACTAAGTATGCTGGGTTGAAGAGCTGATGTTTGTCAACACACATCTTAAAAACCATGTAACTTTCTAGTAAACAATAACTGGCACTGTAGTCTTTTGACTTTCCGTATTGTTAAAAATATTATCTTTCTGCTGTTGTTTTAGATTCAACATTTAAAAAATCAGGAGTAGAAAGTCCAACTCAGATTTCCTCCTTTTTCAAAATAGTATATTACCCAAGGTTCCTTCGAATTTCTCCACTCTCACCTTCTTTCATCTACTCCAGATTAGGGCCCAGGAAAGCAAGTAGTTAAGTATTCTCTGCACATCTGGTAAAAGTAGTCATTTTAGCTTAAAAGTCTTGACTAGTCACATAGTTTTATCATAAACATGTAGTAATTAACAGCATATGCTTCAAAGAATATAAAGGAATTCATGGTTGTGCTCCAAAAAGTTTATTACCTAAGAATAATCTTAGTAATTTTAAGAGTTCTCTCCACTTTACATATCTACTTCTGTCAATCCTTGCTATATGCATGCATACGTTCAGTCATGTTTGCATTGTTCATATATCATATGTATATAGCACCTAATGCCCAGCTAAGTTTATACCGTGTACAGTGCACCAAATCAAACTAAAATGCAATAGGATCACCTGAAAGTTTGAGGTTGTCACGGACCCACTGATGGTGTATGTACCAATATTTTGAAACTAGCATCTTTGGTGAACCTCCTCTGAAGTTCTATCAAGTTTTTTCCATCATTTAGAGGATTATTATGTGCAAGCTAAATGAAGTGGCTGCCAATAAAAGTCAGCAATTGCCAATAGATACCGTGTTACTGTGTTAAATGTACATGAAAATAGTGTATTTGATTTGCTGTCTAATAAACAATTTGCAATTGTTTTTAATGGTGACCATTCTTTAGCTCAGAGAGAGTATGTCTACACTATGGGCCTAAGTCAACATAAGCAAAGCCCTGGCCACATTTGGAGTTCATTAAGTATACTCAAGGGCTTCCTTAAGTCGACTTAATAACTCTCACTCTTTAAGTCAACTTAATGCAGTGTGGCCATCTAAGTCAACTTAAGAAGCACTATGTAATAACATATGCCTACTTAAGTTGACTTAAGCAAATACATTTTTATTAGGACACTTTCTTATGTCAATTTAATCAACGTTGTTAAGTTGACAAGAGAAGTGTGGACTCCCTAAATCAACTTAATAAAGTCAACTTTAAGTAGACTTTATGAAGTCTACTTAATAAAGTTGACTTAGCTTTTGTAGTGTAGACGTAGACAGAATTAGCCATCTCAGAGCTATATGTGTATTTAGGTAGTCCCATGAGTTTAATGTCAAATCAAAAAAGGTGTAAAGAGATCTGACAAGGAAATGGGCTAATGCAATAACTAAAGAATGGCCATGCTCTTGTTCAGTAGAAAGGGATTTGTTTTGGAAATAACATCCATTTCTACTGCAAGTTTATTTCTCTGGGGAGGAAAGAAGGCAAGAATTAGGAAAAAAAAACCAAAGAGTTTATCAAAAAGAGAACTCTGCAAGAAGAGGATTTTTTTATGATTGAAGAGAATATTTTTATTGTGAAGCTCATTTTTAAGTTGAATCTTCTCTTCTTTAATAATACATGTATTTGGTTGTAAGTGCTAATTAGACAGTCTCTGAGTTAACTTTTTCCCAGTGTAGAAAATATGTGTTAAGTCAGGAGAGCATCATCTTAGTAAAATAATTTTAACTGGAATAAAAGATAAATCTAGTACAAGCAGACTTCCAGCAGCTTGAGAAAAGTGGTTATTAGGTTGCAATACTTAAAATTATTTTTCCAAGCAGAATGGAAATATTTATTGTGTCTCCTGTAGACGTGCATATATACATACTTCTGAAATTTACATTTTAAGCCTTGAGTAGTCCGTGGTTACAATCTATTTACTTTCCTTGTGTGTGTGGTTTTTTTTAGAACTGATATATTTCAACATTGATTTTACCATTAGAAACAGACTTACTCCAGAGAATGTAGCGTAGAATGAAGCACATTTAAAGGTTTAACATGAAGATTTTTTTAAGACATCCAACTGTTTTTATACATGCATATCAACCCCTGAGAGAAGTAGATAAATTGCTTGTATAAGGACTGTGTAATGGAATTTATTCTCTGAATTGGCTTATCTCTGACATACAAGGTGGAGAATACCTCCTTTAGTATTGCAGGAGGTGGGGTGAGGTGGTATTTGGGAAGCAGATGAGAATATATTAAAGGCAAGGTCATCATTGTAGAACAGATTTGAGATCGAATTAACAGTTTTCTTTTTCTTTTTTTTGTCTTCTCTCTGATTATTCTGTTTTAATCTTTGATTTACTTATTTCAGACTTTCAGAATATGTTCATAACTTTTTCTAGAATTGTATAGGAAAATATTTTATATTTTCTAGCTTCTTTAATGACAGCCCTAGTTGGCAGTCTCGGGATTAAAGCCAAGCCTCCGCATCCAACAGCACAAGTGTCTACTGCTTCAGCTAAAGGACTACTTCCATTAGCTGAAATACACTAGCAGACTCAGACTTTTCTATGTGTGCTAGCTTTTAGAAAGAGACAAAGGGCTTGTCTACACTGGGAGTGGGGTCATAATTCAATCTCGAACTGTCAGATTACAGTAGGCGAAGGTGGATTACCACAGCAAATTGCTTGCTTGGGGTCTTATGCCTCCACTGCTCACATTATATCCTGCAATGCAGTGTTTTTGAAAAGGCAGTCATCTTCTGCTTACTCCCATAACCCCTCTCCTCTAAAGATAAAAAGCAGGAAAAGCTCCCATGCTGCTTCTCTGCTATAGACACAGCAGAGAGGCACAGTGCTTTATGTAGAGACGAATTAAATGAGAACTTCCCAGGCTGCAGGCAGGGGAAGAGCTATATTGCTGTGGTGAAATAGACCCGGAAAACCTGGAAAAGCAAGATTAGAGCTGCTCTCTGGCTACATGGACCTAAATTAGAATTATAGATTTCAACCTCAATGCTATGCCACTTGCAGGAGTGATGGTAGCAGGCTGAATTACAGCTCCATTTTTTCCTGAATTTACTGCTCTGACAGTGGAGACACAGAGTGCAGAAGGTCGAGGTAAATAGCATTATGTTGAACTTCACTGTGAGCGTAGACCAGAGCAAAGAATCATGCTCTTTATACTATACAATATTCTAGAGCTCCGTTCTTGTCAGTTGCTGCTTATATGTAATGCTACGTTGCTCCCTACAGTACCTTCCTGCCTGAAAAATTTAGGTTAAAATTTTACCATATCTATGTTGGCCAAATATGAAATTTTAATCACAATTAATTCCAGGTATGGGCTCAGAAATTTGATTATAACACCTGTAGTCAGGCTTTATAAATTATTCATTTAAAAAACTGCATCAAATCAAATTTGTGCTTCAGTCCCTTGTTTACAGTGACAAAGAATCTTGCTGAAGCAGTCACAGCACTACTAAAGAATACATTTATGCTTTATTGAGAGAGTGACTCATAAGTATATCTTCTATAATTCCTGTTTGGGTCTGCCAGCTACACTGCCATTAAAAATGAATATCTTGTGCCTCCTGAAAAGAAATAAAATTGTAAGGTCCTTTGAAACCCACAAGTTGCTGTAAACAGCATCACATCTGTCACAGTCTTTCCTCTCAGACAACAGGCAAGTAACCAAATAAGTTCCAAAGGGGTAGCTGTGTCAGTCTAATTCAGCAAGACAAACAGGGAGTCTAGTGGCACTTAAAGCCTAACAAATTTATTTATCACATCAGCTTTCATGGGAGAACATGCCACTTCATCAGACGCTTGAAGATGGAGAACTGCAGATGAATGGAAGGAAAATAAATGCAGGGAAGTGTAAGTTATAGAGTCAGGTCAGATTGTTAAAGGGAACCAATGTAGTTATTCAGATTCAAACAGTAGAGAACAGGGTATCGGGGGCAAGTGAGGGAGAAAGAAAAGCAAAATTAACTGTTGTAATGACAAAAGAAAGTACAGTCCACATTCAACCCTAAGTTGACAGTGTCAAATCTGCATGTGAATTCCAGTTCTTCAGTTTTTCTGAAGCTTTGATTTGTTATCCATTCGCCTAAACATGACTATTAACAGATCATCAGTGGAGTGATCAGGAAGATTGAAGTGTTCCCCTGTTAGTTTTTTGAATATCATTTCTGCTGTCAGATGTGTCTGTTCATTAATTTGCACAGAGACTGTCCTGTTTCTTTAATGTATAAACATATGAGGACATAAATCACATTGGAGGATGACTGAGCCCTTGATGGAGTAGCAGACTTGTTTAGATCCTGTGATGGTGGTTTTTGTGCAGATATGTGGGCAAAGTTGGCAGGGAGGTATGTTGCTGGGATACGTGTGTACTTTAATATTTCTGTTGTTAGATCTGTAGCTTCTGGTAAGCATCTGCTTAAGGTTGGGAGGGCTGTCTGTAAGCAAGGAGGAGTCTGCCACCCAAGGCCAGAGAGTGAGGGATCATCTTCTGTAATAGGCTACTGATGATGTGCTATAGAGATTTGCCTTGAGGATTATAGTTGATGACCAGTGGCATTCTATTGTTTTCTTTCTTGGGCTTCTCCTGTAATAGTTGACTTCTGGGTATCTGCTTGTCTCTTGTCAATCTGTTTCTTCACTTCTAGAGGTGGGCATTGTAGTTTTAAGAAAGCTTGATAGAGATCCTCAAGATGTCTACCTCTGTTTGAATGATCAGAGCAAATGTGGTTATATCTTAGGACTTGACTGTAGCCAATGGATTGTGTGGTGTGTCCTGGATGGACGCTTGACGGATATGGTTAACTTTAGCCGTCTGTAGGTTTTCAGTATAAGGTGGTGGTTATATGCCCATGACTAACTAGTACTGTGGTGTCCAGAAAGTGGCTTTCCTGTGTGGAGTGTTCCAGGCTAAGGTTGATTATGGAGTGGAAATTGTTTAAATTGCTGTGGAAATCTTCAAGGGCCTCCTTTCTGAGGGTCCAGATGATGAAGATGTCATCAGTGTAGCATAAGCAGAGGAGCAATACATGGACACGAGAGCATAGGAAGCATTGTTCTAAATCAGCCATGAAAATATTGGAATATTGTGGGACCATGCAGGTACCCACAGCAGTGCCGCTGACTTGAATGTATAAGTTAGGTTAGATAAGTTTGGCACTTACCCTGCAATGACTAGTACTGCTACTCAGAAGGAAAGTCACACAGAAGTAACATTCTTAGTCATAGTTTCCTATTCTAAAAACTCTGGTCTACCCCTCTCAGCTGGGAACTACAGCTTGTATCTAAAATCAGTCTGTCTGAATGTATTTGCAAAATAGCCTCTCTTAATACAGACTAATTGCATATACATCATAATTTAGAAATATCTGACTAGAATGGACTTTAAGCCAGACTCCTGTCTTCTAGCATCTGGTTCAGTAACTAAATATACTATTCCTTCATTAGAACTGCAAAATCACAATTTCACAAAAGGGCAAATTCCTCTTGATTTTTGGAAGTAGGAGTGTAGACCTGTGTGTGGGCACGCGCACACACGTATGCGCGCGCACACACACACAAATTGCTTGTACTATGCAATAGAATATTTCAGTTGTCTTAGTCTTCTGTGGTGGAAGGTATTATAAATCTTGGGCATAGACTTATCCACAGAAAATATATATAGGCATGTAAAGTTTAAGTGGTAAAAATTGTGTTCCTGTACTAGAAAAATGGTGGTTGATATTAAAAATGTCAACTGTCAGCAATTACAAAACTATAATAGTGTGATGTACTGTAATAAGTTCATATTCTAAGGTATTAGTATAATATCTCAGGTGCTACTGTAGTGTAACTCTAAGTAAATTAATTTTTAGTTATACAAATATAGGGTGGATTTAACATCTGCTTCTGCTATATGGGTTTTTTTTAACTTATTAAAATATGAGAACAATACAGAAAATAGATAAGTTTTGAAAAGATTCAACTTCTGAGGAAGATAATGATGAAGGAGTCACCTAGCTCTCTCACACATTTGTGGAGGAAAGCCTTCAGGATGAAAATCCAAATATGTACTCTTCTCAGTATTCATTAATATAATATGAATTAAGCTCACTTAAGAAATAACTGATTTTTTTTTAGTGTCAAAGCTTTTAAAAAATTCTCTTTGAATTGCTGAGTTTATTAACCCAACTTTTCTTTGAACTTAATTTTTTTATTGTGATTTTGATGATGTGATGAATGTGGTCAAATTAACTCACTGAGCTAATGGCTTCTCAACTTTCTTCAAATCAGAATACAATTAAATGCAACTGTCAGCCTTATAGCTGCCTCAGTAGCTGAAACTTGATGTGGTAGAGAAGAGACACTGAACAGGAGGTCCAATGGTCTAGCTTACTTTTCCCACTCTTGGCAGGTTGCCTTGTCTCCATATATACCTATGTTCTTTTATTGTCTGGGGAAAAGGCTGCCAGAAAATATAGTCAAATTGAAAGAGAAAATGTGAGTTTTGGAAAGTCTTATCCAAGCACTGATTTTCTTCATTATCTTGGTTTTTTTCCTGAAACATTTTGCTGTTGGCAGCCATCTAAATGGCTGAGTTCCCCAGAAAATCTCTGTAGTTCCTTTCTCTCCAACCTGGTTTGAAAACCCTTTTGACCAGGCTTTTTCTTGTCTCTCTTTTATTCTGCAAATGTAGGCATTGTAACTACCCATTCTCTTAGTAGGTGGTACAGATGATGGGGGAAGCCCCTTGTTACTGGGTTTTCCTCTTGAGGCTGTCAGCAGAAGGTCCTTTTGTAATAAACCAAGGCCTAGAGACAAGAGGAAATAAGTGAACCTCACAATGGAAGAGAGAGAAAAGATTGTTGGGTCTAAAAATATATAAAGGAAAAAGCAAAGAAAAAATAAAATGTTCATCCATTTTCAGTGACTTCTGAAGCAGATGAAAGTATTTGGTTGCAGCTTTCTTGAAACTGTGTTGTAATGGTTATTTGGCTGTGTATATGTGTGTGGTTTTGTTCTGTTCTTTTGGGGGGGGGGGCAGGAAGAGGTTTAAACATAAAGGCAAACCTTTCAGATGTTAACGTGGCAACATATAAAGCAAAGTAACATTTTTTTTCCTTTTCTGTGCCTTCATTTTTACTTATCACATAATTTAAAGGAAAAGTTTAACCATAGGAGCTCTAATGAATGTATTGGGGGACGGAGAAAACCTTGATGAATTTTGTTTCTGTAGCACTATATTATCAGAGATTCAAGAAACAAATTTGCCAGCCTCAGCAAGAACTCTCTGGTAACAGCATAAATATGTGTTGATTTGCTTTTGATTTAAAGGTTTCTATTTACATTAATTTAAACTCATTTCTATTTTTTACCTCTTTAATTTTTTTTCATATTCTCTATAAAGCAAGCCTTCATTTTTTAAACCTCTTCCATCTTTCAGTGTCTATTTTCTGTACTTTGGATGGAAAGTTTATGGCAGCAAAGCTGTCACTGGCTACGTCTGCTGCAGCTGTTCTTGCTCTTAGGTCATACATGTTTTGGCCATTGTGTTTCTGGACATGATACTAATTGACAGTGTCATGTCATGTTGGCTAAGCTTTTCAACCACACCATCTGATGGACTCACTGTCACAGGGCTCTATGCAACTTCCATTTTGAAACTTATACTACTTAATCATTTTCAATTCTTCAGCAAACTTCAGTTAATCTTATGGACGTTTATGGAATTAGTTGTGCCTTTATGTTTGCTCTGTATGTTTCTCTTTATGTTTTCAGTAGTTTAAATAATAAAAAACAGACTTCAGCCATTGCTCAAGCAGCACCATGTAGTCTTGTTTGTTGCTACCAGAGAATAGAAATATAAAGGCACAAAGTATTCTATCTGTCTTTCAGGGATATGTTGTGGGTTGGGAAAACCTATTTTGTATTATAAGTCAACTTCTTACTTAATACATGAAACTTTGGCTATTTTATTATATATATGAAACACGTTTTCCCAGATGAATGAAGCTCCCATCCTGATAAAGCTATTCTGTCATCCAGGGACAACTTGCACTTGTGCTGAGCAGTATCAAGTTATGGTCATTCTGTAGAAGACTATTAAAAGAGTATAAACTGTGGCATAAAAACATATCACAAAAGTGCAAGTTTGATACATGCAATACATATATACTGTGAATATGGGCTTTGAACTAACCAAATGATTAATGATTGTTTATCAGGAAGGAGTTCTCTGAACGCACCAAAAGTATGTGAAGAAAAATGCAAAGGGAAATATTGAACATGTTAAATATTTGTTCAGGAGTGTTGTGTGTGTATTAAATCAGTCTATGATGTTGCAGTAGAGCCCATATACCAAGAGATAACTAAAAAAGTCTTTGGATAGCTGAGGGTCATTGAGGTCCTCAATTTAAGTGATTGGGATTTCTGTTCAGGAAAAGGAAATGGAGAAACAGAAGCTTCTGTACCAGCAAGCCAGACTGCATGATCGTGGTGCTGCAGAGATGGTGCTTCAAACAATCAGTGCCAGCAAAGGTAAAAGACCTATCACTTATAAGTACATAAGATCTCTTTTGGATTATTTTTTCAAGATTTTTTGCTCTAGAAGTTGTTCCTTTTAATTTTGGTGGGTAAACCTTAAAAATGCTGGAGTTTAGGTTAATTTTCCAATAAAACCTCAAAATTTAGATGTTTGTTAGAATTTTATCCAGCAAAAGTTCACTGAAAATAATCACAAGAAACTTTCTTGTGGTATGATGTAGAGATGAATAAAATATGGTATGACGGTCATAGCTGTGCACTGGAAATGTATAAAGACAAAGTGAGGCTCCACAATTACTGGGATTTATGTGTCTGTGGATTTAGAACAAGCTCTGATTTTTTTTTTTTTTCTTGGAGCAAGTTCACCCATGCCAATTTATAGTCTGTTACCCATCCCCAGCTTCATCAATGTCACTGTACATTGTTAAAGGGTTTAACTTGAATTTTTCATTCATCATGTCCCAGCTTTCAGCAGTCATTTTTCCTCTTAATCTACTGTTCTGTACTCTTCCTCTACTGCACTATTACTTAAAGGGCCCTCTCCCCATCTTACTATAGCTACTATACTTAAATTCTTCATTGTTAGTCCTTGAGGTTAGTCCTTGAAGTGTCAAAGGTTCATCTGTGTGGGCATAGGGTTTTAAATTGTGCATCCAGCCTCAGAACCAGCTCCTCCAGGGGGCCATGTTTGTTGAGTAATTTATAGTCTTTGATCTTAATTCATATCTTTCATCTTTTCTTTTGTTATTTATACATCCTGTCTCTCTCTTTATACACTATGTATTCTTAGAGAATCTAAGTCCCACAGTAGATATGGTGAAGGAAAAATGTTTGTATTTGTTTTACATGAGAGATTGTTTAAGTGATTTTTGCGTATAACCTGCCATATAAATTTCTTCATGCTGTGCAGATCTTGGGGCAGGATAAATAAGTACAATAGATTTATCTGTTTTTAAATATGTATTTTTAAATATTGGTTTAATATTTTTAAGGGGAGATGGGTCCAATGGTTGCAGCCACCCTAAAGCTTGGGATTGCCATCTTAAATGGAGGAAATTCTACAGTTCAACAGGTAAATTGTCTGAGGATCAAATGGAATGGGTTATACTATCTATTCTGTGTAGGTTCTTAATTGACATTTATCATAACAGTATCTGAATGCCTTCCAGTAGCACATTAAAGGATGCAACTAACATTTGTTATGTGTTGTTTGTTCTGTCATCCTCTCCCAAGGGGGAGAAGTGTGCGGTAAAGTTCTCCTTCGAGTGCTTGCTCGTGTCCATTCTCAATTTTGGTGTGCACACACCTGCAAGCACGGTCACCGGAACTTTTTTCCCTCAGCAGTATCCATAGACCCAGGCGTGAGTGCCCGCTGGTGTCCCACGTGGATGCCGCAGTATATTAGGACGTCCCAGGTCTGCTGCCGCTCAGTTCCTTCTTTCTGCCTTCAGTGGGTCACTGGAACGTTGTGCTCCAACTTACCTGTTGCCAGCGACTGCGAACCCAGTTTACTGAAGGAATTTGCCCCTAAATACGGGAAGCTCCCCTCCTGGGCGATGTCTAAAGCACCGGGCTTTAAGCCCTGCAAGATACGCTCAAAAGCATTCCCTCTCAGCAATCCGCATGATAGCTGCTTGAAATGCCTGGGAGAGACGCATAGAAAGGAGAAATGCAAAATTTGCAAAGTATTTAAGCCCCGGACGCAGAAAGATAGAGAGAACCGCCTGAAAGTTCTCCTTATGGAGGCAGCCCTGAACCCAGTGGCAGGTGGGGTGGCGACACCTTTGGTGCCGAGCACAGCATCAGCCTGCAGCGCGCAGTCAGCCCTGGTGCTGGGCCCCTCAGTTAAGGACATTTGTAGTGCCAGACAGCCCGCAGCACCAAGCATGCCTGTCACCTCCCCCTCACACGGGGAAACGGCGCAAGGGGCTCAGTTCCCCTATGGGGCCACGTGAGGAAACGCGCCCAAGAGTGGCCATACCGGCTGGGGATCAGAATTTGGAGGCGGAGTTGGTCTGCCAAGAGAATAAGCAGCGCCTGCTGCAGGGAATCACTAAGCTGCCTTTGCCCTGCCCTGCCCCATCTACTCCTGAGGCTCTGCAGGCAGTGGAGGAGTTAATGGCTCTCCCTAGCTCTGTGTCACAGGCAGCGATGGGAGGTGTGGCGGAGGACTCTCGCCTGTGGGCGGCCCCTCCCGGCTCAGAAGGAGAATTATTAAGGTCGTCCCAGCTGACCTGCAGAGACCCAGGCAGCCAAGCCCGTTCAGACTGGCCAGCGGGGCCCCCAGAGCTTTCCCCCACCCACACGCTGTGGAGTTCGCCCCCGGTGCGGGGTTGCAGAACCTGCTCGCCCCGCAGACACAGCACAAAAAGGAGAAGGAAGAGGGCCAGGTCTCCATCCCCCGCTCTCACACAGCCCTTGGCACTGCTGAGTTCACTCCCGCCTCGGGGCTGCAGAACCTGGTCACCTGAGCTGGCAGCCACGAGAACGAAACACAGGAGGCGGGCATCTCCGCCCCCTCCCCCCTCCTCTGCCTCGGCACCGCAGAGTTCGCCTCCAGTTCGGAGCCACAGAACCCAGTTGCCACAGGATCAACAGCGTGGGGGGGAAGCGAGAGAGTACTAAGGGACCCCCACCATCCCATTACGCAGAAGCCTCCAGCAGTACAGACAGTGTGACACCTAGTGCTGATAGTGGAGAACAGTGGAGCAGATCGGGCAACTTCCCCTCTCAGCGTACAGACCCCCATGGTGGCGCCGGGGGTAGGCATAAACGCCGCCATAGAGGGCGCTCCGCCCATGCCCATCACCACACTACCGACAGGGCCCCCTCCCCCGCCCCCCAGCATAGCAGGGAAAGCCCGTATGGGGCATGTATCATACCCACCCTGTTTCACACCCAGTGGATGGGTCAGTGGCCATATTGGGACCAGTCACCCTCCCAAGGCAGGGAGGGGCATCAACAGAGACTTCTGGGGGAAAAGGGGTACCGACACAGGAGCAGTTCGGAGTCATGGGACACGGAGTCTGTGGACCGATCACAGTCCTCGGCTCCTTCGTCTAGAGCATCAGTAGCCCGTTCTGCTCCGGCAGCACCAGATGATTTTAAGTCGTACCAGGACTTGCTTAGGATGGTAGCTGCAAACTTGGATCTTAGAGGAATCCTCTGATGCACTCTTTAACGTCTTAGCCCAAGGTTCCCCAGCTAAGGTCACCCTCCCGGTACATGAGGGGGTAATGAAGATTACCAGGGCCCTCTGGCAGACTCCCTTCTCTATTGCCCCCACCTCGAAATCAGTGGAAAAAAGATATTTTGTCCCAGCTAGGGATATTGAGTATCTGTTCTGACACCCAATCCCTGATTCCCTGGTGGTTAGCTGTGAACCAGAAGGAAGGGCAAAGCCAGCCGGCGTCAATGCCAAAAAACAGAGAACTCAAAAGATTAGACAGTTTTGGGAAAAAGGTCTTATTTTTCAGCAAGCATGCATTTCAGGGTGGCGAACCACCACGCCATCCTTGGTAGATATTATTACAATCTATGGTGTTCTCTTAAGCGCTTCGGGAATCTTCTCCAGCGTGACCACAGGCTGGACCTGGAGACCCTGTTGGAGGAAGGTATCGTGGTGGCTAAGGCTGAGCTCCATATGGCATATGATGCACCAGACCTCGCAGGGCGAACAATGGCATCAGTTGTCTGCTTCTGCCGCTCCTTCTGGCTCCAGGCGTCGGGCCTTTCACAAGAGGTTCAGAATGTAATTCAAGACCTGCCATTTGAAGGGCCGGGCCTTTTTCTCGTCCAAAATGGACGACAAGCTACATGGCCTTAAGGACTCAAAAGCAACGCTAAGGTCGCTGGGCATCCACGCTCCCCAGACGCCTAGATGCCTATTCAGAGCCCAGTCATCACACCACTACAGACCTCAATCACAGAAGTTCCCCAGCCATAGACAGAGGGACAGGTATCGCCAACAAGCTGGGAAGCGCGGCTTTTCAGGAACAGGAGTGAGGAGTGATGGGCTCAGGCGCCAATAAACGCTCCTTTGGAGGACTCGCTGCAGAGCGCAGAACCAGTTTCCCCCTTGGGTTCATCGCTCCCATTTTTGGACCGTCTTGCTCATTTCTTTCCTCAGTGGGCACAGATTACCTCAGATCAGTGGGTGTTGGACACCATCGCCAAAAGGTACTCTGTCAAGTTTTCCTCGATCCCCTCTCCCTGCCTGCCTGCGTTCCGAACAAGGGACCTGGACCACAAACAATTTCTCGGCAGGAAAGTGGACACACTCCTTGCCTTCGGGGTAGTGGCACGGGTCCCACGAGAGGAGAAGGGAAAGGGCTTCTGCTCCCGTTATTTTTTGATATCAAAAGCCAACAGAAACCTGAAGGCCAGACTCAACTTGAGGGCTCTCAACAAGTTTATTCCCAAGAGGAAGTTTCGTATGGTGTCCCTCTTACATCATTCCCTCCTTGACCCTGGGAGACTGGTTCGCCGCTCTCAACCTGAAAGATGCGTTTTTCCATATTTTGATCCGCCCCGCCCACAGGAAATACCTGCGCTTCATGGTAGGGAACCAACACTACCAGTTTACGGCCCTCCCGTTTGGCCTTTCTGCGGTGCCCAGGGTTTTCACCAAATGTACGGCAGTGGTGGCCGCCTCTGTACGATGAAAGGGGGTTCATGTATTCCCTTACTTGGATGACTGGCTCCTGAAGGGCAGATCCTGGAGCTGGGTACGGCGAAGCATCACAATAACCCTGCAAATGTGCTCCAGTTTGGGGCTGCGGATAAACAAGAAAAAGTCCACGCTAGTGCCAGTTCAAAGAATAGACTTCATAGGTGCTACGCTAGACTCGCGGGTGGCCAGGACTTTTCTCCCACAGGACAGGTTCAAGACCATGGTGGAGCTAGTGTCAGTGTTGCAAAAGTACCCCCAGTACTATGGTCCGGCAGTGCCTTCAATTGTTAGGCCATATGGCAGCATTTACGCAGGTGGTTCCCCTAGCCCGGCTAAAGATGTGGGCCTTCCAGCTATGGTTGGCAAGCACTTACACGCCAGCTGTACACACCTTAGACAAGGTACGTATTCCCCTCCGGGCCTTGCAGAGCCTCCTTTGGTGGCAGAGTCCATGTACAATGTTGAAGGGGGTTCCATTTGCGCTGGAAGAGCCAGTAATGACTCTAACATCGGACACCTTGGACTTAGGGTGGGGGGCTCACCTAAGCACAGGAGACCAGACGCAAGGTCTTTGGTCTCCCGAGGACGGGTCGCTCCATATCAATGCAAAGGAATTGAGGGCAATCCGGCTGGCTTGCAAAGCCTTCCTACACCACATCAAGGGGAAGGTCATCAGAGTTCTAACAGACAATGTAGTGGCAATATGTTACGTGAACAAGCAGGGAGGGACCAGATCCCGGGCACTCTGCAGGGAGGCAGTGAGCTTATGGAACCTGGCAATAGAAAACAATTTCCAGCTGATGGCTCACCACCTTCCTGGGGTCAGGAACTCCCAGGCAGACAAACTCAGTCGGAGGTTCCTACCCCTCCATGACTGGTCGCTCCATCCCGAGGTAGCGGACATGCTTTTCCAGAAGTGGGGTATCCCCAATTGGACCTCTTTTCCAGGAGCTGGAACAAAAAGTGCCCCCAGTTTTGCGCTCTAGGGGGCAGGGAGCCAGGGTCATTGTCAGATGCATTCCTCTGGTCCTGGTCAGGGGGTCTACTGTATGCATTTCCCCCAACACCACTCCTGCTGAGGGTTGTACTGAAGGTACAAAGAGACAAAGCAGACTTGATCTTAGTGGCACCAGCATGGCCCTGCGAACCATGGTTCTCCATGCTGCTGGAGATGCTCATAGCACCCACATGGATACTCCCCAGATGACCGGACCTGCTCTCACAGGATCATGGCAGGTTGCTTCACCCGGACCTCAGCTCACTTCATCTAACAGCGTGGAGGCTCCATGGCTGAATGAAGAAGAGAGGGCCTGCTTCACTTCAGGTCCAGACAGTCCTCCTAGGCAGCAGGAAGCCTTCCATGCGGTGCTCTTACGCTGCTAAATGGAAACGCTTTGTGACATGGGCTCAGGCTCGGGGCATATCCCCCACCACGGCCACGGTCCAGGTCGTTTTGGACTATCTTTGCCATCTCAATGCCCAAGGTCTCTCCCTCTCATCTCTTAGAGTGCACCTGGCTGCCATTTCAGCCTTTAGACAGCCGGTTCAGGGAACGCCGATTTTCTCTCACCCGTTGGTGTCGTGCTTCCTTAAGGGGATTGAGCACCTATTCCCGCAGTCCAGGCCCCCGCCACCACCCTGGGATTTAAATCTGGTTCTTGAAGGCCTGACAAGAGCTCCGTTCGAGCCAATGGCCTCACGTCCTTTCCTTATACTTTCATGGAAGGTTGCACTACCAGTGGCAGTAACCTCGGCTAGGAGGGTGTCCGAGCTAAGGGCTCTATTCTTGGACCCCGCATACACTATATTCTTTAAGGACAAAGTTGTGATGGAGACCCCAGACAAGCCACCTGGATCCCCTCTGTCGACAGCCAGTCAGGTCTCTGCCACAGTGGAGTCTCCTCCCGTCCAGCACCTCGGGTCTCCACGCTCCATGCAGCCAGCCCCCAACTCCAGGCTCAGAGGGTCAGATCCTTGCTCTGTCTGGTCTCCCTTGGAGGTGATTTCCTCCCCCCAGGAGGGTCCCAATCGTCCCAATCAGCAGCGACTCTCAGCCAGTGTGGCAATCAGAGGGTTTATTAGCAAACCAGTTCATACAGCAGCAAGGACAGTTGGTATCAGCATCCTCAGAACAACCAGAAGTGAAACCCCCAGGGGATTAGGGCTACACCCCAGGGCAGGGTCCTGTCTCTTGGACCCCCATTTTCCCTCTTCTCCCTCCTTCCCCCCCGGTCCTTTGTTCCCCTCCTAGCTCTGCCCACCTCTCCGCCCCCTGACCCAACCAGTTGAATCCAGTGTGACCAGCGGGGGGTCCCAGGTACAGGCTCCCTGAACACTACCCCCCTGCCCCCTAGTGGCTCTACCTCATATCACGCACCTGTGTCCTATCACCTAACTAGCAAAGATAGAGGATCAACACCCGTGTCTTCCCTGACTAATCTAGCAGAGGGTTCCCACTTCTCCACACAAAGTACAGCTCAGGCCTCACCCGGCCTTCATCCCGAAGGTGGTATCATCATTCCATTGCAGCCAAGATGTTTTTCTCCCAACTCTCTTCCCTAAACCCCATAGGTCCAGGGAGGAGAGGAGATGGCACACATTGGACGTGCATAGAGCCCTAGCCTTTTATCTAGAACATACGAGCTCATTTAGAAAATCCACACGAGTGTTTGTGGCAGTGGCAGACAGGCTAAAAGGGCAACCAGTGTCCTCTGAGCATATTTTCTCCTGGATCATGGAGTGTATCAAGTTCTGTTACAAGCAAGCAAATACTCCCTTGCCGGGCCAGATTTTAGCACACTCTACTAGGGCCCAGGCATTCTCCACCACTTTCTTGGCTAATGTCCCGCTCCCGGATATCTGCCGGGCAGCGACATGGTCTTCAGTCCACACTTTCACAAACCACTATGCACTGGTTCAACAGGCACGGGACAATGCGAAAGTTGAAAGAGCAGTTTTACAATCCACTCAGCAGCAACTGTGCCCACCTTCTTTGATACAGCTTGGGAATCACCAAAATTGAGAATGGACATGAGCAAGCACTCAAAGGGGAAAGATGGTTGCTTACCTGTAACTGTCGTTCTCTGAGAGGTGTTGCTCGTGTCCATTATACTCCCATCTGCCATCCCCACTTCAGAGCTTCCAGAAAGAAGGGACTGAGCAGCAGCAGACCCAGGACATCCTAATATGCTGCAGCATCCATGTGGGACACCAGGGGGCTCTCACGCCCGGGTCTACAGATACTGCTGAGGGGAAAAAAGTTCCGGTGACTGTGCTTGGAGGTGTGCGCACACCAAAATTGAGAATGGACACGAGCAACACCTCTCGGAGAATGACAGTTACAGGTAAGCAACTGTCTTTTCTTGTTTTGGTGGGGATTTTTGTTTGTTTTTTCAAATATACACATTGTTGTGTGTTTTTGTGAAAGCGGGCAACATCAAAGAATAGCAGTTAACATTTAGAATGAAAGATGATCAAGTTTCCTTAGTTCTTTGAGGAGTTAAACCATAGTCTGACATCACCCCCGTCAAGACAGTTGAGCTTTAGCCACACAGATTTACTCTACCCATGTTATGTAGTGCTTCATTGTAGCAAAGGTATGCAGCTGTCAACAACAGTCTTCATCCCAGATCTTAAGGTTGTCTTAGATAATCTGGGCCAAGGGCATGGAGGACATGCTGAAGATAGAACCAGGACCTTAAATCTGATTTGAAATTCTATGAAAAGGCAGTATAGAAAGTGAAAGACAGGTTTTACTAGGCTCCTGATAGCCAGTGTTGTTGAGGAAATGTACTGCAATGTTCTGTATTAGTTGGAGTTTCCAAAACACAAAAGGGTTCATGCCCAGTTATGTCACATTGCTGTAGTCCAACTGAGAGATGATGACAGCGTGAATAACTGAGGCAACGTTACTGCCTGCCAGGATGGAACAGCATCTTCTGGTGAACCCAAAGTAGGTAGAAAGTGGTACATGTGAATACTATTATGTGTGAGCCTGGCATCAGGGAGGAATCCAAGAGCATGGCTAAACTTACTCATGAATTGGAAGTTTGATGCTGCGTTGTATTTGACTGGAATAATTTATTGAGAGTGGATTTCTTCAGTGTTGGCCAGACTATCCAAATTACCATTTCCTCTAAAAGAGATATAACACTAACACAAGGATTTCAATTTCTAATTTTATATGATAAAACTAATGAAAGCATCACAGAGAACTTAATGGCCTAATGAATGTAACTTTGAATCATAATTTCACAAGAAATGAGACATTGTTAGCATTAATTTAATAGGTGATTAAATTTTGGCTTTAAATATAGAAGGGTACTTTTAAAAGCAGTATTGGCTTGGGGCCAGGACTGTAATATTTCAGTTTTTATTCAAACCAAAGGGTGTTATTTTTTATATTTTGATTCTTTTTGGCTCTGAACTTCATGGCTCCTTTAGGTTTGCCTGGTTTGATTCACTACTATATTGTTGCTGTTATAGCAGGTTTCTTTCCAGGTATTCCAGTTGATTTAGTGGAGTTACCCCCGGGGCGGGGGGAGACACACACACACAACCTGCAGCAGTGGTGTGGCTGTGATCAACACCTAGTTAGCCTGTCTTCTGCAAAGTAGTCAAATACATAATTCTAACCCCCTCACCTGCTCCCCCCTAACAAATAAAGTCAGCTAACCAAACAATTTTGAGCTTTTCTCTTTCTCTTTCTGCTTCCTAAAACCCCCTCAATGCTTTCTGTTCTGCCACTCCACCACTGGCACACTGCTCCTGTTGAAAATGAGTGAGCAGCCATTATCTGCATGGCCCTCTCCCTTGCTGCTTCCATCTCCTTTTTGACCCCTCGTAAACTCCTCCTGTTTCCTTTTTTAATCCCATCTTGCTAGGCCAGAAGTCTCTCTGCTCTGCTTTCCTCTTCAGTCCCAGGCATCTGCTGCTGCCTCCTTGAAATCACGGGCTGGCAAGCTCCTCACTCCCTCACCTGCAGCTTTCTTCTGTTTGGGTCCCTGGTGTTGCTCCTGAGATGGGAAAGAGATCCAAACTGGCAGTGCACATATATTCATACTGTCTGGGTCTAAAGCTCTGTAGCTGTGAATAGGATTTAATAAGTAGCCTGTGAGCATGCATCACTCAGAGCACTGCTCTATAGTTAGATCTAGAAGAACTTCATTACAAGAAAATTAAAGTTACAGAATCAAACTCTCAGAAGTTAAGCAATGACAGAATAGATTACCTTTGGGGGAAAAAAGCTATTTTAATAACATAACAAGTTCATCCTGAGGAACCATACTGTGCCTCAATATGGATTGTCATCTGAGTTTGGATGTTCAGAACCACAGCAGAGTCCTTATCACTTGAGCTAACACAGTGATCTACAGGAGTAGAATTTGTTATCTTCTGTGTGGCCCAGCCAGTAGAGGGGATTAGAGAGATACTCTTAGATAGTGGGTATGGCACACATCTACCAATCTACACATAGTAGCAGTAAGAGAAAGGCGCATGTGCAGTGCAGACAAAATCTACATGATTTAACTATCATTCTATAAGTTTCTACTGAGTAGATGCTTATAATTTCACTAAATTTGGTTAAATTTTCACATGGATGGCAAAATAAGCATCCCTGATTCTTCTGCGACCCTGCTGCCAAATTTCAAGTCTCTCTGCTCCCTGGAATGCAGGTGCAGGGGGTTCTCAAAGCAACAGTGGTAAAGCCTTGTTTTGTCAGTATAGCAAAGCCTCCTTCATTCTTGGACATGCTGAACTATTCATGTTTGGCAAAGTTATAAACTGAAAAGTGTCTGATAAAGTAAAGTGTTCTGCAGCTTTAATGCTGTAGAGTTTTAAAGGAGATTATAATCCAATAAGGAGAACAGCATATTCAGAGCTGTACAAGAAGTCTTTATTGAAAAAGAACTGAGAGAGAGAGAGGAGACAAACAGGTTTTCCTAGCACCTAAAGGACTCTCCCATTTATCACTATGGCAACCCCAATGACCCTAGGTAGTCCAAAACACCACATATTCCTCCCCCTCTAATGAACACCCCCTCTCCAGAATAAAGCCCTCCCCCCCCCCAGAAAGAATAAGAACTAACTAGGAGATGAGGGTAGACTGCCCCATCTGCGGCAAATCCCCGGGGAATTATTCTGCCCCATAAAGAGGGGGTCACCACTAGCTAAAGATCCAGCCGATTAGGAGGCCTTCTGTTATGAGGTGGATTACGGTGAACTTCTGGTGTGCCCACCCCACAAGGTGGTGTTGGTGGTGGTGGGATCACAGGTACTGGGGAAGTAGCCGGAACCGCAGAGGATGTTGTGTCCGGTTGGTCCAGGGAGGCTGAAGGCATTGAAGGGGTGGCTGGAGCAGGAGAGCCAGAAATAGTAGTTTCATGCTCTGATGTTGTATCATCAGTAAGGGTGGAGTCAGATATGTCTGCTGGAGATGCATCTTCTGGGTGGATATGACGGAGAAGCAGCTGATCTACATGCCGTCGCCAAACTAGGCCACTCGCTGTCTGGACAGAGTAGGAAACAGGTCCTGTCTGGGCAATGACTGTTGCTGGGACCCATTTAGCTCCTGAAGCATAGTTTTGTGCAAGAACTGGCTGTCCAATACTGAAGGTGCGGCCCTTTGTTCTTGGTGAATGTCTGCTGACCTGGTCCTGCTGTTGGCGTTGAACCACTTGCCATGTGTCTCGTGGTTTCAACAAATCAAAGCAAGAGCGCAACTGCCGTCCCATCATAAGAAAAGCTGGAGATGCTTTAGTTGTAGCCTGTGGAGTGTTTCTGTAGGACAACAAGAAGTTGTCCAGACGCTTATGAAGATGTGAACGTTCCTTTGCAGATTTTAGAGCTTGCTTCATAGTCTGTACAAACCTTTCAACAAGTCCATTGGTGGAAGGATGATACGGTACTGACCTGATGTGATGTATTCCATTGGCCTTCATAAAAGTTTCAAAATCCTGAGAAACGAATTGTGGTCCATTGTCACTCACCAGCTGTTCTGGAAGACCGTAACGACTAAAAAAGCCACGCAGGGTCTGAATAGTGGCTTCCGTAGTAGTGGACTGCATTACCGAGACTTCTAGCCATTTTGAATGGGCATCCACAGCAATTAAAAACATACATCCTTCAAATGGGCCAGTAAAATCAACATGGATATGTTGCCATGGCCTTTTGGGCCAATCCCATGGGTGAAGAGGTGCCAACTGAGGTGCATTCCAGACGCTCTGGCATGAGGTACAAGCTCTAGCTGTTTCTTCAATGGCCTTGTCTAAGCCTGGCCACCAGAAATAGCTCCGTGCCATTTCTTTCATGCACACTATGCCACAGTGACTTGAATGGAGCTGTTCCAACAAACGAGGTCTTAATGAAGGTGGGATAATGACACGCATACCCCACAACAAATACCTGGATTGGGTTGATAACTCTGTCCTCCTAGACACATAGGGGTGGAGGTCAGGAGAGACCCGAGAGTCAGGTAAGAACGTGCCATGCATCACGAAATCCATAACTCGTGAGAGTACTGGGTCAACCCGTGTTGCTTTCTTCACTTGAGAAGCCGTGACAGGTGCGTTTTCCACCTGTTCAAAGTAAAAGATTCCTTCCTGGCCCTGATCCTGATGGTGTGCCAGTAAGGGTAGCCTTGAAAGGCCATCAGCATTGCAATGCAAAGAGGATTGCCTGTACTTGATTTCATATGTGTATCCAGAAAGTATCAATGCCCATCGTTGCATCCGACTAGCAGCCAAATGTGGGATGCCTGTGTGTGGCCCCAAAATTGATGTCAGGGGTCGATGGTCAGTGAGAAGTGTAAACTTCTTTCCTCACAGGTACTGGTGAAATTTCCGAACACCGAAAACAATGCACAGTGTTTCACGTTCAATTTGGGCATAATTAGTTTCTGCCTTAGTCAAGGAGCATGAAGCAAAAGCAGTCGGCCTCTCTTCACCAGAAGGCATAATATGTGACAATACAGCCCCAACTCCATAAGGGGAGGCATCACAAGCCAACTGTAGGGGCAAGGATGGGTCAAAATGTGTCAGAACCTTAGAGTTTACCAGTGAGCATTTAGCTTCATTAAATGCAACATCACAGGCTTCAGTCTTTTCGGCCCCAGAAGCTCATGTAGGGGTTTCAGGAACATCACAGGCTTCAGCCTTTTTCGGCCCCAGAAGCTCATGTAGGGGTTTCAGGAACATCGCTAATTGTGGAATAAACTTGCCATAATAGTTTAATAAGCCTAAAAAAGAGCGAAGTTGGCTCTTACGTTCTGAGGTAGCGGAGCATCCACAATAGCCTTAACCTTGGCTGGAGACTTACGGAGACCATCAGAATATTCAGCTGAGGGCTGGAAAAACTTACATTTGTCTCTGTGAACACGTAGACCATACTCTTCCGGTCTTTGCAGAGTAGCTTCCAAGTTTGTAAGGTGTTCCTCCTCATTTTTGCCCGTGACCAGGATGTCATCCAGATAGCACTGTACTCCTGATAAACCACTCAAAATCTGATCCATTGCCCTTTGGAACAAAGCTGGGGCTGAAGTAATGCTGAAAGGTAAACGACAGTATCTGTACAACCCCGTATGTGTTATGATTGTCAACAATTCTTGAGATTCTTCTTCAACATGCATCTGTAAGT
>ML681972.1:20521384-20595361 GCA_007922195.1 Podocnemis expansa | reverse complement strand
AACTAGGAGATGAGGGTAGACTGCCCCATCTGCGGCAAATCCCCGGGGAATTATTCTGCCCCATAAAGAGGGGGTCACCACTAGCTAAAGATCCAGCCGATTAGGAGGCCTTCTGTTATGAGGTGGATTACGGTGAACTTCTGGTGTGCCCACCCCACAAGGTGGTGTTGGTGGTGGTGGGATCACAGGTACTGGGGAAGTAGCCGGAACCGCAGAGGATGTTGTGTCCGGTTGGTCCAGGGAGGCTGAAGGCATTGAAGGGGTGGCTGGAGCAGGAGAGCCAGAAATAGTAGTTTCATGCTCTGATGTTGTATCATCAGTAAGGGTGGAGTCAGATATGTCTGCTGGAGATGCATCTTCTGGGTGGATATGACGGAGAAGCAGCTGATCTACATGCCGTCGCCAAACTAGGCCACTCGCTGTCTGGACAGAGTAGGAAACAGGTCCTGTCTGGGCAATGACTGTTGCTGGGACCCATTTAGCTCCTGAAGCATAGTTTTGTGCAAGAACTGGCTGTCCAATACTGAAGGTGCGGCCCTTTGTTCTTGGTGAATGTCTGCTGACCTGGTCCTGCTGTTGGCGTTGAACCACTTGCCATGTGTCTCGTGGTTTCAACAAATCAAAGCAAGAGCGCAACTGCCGTCCCATCATAAGAAAAGCTGGAGATGCTTTAGTTGTAGCCTGTGGAGTGTTTCTGTAGGACAACAAGAAGTTGTCCAGACGCTTATGAAGATGTGAACGTTCCTTTGCAGATTTTAGAGCTTGCTTCATAGTCTGTACAAACCTTTCAACAAGTCCATTGGTGGAAGGATGATACGGTACTGACCTGATGTGATGTATTCCATTGGCCTTCATAAAAGTTTCAAAATCCTGAGAAACGAATTGTGGTCCATTGTCACTCACCAGCTGTTCTGGAAGACCGTAACGACTAAAAAAGCCACGCAGGGTCTGAATAGTGGCTTCCGTAGTAGTGGACTGCATTACCGAGACTTCTAGCCATTTTGAATGGGCATCCACAGCAATTAAAAACATACATCCTTCAAATGGGCCAGTAAAATCAACATGGATATGTTGCCATGGCCTTTTGGGCCAATCCCATGGGTGAAGAGGTGCCAACTGAGGTGCATTCCAGACGCTCTGGCATGAGGTACAAGCTCTAGCTGTTTCTTCAATGGCCTTGTCTAAGCCTGGCCACCAGAAATAGCTCCGTGCCATTTCTTTCATGCACACTATGCCACAGTGACTTGAATGGAGCTGTTCCAACAAACGAGGTCTTAATGAAGGTGGGATAATGACACGCATACCCCACAACAAATACCTGGATTGGGTTGATAACTCTGTCCTCCTAGACACATAGGGGTGGAGGTCAGGAGAGACCCGAGAGTCAGGTAAGAACGTGCCATGCATCACGAAATCCATAACTCGTGAGAGTACTGGGTCAACCCGTGTTGCTTTCTTCACTTGAGAAGCCGTGACAGGTGCGTTTTCCACCTGTTCAAAGTAAAAGATTCCTTCCTGGCCCTGATCCTGATGGTGTGCCAGTAAGGGTAGCCTTGAAAGGCCATCAGCATTGCAATGCAAAGAGGATTGCCTGTACTTGATTTCATATGTGTATCCAGAAAGTATCAATGCCCATCGTTGCATCCGACTAGCAGCCAAATGTGGGATGCCTGTGTGTGGCCCCAAAATTGATGTCAGGGGTCGATGGTCAGTGAGAAGTGTAAACTTCTTTCCTCACAGGTACTGGTGAAATTTCCGAACACCGAAAACAATGCACAGTGTTTCACGTTCAATTTGGGCATAATTAGTTTCTGCCTTAGTCAAGGAGCATGAAGCAAAAGCAGTCGGCCTCTCTTCACCAGAAGGCATAATATGTGACAATACAGCCCCAACTCCATAAGGGGAGGCATCACAAGCCAACTGTAGGGGCAAGGATGGGTCAAAATGTGTCAGAACCTTAGAGTTTACCAGTGAGCATTTAGCTTCATTAAATGCAACATCACAGGCTTCAGTCTTTTCGGCCCCAGAAGCTCATGTAGGGGTTTCAGGAACATCACAGGCTTCAGCCTTTTTCGGCCCCAGAAGCTCATGTAGGGGTTTCAGGAACATCGCTAATTGTGGAATAAACTTGCCATAATAGTTTAATAAGCCTAAAAAAGAGCGAAGTTGGCTCTTACGTTCTGAGGTAGCGGAGCATCCACAATAGCCTTAACCTTGGCTGGAGACTTACGGAGACCATCAGAATATTCAGCTGAGGGCTGGAAAAACTTACATTTGTCTCTGTGAACACGTAGACCATACTCTTCCGGTCTTTGCAGAGTAGCTTCCAAGTTTGTAAGGTGTTCCTCCTCATTTTTGCCCGTGACCAGGATGTCATCCAGATAGCACTGTACTCCTGATAAACCACTCAAAATCTGATCCATTGCCCTTTGGAACAAAGCTGGGGCTGAAGTAATGCTGAAAGGTAAACGACAGTATCTGTACAACCCCGTATGTGTTATGATTGTCAACAATTCTTGAGATTCTTCTTCAACATGCATCTGTAAGTACGCTTGATTCAAGTCAATCTTGCTAAATTTTTGTCCTCCAGCCAAACCTGCAAAGATGTCCTCAATGCGGGGAAGAGGATATTGTTCTGCACATAACACTGGGTTGACAGTGACCTTGAAATCTCCACAAATCCGAATGGAGCCATCCTTCTTCACTATTGGGACAATGGGTGTTGCCCACTGGCTGTGGGTAACTGGCACCAAGACTCCCTCTTTGACTAACTGCTCCAAGTTTTCTTCCACCTGGGTCTGATGGCAAATGGCACCATCCTGGCCTTCAAACATTTTGGTTGGCAATCAGGCTTTATATTTAATTTCACAGTGATTCCCTTCATACTGCCTAAGTCTTCACCGAAAACAGCAGCATGTTTCGTTAGTACCGCTGTTAGATTCATTTCTTCTTTAGTCAATTGATGCACTTGTGACCAATCGAGTTGGATTTTCCTGATCCAAGATCTTCCCATTAGGGCTGGGTAATTCCCCTTTACCACAAACAGTGGCAGCTTTATGGTCTGTCCATTGAGTTCTACTTTCACATCAATAGTACCCAACAGGGGAACAGTCTCTCCAGTATATGTCTTCAAAACGACTACTGTCGGCTTAAGTGGCAGATGTCTAAAGTCCTTCTCATACACAATGTTAGAAACTAATGAAACTGCTGCTCCAGTGTCCAGTTCCATGCGTGTAGGTTTGCCTTCCAACACAGGTGTTACCCAGACTTTACGTGGGTCAGCTGTTATAGACAAAACATGGAGGGAATCTTCATCTTCCATTTGGGTGTCACTATGATCACCTGTATTCTGCTCTACTGCATGCAGAATTTCCCTCTTAGTCCGCCAAACCAACGACCCATTTTTCTCAGGTCTTCCTCTTCTGTTTGGCTCATCCTTCCTTTGTTTTCAGTCACGTTCAATTTGCCCTCTCTTACCGCATTGTCGACACAGTAGTTCCTTAAACCAGCACTCAGATGCGAGGTGGTCCTGCTTCCCACACCGGTAACATTCTTGTCTCCCCAGTGCCCTGGGGGCAGGTTGTAGGGATACTTTATGGACACTGACCCCGATCTGTTGCATGTCTTGGGTGATGCGTTCCATGGAGACTGCAATTTCCACAGCCTTCTGCAAGGTGAGTTGACCTTCAGTCTATAGGCGTTTTCGTGTTGATTCACTGTGCAGGCCACACACCAGCCTGTCACACAGCATTTCCTCTAACATGTTCTTGAAGTCACAGTGTGCTGCCAGCTTCCGCAGAGCTGCTACAAATTGTACAACTGATTCACCTTCCTCTTGGTTCCTTTGGTAGAACCTATACCTCTCGGCAGTTACTAGTGGCTTTGGGGAAAAATGTGCTCCCAGAACTTCCACTAGGTCCCCATAAGGTTTCTGCTCTGGCTTCTCCGGATAAAGCAAATCACATAGCAAATTATAAGTCTTAACTCCAATGACTGTTAGAAAAACTGGTACCTTCTTCTCATCAGTTATGTTGTTTGCTATTACAAAATTTTGAAATCGGGCTGTATATGTCTTCCAGGAAGCTGCCGAATGATCATATGCTTCAAAGGTTGTAGTAAGTAAAGCCATGATACTCTCTTGTGGTTATTGTTTGTCTCTTCTCTTAACAGCAGGCCGATCAGCTTTCAGAATAGCCAGCTAGCCCTTAGGCAAACAGATCAGCTTTCACAGCTACAACCCAACCCCCATGCAAGCAGTAAAATAAAGTTTTGCTTCTTACATTGTATTCTGGTTTTCCAGAGTTGCCAGGATTTGTTGAGGATAGCCACTCCATCACATATCCCATCCTTTGTCGCCAGATGTAGAGTTTTAAGGGAGATTATAATCCAATAAGGAGGACAGTATATTCAGAGCTGTATAAGAAGTCTTTATTGAAAGAGAACTGAGAGAGAGAGAGAGAGAGGAGACAGACAGGTTTTCCAGCACCTAAACGACTTTCCTATTTATCACTATGGCAACCCCAGTGACCCTAGGTAGTCCAAAACACCACAAATGCACCACCTATAATAAATGTGCTGAGCAATAATAGGTCCACAAAGGGTTGTCAGGTGAACCTGCTGATGCTTTTATGACTTATGAGTGGAGGGGTGATAGTGTAGCAAGAAGGAGTGGGGGACAGTAATGTAGCAGTGGGAAGATTGGTTAGAGAGGGATGTGAACAATGACAAATGCAACTGTTCTTGGTGACAACTCAGGGTGACTGAGCTGAGTTTTCAGGGTTATGTCTATGTGTAATTGGGTCTATCTGAGAGGTAACCACATTTTCAGTGGAAACTGGAGCCTAGACTTCTGTCAGCTGTACCTCCTTCCCTGATTGCACTATGTAGTGTTGTGCTGAAAGGGCTGAATAGTGCCAGCCTTTCCTTCCCTGGCCCCACCTAAACTTAGTTATTTTCTCCATTGTGCTGCTGTAGAGAAAGGGAGGGATTGACTACAAAGAGTGATGGAGGTGAGGGGACTAGTCCCCTTAGCTCCTTCTTAGCAGCTGCCATGGAGAGTGAAGTAATATGGGAAATGAATCAAGGCCAAAATTACAATTCTATTCAGAGTCTCTCATCTGTATGTAGTGATAGGAGTGACTGAAAATACCTGTGGGTACCCTAAAAATACATACTTTACACAATTCCCTTGTGATGTCACTGTAAAAGCCGCCTCCTGGATGCTAGTTCTTCTGAAAATGACACAGCATGGGGTCACTGTGACATTCTAGGGGTACAATCCTATCGTGAGTAGCTGTGTCAGCCCTGCCCTGTAACCTTAAGTGCCTTACAATGCCTTGCTGAAGGAACTCCCACTTGAATTGCTCACAGATGCCTTCCAGCATACAAGTCACGCCTTGAGTATCTGTGTGCAGCTGCACCCTGCCAGCTACACTTGGATTTCACTCTGGCTCTCACCAGTCTCAGTTATATTGCTGGCTGACCTGCTACTCACTCTGAGTCTTAGCTTTCCCCCCTGAAATGTATGCATTCCTAAGTACATTCCGTCCCAGTCATTCAATTTGAATTTGTGACATTGCAATATCATTCCGGTAAATTATTTTTTTCATAGGAGACATCCTGTCAAACTGTCACCACCATAATATTAGAGATTTTTTCAAATATTAAAAAATAATAATTTCTCCTTCTCTCTTCCCTTCTAGCTTGTTAGGAAAAATAGATTAATTTGTAGTTTGTATGTGTGCATGAGTAGAATGGTCCAGCAGAAATCTAGTTCTGAATGTTCTGAGCTTAGTGATAATTTTTATTTCCTATAAATCTGTAAAGATTGTCCAAATCATTGTGGCATCCTCTTCTGAAAGATTTGATACGTAACAAAAAAAACCAAAAACCTGACCTATTGTACCAAGATTTTTGCCAGCTGGTCTGTTTTTGTCGAATTTATAAATTCCATCATAATTATTTTTCAAGACTGCCTAATCAGTATGGAATGACAGATGGTATAAATGTTAATTCATTGGATATGTGGTTTGTTTGCTGTAGAAAATGCTTGACTATCTCAAGGACAAAAAGGATGTGGGCTTCTTTCAGAGCCTTGCTGGTCTTATGCAGTCATGCAGGTAAGAAAATACGCATCATAATAAATCTATTTTTCCTTATCTATATTTATTTCTACAAAATTTGTAATATCAGTTAGAATAATTACCTGATGAAACAGCAAGGGTAAATGTGCCAGGGATGTGCACACATGCATTTGCAGGATATATTTTTTCTTTCAGTTTCCTAGAATTTCAATAATGAAAAATAAATAAACCAGTATCTCAAAGCAATACTTGGGTCTTTATAAATAACAAACAAGAAAAACCAAACCCCAATTAAACTAAATGCCCAGAGAAGCACCCACCCCGACAGCAACTGGAAAATCAAAAAGGTGGAAACTGAAATGACCACAGAAAGTCTTTGCTTATAAACCTTGGACATAGCCACACTAGGATTCCCAAGGGGTCTTGCTAATCTCCAGCTTTCAGGCAGATTTACATTGTTGTCTTGTATTTCTACCCCCACTTGTGAGCTCTACCACTAATTAGATGGCTTTTTACCTTGCAAGCTGACCTGACTTACTCCATAAGTTCAAGTTCTAAAGGGGTAGCCTTGTTATTCTAGTTCAACAAAACAAAAAGGGAATCTGGTGGCACTTTTAAAGACTAACAAACTTATTTATCTTATGAGCTTCAGCAGAAGAAAATCCCACTTCTCCAGACACTTGATGATAGAGAACTTACAGAACGGGAGATCCCGTTCTGTAAGTTCCCCCATCTTCAAGTGCCTGACGAAGCGGGATTTTGTCCCATGAAAGTGCATGCAATAAATAAATTTTAGTCTTTAAAAGTGCCAACAGACTCCTTGTTTTCTATAATTTCAGTGTACCTGATACCGCCACCCTTGCAACAAATAGTGCCTTGTTCCCAGAGCTGTACCATTGATGTTTACAGGCTGTGAAAGCATTTTAAAATGTCTCTTAACTATTTCCCAGCCCAGTTTCCAGTCTACAGAGCTTGGGTTTTCGGCTGCATCTGGATATCTGTGCAAAGAATACACTTCATCTGTGATGTGCAAAGGACTTAATTTGATTTGCGAGTGAAATTTCAAGTAATGGGTCTGACATCAAAGTGACATGATTTGGTTCTTGTCCACCTTAGCTGTGACCTCCCTCCTCACATGATGACGTGACATTTGTAACTGACTGATGTGTCCAAGATAACACCTGTGATGGAGCCTGACTCTGGGACTCACATATCCCCATCTTTCAATACAGTCCAAATTTGAATACCTTCAAGGAGCACTACAAGGGTCATTTACCCATGAATTCTAGGGAGGCCTGGGTTAATAGACCTTTTGAAGGAAAGGAAATGAATTTTAGTCATTTGTTTTGCAGTGGACAGGAAGTTGTTCCAAACCTTTTTTTGCAGGTTTCTGTTTCTGGATGTGTTTGTAATAAGAATGCAGTGCATAAATAAAGACAATAAATGTATAGAGAGATTTGTGTAGAAAACTCAAACTGAGCCCAGTTGAGTGCTGTGTTAGGACTTCTTTGTTTCATGTTGGTTAAAAAACAAACAAACAAACAAAAAACATCCCTAAGCCTGGCTTATTGGGTGGCTGAGGGATTCTCTCCCGTATCATCTGATTCATGACAGATGTCCTAGGAGTTATTTTTCTTCCTAAAGAAAAATAGTTTTTAATAAAAGTGGAATAGTTGGGAATGATGGTGATGGTTATGATGTATTTTTAAAAATATAAAGATTGATTTGGGGGAAAAAAGTGTTAGAAAGTTACAACCCATCTTGGATTGCAGACCACCATTTTTGTTTTGTTATCCAAAGAAGAGAATAGTTGTTACAGCAAGGTAGGTAAGCCATGAAAAAGGTGTACAGACTGATAACTGGAGCCATAAGATTCCTTCTTTTATGTGGCTCACAGTAAAGGGAGTGTGTGAAGTAGGGCACAGTGACTTAAACCCAGAGAAGGCAGGACATGGAGCCAAAATGGCATTAATTCTCTGTTCCACAAACCCATAGAATTCCATTGGCACTTTTTGCACCCTAGAGCTAAGCAACAGCTGGTGAGTAGCTCCTCTGCCTTGAATAGTTCTAAATGGATAGCCATGTTAGTTTATTTCAGCAAAAGAAACAAGGAGTCCTGTGGCACTTTTAAAGACTAACTAATGTATTTATCACATGAGCTTTTGTGGGAAAAAACAAATTGGGATTCTCTCCATAAAAGCTCATGCGAAAAGTAAGTTTCTTAGTCTATAAAAGTGCCACAGGATTCCTTGTTTGTTCTGCCATGAATTTTTCCTTCAGTTCTCTGCAGACTGATGATTGGACATTTGCATAGTAATAAATGCTTCCACAGCCCGCACAACCTACTAAAGAGACTCCACTGGCTCTGTCTGTTTTGCAGATGGTGGCGAGTGGGAGAGCCCGTGATATCATTACTCCGTCAGGAGGCTTAATGTCTGGGAGTAAGCAGTTTAGAAAATAGAGGTTATTGGCAAAACAGGCATCTTCCCCCAGCCAAATGAAAAATCGTAAATTCAAAGGGATTTGCAAATTTTCATTTAAAATGTTTAGATTTTTTTGTAGGAAAATTCAAAATAAAATTTTCTCTTTCCTCAAACTGAATTTTTTCCACTCAAACAGAAACAAAATGCAGATTTAAGTTTAATTTCCCAATAATAATAATAATAATAATAATAAAATAATAATAATAATAATTTAGAAAATGACATTTTCCCCACCAAATTAAATTAAATCTCATGTTTTCTGGGAAATTTTTCAATCAGAAATATTCAGTCCTCTCTCTCCACTACATCAATGTCGAGATGTTGCCCCACTGTGTTGATGCCATCTGGATTTACCAGTGGCTCAGAGTACATATACATGATAGTACAAACCTTTAAACATCTTAATGAACCAAACAAACTGAAAACATAAAACTTCCTTGGATGATATGGCAACATTGTTACAATGAGAATCATACAGCACCATGTATCTATGTTTGATTCTATAACAGAATGCAGTTTCTCAGTGGGTAATGGAGGAATATGTGTACAATAAAATAGTAATGCATTATTTTTATCAAATGAGAGAGATAAATAATATACATGTATCTTGTTTTTCAGTAAATCATAATGAGCTACATTACACTGTAAATTCAGCACAATTACATTGGCTGAGTGGAATTTCTCCAGATGTGCAACTGTGTAACTGAAGCTGAATTTGAACCATTAAGAAAAGTGGTGCAACTGGCTTCAGCACATTGCATATTTCATTTTTCTCCTAAAATCTATTTTCCATCTCCCAACTAAGAAGAAAATTGTAATTCTTGGGTTATTTATACAATTTCGAAAATCAACATGATAAAATACTTGATTTTTTAAAGAGTCTAAATGCTAAATGGCTTTTCTCATTTCAGTGTTCTTGACCTAAATGCATTTGAACGTCAAAATAAAGCAGAGGGCCTTGGCATGGTGACAGAAGAGGGATCAGGTATTACTATCTTATGAAAATGATATTTTTCTCTTCTTCATCAAAGCTATATAGTTAGTGACTTGTAAATCAGCAACAATATATTTGCAGATGAAGTTAAGATATTATTTATTCAGATAGTTTATAATTTAACTGGCATGCTTTAGACGGTAATAGACAATAGATGATCACTAGAGCACATCAGAGAGTAAGGAATGTCTCAGAGGAATGCAGTATATCATTTTGAAGCAGCAAAGAAAATATTATGTGTAAATTTGAAAGGAGATTCCAGTGACAAACAGCAGTGTTTATGGATGGCAAAGAACTTAGAAAACCCTAATCAGTTTCAGCATAAAATAAAATGAAGGGCTCCCAACTGATTTGTAAATTGTCTCTGGTTGAATGAAAAATAGACAATTTAGTAAGCAATAAATTAAATATCAGAGGTCACAGGAACAGCAGCTGCTGCTTATAAGACATTTGTGAAAGTTTCTGTTTTACAAGTATTTCTATGCAGTTTGTCCTTTTGGGATATACTCTGGTATTTTATGTTTACTTATGATTTTAAACCAATTTGAGTCTTCTACCTTCTGTGTTGTTAGTTTATTGTTCATTTCTTTGTTTTGTCTCACAATATGTTCTGTTATCCTTTTAGGGTGATTGTCTGGACCTATTAGTTTTGTAGCTTCATGTGATTAACAGTGCTGCCAAAGCACATTTTTTCTATTCTCAATTATATTCTTCATTCATAATATTTTTGTGTTTAAATCCTAGAACTAACTAATCCTTTTACGTTTTTATTCTTAAAAACAAGGAAAAAAGCTTGACTGCATATTCATTATTGTATTTTGGAGTTCATAGTTCATACCTTCTACACTGCTTATATGATTGGCTACTGCGCTTGCAGTTGCTTTGCATGACATATTTCTTGATGTTCAAGTGCTTGCATCAGCTTTTTTATTTTGACAGAATGCCTTTAAGACAGATTAGAAGTACTTTTTTCTAAAATTATTCTTTTTCTTCAAAACTACTCTCATGGTTTAATAAATATTTGGTCACACCCTTCTTTCCTAACTCATTTGAGTTCTAAACTCGTTAAAGTCAATTTACATGAGTAAACTTTGGGCCCATGACTCTAGATCAGTGGTTACCAATCTTTTCTCTGCTGTGGCACATCTTGATACCTTCAAATTTTTCGAGGCACACCACCATTAACAACTCATGAATATTCAAATTAGCTCAAAATAACATGAATATTTATGAACCATGGCACAGTGGTTTGGAAATGCTGCTGTGTGGGGTAGTAGGGGTAGCAGGGCAGGGATGGCAAGGCAGGGGAGGTCAGGAGTTATTTGCAGTGGCAGGAGTGAGTGTGGGGAGCAGAGCAAGGCAGGGGCAGGGGCATTACAACCTAGTAAGCCTGGTAAGCATTACAGGGGGGTTCTGGCACCTGCTCTGCTTGCAGGGGGGTGCCAGAAATGGTAGCACTGTTCCTGGGCAGGGGTTGCCAAAGAGGACAAGGGCAGCCATGTGGGGAACAGCACAAGGGTAGCAAGAGAGGAGAGGGGAAGGGAGAATAGGAGTGGCTTTGTGGGGAGTGGGGGAGAGGAGGGAACCTGGGAAGCAGGAAGGTAGAGCAGGGGACCATGGCGCAGCACCCACTTCCCCCTTTCTCCACAGTGACTCCCTGCCACTCAAGGCAAATCCTCACCCCACTGCTGCTCACTGCCACCCCAGTGGGTCCTGTCCTCATCTCGCCCAGCCCTTCGCTGCCTATGATGGACCCTCCCATCACTGCAGGGGCCAGAATTATCCCTCCAGCCCCCAGCTCACCCCCCCAACCAAACAGCCACCCCATAACTTCAGCTACACACCCTCTGCTGCACATCCACTCCCACCCACCTCTGCTACACACATACCCCCTGCCCCCCACAACTCCCAGCAGCCCCCCTCAAAGCCCTTACCTTGGCTGTTTGCAGGCTGGTTGACAGGCTGGGAGCTGCTTCCCTGCCACAAACCACTTTGTGGGGCCCCCTAAAGGGCTAACTATTGGCCCCCACCGCTACCTTCCCTGTGGCCCCAGTCCCCCCCCCCGCAGCCCTAACCACCCCATACAAGCCCCCAGGACTCCTTGTTTGTTTTGCTGAACTGAACTAACATGACTATCCCTCTGGAACTCATAAATTATTCTTGGGTATGATATTTTTAAAGATGTTTCCATCATGAAGCTTGTAAGTTGACGATCTTTCACTTAACATAAATGAGCTAATGCTGAACTACAAAGTTAAAATGAACATTTTAAAAAATTTTAAAAGGTATGTGCATTAATTAATAAATAAAAAGTGGTAACATTAATGATGGCTCAAAAATAACAAATACCACACTTAAAATTTTGGCAGTCAAATCTTACAAACGTTTCATATAGGCTTGGGTTTATGTGCACTAGACATTTAATACAAATAATTATAATAAATAAAAATAAGCAAAAATTTTCCTAGTGTGTAGCTATAAATGAAAAACACCTAAATTCAGTGAAATTCTCTGCAGTACTCAAGTTTATAAGACTCTTGCCCCCTCAAAAATATTAAATAGTAAGTACAGAAGAAGCTAAATAATTACTTACAAAAAGAAAAAAAGATACAGCACAGACATCACACACGGCTGTAATGATTGTCTAAGAGGGCAGTACTGTATTCATATGTAGCAGCCTATATGGACCTACCTGGTAAACTGATCTAACCAAAGCCAAACTAAAAATTGTCACAAATTCAAAGGAAAAGGCAAAAGAACAGGTAAAAAAGAAAAGGAAAAGGCAATATTTTACAAAATTTAAAAATGGCAGAATAAATGGCCACTGAGGAATTAAAAGCTGATTCCAAGGGAAAATTCCTACTATTGTGCTGTATGTTGCTTGCTCCTGCTCTTTTAGTGTGTCAGTTTGCAGTTGATGGGCAGATAATGGTGAAATCTGCAATTCAGATGAAGCAGAGATCCTAATGATAGTTTCCAAAGGGATAGCCGTGTTAGTCTAGTCCAGTAAAAAAAACAACAAGCAGTTGTGTGGCACTTTAAGACTAACAGATTTATTTTTTGCATGAGCTTTCGTGGGAGAAGATCCCACCTTCCTCAGATGCTTCGAAGATGGGTGAACTTACAGAAAGGAATGAAACTAAATGCAAGGGGGTGTAAAACATAGGATCAGGTCATAAAGTAACAGCAAATCAGAGCAGTTTACAGGCTTAAAGAATGGGAAGCCTGAAGTCAAATTACCCTTTGTAATGTGAAAAGAACCCATAATCTCAATTGAGTCCTGCTTTCACAGAATTTAGCTTGCATATTAATTCGAGTTCAGCTGTTTCTCTTTGGAGTCCCTAATCTTAAACAGATACTCCTCATCAACTACAGATCTAACAACAAGAACATTGAAGCAGGCACACACCGTTGCAAAAAACCACGCTGCCAAGTCTGCCCACATATCTACACAACAGACACCATCATAGGTCCTAATCAAGCCTGCTACTCCATCAAAGGCTCATTTACCTGCTCATCTACTAATGTGGTCTATGCCATCATGTGCAAGAAATGCCCCAGCACCTTATATATTGGACAAAAAGGACGATCGCTTCCTAAGAGACTGAATAAGCACAGAGCTGATATCAGAAATCAAAGAACAAAGAAACCAGTTGCTGAGCACTTCCATCTTCCTAATCACTCGATGATGGATTTGTTAACGACTGTTGTTAGAGATGTACCTGGGACATCAGGACTCCAAAGAGAAACAGCTGAACTCGAATTAATATGCAAGCTAAATTCTGTGAAAGCAGGACTCAATCGAGATTATGGGTTCTTTTCACATTACAAAGGGTAATTTGACTTCAGGCTTCCCATTCTTCAAGCCAGTAAACTGCTCTGATTTGCTGTTACTTTATGACCTGATCCTATGTTTTACACCCCCTTGCATTTAGTTTCATTCCTTTCTGTAAGTTTACCCATCTTCGAAGCATCTGAGGAAGTGGGATCTTCTCCCACGAAAGCTCATGCAAAAAATAAATCTGTTAGTCTTAAAGTGCCACACAACTGCTTGTTGTTTTTTTATCCTAATGATAGTCTGTCTTGATGAGCCAAGAGTGAAAAGTGCTTAGGCTTCCAGCTCTACTAGCTCCGCTAGATGGGAACAATTTCTATATTTTTCTATATTTTCATTTCTATCCACCAAAATGAGGACGGGACCCCTTATTGCTTGGGGCCCTAGGCGGCTGCCTGCTTCGCCTACCCCAAAAGCCGCCACTGCTTTTTGCCAGCGCTGCACAGCCCACGTGCCTGGGCTGAGCAGGGAGGGAGCTCTAACTCTAGCTCTCCCAGATTCTCACAGCACACTTTGGGTGTTGCCGCGGCACACCAGTGTACCACAGCACACTGGTTGGGAGCCACTGCTCTAGATTGTGCAGTGATGAAGTACTGTCTGACTTATAAGGCATAGGCTGGCTTGACCATTGCTTTTGTGTTTCTCTGTAAATTGTTCTGCAGAATGTTTGGATGTTCTGGACATAATTTCCATTAATATATATTTTTAAATATTCTTTAGCTGCAGGATCATTTTCTCGTAATCATCCACCAATGATGTTATATATTACAAATTCTGCATGCAAATAAAAATAACTCTGGTAACACCCTAAGTGACTCTTCTGATATCAGGGTATTTTTATGCTTCCTCATCGGAGGTTTTTTGTTTGATTTTGCTGTCTGTCTGTTTTTATTTGACCTTTCCCTTTAGTACAGACCTAAACTGCCAAAACCAATACTGAGTATGTTTTGTATCTGCTAAAAACAAATTCTCAACTTTTTTTTTCCTTTTTTCCTGTTTTCTTTTCTTTGAACTATATGTCCTGTCCTTCTTTCCTCAGTCATCACTCATGAGCGTGGTAATTATTAAAAACAAGCTGTCTTTTATTTTTTTTCTTGTTGTTAGCTTTGTGTCAGCACTGTACAGCTCCTGAATACTATTATTTTTTGTTCCTATGAGACTTTTAAATAGTGAATTCTTTCCTATGATTATAATTGTATACTCCAAACTTTTGCGTTCTTATGCCAACTTTCCCCACTTCTTTGTTCTTCCTCCCTTTCTCAGGATTTGCACAGTAACTGGCACTCTAGATGTAAGAGCAGCAAGCTTTTTTTAATTTATTTTATTTTATTTTGTTTGGGTTTGTTTGTTTTCTTTTTAAGCGGGTCCAGTATTTGCAATGGTTGGATGTTTATTTTTTTTAAAAGTATATATCTGTATATGCACTCCTTTGTGCTATAGTCTTCCTGTAGTGGTTTGTGTGTGTGTGTATTTAATGTGGCTTTATTGCTACATTGGTTTGTGCAATCACAGGAAATCAGTGGTGGATCCAGAGAGGGCTGGAGGGTGGGCTTGAAAGGAGACATTGGCTGTCACTGGCTAGGTTTACGCTGCACAGTCAGAATCTGTTTTCTATTATAGTACTGGCCAAAGTTGCTGGTAGTTTTCAAAAACAAACAAAATACCTCTACTGTTTCTCTTCACAGTTACATCAGGATATAACTAATTATTCCTGACATTGTCCCACATTATTGAGAACTTTTTTCATACAACAGAGAAAATGTGTATCCCTTAGAGGCCAAGGGAACAATAATTCATCTGTCACTGAGCACAACCAATTTAAGTCATTGAAAATAAGTAATAGAATTATAGGTAGCCCGATGTAATTGGCATTAATGGCTGAAAGCATCATTGAAATCCCCACAATTGTGTCTGGTGGTGAATTATAGATCTTGCTGTGAATGACTGTCAGACATCCTAGAGCTCACATCATAACTGCTAGCAATCCCACAAATAATCATCTAAAAAGTCATTCCAGGAGAGCACCACAGTTTGGACTGGGAAATGCAGGGAGAATATGTCTTTTTCCATTCCATTTTACAGGACAGATAATAACTGCAGGATTCTGGAACATGCGATTGATTCTTAGGGGAATGGAGTGAGGTCCAGATTATACACTGTAGCCTGTTCCTTACTACTTCTACATTTGATGCAAAAGTTTATCAAATGAGCTGTTAACTTGTTATTACTGACTATGGGCCTGAACCTGTTTTCACTCAAATCAGTTGTAAAATTGTCTGTTGACTTCAGTGCAGGTAGTATTTGATGTCTTAGTGGTGGCTATGTTGTATAAAATTCAGTTTCTTTTCCCAAATCAACATTGGCATTAGGCAAAACCCTGACTCAAGGTGGCTGTAAGATTTATTGCTCCTTTCCAGCTGTTCTCTTTGCGTTATCTCCATCTAAGCTCCTTGTCTTGATTCCCCTTTCACTAGTCCCACCTTCCTGTACAAAATCCTGGAACCCCCACTGGTAAAAACACTGATGGTTCTTTAGCAGACGTGTTTCTTACTCGTTTTTGTGATGTACTTAATGTTGTATCTTCTGTATGTATTTTTCTTTTGATTTTCATGATTCTTTTTACCAAAAAAAAAGGTTCAAAACCAGTCTCAAAGATATTCACTGTCTCACCTGATGGTTTTCCATTTAACTCTTTCAGTCTGTGGTATCTCACCATGATTATACCTTGAAAGTGCAATGTTTTCCCCCCTCCGAAAGCTCTTACCTAGCTGACAGATAGTGGAATGATTATAAGTTTTTTTCACCTACGCTTTCATTATTCTGCTATTCTTGGGCATGCTTCTAGTACAGGATTTTTTTTGCCCACTTTTAATAACACTTCATAAAGAAACTTAAATATGTTCTTGGGTCAGAATCATTTTTTCTAAATCTGATTCATAATCAGTTTGTGAGACAATGTATGAAAATTGCTTGTCATTTGAAACACATACCTCCTATTTCGCTAACATGGTTTCCATAAAATCATTATTCATGAAATACGGTTAAATAGATCAAGCTTACCGTGAAGGAAGGAAAAGAGAGTTCAGGCTAGACTACTCTAGTTCTAACTTAGCTCAAATACAGCACCCCAGAAATAGCAATAAATTTAAAATCTGTTAACTATTATTAAGAATAATACTTCGCCCACCTTTGGTTTGAAAATTTAAACTGTTCTACAAATGATTAATATTTACAAACCCTTTTAAAGTAGGTAACCATAATTATACCTATTTTATACTTGATAAATATAACAATGAAATTAAGTGCTTTACCCAAGATAACAAAACAAGTTTAACGAAGTTGGGAAAGGAACCCAAAAGATCTGCCTTCCACTCCCTTCCTTTAACCATTGGACCATGGAGCTGTCTTGGTAAGAGTTTGGATAGAAGATTGCTAATCAGTCTCCTTCAAAATATAGACTTAATACAGTAATTTCAGATTGATTGAATTTTAATTGGAGTTAATATTCATATTCTTCATTTAATGCCATCTCTGCCACTTATTAAATAGTACTATGTTGAAAAATAGAATTTCTTTACTAATAGAAAAGAGATTTTTAGAGCCATTTTTTCCCTCCATTAAACTATTTATGAACCTCACTCTTTGCTAAAGGAGTATTATAATTGCTTTTGACTGATCTCACTTGAGAGCCACTTTTGGGATACTGCCATGGAATTTAAAATTATGAAGGATAACAACATTTCTTATCAGATGCTTGACAGTATTTGTCATATGCTACAATGTCACCTTTGCTTCAAGGTCACTTGATTTTTATCTCCAGAAGATGCACAAATTCCCACAACAGCATTTTTACAGAAAAGACACTTAAATGGTAATTGAGGGCTTCACAGGCAAAAGTCAGTAGCATTCAGTTTTAGACTTGTAATTGAAGCTCATAATATATATGTTTCCCCAGTAGTAATGACTAATCCATGGATTTTTAAACTATAAAATGGAATACACTTTAGAGTTAGGCATAAAACTTGTTAAAATTGTTACTTTTAGAAAGATGTTATTTAAATACAAGTTGTAGGTTAATATAGAAATGTAATCTTCTGACATCTCTTAAAGCAGTGGTTTCCAATCTGTGTTTCTGGGGCCAAAAGTGGCCCTCTGGGATTTTTGAAGTGGCCCTCAACTCCTGTCCTGCAAGCTGCAGAACGGAGTCACTGCCTCAGAACCTAGTCAGAGCACATTTCCTTACTACTAAAAGACAGAGGCAGGTGTCTTGCTGCAGCCAAAGGGATGGGAGATTAGCGTTCCCGTTCCCCTGGCTGTAGCAGAGAACTCAGCAAAGTGCCCTGCTTAGGTCCATAACTGCCAGGGTCCTTGCACAAGCCAGAGGGAAGAGACGGGAGCATTGATCTTCTCTCCCTGTGGTTGCAGAAGGGAGTTACTGCCTTGGGACGCAGACAGTGTGTGCAGAAATACAGGATGTGTGCAGTTTCCCTGCTGTAGCCTGGGGCATAGGAGATCTGCAAGTGTGGAGGTAAACTCCTTATGGTGGAGGGGCTGCTGGCAGAGGCTGGTGACCCTTCAAGGCTGTAAAAATATCATTTGTGGCCCTTGAGTCACAAAGGTTAGGAGTCACTGTCTTAAAGAATATTGTCTGTTTAAAATTCAAATATTCAAAAACAATTTTTCTTACCTTTATTGTGAATGACACCTAGATTTTGAAAAGTAAATCATTTCAAATATCAAAATTTTATTTATTTTTTGTTTAGATGTTGTTTGGTCTTCTTAAAATTTCTCACTGGTTGAACAATTGTAGTTAATTTCCAAGGCAATTTTGCTGTAATCTTCCAGGGGAAAAATGCTGCATGGAAATGTTGATTAATAAAGTGTGGTTTCAGTGATCCCTTTAAAGGTTAGCCATTCACCAGTGGACATAACTGACACACATTCCATTTGACAGAACAAATAGAATAAAACACAAAAGAGCTGTTGAAAAATTAGTAATAATACCAAATAGTTAAATAGGCTCCAGTTCTGCAAAAATATAGTCACATGCATAACTTCAAGCATATTTTTTAGTTCCTTTGAGCTTGAGCCTCATTTACACCAAGATCACTTCGCACTGCTTTAGCAGTTAACTTTGAGCATGTGCTTAAGTCTTTGCAGCATGTAACTTCCTGTTAGTAGCAGTCACATACATCTTGATATTAAATTCGTATCAGCAATAGTTACGAGCTGGCTGAAGCTGATATGGAAGTATGCTGAATCAGTGCAGTTCCCAGGTAACATTACTGAATTCCATTGCTGGCGAGAATGCCTTCTTCAACCTCTGCTGTAGCCATCTATTCATCTTCATATCTTTAGTGGTGTTTCCAGTGACAGCCCTACACTTGTGTCTAGCTTAGTAAAAGTAAAACTAGCTTGTTTGGGGGACCAGGGGTAGTTTCTGTGCATTCTCAAAGGGGGTGGGGGAGCGTATTTTCTTGTCTGGTTTGAGATCTTGAATGATCCCTTTTGCCATGAGATTTTATTGTGAACAGTGCAGTAAAGAGAGAGAGAGAGAGACACATGGCACTGGTAATCGAACCAGACAATTTCTGGATCTTTTAGAGAAAACAAATTAACCGGTGTTATCATGACAGATCTTTGCTCTTTGGCAATTGTGGATTTATTGAAATTGGGTTCCTGTGCCATTTAGAATGGTAATTTTTTTTTTTAAATTGAGAATTGAGCTTGTTTACTCTGCAGAGATAGGCTAGCAGTCTATCCCTCTGGATATTTTAATATACTTTGTGACCCAGCCATCTCTATATGTATATATTTGTAGCTAACATGCCATGTTTCCATTTCATGCGTCTGATGAATTGGGATTACACCCATGAATGCTCATGCGATAAACGTATTTGTTCATCTTTAAAAGTGCCACAAAACTCCTTCTTTAGTTTGGTTTTCCTGGAATAGACTAGCATAGCTACCCCTTTGAAACTTAATAGAGATTGTTCCACAAATACGTTTAAATACAAATAGCAGTGGGGATTTCAAAATGGGGGACAGGATAAAGAATGAATTAATCAAGATTTAAACACTTTCAAGGAGATGCATATGCCCTCTTACTTTCAGTCTTATGTTCATTTTCCCACAGACGTTGCTTTTGTTTGTATACATCGCAGAATTGGACTCTCAATTGTGTAAACTGCATATTCTAAGTTTTTCATTGCTTTAACCCTTCCATTTTCATGCAACATGGGCAATGGCAGCATTTTAACCAAATATTTACATGTTTTAGCAAATGTACTATAGTATATACGTCACATCAATTGAAACTAAACTAAGCAGTGACTCACCCCTCCAAGACATACTATATACCATATGTGTATTTGTAAGTATTCTATATGTATAAGCGTTCGTGCGTGCGGGCATGAATTTATGTACATGACAGCAAAGGTGACTCTCTCAGATTTTATGCAAAGAAATGGATCTGAATTTCAGAGCTGTAACTTGTAATCTGCAACTAGACACCTCTCTGTAGTCATTAAATAGTGTTCATATTCTAAAACTTCTTACAATGCTAACATTATAAGCATTCATTTCGGAATCAGATTATGGTCTCTCTTGTTTAATGCCAAGTATTTGTAATTATAAAATAGATTCATATGTTTTATTGGTCGGAAGCATTTATGATCTCTGTAATCAGGACAGAGAAAGATTTTGATTAACATTGAAATATGTAAATTGTTTGTGTATGATATCTCACTGTTTTTGCTTCTCGTGCTAGGAGGTGTACAACACAGTCATTCTGACTTGGTAGATTTTTGTGTGTCTTTAGTACTTATTTTACAGAGGTGTAAATACATTTTCCATGGGATGCCGTGAATGATCAGATCCAATATATCAGAAGGAGGGAAGATAAAAGTGAAATAACAAAATCTTGAAAGACTGTCTTTTAAAATACACATTATTTCAATGAACAAGAAGTTCTGTAGCTCTTTTAAAGACTAACAAATTTATTTTTTGTATGGCTATGTTTCCACCTAAAATCTTAGTTCAGACTTGGTTAGTCTGAACTAAAAGTTACTTCAAACTAAAAAGACATGCTTAGTTCAAACTAACTGCTAGTCTACATTGTGCTAGTTCAAACTTAATATTCAAATAGATTCGAACTAAGCAGTTAGTTTGGACTAACCAACTGAACTAACTAGTTCAAACTAGACAAAGCCTAATGTAGACCGGGTTCAAATTAGTTCAAATTAAGTCTCCTTAATTAGAACTAATATACTAGCATAGCCATAGCCCATGAGCTTTCATTTGAAGAAATGGGATTTTCTCCCATGAAAGCTGATTCAATAAATAAGTTTGTTACTCTTTTAAAGTGCGACACTTGTCCTTGTTTGTTTTGCTGAACTAGATTAACATGGCTACACCTTTGGAAATTATCTCAATGAAAATCCACTTATAACTCAGGTATTGGGAAACCCTATTTGTAGAAATGTAGAATGGAGGATTCAAATGCACTGCTGTGTGCAAAGTGCAATTTTTTAGAAGAGAAAACTGATGCCTATAGTGAAGTTGATGTGTCAGGAAATGATTTCATTATAAAGGAGTATGGATATAATTTTAATTCAAGGCTTTCTTGTCCCTTCCCATCTTCCCTGAATGTTTCCAGTAGCTGAGAAGGGGAAGAGAAGGAAAAGAACAGAAAAAATTGAGAGGTTTTGAGGGAGAGATGAAATGATAAGAGACAAAATAAAAACAAATATTTCCAGATAATTTGAAGAACATTATAAACAATGAATATTTTTAAATATTTCTCTTCAACTGTTCCTATCACTTTGGACTTTCTCTCTCACTATTAAAGTGGTATTGACATTTTCAATAGCACCAAATTTGTATCTTATGTTCTTTTTATGTATTTTATTAATATTCAGTACACATACCGCACCAGTGAAAAGTCAGGGATAGTCGATTCAATATTGCACAGTTATAAGCATTATAGTCTTGTTCCAACAAAGATTTTTTAGGCTTTTATTCAGCTAAATATATTTTTAACTACTGTGCTGAAATAAAGTATATACTTGGTTTATGCAGGTGTCTCATTAAAATTCCTGGTGAGAGTGCTCAACTCCTTGAATTATCAAGTTCAATATGAATATTAATTCTTTCTGAGAAATGTATTTCCTTAGAAAATGAAAAAAAACACTGCAGTTTAATTGCTTCTGAAAACTCTCAAGCTTTCAACTGCACTTTGTTTAAAACCTTCTTTTTTTTTCTTGTGACTATACTACTTTACCACTCAGACCTCAACAGCACCTGGACCTCACTTTAAATAATAAATTTGTATTAAGGAAAATGCTTCAGCATGCTGAAGTGTTTAAGTACTTAATTGCATAACTATTTTCCTCAGTTGAGGTCCTAATTTTGGCTCATCTATTGAACTTGTCCTGACACTTTGTTAACTTCCCCTGGTCCCCAATATAGCCTATTGGCTTCTTGATTTGTGAGTTTCCGCCTCATCCTTTTCCAAGTGAGAGCAGTCAGTTAGCCATGTGGCAGAGTTAAAGTTCCTTTAGAAGAAGAGAAAATATCCCCCTGAAAAACATTTGGGAAGAAAAAGTGGGTGTGTGTTGAGGGGAGAACTCTAAATAAAATACATTTGAAAATGCTCTATTTTGGGGGGGGAGGGGATCTATATTGAAACAGTCCTTAACTTAAGAGTAATGTAGATAAATTTTATTGAGATACTGAAATATAAAAGTATGAGCACATTTTTTTCTTCAACTGACCCCTGGTGGTGGTGATTTGCATTCTTTGTTCATACCAAACTACCATTGAAATCCGTAAAGATCTGGATACTCAGGAACTGTGTGGCTAGGCCCTTTGTAGGCTTAATCCTGCAAACACTTATGCAGGAGTAATTTTTCCATAAATGTGTTACCTCCTTGAAGTCATTTGAGTCTTGCAAGAATAAAGTTATATACACATGTGTTCATAGCCTCAGGTTCCATAAAGGCAATAGAGAATTTGGAAACATAAATGCTTGGTCCTTCAAGGTTCTGTGCCCTCTGGTACTGATGAAGCTAAGCACTTAATGTTAAAACATAAGAAATCTTATTGAACTATACAAATAAAATTTTCAGTATTGCAAAATGCTGAACATTCCAGTCCAGCAAAGAATTTAAGCGTCTTGCAGAACTGAAAGCCATATATAGTAGTGTTAATTAATATATAACTAGTCTGCACAGTATCCTCTCGATATTACCTTCACTTCCTCTGCAGACACCCATTTTTGTGTGTATTAATCAGAACTGCCAAAAATAGTCTTTTGTGTTCTGTTATTTAATTAGTTGTAAGGATTTTCAATCTTCTACCACTGAAAAGCTATAAATCGGGCAGTTTTATGTCTGACAGAGACAAATAGTGTTAAATATCATCTGTAGTTGTTGAGTTATTTTCAGAGAAAGGACTATGCATTTTTTTTCTTTTTGCCATTTCAGTGAGCATGCAGCAAGAACTAGGGGGAGAATTTTTTTTTTTTTAAGTCTCCCCATGTTTGCCATATTTTTATGTATACCTGGTGACACTTGGTTTTGTCACCAAATACTTTGTCTTGCTGGCCAACAGGGAAAAGAGTGAAATGATTTTATATACTTCTTTTAATGTTCACATTAGTTTTCAAAATGGTTTTGCTTCCTAATCCTACCATTATACTGAAGCCTGTCACTTTGAAAGTCACAGACTGCGGACTGGTAAGTCCATTTCGTAATTGTAATCATTCATAATTTTTATGTATAGTAACATCCAATCATTTTCCTGTTTATACATTATATATGCATATATATTATCTAATTCAGGCACTTTACAGTCTGTGAGACATTTTATATTTTTATTTAACTCTCATTGTTTCTTTTATCCACCGACTGAAAAGGGTAATGTTCTTATATCGCATTAGATTTGGAAGTCCAGACACCAGTCCAAAATGCCTCTTACTTTTAGGACAGTTTTCAGAACTAACATACTGTAGTTTTGCAGTTTATTTGCACTTTTGTATTTGACTTTTCATGCTATCATCTACAAATAACAAACAATGACACATTAAAAATGTATATATTTTCAAAAGTCTTTCACAGTTTCCATTTTTTTTTTTACCAAGAAGCCATTTGTCCCAAAAATATTTGTACAAAGCCCTAATAATGAAATCATTTGCCTTTAATACCTCAGTGTATTGCTTGCTATTGTCTTCCCTTGGTGCCAGTTTGTTATCCAGCTTCCAATATTTTGTTAATCCTTGATCTTTCCTGGAGCCACTAGTACCTTTTTCACATTTAAACTTCCAAATTGGCTCTATCTACTAAAAGCAGTGAGGATCCTGTGGCACCTTATAGACTAACAGATTTCTTCGACCATAAGGTTTCACGGGCTTCGACCCACTTCATCAGATGCATGAAGTGGAAACTACAGTGGAGAGGTGTATATATATACACATCCCAGAACAGAGGAGGGCAGGTGTTAGCAAAGTCAGTTCAGAGAGCAGATGGGGCCCATTCACATTAGCAGATAAAAGGGAGAGAATATGTGAACAGATGAATCACTTTTTGTAATGTGCTAACCATTCTAAGTCTCTGTTCAGACTTGCAGATTAGCTCCAGCTCTCCAGTTTCACGCTGATGTCTGTTTCTGAAGTTTCCTTCTTGAAGTATGGTAACTTTCAAGTCTGCCAAGCAGTGTCCAGGGAGGTTGAAGTATTTTCCTATTGGTTTATGGATAGTGCCATTTTTTATATCCATTTTGTGTCCATTTATTCTTTTACGCAAGGCCAGTTCGGTTTGCCCAATGTACATGGCAGAGGGGCACTGCTGGCACGTGATAGCATATAACACATAAGTGGATGTGTAGGTGAGTGAGTGAGCCCCTGATGGTGTGGCTGATGTGGTTGGGGCCTGTGATGGTATCGCTGGAGTCAATGTGTGAGCAGAGTTGGCAACGGGGTTTGTTGCAAGGATAGGTTCCTGCGCTGGTGTTCCTCTTGTATGGCATTCGGTTGGTGGTGAGTATTTGCTTCAAGTTGGGAGGCCGTCTGTAAGCTAGGATAGGCCTCCTCCCAAGGCTTTAGAGAGCGTGGGATCATCTTTGAGGATAGGTTGTAGATCTTTGATGATGTGTTGGAGAGATTTAAGTTGAGGACTGTAGGTGATGACCAGTGGTGTTCTGTTGTCTTCTCTGTCAGGTCAGTCCTCTAGTGGATGGCTCCTGGGTACCCATCTGGCTCTGTCAGTTTGTTTTTTCACTTCACCAGCTGGGTACTGTAGTTTCAGGAATGCCTGGTGGAGATCTTGTAGGCGTTTGTCTCTGTCTGAGGCTGGATTTTTACATAGAGTGTTTCTGCCGATGTGCACAACCTGAGATTATTGACAAGCAGCACCACTTACTGCATAACCTCAGCCATGCAGAACGCAGCGGTGTCCACAACCTCAAAAATCACTCTGACATTATAATCAAAGAGGCTGACGAAGGATGTGTTGTGATCATTGTGGATAGGTCAGATTATGAATGGGAAGCAGCCAGATAACTCTCTAACACCACATTCTACAAGCCATTACCCTCTGATCCCACTGAGGAATACCAAAAGAAACTACATCATCTGCTTAAGAAACTGCTAAGGAAGTAGATGAACACATCTACACGGACACACCCCAGGAGCCCCGACCAGGGTTAGGTTATCTACTATCCAAGATCCATAAACCCAGGAATCCTGGACACCCCATCATCTCGAGCATTGGCACACTCACAGCAAGATAGTCTGGCTATGTCGACTCTCTCCTCAAGCCCTATGCGACCAGCTCTCCCAGTTATATCCATGACACAACCGACTTGCTGAAAAAACTCTGATCCATTGGTAGTCACCCAGAAAACACCATCCTAGCCACTATGGATGTCGAAGCCCTCTATACCAACATTCCTCACAAAGATGGACTACAAGCCATTAGGAACAGTTTCCCGGATGATAACATGGCATGCCTGGTAACTGAACTTTGTGACTTTGTCCTGACCCACAACTTCTTCAAATTTGGGGATGATCTATACCTCCAAGTCAGGGGCACAGCTGTGGTCACCCGAATGGCCCCACAATACGCCAACTTCTTTATGGCTGACCCAGAACATCGCTTCCTTGCATCTCGTCCACTATTGCCTCTCCTTTACCTGCGCTACATTGATGATATTTTCATCATCTGGACCCATGGGAAGGAGTCCCTGGAAAAATTCCACTGAGACTTCAACAATTTCCACCCCACCATCAACCTCAGCCTGGACCAGTCCACGCAAGAAATCCATTTCTTGGACACTACTGTACATATAAGAGATGGACACATTAACACTATCCTATACTGCAAACCAACTGACTGCAATTCATACCTACATGCCTCCAGCTTCTACCTGGGACTCATTACATGATCAATCGTCTATAGCCAAGCTTTAAGGTACAATCATATCTGCTCTGATCCCTCAGACAGAGACAAACGCCTATGAGATCTCCACCAGGCATTCCTGAAGCTACAGTACCTAGCTGGTGAAGTGAAAAAACAAATTGACAGAGCCAGACGGGTACTCAGGAGCCGTCTACTAGAGGACTGACCTGACAGAGAAGACAACAGAACACCACTGGTCATCACCTACAGTCCTCAACTTAAATCTCTCCAACACATCATCAAAGATCTACAACCTATCCTCAAAGATGATCCCACGCTCTCTAAAGCCTTGGGAGGAGGCCTATCCTAGCTTACAGACGGCCTCCCAACTTGAAGCAAATACTCACCACCAGCCGAATGCCATACAAGAGGAACACCAGCGCAGGAACCTATCCTTGCAACAAACCCCGTTGCCAACTCTGCTCACACATTGACTCCAGCGATACCATCACAGGCCCCAACCACATCAGCCACACCATCAGGGGCTCACTCACTCACCTACACATCCACTTATGTGTTATATGCTATCACGTGCCAGCAGTGCCCCTCTGCCATGTGCATTGGGCAAACCGAACTGGCCTTGCGTAAAAGAATAAATGGACACAAAATGGATATAAAAAATGGCACTATCCATAAACCAATAGGAAAATACTTCAACCTCCCTGGACACTGCTTGGCAGACTTGAAAGTTACCATACTTCAAGAAGGAAACTTCAGAAACAGACATCAGCGTGAAACTGGAGAGCTGGAGCTAATCTGCAAGTTTGACACCATCAGGCTGGGTCTGAACAGAGACTTAGAATGGTTAGCACATTACAAAAAGTGATTCATCTGTTCACACATTCTCTCCCTTTGATTTACTGATGTGAATGGCCTCCATCTGCTCTCTGAACTGACTTTGCTAACACCTGTCCTCTTCTGTTCTGGGATGCATATATATATAACTCTCCACTGTAGTTTCCACCTCATGCATCTGACGAAGTGGGTTGAAGCCCGTGAAAGCTTATGCTCGAAGAAATCTGTTAGTCTATAACAGGGTGGCCAAACTTATGGAACTCAAGAGCCAGACAAGTTTATTATTAAACCTTCAAGAGCCGCACTGAGGCAAATAGCCATATACTTTTACCTACTAAATTGATTTGCTGACATTCTTCCGCAAGCCACACTTTTTCATTTAAGAGCCACATGTGGCTCCTGAGCTGCAGTTTGGCCACACCTGGTCTATAAGGACTCACACAGCTTTTGCTATACACAGACTAACACAGCTACCCCCCTGGAAAGTTCTATATACTGTTACAGTTGTAATGGTTCATTAATTGAGTGGCAATCTTGTTAGGGTACCAGGTTGTCTTAAGCTATCCTAGAAATCTATTAAAGCTATATAGACACTTATATGACACCTATCTAATGGAAAAACGCCAAGGGCATAATTCAGCAAAAACTTTTAAGGACACACTCAAGTGCATCCCTATTAAAAAAAAAAAAAAAACACCTAAGCACATACTTGGTGTTTTGGTTAACCAGAACTAAAGGAATTAGGTGTCTAACTTTCACTTGCTTTCAGTGAAAACTGATTGCCTTGGTCTTTTAAACTCTTTTAAAATCCCAGGTTAAGTGTTTTCTGAGAACATGAATGTATATCAAGTTGTTAGCTTATTTTGCCTTTTTAAAAAATTATTTTTAAAGGACTTTTTTTCTGCAATACTTGATGAGTTTTTCAGGCTTCTAAATGCTTATCACACATGGGAATGAAGTAAATCCAACACTCGTCTTTCTACGTGATGCAGACCTCATACCAATAAAATCAAAAGAGGAGTTTAAATGATTGATTTTTTTCCCTAAAATGTTGCCAAGTCCATGCTGCCACATTTTATAGGGAGAAATCTGTGTCTTGAAATTTAAATGCTCTTTTCTTATGAGTGAGAAATAATATCTATCTGCCAACCACATGCCATGCTTCAGATAGAAGAGTGGCTATAAATTGCCTTTTGGTTTGTTTGTCTGTTAATGGTGATTTTAGATTAACTATGGAGATTTGATAAGGGGGTGTGGGGAGGTAGTTGGCAGCCTGTGATAATTTGTACCTCCATCTGGCCTTTCCACAGGAGAGAAGGTGATGCAGGATGACGAATTCACCTGTGATCTCTTTCGCTTCCTCCAGTTGCTTTGTGAAGGACACAGTTCAGGTTTGTGGGCCTGCTGCCAATCATCTGAACCAAGGTGATGGCAACTAGGGATAAAAAAGTCATCAGTGCTGAAGGCTTGGCAAGTTTTAATGAAATATTATGAAAGGTTCCTGAGTAGCTGCACTGTACGTGAAAGAAAAATATTTATGTGCAGTTAAAATGTCAAGTTGCCTTATTCATTTAAACAGTGGGAAAAAAAAATGGCTAAAAAAAAAGATGACTCCTGGAGCGTGAAGTATATGAAAGGTAAATTAAATTGAAAATAAAGCATGATCTAGCTTTAGCTCCTGATCACTAAATGAGAGAAGAATCTCAAAGGAGGGCTTTGTGATGAACATTGGCATGCATAGTCTTTTTAGAGTACTGGTTGTTGTTGATGGGGGTTCAGAGGCTTAAAAGTCATTCCAAGAGGATATGGGAGGTCTTCTCTAAAGAAGGAACAGTGTTCTTTCATATATAAAAGAGATTTGTTTTATATATGTAAAAAACAGATTTATTTTATTTTTATTATTAGTTCACTTATTCATATTATAATATCACAAAGTATAAAGATTCTGTTTTCTGGCTGTCAGATATATTCATCAGTAATGACATAAAACTTAATTTGGATATCATTTAGATGAGTGTAAATCAGGAGTAATTCTAGTGATGTTACTATAGTTACATTGAGGTAAAATTGGTGTAAGTGAGATCAAAGTTAGACTATAGTATATTCTCAGATGAAACCAAATATTTAATTGTAAACTGTTACATGGTTTCCACAATAAAATGGTATAATTCAGGAAGATGTAAATGGCTCATTGAATTATAATATGGATTTTACAGGAAAGTTGCTTAAAAGATGTTTCAGTCCTTTAAAGCATGCTTTGACCAATGGGCTGTGTTCAGATGAGAGTTTTATTTCTAAACAGGAGCCGTTGTTTTGAAATAAAATTTCTTATGTCCAGATGACGTTCTGTTATTTCGAAACAACGGGACCTGTTGTTTCAAAATAACGGCTGTTGTTTCGAAACAGTAAAACCTCACATCTAATTGAAATAGCCATTGTTTCGAAACGGTTGTTTTGAAACAGCGGCGTTTGGACGTGTTATTTCGAAATAACCATTGTTTTGACATAACACTTTTGCCCTTCTTGGCTGCCTTCCTTTTAGCCTTTATTGGGTGGGGGCATGGCCCAGGGAGGGGGCCACGGTGCCCCTGTCCTAAAGCAAAATAGCAAGTCTTGTGTTTGGACATGCTATTTCACTTTGAGCTTTTTCCTTAATTTGAATTAACATTTTCTTAATTCGAATTAACTTATTTTGAAATAAGGACTTTATTTTGAAATAACTCATTTCGCAATAACTTATTTCGAAAGAACAGTTTACGTGTGAACATAGCTATGGAGTTTATCAAAAATAATTTGAATGAATAATTCTGAAAATATTTCAGATTTAAATAAATGTTAACTCAAACTCATCCTCTTGTTTTTAGATTTTCAGAATTATTTGAGAACTCAGACTGGTAACAACACAACTGTCAATATTATCATCTCCACTGTGGATTACTTACTGAGAGTACAGGTAAACCAGTTTACATACCAAGTGCAAATAGATACAGGTAGTTGCCTTTTACGATGTCCGCTGATACTTCATGGCTCAGGGCACACAAAAGCTTTATTTTGCTTTGAATGTGAGAAAACTAAACCTACATTATATTTATAAGTACATTATATGTTCATCACAGTACTGCTGCGCCTCATACACCATTAAAAGAGGCACTGATGAAGGAATATGGAGCTACTTTTTGAGATAGTCTGATATGAATTCCTAGCTTTTTGGACTGGGCTTTCCCTTTACTAAATCAATTCCTTGAGGAGCAGAAGATGGCAGTAAAGAAACCCCAGTGGTAATATCTTTAGGTTTTCAGCTGAACCCTCTATGCTTCCTGCGGTGCATCAGATACACTGGTGAGAATTATCAGGTCTAGCATCACTCCCCACTGATATTCTGGCTTTTGAGATGCTCAATCCAAGGTGCGAGATCTTTTTTCTGACAGCAAGATATTATTAGCAAGTTTGGGAAAGTCTGAGCCAACAAAACTTTGATGGAAAGACCAGACTTACAATTCAACCATAGAAGGAGGTCACTGTCTGTTTCCAGAGGCAATTCCCTTCATCTAACTTCATTTATGCCTCCTTCACCAGAGATTTCCTATAGAAGCAACAAAAGATCCAGGCTAAAATGAGATACTTAAACCACTTCCCATATTGTTCCTGTTCTTGGCTAGATAGAATAGGGTCCCAGTCTGTAAAAACCTGAGTACTACTACCTTAAAGAAAGAACAGGATTTTCTGCTGCTCACTGTTTTCAGGACCTACCCAGCCCTGATCTGTGGAGTTGTCCATCACAGTATGCATTTCTCTTATTCTCTGTCATCTTCCTTCAGTGACCTTTTGGCCCATTTTCTTGCAACATGATATGGAATTAGGACAGGTCAGTGGATATTAATCTGTTTTAAGTATACAATCCTGTTCTATACTTTATAGGTTCTTATCTTATGCGCTCAACAGTACAGTATCTCACCATCTCCAGTAGTGCTTTAATTGGTATGACCATGCATGTATCATACGTTGCTTGTTCTTTGATTCTCTTCCCAGGGTGAGAAACGTATATTGGATGTTTTAGGTATATATGCATACGCTTACCAATGTGTGCATTGTTATGAATGTAAATTATAGAAGGCAAAATAAAAGAACCACACCTTGCACTTGGAGTATAGGGGGTTGATGGTCAGAGCAGGGCAGTCCCAGGAAACCTAGGATTCTCCTTCAGGAGGTGTCCCTGTGGGTGCCCCACGTTGGGTTCTGGAGCTCCCATGTGCAGGCAAGCCGGAGACTTCAAAGCAATAGCAGTCAGCCACGTGTGCTTGGGAGAGCTGCCTTGCGCCAGCTGTTCACATGCTGAGTCAGAGCAAGCGCAGCACCAGCCCTCAGTTCCTTTCTAATGGCCCTCCGTAGCGGTCGGAGCAAACAGCACTCCTCAGTGCCTGGGGAGAAAATCTCTAACAGCAGTTGTTTTATTCTGCAACTTACCTCAGCTTTTCTTCAGAAACCTGATCCTCTTCACTTCCTGTTCTCGACCTTTAAAAAAAAATATGTTGAACACAGAGTAAAACTGAAAGCTCTGTGTAACTATGGCAGCCCTCTCAGGCTCTAAACACTGCAGTTCCTGCTGTGAGCTGATACTGGCAGATGACAGCCACGCCTCCTGCATGAAGTGCTTGGGTGACCAGCTCATTGCGGACAAATGCTCTCAGGTCTCAGCTGAACTGCTAAAGCAAGAAAAGACAGAGAGCTGAATCAAAAGCTCTTGTTAATAGAGCAGTCTGTAAGGCCACCTACTGAGATTAGACACGGGCAGTTGGCTGACAAACATTGAGGCATTCTACCCCTGCTAAATCAACGGGGGGAAGGAAAACAAATCTAATGCCTCCTCCCGGACATTATCTACTGCCAAAGAGGTTCCAGTTTCCTCAGGCAGACTTAAAACTTAAGGCATGGCTAAATCACTTAAACAGCCACTGTCTGTTAATGATTGCAAACACAGACAGCTGGCTAAGAGACAGGCAGATGAGCTAATTGAGCCAGCTAGTGATCTTCAGTCACAAGCTCCTGCCTCAGCTCAGGCATCCCAAACACAGTTGCCTACAGCCTCACTTGATATGCCTGCACCTTGTTCACATTCAGCTGCAAACAGTTCTTTTCAACAACAGCCCTCATTACAAGAGCCAGACTTACCAGCCCCCACACCATCGGCTACACAAGCTGATCTGTTATCCACCATGGCAAATCCTGCACCTCACAAACACAATTATAAAGCTAAACATACAACACGAGACACTCACCCACCATCTCCCTCTTCCTATTTTCACCATGAAAGATCACACTTTCCTTTTACAAGAGAGGGAACGCTTACACTCATATATTTTCAATCAGGCGCAGAATTCTCTGATCAAGGGGAAAGCTGTCTCTATACTCGAGATCTTCCCATTTTCTGTACAGAGATCATTTATATTACGAACGAGAATGGTCATATCCAAGGAGTTCTCAACCATATTATAGCCGTTCTTCTCATTATTATCAGCATTACAAATATTGCCCTGACATATGGTCTCCTCGCCACACCCCTCACTGTAGATCCCCCACTAGGGGCAATTTTGTGGACACAACTGACTGTACAGAGCCATCACTCCCTATAGAAACAAACATAGGGTTACAGGAGCACATGGAGGAAGGCAAAATACTTGATCCAGCTTCTCCTCATCATGACACTTCACCTGTTACAGACAAAATAACACAGGCAATGACAACAGCCAATGTTGATGATTTTAAAAGGTTCCAGGAACTCTTTAGACAATTCACCGACTCTCTTGAGCTTCCTGAACAAGATCTACCTCACTCGCAACATAAGGTCTTGAAAATCTTACAGACATCGTCTTCCACCAGGATCACATTACCCACTAATGAAGCCTTACTGGAGCCAGTCCATACAATCTGGTTAATTGCAGCTTCCATACAGCAAACACGTAGAAAGGCTGATTTAAAACAACAACAAAAAACTACATTTCTCCATCAGTCTCAGAATACCTCTTCACACGTTCAGCCTCAGATTCGCTGGTAGTAGAAGCCGCAAACCATAGGTCCAAACATTTTAATAGAACAACTCCTCACAATAAGGATGATAAGGAGATTGATTTTCTGAGGTGCAAGGTCTATAATCCTCTTCTGTACAATTCAGAATAACAAATTATACTGCTGTGCTAGGCAATTATGATTACTCTACCTATCTAAAGTTTGTAGAGTTTCTAGATCATTTCCCAGACTCCAAGAAAAAGCAGTTCTATTCCCTTATTAAGGAGGGCCAGTTAATATCCCACATGGCATTACAAGCAGAGCTTGATATTGCTGACTCAGCTGCGTGCTCTATGGCCATAGGCATAGTCATTCGTTGGTCTTCCTGGCTCCATGCCACCAGCCTCCCTAAATCATTGCAATCAGCCATAGAAGACCTTCCATTTGAAAAATCCAAACTATTTTTGGAGAAAACAGATGAGCTCATGCACACGTCTAAAGACACTAGAGCCATCCTTCGCACATTTGGCATTTATCCACAAACCTATCGAAAGCCGTCTTAAAAATTCAATCATATGCTGTGTTTTACCAATACAATACTCAGTTTAGGCAGCAAAACAGATATCAAACTGACCAACGAACAAGCAGGCAAAGACAACACTGCCGCAAGAACTCTAGTAATACTCATCAGACCCAACCATCTCAATCTGCGAAATCCCAATTTTGATGTTTTGGTTGGGAGCCAAATAAGCTTCCTTTGACCTCCAGAATGAGCAATATCTCCAACCTATGCGAACCATTTACAGCCCTTTTCTCCATGCCTTGGGCTTCCATAACAATGGACAAATGGGTCCTTTTGGTCATAAATATGGGTTACAACCTCCCATTCACCAAAAGACCTTCCCACATTACCCTATCCCGTCTCTCTTCAGGGACAACACTCACATACGTCTCCGTCAAGAAGAGGTCTCATGACTTTTCCAAATTGGAGCAGTACAAAGAGTTCCACATCAGAGAGGGAAAGGCTTTTACTTCCCCTACTTCCTCACGGAGAAGAAGCTGGGTGGTTGGAGACCCATCTTGGACCTCAGAAAACTGAACAAATTTATAAAGGGCCAGAAATTTCACATGGTCACACTAGCTTCCATTATTCCCGTTCTAGAGGCAGACAACTGGTTTATGACTCTTGACCTTCAAGATGCCTATTTTCACCTTGCCATATATCCAGCACACAGGCATTTTCTCCACTTTATCATTGTCCAAGACCATTTTGAATATTCAGTCCTGCCATTCAGTCTGTCCACAGCCCCAAGGGCATTCTCAAAAATTCTGGCAGTTGTAGGAGCTCATTTACAGAAAAACAGGATCTCCTTCTTCCCATACCTGGACGACTGCCTTAAAAGATCACCTTCCAAAGCTCGGGCTAAACTGGACTTGACCTTCACAGTGAGGCTCTTCGAGGCCCGGGGCCTTCTAATAAACCTAAACAAATCTGTCATGCTCCCAACTCAAACGATAGATTTTATTGGCGCCCACTTGGGTGCTATCCAAGACAGGGCCATCCTTCCAGCCTCCAGATTTCATGCAATACTCCAGCTCGTACAAGCTCTCCACAATTCACCCAAGCTGGAGGTACTTCAGTGTCTCCAACTGCTAGGCCATTTGGCCGCTACTACACAAGTAGTCCTCTATGCAAGGCTCCACATGCACCCATTCCAGTTATGGCTTGCAAAGGTCTACAAGCCACGCAAGCATTCTGTACACAACATAGTGTCTATTCCACCCATAATCAAAGCGACACTCACGTGGTGGGGAAAAACAAGAAAACCTTTTACAAGGTACATCCTTCACCCAACAACAACCGTCCGTCATAAAGTCTACAGATGTGTCATTTCTTGGCTGGGGAGCAGATCTATAAGGACTATCAGCCCAGGGGCGCTGGTCTTTTCATGAGAGCATGCTTTACATCAACCTGCTCGAACTCTGTGCTGTCAGAAATGCATGCCGTCATTTCAAAGACCTCCTAAAATATCATCATGTATGGATTCTAACCGACAACATCTCACGCATGTTTTATATAAACAGGCAGGGTGGAGTAAGATCAAATGCCCTATGCCTAGAAACTATGAAACTTTGGCACTGATGCATAAAGAATCACATTACAATCTCTGCCACGTATCTGCTGGGTATCCAAAACATGGCAGCAGATTGCCTGAGCAGATCTTTCCCTATGCAGCATGAGTGGGAGATCGACTAAAACACCATCAAACACATTTTTCATCTCTGGGGCCATCCATCAGTCGATCTTTTTGCTGCTGTATGCAAGCGCAAGTGCAGCCAATATTACTCTTGAGCCGGGAAAGGGAAACAATCTTCGGGAGATGCTTTTCTCCTCCCTTGGAATGTGGCTCTACTATCCGCAGTCCCTCCTTTTCTGCTCATAATGAGAACTCTCCTCAAAATATGGAGAGACAGAGCCTCAGTCATCATGACTGCTCCAGCCTGAACCAGACAACCGTGGTTTACGCTGCTGACCACCATGTCCATGAAGACTCCAATCATTCTCCTGTGCTACCACGATTTCAAACAGCAGTCGAACTGTGCATCCCAACCTCCACAGTCTTCATCTTACAGCATAGTTCCTCCATGGTTCCAGAAGGAAGAACTCCAGTGCTCTGAAAGAGTAAAACATGTCTTAATCAACAGCAGAAAGGCTTCCACAACAAATACTTACATTAAAAAAAAATGAGGCAGATTTGTGCACTAGTGCGCCCATTCAAATATCACTCCAACCACTGCACCTCTCCATAAGCTTCTGATTATCTCTTGCACCTAAAAGAAACAGGATTGTCATTAGCATCTCTAAAAGTCCATCTTGTGGCAATTAATGCTTTTCATGAAGGCACCTCAGTCTCTTCCAATCCAGTAATAACGAAGATTCTTCCTTGGTATACAAAATCTATACCCAGAAATAAAACATCCTACCCCTGCCTGGGACCTATTGCTAGTAATAAAAACAATCACCAGACCCCCTTTTTGAACGGATGGCTACTTGTGCCTTATCATACCTTTCTATAAAAATGGCATTTCTTGTTGCCATAACATCTGCCAGGAAGGTCATTGAACTTGCAGCATTAATGGCAGATCCTCCTTTTTACTATCTTTTAAAAGGATACGGTCACATTACAGCCAGATCCAAAATTTATACCCAAAGTTCACTCATTGCTTCATACAAATGAACCAATAAATTTACCTGTTTCTTACCAAAACCGCACTCCAATCCACGGGACGCCATCCTTCATACCTCGGATGTCCGTTGTGCTCTCCTTTTCTACCTACGAAGAACAAAACCCTTTAGAACCACAAATAAATTATTCATTACAGTAGTGAACAAATGCAAAGGCCAATCTGTCTTGAATCAACTACTGCCCAAGTGGATCTTGAATCGTATTTGAGTGCTACAACCTCTCGCACCTCCCTCCCCCAGCGCATGTACGCACGCATTCAACCAGGGCCTTATCAAGTACCATGGCCTTTCTTAAAAATGTCTCCATTTCAGACATTTGCAAAGCAGCGACATGGTGTTCCATGCACACTTTCGTAAATCACTATGCAGTTGATAAACTTACAGAGGCACTGCACTTGGTCATTTGTTGCTCTCCTTGGTAACAACTCTAGTTTCCGAAGTCCCTCCAACCCACTGACTGTACTGCTCCTCTCGAAGGAGAAAGGAAAGTTACTCACCTTATGCAGTAACTGGAGTTCTTCAAGATTAGAGTCCCTGTGGGTGCCCCACTACCCACCCTCCTCCCCTTCTACTTCAGAATATATTCGGTTAGAAAGGGAACTGAGGGCTGGTGCCACACGTGCTCTGACTCAGTGCATGAACAGCTGGCACAAGGCAGCTCTCCTGAGCACGCACGGTATGCCTGCTATTGCTTTGAAGTCTCTGGCTTGCCTGCGCATGGGCATTCCAGCCCACAATGTGGGGCACCCACAGAGACCCTCATGTTGAAGAACTCCAGTTACTGCACAAGGTGAGTAACTTCGCTTTGTCAAGAGGTTGTAACTCTGGATGACAGCAAATTTCACTACATACATGGATGACATGTGCATTTCTAATTATTCCTGTAAACTCCTGATGTCTCCGCATTGGTGGAAATTTAAAGGACAAAAGCCTGAACGGGATCCCTTTCAATCTATCAGTTTTATCAGAAGCACTTATCAACAGATGCCTTCAGTCTGGTCTGAAGTGCCTATTCAATTGATCCTTTGAACAATTTGTGCCAATCAGAGATAATATTAATATCCCATTTCTCTGGGATTTGTTGTCTGAAAGGATTGACTACTGTTGGTTCTGTGTGAAGGATCAGAAGCAAAATTTAAGAAGAAAAAGACAGTTCAGAATTTGGATAGTCATGACCCTATAAATTCTCTGCTTTTATCTGCCTATGCATATGTGTTGTTGAACCTTTGTCTATGTTTAGTTTGGTGAAAGGCAAGAGGTATGAGCCAACATGAACCCAGCAACTAGAATTCTTTAAATTTGAAAGCATCACATTTTCATGATCCGTCAAACGGGTAATGCAGAACATCTAATTCCTTTTCTGAACCAAGTGCATGAAGCACATATAAAGTGTACTGCAGTAAATATATTCGTCATCTTACCTATATGTCTGATCTGCCTGAAAAGCTACAGCACTGCCCACTCGTCTAATTTATATTTATCCAATTAAATTTTCCTTTTAGCATTTTATTATTTCTAAAATTCCAGTAGGTGGAAAATGAAACCTTTTTTTAGGTGGTGTTGCTTTTGTCATTACTGTGGAACCTTGCAAGTTCTTTAAGGGCTCAGTGGCTATAATGGCAGTAAAGCTTTTGGTATTGTGTTGCTCATTTTGACAAAGTTTCAACTGGTATTCTTTAAGGGAGATTGAAAGAAGAGTTCTGTGCACAAAGAATATACAGTTCCTGGATTTAGCTAGGTCACAGGCAGATCATATAAAGACATGTAGTTCAGATGAACAGCACACAACACCGTGTTTCTAATATTTATTTAATTTAATAACCGATATGTGTCTGCGAATCTTGAAATAAGCAAAAAGCCCTATTAATCTAGACAAGAGGCTCGTTTTAATTTTGTTTTGTTTTTCTCTCTGGGTTTCACTGGGGATGAGAGAGAAAATGCATTATGTTGATGATAAAAAATCCCTCAGATTTTTTTTTTAAACCCATCTGAATGGAATGAAAAAATATTTTTGCTCACAACTAAGCTTTTACAGTCTGTTGTATGAAAATGCTGCTGAACTCAAAATACCTGACCTGTTTATATAGTTTCTTACCTCTATTTTGTAGGAATCGATTAGTGATTTTTACTGGTATTATTCTGGGAAGGATGTTATTGATGAGCAAGGTCAACGTAATTTCTCAAAAGCAATTCAGGTTGCAAAGCAGGTCTTCAATACTCTCACAGAGTATATTCAGGTAAACTTGTTACATTGTCAACTACATGGAATTTAAAAGAAAAATCAATAAAATTGTTAAGAAATAATATTTTGAAATAGGTGTGATAACTTTTTGTTAATTGTTTGCAGTATAGGAGTCTCACAGATTTCCAGGTCTGACTGAATTATCACCTCTTTTGTTACCCATAACTGCTTGTGTCCTAGTACATAGCAGGCTCTGTCCTTTGCTTTCCAACTAGAACCTTGGCATTAAAAGATAGTTTTTATCACTTCAGGGCTGGATTACTGGAATGCATTCTACTTACATTCTTCATTTTAGTCTATCTGAAAAGTAAAGTGTAAGACTTGGCTATGTGCAGTGAGCATACATGGGGGAGGGAAGCAGGGACACACCCTCCCTCCCCCCAATTTTCTGTCCCTTCAGCCCATGGAGGAAAGAAGCAGCAGGGCAGATGGAGCTGGCTGAAATCTGACTCCCCCACCCTTACAACTGCAGCCTGCTACTGGAATTCCATGGATTACCTCTGCCTCTACCCCTTGACTTACCTCTGCAGGTGGTCTGCAAAGCAGGCATCAGCAATGGGACTTCAACTGCAGAGAAGGGGAAGCAGCAGCTGTAGGGGTGGTGAGAGGAGGAGCTCATCCTGCAGCCAACTGCACTTCTATTTCCTTCCTCCCTGGGCCGCAAAGACATGGAAAGTCTACCAAAGGGAGCTGCTGTCGCCTCATTGCTGGGTATCGTGAGAATTCTGAGTGGAATAGAATCCCGCAAACCTTTTTCTTGTGTGTATGTTTAACATGCTTCTTGAAACATGTTCAAGTTGTCATTCCTGCACACGCCCCTACTGTACCCACAGTAAGTGAAACATCACATTATGTATTCAAACAGTGCTCTGGCTTCTTGTCAGTTTCTCAGTGGAGCTTAAGGTGCTAATGTTCTTGACCTATAAAACTCTGAATGCACTACTTGAGAAAACTCTTCTCCCCATGCCATACTGCTGTGTTTTAGATCTGCTGAGACATGCTTGACTGGATACCCTTTGAAATAAATGAAAAGAAACTTGTAGCTGGGTGTGATGAGCATCAAATGAAAGCCCTAGAAGAAATTAATAATTCTTCAGTGAGTGCACAGCATGGAAGGGGTGCAGCAAATAAAGTATAGAGCCACACATTAAAGATAAAAGGAAACCGAAGAGCCATCTGCTTCTCTGAGAGCCATCCATTCTGTGCACTGATTGAGATTTCAGGGCTAGAAGAACCCCTCATGACCAGTCTCACCACCTGCACATTGCAGGCAACAGACCCTTGGCCGCATACTCCTGTAAAAGGCCCCTAACCTCTGGCTGAATTATTGAGTTCCTCAGATCTTGATTTAAAGACTTCGAGTTACAAAGACTCAACCATTTACACTAGTTTAAACCTGTAAGTAATTCATGCCCCATACTGTAGAGGAAAGCAAAATGCCCTCATGGTCTGTCAATCCGACCCAGGGGAAATATCTTCCCAACCCTCAAAATTGGTTTAAAACTGCACTATATTAAATAATAGCAAACATGTTAATCAACCAAAGCATAATTTTCATAAGCGAAAAATAGCCTTATCCGATTCCTATTTTTAAAAAGTATCCCAAAAATTAATGTTTAAAAATTAGGGCTAGATTTTTATTCCATTGTAAATAAGGAGTAACTCCATTGACAGTAAGTGGACTTACATGGCTACGGAACCTGTATGAATGAACTTTCATGCCCGTAATCATTGTAATTTCTCTTGGAAGGATCTCTTTGAAGACTAAGCATACAGCCTGTACTTTTTTTAAGATTCAGATCCTTGTTATGGAAATCTCTTTCACAACTCATAGGAGTGAACTGTGTTAGCCCTGGCTTGAATAAGTTTTGGTGGAGTTTGATAATATGCAAATATATCCACAAAGCTCTGCCAGATTAGGTCAGCTATACCTACACCACTTATTCAGTTCATGATGCTAATAAACATCTCATTTATTGTCCTTTGAAATATCATCTGATATTTTAGTAAAAATATTATTGCACCATGCAAAATTGCACCATATAACACAATATAACAGCATCCTGTGTTACAACAAATGTTACATATGCTCAAGTAGAGGACATCTGATTTAACATCTGTGCTCCTCAGAGCTTGCCAAAGGGTTTTTGGTGCCTTAGGTGAACTACGATTTTGGCACACCCTCCCACGTTATAAAAGATAACATACTAATATTATTTTTAAATAGAGAAAAAATTCACTTCTATCTAATTTGGCGTTCCTTAGATCCTGGCACCTTAGACGATCGCCTAGTTCACCTATATGGTTGGGCTGGCCCTGGTGCTCCTCAAGAAGTCACAATTTAAAGGTACAAACTGGTACTATACAGTGAACACTGAGTTCCATTTTTTGTGGCTCTCTCTTTATGCAGAGGTTTGAGCATGTGGGCTTATTTGTCTTACAATAAAGGAAGAATCAGAGTGATCAGTATAGTATTAGGAACAATAATTGTGAATGTATAGTCCAAGAAGATTGTCATCTCGTTTATGTTTCAGCTTTCCTTAGCCATTCCTAAAATGTTTGTGTGGCAGCTCTCAACTGGTGAATTTTAGGTGCATGGCTTCTCATTTTATCCTACTGTTTGAGGTAATTCTCTTGCATACAAAACCTGTTTCCTTTTCTTTTCATCTGCATGCTAGGGGCCATGTACAGGGAACCAGCAGAGTCTGGCACACAGCAGGCTGTGGGATGCAGTGGTTGGTTTTCTTCACGTGTTTGCCCATATGCAGATGAAACTATCTCAGGTATCAACACTCTTCTTTTTTTTTGTTATTTTTTAGTAACTAACTTTTTACTTCAGATAAATTGGTCTGTCAGCAACTCAATTTATTTTCATATTAAGAGAACAGAAGAATTGAGACAGTATAGGTGATGAACTAATGGAGGAGAAACTTGACCCTATGATTACAGAAGGAAACAGCAACTCCTATAATCCAACCCTTTGTTCTGACACTAGCTTCCTCTGTAACTTTGGGTATATCAGCCATTCTGTGCTTCAGTTTTTCCATCTGTAAAGCAGAGTTACGAAGGTGTGATGAAGCATTTGTAAAATCACATGATGTACTTGAATTAAAGGTGCCATCCAAGTGTGAAATGCCTTTGTTGTTGTTGACATTATTAAGAGTATGATTCTGTCACGGAGGTCATGGATTCCATGACATGCCAAGACCTCTGTGACTTCTGGGCCAGGGCATGAGCAGCTGTCAGCTCCGAAACTGCTGATTGACTTGGGACTACTGAACATGGGACCCTCAGAGCAGCTGATAGGAGGTCAGTCTGGGTAACAGCAACAGGCTGGAGCAGCTGTGAGCTCCAACAGCTCTCTTCTCTCCTTTGCTTCTTCCACCTGTCAGCAGGGTATGTTTAGTAAAAGTCCATAGGCAATGCACAAAAAATTAATGGAGGAAGCGACCTGTTCCTGACTTTTACTAAAGGTACATGTGACAAAATCTTACCCTTGATCATTGTTTTAAATCTCTGTTGTTGCTTTCATAACATATCAGGTACTGGAGCTCTGAAGACTGAGATTGTGGCTGTTTTTATCATCATTTTAGATTCTAGGATGATTAAACATCCTGTCTACCAGCGTGCCACTGAGACAAAAGCTGGAATTTAGTGGCTAGTGAAGGTTGGTTTCTTAGCTCTGCTGACCTTCTTTGTACTATAGACATTCTTTGTATTCTTCATGAACAGGCATATTCTCACAGAAGATGACACTGTAGTGAAAGCAGCTTTTCCTAAATCATAGAGAAGACATGCACAAAAACAGAGGTGCTCAAACATGACTTAGAAACAGTGTACAGGAATCAGCATGGGTACCAAAATCTATAATGAAACAATAGGCTTGTTCCTCAACATATGGAAAGTCTGTGGCAGAACCCCTGGTACAACTTTGGAGCCCACTGAATTTTTTGACCATGAGAAGAAATCCTTTTATCTTATTAAAAGTTTCTGCTTTAGCCACCATTCATCCTTTGCACTAAATGAAGTAGTTCTACAGAAACCAAAAAAAAAAAAGATGGTATTATGAACACTTTTATGCCATGAAACCTAAATTTGCATGAACAACTGTAGTTCTTGCACTTCCTACCTTTCCTAGCTTTTGGTTGGTTCATTTCATAACATAGTTTGGTGCGTGTAATATCATAGACTATATACGAAATCTGACGCTTCCCCCTGCTCCCCAGATTCTGTATCATACGGAACCATATTGACCTTGAGCATGGAATATCAGCAGGGTTTGAATGGATCTACAGCACAAACTTAACCATTTGGGTGAAAGGAGTGATGGAGAGAAGTAATATTTTCTCATTCTGTAATGTGGATAAGCTGTTAGACTGGACTTGACACATACTTTACCCACTGTTTGCTAGATAGTAGCATAATATTGGGATTCATGATTCCTGAGTTCGGTTCCTGGCTCTAGTAGTTAGAGACATTGCAACTGAGCACATTGGTTTGGCATGTTCATTATGCTGGGCAGTATGGCTATGGATGAGACTTGGGTTTGCAATAAAAGGTTTGTATTTCAAATCTGTGACCTTGCACAATGTCTTAATTATTACATCTAGAAAATGAGAGATTTGCCTGCCTCCTTAGACATCTGTGAGGTGTTGCTCAATAATAAGGCCAGAGAAGTTCATACAAATATTAATATTGTCAAATACTAGTCAGTAGAGTAGAACAAATGGTCTTGTCTTAGTCTCCAGGAGTGGTGGGCAATGAAAATGGATCTTTTCCCCATTTGGAGCTCAAGCTCTTGGGTTCACTGTCTCAGTATAGCTGGCATTTAGGGAGAGCTGTGAAGCTTTGTCCATGTCAAATACAGAAGGGATTCTCAGAGAAAACTTTTACTCAAATTCTTGGAACAAGTGCAAATACCAATTTTCAGAGTCTTATAAATCTGGATGGATTTCACTGGGGTTGGCAAATGGCACCTGTCTTATTGGGAAATGTAAAGGCTTTGCTATAAATCATCAGAACACTAAAGCTCTTCAAAGAATGATAGGAAACAGATTTTAACATCAGCAAAACTACCCATTTTCCCTAACTCTGTACTTGGAAACAACTAAACATTTGTAGGTGAACCATTAAGAGAAATATGCCTGAGGCAGAGACCAAAATGGGGAAATTTCAGATTCAGTGGGTAAAAATTAGTGGTCTTCTACATAATTTAAATTCAGTAACATTATTCTACCTCTCTTTAAAAGAACAGTGACAATTTAAACTAAAAAACGAAGAGCTCAGTTATGTCTTGTTGTTTGAGCTTTTTGTACCCTGGTGCTATTGGTCTCATGACACTTTGCCTATAGCACTGTGGGTGCGAACCTGACAATCTCAGTGCTTTCATCAGTTTAGCAGACATTAAATATTATATGGGAATCATCTCTCTAACTCGCATGCACCCGGATACTATCAGCAAAGCTTTTCTTCTCTTTCTTCTCTGTAGCAGCTCATCTTGAACTGTGGCTATAACAAATTGCTGTTTCTTTAAGCGTGTGCCTGCACATGTGTGTTTTACTAATGTACAAGAGCAAGTCTTTGGATAATTGTGTGTTTATTTTATTTTCAGTTCTGACAGAGTCAAATTCACTATGATCTCTCAGCTTCTCCATCTGATTTTCCCTAAATGAAACAGCCATGTGCGCGCACAAATGCCAGTGCAAGGTGGCAGTTAGAACATAAATATTGTTGTGCAAGTGCAAGTACTTGTTTGTGCAAACTATATGCGTGCAATATTAGAGACTGGGTTGAGGTTGGTATAAATATTGGCCCCAAATAATCTTATTTATAATATATTCATACATGCAGGATTCCAGTCAAATTGAATTATTGAAAGAATTAATGGATCTTCAGAAGGATATGGTGGTCATGTTGCTGTCCATGCTGGAAGGTAATTTCAATTTACTTTAAAATTGTATCTTTGTAAGTATTATAACACTCTCTTTTTCTCTGCGTGGTTTATTTTTTTTCACAGAAAAAAATGTTTCTTCCTCTTTTGGTATTTTAAATTTAATGTGTTTGTTATAAGAAGAGCTTTTGACCCTTGAAGTCTCATGGGAATTACCATAACAACGATATTTTACATGGTGAGCAATAATGTAAGAATTAATTAAATCAGTGTTATTTATGGACAGGCCAGCTTAATTTGAATTATTAAAAAATTTACTTACTCCCATGAGTTCGGTTTCTATTTTGGTTCAAATGGGATGTTAGAATCCGAGCGTCTCACTGTAGAAGAAAGCTTCACCATTTATCAGTTGTTTTATTCACTGTGGTTAACAATTTCAGTCAGCTGCATTTAACATCACACTTTTTTTTTTTAACTACTGACATTGACTTTAACCATAGAAAAAGGGCTTTGATTTCACCTTGCTAGGTCCAAATTGGGTCTGGGGGATTGTCCTGTTTCACTTTTGCAGCTGCTATCGTCAAATGTCAACTTCACCCAGTAGCCTGTGGCCACTGTAGCAGGTGATGATTATTTGATTTGCAATGACCCTGGTGCCTCTAGTCAAGGACCAGGACTCCGTAGTGATATGTATTTTATAAATATAGATGGTCCCAAAGGTACTTATTTTCTTCCTCAAACCTGGAAGGCCTCATCTCCACAGAATGTCTGAGCTCATCAGAAGAGTGACAAAACGAGTTTCAATGTCACTTCTAAATTTCAGTGAGTTCCAATGAGTTTCGATGTTACTCCTAAATTACCTCTGATTTAGTACTTTATTAAATGCAAAAGAAGTTTTTAGAAGTGTATACCCTGACATTTTTCTTTCTTTCAAAAGCTGTGCTTACTTCTGCTATTGCATCTCCATAGAGTTGTAGAACTGTAGGGCTGGAAGTCACCTTGACTGGTTATCTAGTCCAGTCCCCTGCACTCAAAGCATGAGTATATAATAACTAAAACAGTGCTGACATGTGTTAGTCTAATCTCTTCTTAACCTCCAGTGGTGACGGTTCTAAAACTTCCCTAGGAAATTAGTTCCAATGCTTAACTGCCCGGACAGTTAGGAAGTTTTTTCCTAATGTTCAGTCTATACTTCCCTTGCTACAATTTAAGCCCATCGCTTCTTGTTTTATTGTCAGAGAATAATGAGAACAAATTTTCATCCTCCCCTTTGTAACAACCTTTTGTATGCTTGAAAACTGCCATCATGTCCTCCCTTACTCTTGTCTTCTCCAAACTAAACAAACCCAATTTTTCAATCTTTTCTCATAGATCTTGATTTAGTGTAGTATTTTAAAATGTTAACCTGTATGGTTTTACACTGAAGACATGCATGCAACCAAATCAGTCAGCAATTCGTGAATCTTATCGTGTGATTATTTCAGTACTCATTATTAAATGCTTTTTATTTGTGAAAATGTTCATTGTCACCAATGAATGTTGTTACATGTCACCACCTTTAGGTAATGTTGTGAATGGAACTATTGGCAAGCAGATGGTTGACATGCTAGTGGAGTCTTCCAACAATGTGGAGATGATTCTGAAGTTTTTTGATATGTTCTTAAAATTGAAGGATTTAACTTCATCTGATGCGTTCAAGGAATATGACCCTGATGCAAAGGGCATAATTTCAAAGAGAGACTTTCAAAAGGCAATGGAAAGCTATAAGCACTACACACAATCTGAAACTGAGTTTCTACTTTCTTGTGCTGAGACAGATGAGAATGAGACTCTAGATTATGAGGAATTTGTGAAACGTTTCCATGAACCTGCCAAAGACATTGGTTTCAATGTTGCTGTTCTCCTGACCAACCTGTCAGAGCACATGCGTCATGATACTCGGTTGCAGACTTTCCTTGAGCTAGCTGAGAGTGTTCTGAATTATTTCCAGCCCTTCCTTGGACGTATAGAGATCATGGGTAGTGCAAAGCGCATTGAGAGAGTTTACTTTGAAATAAGTGAGTCAAGTCGGACTCAGTGGGAGAAACCTCAGGTTAAAGAGTCAAAGAGACAGTTTATCTTTGATGTAGTAAATGAAGGAGGGGAGAAGGAAAAGATGGAACTTTTTGTTAATTTCTGTGAAGACACAATCTTTGAAATGCAGCTGGCTGCTCAGATCTCCGAGTCCGATTTGAATGAGAGGTCAGCAAATAAAGAAGAGAATGAAAAAGATAAGCCTGAGGAGCAGGACCCTGGCATGGGCTTCTTCTCCCTTGTGACTGTCAAGTCAGCCTTGATAGCCCTCAAATATAATACAGTGACAGTAATGAAAATGCTCAGCATGAAAAGTTTAAAGAAGCAGATGAAGAAAATGAAGAAAATGACCATGAAGGACATGTTCATGGCTTTATTTTTTTCCTACTGGAGCATTTTGATGAGCTTACTGCATTTCACATGTAGTGTTTTCCGGGGCTTCTTTCGCATCATGTACAGTTTGCTGCTTGGAGGAAGCTTGGTAGAAGGTGCTAAGAAGATCAAGGTAGCTGAACTTTTAGCCAATATGCCAGATCCAACACAGGATGAGGTACGTGGTGAGGGGGAAGAGGGAGAGAGGAAACCCACAGAAGCTGCATTACCTGCAGAAGATCTGACGGATCTAACAGCTTTATCTGATGATAGTGACTTACTCTCAGACATATTTGGTTTGGACTTGAAAAGAGAAGGAGGCCAGTATAAGCTGATTCCTCATAATCCAAATGCTGGTCTGAGTGATTTGTTGAGCACACCTTCCTTACTCCCATTGCCTGAGATGCAAGAAAAAATTCAGGTAACTATATATTTTAACCACCCTGTATGCATTGGTTATATGTGGATTGGAAATAAAACTTACAGCTACGTTTGTATGATTTTAGGTTTTGGGTTTTTTTTTTTCCTTAAGTGTGGAATACTTTTTAAAGAATAATATTGATTATCAAAGTTTTTAGTCTTTCTGGGATCACAATCTTGAAGCCCCTCAGCCCCTTGTCCAAGTTACTTGGTTTACTTTTAAATTCAAAATTCACAGTGTCTTTTGTAAATGTCATTTTACTTCAGTCTAGCTTTGCTAATAAAAATACCTTAATGTTCAGCTCTGTGACAATGTTGCCTTTTAGCCACGCTTTTGAAGGCTATCTGTATACCTCTTAGACTTTGTAGATGGGATTGCTTGTATAGATAGGGGGCAGAGCTTACCAGTCCTGGGCTCACTTGCAGTTTATCTTTTGTTGCTAAAGTTCATGCTTCAGGGTTTCAGCCACCTACCTACAGGGGCTAGGAAAAGATTCCCCTACCCAGAGTATTCTTGGAGAGGTTTTTTTTTTTTTAAATTTCCTTCCTCTACAGCATCAGGGGTGGCCACAGTTGGAGACTGGACACAGAAGGCAATGAGCATTCTCCTTCTCAGGTGCTTGACTGGTTGATTCTTGCACATATGCTCAAGGACTTTCTGATGGTCATATGTAAGGCTGGAAACAAATTGTTCTGAAGTCATATTGGCAGCGATATTGGAGCTCTTCACCTTCCTCTGCAGCCTGTGGTGTGGGCAATAAGCCTGGACTATTTGGGTGTATCACACTAAATCATATCCCTACCATTGCAGGGTCTGGAGAACTGTTGCACTCCTGCCCTTCCTGTTCTCTACCTGTTGCATAAATAGTTTCATCTTCTATGAGCTGTAATACTTTGGTCTCATTTTATTATTGGGTTTAATGTGCAGATGGTGGAGGGGTGTCCTGTGATACAGAGAGGTCAGATGAGATGATTTGACAGTCCCTTCTGGCCTAAAATGCTGACTTTTTTTTTTATCTGCCTCGTGCAAGGAGCAGAAAGTGATTGAAGATGAAAAGAGTGAGAAAGAAGAAACTAAATCCGAACCTGAAAAAGCAGAGTATGTATAACACTGGGCCTTGCTCCTAAAAACTGTCATTTCTGTTGTTGAAAAATAAGATTTTTGTTTTACAGGTCATCCCTCACTCCTTCCCTTTTATATCAGAGAGAGATCTTGCATGTCTCAATTTAGGTTTTTTTTCAGATGTCATTCTCGCCATTGTGCTCTGGCAAAGAAGCCCTCCCATTTCTTGTGCAGTGAAAGCAGCATAAAATTCCAATGAGGTAGCCAGGGGCGTCGCTGGCACTGGGCACCTGGGACATGTGCCCCAAATCCCAGCACCGGTGCCCCGGGTCTGGTGCCCCCCCCCGCCCCCCACAGTTTCTGGCCCAATCGGGCTGGAAATCCGGGGCCCAGCTGCTGGCGGCCACAGCAGCCCCGTGCCCAGCTGGGGATCTGGGGCTCGACCGCGGAGGCCACTCCTGGCCCTGTCCCCAGCCGGGGATCTGGGAGCCAGCTGTCCGCAGCTGCGGCCACCCCATCCCCTGTGGGGGATCCGGGGGTCAGCCACCCATGGTGGTGGCAGCCCTGTCCCCAGCCAAGTATCCAGAGCTCAGCTGCCCGTGGCCGCTTCCGGCCCCATCCCCGGCTGCGGATTGCACGCCCAGCCGCCCGCAGCATCACAGGGCGGCTTCCAGCCCTGCCACTGGCAGCGGGGCATGGCCTGCGGGCTGGCGGCGAGGCCTGGGGCCGTGCCCCGGATCCCTCCCTGGGGCAGCGACACCCGTGGGGGTAGTCTTGTTAGTCTAGTTCAGAAAAACAAACGAGTCCTGTGGCACTTTTAAAGACTAACACTTTTGTTTATTGCCTGAATTTTCCTGGGTAAAATTCCATTTCATCAGGCTCATGAAATAGAAACTACAGTACAGAAAGGAATATATAAATGCAGAGATGGGTAAGTCACAAGGTCAGTTTAGATTTTTTCAGGAAACCATGCAAGTTATTTTGATTCAAACAGTGAGGAACAACAGATAAGAAGGTGGGAAAGTTAAGAGCAGAAGATGACTTTTTGTAATGAGAGAGCCAGCCCTGATCTCTGTTCAGACCTAATTTAATGGTGTCAAATTCACATGTGAATTCTAACTCTGAAACTTCCCTTTGGAGTCTTGATTTGGAGCATTTCTGTTGGAGCGCTGTAACTATCATTTCTTTCACAGAATATGCAGAGAGATTGACGTGTTCCCCTATTGGTATTTGGATGTTACCGTTCTTGATATCTGATTTATGTCCATTTATTCTTTTGCACAAAGACAGTCCAGTTTGGCCTGTGTATAAGGCAGAGGGACAGTGTTGGCATGATGGCATATATCACATTGGTGGATGAACAGGTGAATGAGCCCTTGATGGAGTACCTGGTTTGGTTAGGGCCTATGATGGTTTCATTTAGGTAGATATATGGACATTATTGGCTATGAGATTTATTGGAGGTTAGGTGCTGGCTTTTCTGTTTCTTTTTTATGGTATGTAGCTGCTGGTGAGTATCTGCTTAAGATTGAGTGGCTGTCTATAAGTGACGAGAGACCTACCTCACAAGGCTTGAGAAACTAAGCAATCGTCTTGTAGAATAGGCTGTAGATCCTTGATGATGTACAGCAGAGGTTTGACTTGGGGACTGTTGGTGATGACCAGTGGCATTCTTTTGTTTTCCTTTTTGGGCTTGTCCTGTATTAGCTAACTTCCGGATACCCATCTGGCTCTATCAGTCTGTTTCTTCACTTCCCCATGTGGGTATCATAGTTTTAAGATAGAGAGAGAGATCCTAAAAGTGTTTGCCTGAGGGATCAGAAGAAATATTGTCACATCTTAGGACTTGGCTGTAGACAGTGAAGATGTGTCAAGGATGAAAACAGAAGGGATGTCGGTAATTGTAGGGGTCAGTAGGTTTCATATATTCAGTGGTGCTTATGTTCATTACTTATTTGTACTGTAGTGTCCAGGAAGTGGGTCTCCCGTGTGGAGTAGTCCAGGCTGAGGTTGACGGTGTGGGGAAAATTGTTGAAATCTCATGGAATTCCTCAAGGGCCTCCTTTCTGTGGGTCCAGATGATAACGTTGTCATCAGTATATTATTTGTAGAGGATTGACACTTGAGACTGAGACCTGAAGAAGTGTTGTTCTAAGTCAGCCATAAAAATGTAGGCATATTGTGGAGTCATGTGGGTATCCATAGCAGTGCTGCTGACTTGAAGATATAAATCACCTCCAAAACTGAAATAGTTGTCATTGAGTACAAAGTCACAAAGTTCAGCTACTAGGTGTGCCATGATATCATGTAGGCTAGTGTTCCTGATGGCCTCTAATCCATCTTTATGTGGGATGTTAGTGTAAAGAGCTTCTACATCTATAGTGGCCAGGGTGGTGTTTTCCGGAAAATCACCAAAGGATTGAATTTTTTTCAGAAAGTCAGTGGCATCCTGAAGATAGCTAGGAAAGCTGATAGCATAGGGTCTGAGGAGGGAGTTCACATAGCCAGATAAGCCCACTTTAAGAGTGCCAGTGCTTGAGATGATGTGGCACCCAGGATTTCCCCTCTGCCTTATACATTGACCAAAACTGGACTATCTCTGTGCAAAAGAATAAATGGATACAATTCAGGTATCAGAAATGGTATCATTCAAAAACCAATAGGGGAAAACTTCAACATCCCTGCACGTTCTCTGAAAGACATGACAGTTACAATGCTTTAACAGAAACACTTCAAGCCAAGAATGCAAAGTGAAACTGCAGAGTTAGAATTAATAAGCAAATTTGAAACGATTACATTAGGTCTCAAGAGAGATCTGGACTGGCTCTCTCATTACAAAAGGTGATCTTCCCCTCTTAACCCTCCCACTTTATTATCTGTTGTTCGACAGTGTTTGAATCAAAATAACTTACTTAGTTTGCTGAAAAAATCTGAACTGGTATTTTTGACTCAGTCTTCTCTGCATTTGTATGTTTCCTGTTATAGTGTAAAAAAAGCAAGGAGTCTTATGGCACTTAAAGACTAACAGATTTATTTATCACCTGAGCTTTCGTGGGCAAAAATCCCGATTTGTCAGACACTTTGAAGAGGCAGAACTTACAGAATTGGAAGAAAGTAAATGTAGGGGAGTGTAAGACATGGGATCAAGTCATACTGCAACAGCAAATCAGAGCATTTGTAAGGATTGAAACTTTAGGAAACCTGTTATAATGTGAAAAGAATCCCATAGTCACGATTCAGCCCTGCTTTCACACAATTTAATTTGCATATTAATTCGGTTTTGGCTGTTTCTCTTTGAAGTCTTGATGTCCCATTTATTTTCTTGATGACCATCGTTAACAAGTCATCAATGGAGTGATTAGGAAGGTGGAAGTGCTCAGCAACTGTTGTTTTTTTGTGTTATGATTTCTGATATCAGTTTTATGAGCATTAAGCCTTCTCCATAAGGTCAGTCCTGTCTGTCCAATGTATAAGGCGTGGGGGCATTTCCGGCACATGATGGCATAAATCACATTAGTGGACGAGCAGGTGAAGGACACTTTGATGGAGTAGCTGGCTTGATTAGGTCCTATGATGGTGTCTTTTGTGCAAATATGTGGACAGAGTTGGCAGCGTGGTTTGTTGCAGGGATATGTACCTGCTTTAATGTTTCTGTTGTTTGGTCTGTAGTTGATGGTGAGTATCTGTTTAAGGTTTGGGGGTTGTCTGTAGGTGAGGAGAGGTCTGTCACCCAAGGCTAGAGAGAGTGAGGGGCCATCTTTTAATGTGATTTATGCCATCATGTGCCAGAAATGGCCCCAAGCCTTATACTTTGGACACAGGACAAACCCTATGCAGAAGAATAAATGTACATAAAACTGACAATAGAAATCACAACACCAAAAAAAAAAAAAATTGCGGAACACTTCCATCTTCCTAATCACTCCATTAATGATTTGTTAGCAATGGTCGTCAAGAAAATCAGTGGGACATCAAGACTTTTTTAAAAGAGAAGCAGCCAAAATCAAACTAATATGCAAATTAAATTGTGTGAAAGCAGGACTGAATTGTGACTATGGATTCTTTTCACATTATAACAGGTAATTTGACTTCACCCTCCATGTGCTGTTTCGTAAAGTTGGAATCCTTACAGAGGCTCTGATTTGCTGTTGCAGTGTGACCTGATCCCACGTCTTACACACCCCTGCATTTATTTTCATCCAATTCTGTAAGTTCTCCCTCTTCAAAGTGTCTGACGGAGTGGGATATTCTCCCACGAAAGCTCATGTGATAAATAAATCTGTTAGTCTTTAAGTGCCACAAGACTCCTTGCTTTTTTTGCTTTACTAGACTAATACGCAACTTTGGAACTTGTTATAGAGTAGTTTTCTTTTCATGCATCTGATAAAGTGGGATTTTATCCACTTGTGACAAAAAAAAGTGTTAGTCTTTAAAAGTGCCACTGGACTCTTTGTTTGTTCAGCATAAGATTTACGTCATTATGATGGCCTTCTGCCTCCCTTTCTTCCAGTACATCTTTCCCAGTCTCCTTTCCAGCTGTGTTCAATGTGTTTAGATGGCAGCTGGGACAGTATGCAGCCTTTCCTTTCATGCTGTTCTTTGATAAGTCTTTTGATAGCTAGAATTTCCACTATCTTTCATGCTCCCACTTCCCTGTGAGACTTAAGAGCTTTCACATACTTTCACTATGGATCGAGTCCAGGGCAAGACAGTTCAAGAGGACAAATTATAACTTAGAACTGAGTTCTCCTGTATGCAGAGACCCATGTACTCTAAATCAAACTGGACCTACATTCTGCTTCAACAACCCCAGCTTTTGTAGTATTTTGATGCAGAAAACTGCAAATTCCACAGGAGTATTTGGATGTAAAACTAGAGATCTAGGTAACTAGCTCTTGCTTGTGCATTTGTTTCTGATTTAATGCAATTTATTTTATGCTGTCCTTAAGTGTTCACTTTTCAATTTGCCACAGATGTCACTGTACACACCAAGGGGAAGCTGGTGGTTTTGGCATCTGGGTAGAGAACAGTTAAGAATCATTGACACTTGAACAAGTTTGAGAGGCAGTGTGGGACTGTGAGACAACAGCTTTAGCTGGCAGTTGGCATTAAAATGACTGGCAGTACAAAAATAACATGCTTGACATTTAATGGTTATCTTAAAGGTTCAGAATTAAAACTCTTTTAAGATGGGAGAGAGATTATCCCTCTTGAGCTATTTTTCCAGGCTGCCTGCTGGCTAAGAAACAAAGTACTTTGATTTACTTTAAGCTTTAAAACTATGTGGGAACCAGTCCTCAAAAACAAACAAGGAGTCCTGTGGCACTTTTGAAGACTAATGAATTTATTTGTTGCATGAGCTTTTGTGAGAGAAAATCACACTTCATTAGATGCTTTGAAGATGGGGGAACTTACAGAATGGGAGTAAGTTCCCCCATCTTCAAAGCATCTGATGAAGTGGTATTTTCTCACACAAAAGCTCATGCAATAAATAATTTTTTTTTTTTTTTACAAGTGCCATAGGACTCCTTGTTTGGTTTGCTGAACTAGACTAACATGGCTACCCCTTTTGAACTTGTTCTATGAAAAAGGTCACATTTCCAAATGTTTTGCCCTTTGAATTGGAACAAAAAGTTGAAAATGATGATTTTCTACTGGATGTAAATTATGGAGCCAGGCAGCCTACCTACCGCATGGGCACCTCAGGGAGCCAGCTAACTAGGTAGCCCAGGAAGTCAGGCAATCAAGAGACCCCTTACCAGGTACATTGCTTGGTATTCTGGAAGTCTGGGGAGCCAAACAATTGAGCTTCCTACCTTACAGTTGACTGGCAGTCAGGTTTCCAGGAAACCAGACAGGCTGGCCAATGTATGTGCCTGCCTGGTTTTCATCAGCAGAGTTGACAGACCTGAAATGCTCCCACAAAATATTTAGATTCCATTGAATCAGCATTTTCCAATGGAAAGAAATGTTCCTTCAGAAAATGTTTGACCAACATTATTTTTCAGTCCATCTGTCTAATATTTTCTTTGCAAACACAATGGCTAGAAACATTTTAAAAAAGAAAACAAAACAAAAACCAACTGCAATATGCTGAACACACAGGTTAGACCAGGGGTCTCGAACTCAAGGCCCAAGGGCCACATGCAGCCCCTAAAGTTATTTCTTGCAGCCTGTAATCACACTATCGCTATCAATATTTGCAATATCATTGTATGAAAAGGTTTCAGTGGTGCGGCCCTTAGACTAACATGCTCGTCCTTTTGCAGCCCTCACGGTGATTTGAGTTTGAGACCCCTGGGTTAGACTGAGAAAAATTTTGTACTTATGCATATAGTCAATGGCATAGGTGCTGTGGATGTTGCCACACCCGCTTGCTTGAAGCAGTAATAACATCCCAAATACCTTGTTTCCGTGTCTCCCTGTTCCCCCATAAAAATTGTTCCAGCCCCATTATTCTTTGGCTTCAGGTTCACTGAATACATTGTTCTCTGCCTGCTAGATAGAACAAAACCTTGTCAGTCTGGTATTGTGTTAGCTTTAGCAAGATTTCTTGGAGCATTGCTCACTGCAGAGTCAGGTCCTAAATCAGGTAAAGGCTCACAGGTTTTTATGCAGGAAAAGCTTTAAAAGTTTTTTAAATGTGAAACACTTTCAGCTGTTTTTGTTTATGTGTTTGTTTCTAATCGAACACTGTTTATAGTCGTCTTCTAGTAACTGAATTAAGAATAGAATTAAAAATCAAATGAAGATGATGGAATACAAAATACAGTATTAACTGGTTTTTACTGATAAAACAGAGCGAAACAGAATCCTATAGTTCAGGATTCCATGTTTTCCTTAGTAGAGCTGATATGTTGCAAATATCTGAAATGTTCTTCTAGTTCCTTCCTCCATTGTAGTAATTGTTTCTAACATGCCTAATTGCTGGAATCCTGAACTCAAGACTTTTTTTTTGTAAATGGAAGAAGAAATGCTTGTGCAGTTGATCCGTTTCCAAAGAGAAATATATTGTCAGTTCTAAGTCATCTGTTTTCTTTTATGGGCAGATCCTGACACTTTGTACCCTGGAGCCCTGGCCACAGCAGAGGTGGTGTGGTCATGCTGCAGGAGACCAAAGGAGAGCTCTAAAGTTTACTAAAGAGCTTACTTCTGCTGGTGCTAACTGCCTAGCACTGGTGCAGGGCTTGGGAATAGGGAGGGTGGAGCACATGGATCCATGATTTCCTGGATTCACAAGTCAAGGGTCCTCACAGAAGGGAGGCTACTGCAATGAGTCAGCTGTGGTATCACCCACAGAACATCTCTGTCACTTGTTTGTGGCCTGAGAGGGAGAATTCCCATTCATTCCACATCTCTCCCCTGCATCAATCATGGCTACTATGGCTTCACAAAGGGACAGGATATTCTCCTTGATGTGATGGTACAGTAAACGTCTGAAAGGAAGAAGATTACAGCAGATATCCAGTTCATTAGTGACTCAGCACACATTATGGGTTCATTTGTTTTCTTAGGGGAGAAGATGGAGAAAAGGAAGAGAAAGCCAAAGAAGACAAAGGGAAACAGAAATTAAGACAGCTTCATGCACACAGATATGGAGAACCAGAGGTCCAGGAATCAGCTTTCTGGAAGAAAATCATAGCGTACCAGCAGAAACTTCTTGTAAGATATTATCTACATTGGACTGAGTACTTGTCTGTTAGCCAAGCATGTATACCAGGAACTTGTTACAAAGGCCTAGAAGAAGTTTACCAAATATTGCTCTCAGTTTTGAGACCTCTTCACTCTAATTTTCTCATTTATATCCCATTTCCTATTCATTTCCCATTTAATTTTCCCATTTAGATAAATATAACTGATTTATTGAGTCCCAGGCAACTCCCAGATTCATTGGCTCCACACCTGCCCAGAAGACAATCCCACTACACATACTCCTGTAAAAAGCTACTGCTGAGGGCATGGTGTTAAAGGGTTTTGCATGGGCACCTTTCACAGTCTCTGTTTTCTAGCCCCTAGGACAATACTAATTATTTTTTCTTGTGTTTGAGACCCTTCACAGAAGCACACATGAATGCAGAATTTTACCTTCAATGAGAGAGATTTCTCAGATACATGGCAAAAACCCATTTAAAGAATTTTTGAAGATCCAATATTTAGTATAAATTTCATAGTATGTACATATATAAATCCAGCTAATGGGATCTGTCATACATTTTGCATGAAATATTGACTGATTTTTTAAAACTGTACTTTGAAAGCCCACATCTGTTAAAGTAACATGTTTCTCAAATAATAGTCCCGTCCCCCCCGAAAATCTATACATGTTTATGTCATCTTGTACATTGCAATGCAGTCATGAAAGTGCGTAGATTTAAGGTTATCTGTATGGTCTTATCCTCAACATTCCTTAATTGAGTGAGTCACTTTGCAATGTTAACGTTCTTTTATTTTCATTTTAATAGAGAAATTAAAATTTAGATTAAAAATTTTCCATGGGAAAGATTCAAAAGATTTGATTAGCATACAAGTTTAGATGCACAACTGAAATTTATCTGAAATATTCATATCACTTAAGTCTACAGACTTGGGTTAGATATCTTATTGGAAATAATTTCCATGGGATTTCCTGTATTTCCACTTTCAATCCTGTTGCAATTGGAACTAGAAAGTGCAATAGCAGAAAAAAGAAATACAAAACTGAGTTATCCAAGCTTTTCACTCCTCTCAAGGTCTACGATTTGTTTCCAAATTTAACTTGTTTTTATGTTCTCCCACTCTAATAGAAAACCTTGGTAATACACAAGCAATCTTCGGAGAAGATTGTAGGAAGCGATATTCTTGTGATAGTTTTTAGTGGTAAAACTCTTTAAGCTTTCTAGATTTGAGTACTTTGGATAATTTTAATCACATGAGGTATCTTAGAAGTATGATAAACCAAACAGGCAGTCCTGTGGCACTTAAAGACTAACAAATTCATTTATTGCATGAGCTTTCATGGGAAAAAATCCCACTTTGTCAGATGCTTTGAAGTATGATTTTTATGAATATGAGTTCACGTATGTTGATTAAATAACAAATAAACAGATTATATGTACACACACACACACATATATATATTTTTATTTTCAGAACTATTTTGCTCGTAATTTTTATAACATGAGGATGTTGGCTTTGTTTGTTGCTTTTGCCATCAACTTCATTCTACTCTTCTATAAGGTAAAACTGTTGTACTATAATTAATCTACTCTTCTAATGCATAACTGCATGAATATGAAATATATGGGAGACTGTCTAGCCAGAGTAATACTCTAAATTTCCATTAAACCTACCAAAAGACTGCATTGCCCACTGGATTAAGGGTTTGCTTAATATTTCAAATATATAAAGCACTGATCTTGTTAAGACTATATCACATTTAAAAATTTGTTAACATTTTTCCATCATTGCAGTTCCTAAAAAAGGAGAGAATCTGATGTAAAACATGCCATACATACCAAAAATATATACACCGAGGCATAACAGGAAAGGTTACCATTTAAGTAGTCAAATTAAATAAGACGTGGCTAATTAGTGCCTGCTGGGTCTTCATACTGGGGATTTTCACCTTCATTTTTTCAGAAGACAGTCTCCTAGCACAATTGTCCTAACCCTGTCACCCCAGACCCTGCATCAGATGGTCTTCATAGTCCAAAGATGGCCAGAACAAAGGGAGAGCAGTTTGTGGAGGGAACACACAAATCAGTCCTGCATATGATACTCAGTTAATGCTGCTCCAGGGTGTATTTGCTTGTTGACTGATGACCTCTCGGGTCCCTGGAAGCTGCCACATCTAGATGAATGCCTGGCAGAGCTATGCTAACATGGATTCAGTGCAGGGGTGATCAGAGCTATAGTGCATGTGTGTAACTAGGCCTCCCCGAAGATGGCCAATGGCCTTCTATGGATCCAAAGTGGTCTGGCAAATTCTGGGCAGCTTTTAGCAGCTTGCAGCTCTACCAGTGGAACAAAGCTGAGGGATCTCTGCAAAGAATTTATATTGAAAATTCCTTCACAGAAGGATCTTCCTCCTCCCTCCCACCCCCTGTTTACATCACCCCAGGTTTGTTCCTTGTGATTTATAGTTCATGGCATACAGAAATGCAAAACACCTGTCAAACGAATCATTCCACTGACTGTAAGTGATTTGAATAGGTCTCCACCTCTGCTGGGGTAGAAGAAAAGGAAGTTCCTGTGATAAATGCTGATGAAAACTCCAAGTTAAACAGCCTGGAAAGTGGCTCCCATAGGATCATCACAGTGCACTATGTCCTTGAAGAAAGCAGTGGCTATATGGAACCCACATTGCGGATTTTGGCTATCCTACATACAGTCATCTCCTTTTTCTGCATCATTGGATATTACTGTTTGAAAGTAAGAAATTGAAGAATTTAACACTTTATTTTTTAGGCCCCTTTGCTTCCCTCCACTGAGTGATGTGGAGTGGAGCAAAAGCACAGGATTTTTGCACAGACTGGATGGAGACCCTTATGGAAGGCCATTATGTTTCTGGCCTCCCTTCTCTATAAGTTATGCATGTGATGAACCTCATATACATTCAGAAAGCAAGGCCTGTCACATGAGGAAATTGCCGCCTGTGGCATGTTCTCATAGACCCAACATGTGTCCCTTTGCCGTGTATGTTATGCAGTCCAGTTCTGCCTGAGATGCCACCTGTGGCTTTCAAATGCAAGCAGAGGGGATGCATGTGCCTAGAGGGGGATATATATTGGCAGCACTGTATATCTGCTGGCTGTGCTGAAATAGAAGTGTATCTTGCCTATAGTATATGGTAGTTGGATTAGAGTTTCTGAGTGATCCCCAGTGTGCATTGCTCTGACAAGCCCTTCCTGGTCTCCCTTTTACACCTCTGGCAATTTGGTAGCAGAAGCAGAATGCAACAGATCAGCAGCTCCCTCAAAAGAGGCACAGGAGTCACATTTCTTTTTGCACAGATTTTTATGCAGTACGAAATTATTTGGCTTTTAGTTACTTTTCCTATCTTTAATCCATTCTCTTTTCTTTGCCAAAGATGTAGAATCTGCTTTCCTAATAGAGGCAAAAGGTTAAAAGCAGACTGATTTCCTTATGCATTTTAAATACCTCCACAAGACTAACAAATATGGAAACACAGTATCCATGACTAGGTGTCTGATGGTATATGGAGTGCCATTTCCTGGTCCTGGTTTTTAGATATGGCTTTCTTTTTTTCCGTATGTGTTTTTGAAAAAAATAACTTCTTATATTAATCCTCTTGCTAGACATGAAACTAAAGAAAAAAAAATAATTGTTTTCTATATCAATTTTTGACAATACCTGATGCTCTAAGTGGAAGAAATTGCCCTTGAAAGGAGCAGTTCTAGCCTCCTCTTGTGACTGTTCTAGAGATCCATTACTTGGGCTGGTGGGGGGGCGGGGTTTGGCAGTCCTTCTCAATTGCATAATTTCTGTATATGTGACAGTTTTATGTCTGGAAATTGCTCTTAAAATAGGAATGAGTAAAATCCACTTTTATGAAGCTGTCTTCACATAAGATTTTAAGTATAGTTATTATGTCAAGTATAATATCCATTTTATTATTAAGCAGTATAGTTTTAATCATTGTTCTTTCAACATGATGCTGTCTAGCTGTAGGCTATAGTTTAGGTGCAAAGTTGCTGATATGGAGTAGATAAATAAAAGGTGAGTTTGGTGTAATTCAAAAATAATGCTGGAACCCTAATAATACCACTTTTCAAATAAAAGTCCAATACAACAGTCCTCCTTATGTAATCAGTGCTTTCGTGCAATGAGAACATGCTGTTCTGTGCATAACAGTTTTCTAAGGCAAGTCCATTCAAATGGAACTGGAAGATCTGTCAGCTGCATCCAGCCCCAATGAGAGGCACTTCTCTTGAATGTCACCCAGCTCATTAGAGAGAGTTCTATCCTAGGGAAGACCTCCAGAGCCTTGCAGTCCTGATTCTCAGGTGCAGGCAAAGTTCACAGAGCTCAAGGAGGTGATATGCAAAAGTAGTTTAATGGTTTCTTTTGCATTACCCTTATGCCAGTCAGTGCTGCTCTGTGCATGCTGTTTCCCTTGCTCCCTCTTAAGTGCACCATCTGGACTCCTTTTGCTCTGTAACAGTCTCAGGTGCCCTAATGCAACCCTGGATGAATTTGATATAGCAGCATGCACACTTTTGAGCCATATGCCTTATTACTCTGCCTTGCTGAGAGCAGAGAATGTATATGGTATACAAACCCTTATAGTAGCTCTGTGCCACCACAGTGTCACCCTTGCATTTATATGACCCTTGCTGGAGTTAATGGGCACACTATGGCAACAGTGCACAGCGAAGTGGTTGTTTGGAACTAAAGGATCTACGCTTCATTCATCTGTACAGACTCAGGCATTAATCAAATCCTTGACAGTTTGAAAAACTACTGCAGGTTATTGCACGTCCTATACAACATGCAATTTTAACTTTTGATTGCTAGTTTACCTTCATTCAGTCATGCATTCAATTTTTACCAGCAGCTAGCTGTTCTTAAAAGATAATAGCTCCCAGAGTTGTGAGTGATTTTTGAACTACTTTTTAATATGTTTATTTTACCACTTCAGGTTCCACTGGTTATTTTTAAGCGTGAAAAGGAAGTGGCAAGGAAATTGGAATTTGATGGGCTGTACATTACAGAACAGCCTTCAGAAGATGATATTAAAGGACAGTGGGACAGACTTGTAATCAATACACAGTGAGTGTTTTTACTGGTTCTGGCTTTGATAACTGTTTAAAGAATTTTCTGGAATACGCACGTTTTATATATCTTCACTTAAATTTTCTCTGAAGTGAGCAATGGTGATGGGGATTATGTTTCTAGCAAAATAATTCAGTAGACTGCTGGCACCTGTAGAAATTCTTATACAGCATGAGTTTTCAGTCTGTGTTCTGAGAACCTGAATCTGAAATTACTTGTGTGTGGCTGCCATAGAGACTCAGTGAGCTTTACTTTGGAACCCTTGACACTGCCTTGAGTGCTCCCCTCCGTTCAGGCAGAACTATATGGTCCAACACTCTGAGACTGGGTTTCTGGGCATGAATCCCTTGGTTTCCCAGTCTTGTTTATGTGACAAACCCAACTCAGTTTGCATCTGTAAGCTCTTTCACTTTGGGGACCCATGATCAACAATTTGATTAAAGCAACTCAGAACAATTGTCTTCAAAACAAAATGTTAATTATTCATTTCCCCCAAGGCTCAAAGCATACAGAACAACCGGTAGAAACAGTGATGGGTATTACACATCAGTCTTGTGGCACCAGGTTTTTGTAAACTCCCTTCAAGCCAGCTAATCTCCCTCTCTGGCTGGGAGAAAACAGACTGTCTTCCTAGTAAGCTTTCTGTGTCTCTCTCTCTTCCTTTGCCATGCTGTCAGCTCTTGCTGATGCTTGCAGGGTTGCCCCTGGCCACTCACTAAACTGACACCCTTTTCTAGGCTTTGGTGTCCTATAATGGTTTAGTGTGTTTTGATCTCTCTCCTCTTAACCTTGGCAAAACAGCTGTGTCATCAGGTTTGGGGCTAAGGAGTCACCTCATCAGAGCTGTAAGACTAGCTATTCTCAGTGTGTGGTGAGTTGCTCTATCACAGTTTTACCATTCCCGCATGGTTGCTTTAATAATTTCTTTCAGTTAAATCTATAACGTGCACATCATAAACACACACACATACTGCAGTATGTACCATATTCATGAAACAAAAAACTTATTTCCCAGTTCACCACAGTTGTGTTAAGACTATACTGTTACACAAAACTACAAAAATATTGGGGGGAGGGACATGCACACGAATAAAGCTCCCTCAGGAAGGGGGAAGAACTTTAAACTTGACAGATGCAATCAAGCTGGCTAAAGCTTGCACTCAGACTGTACTGGTGTGCAGAGTAAAAAAGAATGAGAAATAGAAACTAATGTTTCTTTTTAACAGTATTTGATTTTCTTGCTATTCTTTTAAAAAAAGGTAAGCAAATGGTAATAATATAGCAACTTTATTTGGATTGCTCAATTGGATAAGATTCAAATTGAAGTCAAATATATGATATCTGGAGAAGCCATCTGATAATAAAATTGTTCACAGAGTAAAAAAGTTATTAGAAAGCTACAGTGCTTCATTTGGTGTGGCCTGCATCTCTTCAGAACTGGAGTATCATTTCTGCCTTGTGTTAGATTACAGAGTATTCATTGGTTTGCAGGTTGAGAATGAAAATGATAGAAAAGAAGAGAAGTGAGCAAAAGGAAAAATACAGAAAGAGGACAACATGGGAAAAAGAGAAGATAATAGGGAAAAGGAATAAAGGGAGCTGGAACTGGGAAGGTGAATGTTGGTAGATAGAAAGTATGATACAGTGCTATAAATGCTTTTAGTGTGCCAGTCACCACAGGACTGAGCTGTTTGTGGAAGAATTAAAATTCCCTTTGTCCAGGACAATCTTCTGTGGGTTTGTTGTGTTAATTTTCTTCACAGAAAGAGAGCTTACCTGTTAGTGTTTTGCTACCTTTGTTGAGGGGTTCAGGTTCCAGGGCTATAAAATTGCAGTGTAGACGCTTGAATCCCCCTGCAAGATTTATTTATATACATTCAGTATAGCTGTGTTTCATTAACATATAAAGGATAACTTTCACTCCTGACCCGACAGAGCATCTCTGGAAGAAATCTGATGACCATACTGACTTCCTCAACAAGAAATTAATTCTCTCCTCTCAGTTTTGCCATGTTCCTAGCTAAATGATTTTACCTCTTCAACTTAACAATTGCATGTACAGCATCCCAGTCAACTTTTTGTCACCTCTTATTCCTCAGACCATTCCCTCCAGTGCTCTTTGCACCAATTTGTTTCATGAGAAGCTTGACAAAATATAATGTAACTTTCCCTTACCTCTCCACTTGCTTTCCCTTCCTATCTTATGTCTTCTCTTTCTCCCTTGCTCCCATCCTTTGCACTCTACTGACACCACTCTTGCCAGGGTCTCTAATGATCTCATTTTCCAACCAAAGCTAGGAAACAGCACTCCATCCTCATTCTCTGTGATGTCAGCCATGCCTGCTGCAGTCTAATTCTAGACAACTCATCCTCCCTTAATTTCCCTGCTTCTGTCTTCTCCTGGTTCCTCTCTAATCACTCTCTTGGGTGTATCTATATTGGCGATAGCACCATTGGTGCTGCCAGATTGATTCTGTGGGATCAGTTGAGTGATTGTGGAGACCCGTTAAATCAGTCAAGAAGTCAACACCATAAATCCATCCCACAAAAAGAGTCATGCTGCATCAATGGTAGGGCATTTCTCATTGGTGCAGAGATTCTGTGGGAAATAGAAATTAGGAAGTGGAAGAGAGATAGATACACAAACTACTGTACATAGCTTTCATATCTTCTGCCAGCTGCCACTAAACCACCACTAGTGTAAACCAAGCCTAAATTTGTGCTTTGGGCCATCCTCTTCCTGCTTTCTGTGGCAGTTTCATAGGACTCTCCCCTTTCTTCATATCTCTTTCTTCCACACCTTATCTTTGGGTAATTTCATCTGCAAACACAAATTCAACTACCACCTCTATGGTGATGACTCATAGATCTACCACTCTAATCCAGATTTGTCATTTAAATCCAAACAAAACTCTCAGTCTCAGATTTCTTCGTGGATGGCTGGCCATGGACGACAACAACAACAACACCATCTTGCCTGTCACATCACCCCATAACCTTGGGATAGTCTTTTATATGGATCTTTCTTTAAGTCTTCATATCCAAGACATCTAAATTTTGAGTGTTTCTATGTAACATCTTTAAAATATGGCTTATTTTATCCATCCACACAACTAAAACTCTCGTCCAAGCTTGCATCATCTCAGGTCTCAGTAACTGCAACAGCCTTTTCTCATGAATTAACAAATTCAATCTTGCTGTGCCTATATCCATTCAGAATGGTTCTGCAAAGATTATTCTCCTCTTCTGTCGCTTTCGCCATGTCAGCCTTCTCTTTGAATTCCTTTCTTGGGTCCCTTCTCTATTGCATCAAATATAAGCTGCTAGTAGTCACTTTTAAGACTTTTCACAGTGCATCCTTAACCATCCTGTTTTCCCTTATTTGATACAGAAATGTCAGTTTCCACTCTAATCTGCCAGTAATGCTAACCTCTGGCATCCACTTGTTAAATTTGCCAGCAAGCACCTTTGTGCTTTCCCCTATGCTGTCCCATAAACATCTCTAAGTTGTATTTTTGTTCAGTGTTTGTATGTGCCTAGTCAGTGATTGGGGTTCTGTGATAGTACAAATAATAGATTAAAAAAATTAATGATAAATGAACCCATTGTATATACAGTGTTTTCTAATGGCTTAATATGGATGTGAATGGGGAAAGACATACCATTAGAGGACTCTACATATTAGACAGGGCAAATATTACCATCATTATTGTGTCCATATTTTAATTGCTGTCCAGATATGATCTGTATTTGATTTAGATTAACCTTGCAGATGCAGGGATTCTACAGCTCCTTCCCTTAATAATGCTGGCGCCCATACATAGGAGAACTTCACCATATTCAACAGAAATTTATCTGTCCATGAATTGTAGACCAGGCCAATGTACATGTGTGCTTCTCTTTTTTATACTACTCAGTTGACTGATTATCTTTCAAAGTATCATTTCTCATCTCTATTTTTCAGATCATTTCCTAACAACTATTGGGACAAGTTTGTTAAAAGAAAGGTAACACTTTGTTGTTTTTCAATAGGCTTCTTTTTTAAAGTTTCTTTATTGTTAATAGAATTCTGTAATGATTTTTGGTGTGTGATGCATTCTCATCTATCTATCTATCTATGTGCATTTGCTACAGATTACCATGTATACTTCTACTGTTTTAAATTACTCACCACTTTGCACCAGTAATTACACATTTTTGCTTACAAGTTGGGTAATTAATTTTGATTTTTTTCCCCACATAACTTTTAAAATAAAAACCAGAAATTTGACACTTGTGAAATTTTTACATATGTATGTGCTTATTATATGTAAGTATCTTCTATACAAAAACATGTGTTTTGTTTGTTTACAAGCATTGGCCTATTTACAGTAGATAATCCATTTACAGATAAATAACGAGTGGTAGCAGCTGCTTCAATACAAACACTGAAGCTAATTTCTTGTACAATCAAACACTCCCCCAAAAGAAACTTCTCTTTCTAAGAATTTTGTAGCTCATAATATCGTCAGAAGAAAGAATTTTTTCTCAGGTGTTTGGTACAATTACTTTTTTAAAGTTGTTGAATCAGATTCACATCTGTCACAAATGCTTCATGGCAATGCGACTCGCCTGATTTTTTGAGAAATAATTTATTTTTGAAAATTTCTCAGAAATTGACTTTTAAAATATTTCTTGTATTTTTTTTCTGGCTTGTAATAATTATTATCTCAGCTAAAGAATAATACTTTGTTAGCCTTGCTGAGAAAGGTGCCATTTTTATATTTGAAGGAGTTGTTGGGAGATGGATCTAGATAGATATATAGCAATAACATGCATTGAAGTAGTCAAGATATAGGGTAATTAAGGGCTTATAAATGAGAGTTTTATATAAAGAAGCCAATGGAAACTGAGGAGAAAAGAAGGGATTTTTTAAATCACATAGTAGAATCCCCATTCATTATGTTAAGGTAGGGAAATACTCTGAACAGTTTGTGTTTTAGAGTGAAAGATAAGTCTGCTCCCCAGACTACTGCTTGAGCTGCAATTATACAGAGCTGTTTTCATGCATATACAAAGAAAAAAAGGGGTTTAGCCTTTTTAGAATTTACAAAAAAAAAAAATCACTCATGTCTAAACCACAAATTACTAAGAACTATAAAATGACATTTCTTATTTAGTCATCTACTTTTAATCTGTAGTTTTATCCTTGAGTATATCTTCACAAAGATAAAAGCTAAACTAAATCTGATGGGATAAGAGTGAGTAATGAAGGGTTTTGAAGTGGTAGGGAACTGGTTACATCCCATAATTGTTCATATCCAGATATTGTAATGTTTGCAGATATTTTACAAAACAGATACTATATATATATATATATATATATATATATATATATAGTACCTGTCTACCTTCCCAGTAGGGGTCCTTGGGCAAAAGACCCCCTAATGCCTCACTTGCCTACCTCGAATATGAGAGTGACACGAACTAGGAGAGTCATGCCGGCTCGGACGTCGCCCAGATTAACAAGGTCCGCGCCAGATGTTGGGGAACCAGGACAATCTGACTAAGTGGGCTACTGGAACAAACCATGCATGGACGAGACAAGAGAACCTGGAATTGATGGAATGCTACTACAACAGCAGACCTAAGGAGAGGGGATATATGAAACATATGAGGGAACTATGGATGGAGAAAAGACCTACATCCACACTAACTGAGAAACAGCTAGTTACCCAACGCTTCAACATAGTAAAGAGGCAGCTGCTCTCACAACTGGAGATAGACCAACTGCACATTACCTCCCAGACTCAAGAAGAAGCCCCAGAAGAACAACTCAATGTGCAGCCAACACCCGAAGCTGGAACTTCACTGCCACCCCCTCCATTACAGAACACAGCAGCTGATATGAGGCATAAGATCATGGATAAACTAGCTACAGTCAACCCTCAAGACCGATTACCAAGGCTTGTGGGAGAAGTACCATCAGATAGTATGTTAGAAGATGCCAATAGAGCCCTAATGACAATTCCTACTACCACCATCACTGAAACCAATGAACTGGTATATGCTACAGCCTCTGTAATCCTGGAGATGCTTGGCTACACAATCAAGAAGAACAGCAGTACATACCCTCCCTGGAAAAGGAGGTTGGAGGATAAGATCAAGGCAACCCGGAGAGAAGTTAGCCAGCTGGTGGAACTACAGAAGGGTGTAGAGATTAAGGATAAGACTCGGCTACTGAGAAAATACAAGGGCCTGACTCCATCTGAAGCCCTAGAGACTGCTAAGCAAAGGCTCACAGCACTGGCCACCAGGCTAAGGAGATATACTAGAGAAGCAGAGGCCAAAAAGATAAATGCCCTGTTCTCCAAAGAACCATCCAAGGTGTACTCCCAACTGCAGTGCAACAACACAATAACAGCAGAGCCACCAACAGCAGAAACTGAACAGTACTGGAAGAATATCTGGGAGAAAGAGAAGACTCATAACACCAGTGCAAAGTGGCTGCAGGACCTGAGAACAGACCACAGCAATCTCCCAGAACAGGAACCAGTCACCATCACAATAGCCGACATCCAACAGCGGGTCAAGAACATGAAGAGCTGGACAGCACCTGGCCCGGACATGATCCACACCTACTGGCTAAAGAAACTAACAGCAGTGCATGAACGCCTAGCAGCACAGATGAACCAGCTGCTAGCAGCAGGCTCCCACCCAGACTGGCTAACACAAGGAAGGACAGTGCTGATCATGAAAGACCCCCACAAGGGAACAGCACCATCCAACTACCGGCCAATAACCTGCCTCCCCACAACATGGAAAGACCTATCAGGCATCATAGCCGCCAAGCTACAGGACCACGTGGGCCAGTACATGAGCACAGCTCAGAAGGGCATTGGGAACAACACCAGAGGCTCAAAACACCAGCTGCTCATAGATAGAGCAGTCGCCCAAGACTCAAGATCTAGACAGACCAATCTGAACACAGCCTGGATTGACTACAGGAAAGCCTACGACTCAATGCCGCACACATGGATCTGTGAATGTCTGGCGCTATACAAAGTCAACAGGACACTAAGGACCTTCCTCAAGAACTCAATGGGACTGTGGAAGACAACACTGGAAGTCAACTCAAGGCAGCTTGCACAAGTGGCCATCAAGTGCGGCATATACCAAGGTGATGCGCTGTCCCCGCTGCTGTTCTGCGTTGGCTTGAACCCCCTCAGCCAGATAATCACAAGGACTGGATATGGATACAAGTTCAAGAGTGGAACTACCATCAGCCACCTCCTCTACATGGATGACATCAAGCTGTATGCTAAGAATGAACGAGACATCGACTCGCTAATCCACCTGACACGGATCTACAGTGAGGATATTGGGATGTCATTCGGACTGGAGAAGTGTGGCCGGATGGTAGTAAAGAGAGGAAAGGTAGTCAAGACTGATGGGGTGGAACTACCAGCAGGCCACATAGCAGACATACAGACCAGCTGCAAGTACCTTGGCATCCCACAGTCACATGGGACTCACGATGAGGAGGCAAGGAAGACAGCAACATCCAAGTACCACCAAAGGATAAGACAGGTCCTGAAGAGCCAGCTCAATGGGAAGAACAAGATCCACGCCATCAACAGGTATGCCCTGCCAGTCATCAGATACCCTGCCGGTATAGTGAGCTGGCCAAAGGAGGACATGGAGGCTGCCGATGTGAACACCTGGAAGCTCCTCACAATGTACGGAGGTTTCCACCCCAAGTCCAACACCCAGAGACTGTACGCCAGCCGGAAAGAAGGCGGGCGGGGTTTGGTGAGTGTCAAAGCCACTGTCCTGGATGAAACCCAGAGCATCCAGGAGTACATCAATAAGATGGCACCCAAAGATGAGCTGCTGAGAGAATGCCTGAGGCAGCAGCAGCAGACATGGGAGGAAGATCAAGCAGAAGAAGTGCCATGGCAAGACAAGACCCTGCATGGAATGTACCATCGACAGACAGATGAGGTGGCTGACATTGGGAAATCCTACCAGTGGCTGGAAAGGGCTGGACTGAAAGACAGCACTGAGGCACTGATCATAGCAGCACAAGAACAGGCACTGAGCACCAGATCCATTGAAGCAGGGGTCTACCACACTAGACAGGACCCAAGGTGCAGACTGTGCAGAGAGGCCTCAGACAGTCCAACACATCGTGGCAGGATGTAAGATGCAGGCAGGAACAGCATACACTGAACGGCACAACCAAGTAGCTGGCATTGTGTACAGGAACATCTGCACAGTGTATGGGCTAGACCCTCCCAAGACCAGATGGGAGATCCCACAGAAGGTTGTGGAGAATAACAGGGCTAAGATCCTGTGGGACTTCCAGATCCAGACAGACAGGCAGGTACTGGCCAATCAACCAGACATCGTGGTAATAGACAAGGACCAGAAGACAGCAGTGGTGATAGATGTGCCAGTGCCAAGTGACAGCAACATCAGGAAGAAGGAGTATGAGAAGCTGGAGAAGTACCAGGGCCTGAAAGAGGAACTAGAGAGGATGTGGAAAGTAAAGGCCAAAGTGGTCCCGGTGGTGGTAGGAGCACTCAGGGCTGTGACTCCTAAGCTGGGAGAGTGGCTCCAACAGATCCCAGGAACAACATCAGAGCTCTCTGTGCAGAAGAGTGCAGTGCTAGGAACAGCTAAGATACTGCGCAGAACCCTCAAACTCCCAGGCCTCTGGTAGAGGACCTGAGGTTGAGGATGACACATACCACCCATAAGGGTGAGAAGGGAATTTATATATATATATATATATATATATATCTATATATATCTATATATATATATGAGCTTAAATACAATAATAATTTTGGATGTTAGCTGGATTTCAGTGAAACTCACTTTCAACCATTTCAGAGGTGTAGCCATGTTAATCTGTTTGCAGCAAAAGCTATGCACGTTTTGTGGCACCTTAAAAACTAGCAAATTTCTACAGGCATAAGCTCCTGTGGGCTGCAACGCACTGATGAAGGGGCATCTGGTGAAATCTGTTGCAGCTCACAAAAGCTTTTGCCCAAAGAAATGTGTTAGTCTTTATGATGCCAAAGAACTTTGGATGTTTTTACTTTCATCTGTAAATCCTATTAATGAGGTTATCTTGTTTGATGTGTGTATATATAAAACATGTTTGTATACATTATATTATTAAAAGTACATTAAATGAAAAAAATTGAGATTGCAAAATTTTTAATTTTTTGCTGAAATGTACACAATTTTACTTAGAATAACTTACTTTAAAATGAAAACAATATCTTATTTAATTAGCTTTTTAAAAATCTGAGTAATGAAAAAATAAACCATGTTCCCATCCAGCTGATTGTATTCAACACTCCTCTGCCCTTTAGGTTATGGATAAATACGGGGAGTTCTATGGCCGGGATAGAATCAGTGAGTTACTAGGAATGGACAAGGCTGCTCTGGATTTTAGTGATGCTCGAGAAAAAAAGAAACCAAAGAAAGATAGCTCCTTGTCTGCTGTGTAAGTACTTCCTTCTGTTTCTTATATAAATTAAAACTGAGCATTTGAATTTTCTCACATAACTTTGAATATTGTGGCTATGCTTATTATGTATGTGAGATACATTCTTGATTTTATGATTTAATGACTGTAAAGGACAAACAGAAGGTAGAGAGGTGTAATAGAGAAGTGATAGGGCAGCAAATTACTTTATGGCTATGGATGTATTTTGTTATTTTAGTGTTTGAATGCATAATATAGTCATTGGTTTAATAAGGCCTGATGATAGCAGTCCTGGAAGTTCATTATCTTCATTTGATGGTTCATGCAATCCTGATCAGCCAGAAAGAATGAACAATGTGGTACACCATACATTCCAATTTTAAAAACAAGTGAAAAGAAATTACATGTGGTTAATAGACAGTGCCTTGAGTGCCATATAATCTTGGAAATCAGATGTCTAGTCTTTGAAACCTCGCTTCATTTGTTTTATGCAGTGTAGTTGTAACCATGTTAGTCCCAGGATATTAGGCAAGGTGGATGAGGTAATTTATTGGACCAACTTCTTTTGGTGAGAGAAATAAGCTTTTGAGCTGCATCGAGCTCTTTCTCAACTCTGGGAAAGGAACTCCAAGCATCATAGGAAAATGCAAAGTGGATTAGTTAGCAGATATAGTAGGCAAATATTGTAAGTGACCATTCAAGATACAGTGGCCTAGTAATACCTCTTCTGTCATAAGACAAGGAAGGGGTTAGTGGGTTACAGACTGTTGTCCTGGTCTATGGGGCTCTTCCTATTGATGATGAACTTGGAGAGGGTTGAGGTGTTGTTTGAAAGCCAGGAAAGGGGGGTTCAGAAAAGATTTCTTTCAGGATGGAGTCACGATTGAGTTTAGATTGCATTTGTTTGATGATGCCACTAGTAAAGTGCACACTTTTATGATTTGTCTATCAAAGTCATCCAACCCTATGATTCTATTCTATTCTATTCTATTCTATCTTAGTGGCCATCACATTGGTTAGAAGGGTGGGTGAGTAAGAGAACTTTATGGCTAATCCACAACTGTATTACACCAGGATAGTTTCATTGTGTCTGCACCCTAAATTCATCCCCATAGTAGTCTTGGACTTCCACATAAATCAGATGATACACTCTTGCCTGCATTTTTTCCTGTATCTCATATCACCAATAATACCCAGAAATTCTATTCTCTGGATGTATGTTTTCCTTTGGTGTTCTGTCTTCAGAGAACAAATTATTTAAGGAGATCAACTACATTATTCATGGCCCCAGCAGAACCAAAACTGTCAAAGGGGTTTGGGACTATAGCTTGTTCTATTACTAGTATAGAAGCATAAGAAATATAAGTTAGGGAGAGACCTTGATAATTCATCTAGTCCAGTCCCCTTGCACTGAAGCAGGACTAATATTATCTTGACCTGGTAGGTGTTTGTCTAACCTGTTTTATAAACCCCAGTGATGGAGATTCCACAGCCTTCCTCAGTAATTTGTTCCAGTGCTTAACTACCCTGTTAATTTGGAAGCTTTTTCTAGTGTCTAACCTAAATATCCCTTTTTGTGATTTAAGACACCTACATCTTTTCCTGTTCAGTAGTTGAGAACAATTTATCATAATGTTCCTTATAACTAGGTCTTAGCAATTCAAGACAGTTACTGTTTCTCTCCTGATCTTGTCTTCTCTGAACTAAACAAACAGTTTTTTCAGTCTTTTCTCTTAGATTGTACAGTTTAGGTCTTAATTATGTTGCTTGCTCTCCCATGGACTTCCCTAAGTTTATCAATATCTTTCATGAAGTATGGTGGCAAGAACAGAATGCAGTGCTCTAGCTGAGGCCTTATCAGTGCTCAGTGGAGTGGATGAATTGCTTGTAAAAAAACAACAAGGAGTTGTGTGGCACTTTAAGACTAACAGATTTGTTTTTTCCATGAGCTTTCATGGGAGAAGATCCCACTTCCTCAGATGCTTCGAAGATGGGTGAACTTACAGAAAGGAATGAAACTAAATGCAAGGGGGTGTAAAACATAGGATCAGGTCATAAAGTAACAGCAAATCAGAGCAGTTTACAGGCTCAAACCATGGGAAGCCTGAAGTCAAATTACCCTTTGTAATGGGAAAAGAATCCATAGTCTCGATTAAGTCCTGCTTTCACAGAATTTAGCTTGCATATTAATTCGAGTTCAGCTGTTTCTCTTTGGAGTCTTGATGTCCCAGGTACATCTCTAACGACAGTCGTTAACAAATCCGTCATCAAGTGAGTGGGAAGATGGAAGTGCTCAGCAACTGGTTTCTTTGTTCTTTGATTTCCGATATCAGCTCTGTGCTCATTCAGTCTCTTACGGAGCGATCGTCCTCTTTGTCCAATGTATAAGGTGTTGGGGTATTTCTTGCACATGATGGCATAGACCACATTAGTAGATGAGCAGGTAAATGAGCCTTTGATGGAGTAGCAGGGTGATTAGGACCTATGATGGTGTCTGTTGTGCAGATATGTGGGCAGACTTGGCAGCGTGGTTTTTTGCCACTGATTTGGAGACTGCTATGGGCACCCGCATGGCCCCACAATATGCCAACATCTTTATGGGCGACTTAGAACAATGTTTCCTCAAGTCTCATGCCAAAACACCTCTTCTTTACCTGCGCTACATTGATGACATTTTTATCATCTGGACACATGGCAGGGATGCTCTTGAAGATTTTCACAGAGATTTCAATAATTTCCACGGCACCATCAAATTGAGCCTGGAACACTCCACACAGGAGATCCACTTTCTTGACACTACAGTACAAATCAGGGATAGACGCATCACCACCACCCTATACCGAAAACCTAGTGATTGGTATAGTTACCTACATCCTTTGCGCTTCCATCCTAAACACACCACACGATCCATTGTCTACAGCCAAGCCCAAAGATATAACCGCATCTGTTCTGATCCCTCAGCAAGAGACAGACATCTTGAGGATCTCTATCAAGCATTCTTGAAACTACAGTACCCACCTGGGGAAGTAAGAAAACAAATTGACAGAGCTAGACGGGTTCCCCGAAGTCATTTACTACAGGAGAGACCCAAGAAAGAAAGCAACAGAACACCACTAGTCACCACATACAATCCTCAAGTCAGACCTCTGCAAAAGATCATTAAGGACCTACAGCCTATTCTAAAAGATGATCCCTCTCTCTGTCAAGCATTAGGAGACAGACTCCTCCTTGCTTATAGGCAGCCCCCTAATCTTAAACAGATTCTCACCAGCAACTACAGATCTAACAACAAGAACATTGAAGCAGGCACACACCCCTGCAAAAAAACCACGCTGCCAAGTCTGCCCACATATCTGCACAACAGCTACCATCATAGGTCCTAATCAAGCCTGCTACTCCATCAAAGGCTCATTTACCTACTCATCTACTAATGTGGTCTATGCCATCATGTGCCAGAAATGCCCCAACACCGTATATATTGGACAAACAGGACGATCGCTCCGTAAGAGACTGAATGAGCACAGAGCTGATATCAGAAATCAAAGAACAAAGAAACCAGTTGCTGAGCACTTCCATCTTCCTACTCACTCGATGACGGATTTGTTAATGACTGTCATTAGAGATGTACCTGGGACATCAAGACCTCAAAGAGAAACAGCTGAACTCGAATTAATATGCAAGCTAAATTCTGTGAAAGCAGGACTCAATCGAGACTATGGGTTCTTTTCCCATTACAAAGGGTAATTTGACTTCAGGCTTCCCATGGT
>ML681972.1:20207186-20516384 GCA_007922195.1 Podocnemis expansa | reverse complement strand
GCTGCACCGGGCCAGGCTAGGCTGCGCCGCGCTGCACCGCAGTGCGGCCTAGCTGGCGGCAGCGACGCAGCCTCCCCCTGGCCCTATCCCGGGCCAGGGGGTGTGGCCTTTTGGCTGGGGCAGGGCCTGCCCTCCGGGGGCGGGGCTGGGCCCGTGCCCCGGGTCTTTCCCTGCCCCAGCGACGCCCCTGCTCTAACCTATCATTTAAATCAGCTTCTATACCAGGTGATTAGAGGTAGCTAATGTGACTCTAATTTTTAAAAAAGAGTCTAGAGGTAATCTCAGCAGTTACAGGCCAGTAAACCTAACTTCAGTGCCAGACAGATTAGTTGAACTATAGTAGAGCACTGAAGTATAAGAAACATGGAGAACTTGTCTCATTGGGGAAAGTCAGCGTGGCTTTTGTAAAGGGAAATCGTGCCTCATCAATATATTAGAATTATTTTACTGGGTCAACAAACATATGTACCAATGTAATCCAGCGTTTATAGTTTACCTAGACTTTCAGAAAGCCTTTAACTCGGTCCCTTATCAAAAGCTCTTAATCAAAGTAAGCAGTCTTTGGATAAGAAAAAGGATATTTCGTGGATTAGAACCTGGTTAAAGGATAGGAAAGAAAAAGGTAGGAATAAATGGTCAATTTCCAGAATTGTGAGAGAAGTAAATAGTGGTGGTCCCAAAGGAGTCTGTGCTGGGACCAGTACTGTTCAACATATTTATAAGTTATCTGGAAAAAAAGAGTGAACTATGAGATGGCAAAATTTGCAGGTTGATACAAAATAACTCAAATTAGTTAAGTCCAAAACTGACTGCAAAGAGTAACAGAGGGATCTCCAAAACCTGGGTGACTAGGCATCAAAATGGCATAAGGAATTCATTGTTGATAAACAATTAATATAATTCCAACTATACATACAAAATGATAGGGTCTAAATTAGCTGTCAATATTCAGAAAAGAGATTTTGGAGTCATTGTGAATAGTTCTGTGAAAATATCCACTCAATGTGCAATAGCAATTGAAAAGGTAACAGAATATTAGAAACCATTAGAAAAAGGATAGAAATAAGACAAAGAATATCATAATGAAAAATAGAAAGTTATGGTAAACATACATCTTTAATACTGTGTGATATCTGGTCACTCATCTCAGAAAAGATATATTGGAATTAGAAAAGGTACAAAGAAGTGCAACACAAATGATTAAGGTATGGAAGAGCTTGCAAGTGTGGTATGATTTTTCAGCTTGGAAAAAAGCTGACTAAGGGGGGGATACAAGAGAGGTCTGTAAAATTTTTACTGGTGTGGAGAAGATGAATCAGGTAATGTTACTTATTTCATCATATACTACAGGAAGTAGGGGTCATCCAATAAAATTAATAGGCAGCAGATTTAAAATAAACAAAAGGAAGTACTTCTTCACACAGTGCCATCAACCAGTGGAACTCATTTCAGAAAGAATATTGGGAAGGTTGAAACTGTAACAAGGTTAATGAAAGAACTAGATAAGTTCATTGAGTATAGGCCCATCAGTGGCTATTAGCCAGGATGGGCAGGGGTATAACACAATGCTCAGAGTGTCCCTAGCTTCTGTTTGCCAAAAGCTGGGAGTTGGATAGTGGGATGGTTGCTGCTTCTGTTAATTTTCTCTGAAGCACTTGGCATCAGCCCATGTCAGAAGACAGGATATGGGGCTAGAAGGACTGTTGTCAAGAACAAATCATGTCAAGCCAGCCTGATAGCTTTCTATGATGTGATCACAAGCGTTGTGGATAGAGGAGAAGTAGCAGATGTGGAGTATCTAGACTTTAGTAAGGCTTTTGATATGGCCTTGTTAAATAAAATGTTTAAAAAACGAAAGACTTGAGTGTATTAGCAAGGCTAATTTTTATTACATGAGAGCACTCCCAGGGAGAGAGCAGAGGTTGGTTTCTGCCCCCATGATGTATTACAGAATCTTTTAAGACATTAGCAACATGTTTACTTTTGCATATATTAGGGAGGGCAATAACAAAATCTCGCAGCCTTTCATTGGCGCAGATTATAATTTTTTTTTACAGCGGCAAGGACAAAATACATTTTACATGACAGAAGCAAGCAGCTTGGACCGGTTAGAACCGACCTTCAAGGTCTATAGAAGGCTGATTCACATAAACAGCCTCTGTCTTATCAGGGGACCCTAGCTGCTCCAGACACACACAATTTGCAGCTACTTGTATTAGGGCCCCCTGGCTGCATTCTCTTACAGGGTTTTTTTGAGACTTTATAAATCTTACTACTTACTTGTTAAAATTTTATATTTATTATATTGAATTTTTTTATTAGTATTTTGTTGGGTTTTTTTTTTTTTTTTATGAAAGGCAGGTTGGTGAGCTGTATATATGAGTGAGGTGGTTAAATATGTTATTTTGGGTTTAGGCCATGAAGTGTCGGTACGCCTTCTAAAAATGGAAGTTCTTGTTTATCATGACTAGGTGAAAGGTTGCAAATCCAATAATTGCTAGAATTGCCAGCATGAGCAACTGCCTGTGACGCTCGTACTAAGAAATTGCTTTTTTTATTACAACTATTACTATTAAAAAGCTTATGTGGACATTATGAGGGGAAACAGCCTTTTTTGCTAAGCTTTAGTATTAGCATGGAAAGTATTATACCAATCACTACTAAAATTAAATTATAAACAAGCAGAATTGAAAGATATTATTAATTAAACAAAATTGACAGCAATTTCTTGATGTTCTAGGGAATCTTGGTAGGTTGGTTACCCTGGCCGCACGGTCACCTCTCCTTCTTTTTTTTTTGGAGTGACATTTTATATATATCCAATTTTCAGGCTTTACGGTATGGCACTTCTGATCTGGCAAGGCTTTTTTAATTTGTAAAGATATTTTGTTAAGATTCTTAGTTAGGTCTAAACAGTATTGAGTGGCTTTTTTATGTATAAACCGCAGTTGCTGTTTTTTTTTTGGCACTTTATTAAGTTTATGGGGAAAGGGCATTGGCCTTTCCATTAATATTCATGTGGCGACAATCCAGTCTTTTGGTTGGGAGTTGCCAGAAGGGATAACAGTACAATGGGCAAGGCATCCACCCATTTTAAGCCAGCTGAGGCACAAACTTTAGCTAATCTTTTTTTAAGATTTTATTTATTTATTTGATTTTTTTTAGAAGCCTGTGGATAGTAAGGGCAGTGGAAGCGCTGTTGGATCCTGAAGATTGAGTATACTTCAACAAGAATCTTTCCAGTAAAATAGGGACCTCTGTCTGAATTTAATTCCTGGGGTATTCCAAACCACAAATATTTATAGCAAGCGTTTTACTACTGCAGCTACATCACCTCTGCGGCAGGGATAGGCTTCCACCCATCCCGAGAACATGCAAACAATCACTAAAATGTACTGCAATCCATTGCACTTGGGCAATTGAATAAATTCAGTTTGCATATTTACAAAAGGGCCCCTGGTGGGAGCTGAGCTGCCCTCTTGCTCTTTACAGGCTTACCCACATTGTAGGCTAGGCAGATAGGGCAGGAGGAACAGATGGCACTGACTTGCTTGTGCAGATTTGGAACATGCCAATCTTTGGCCAGCAAGATGGCTGTTGCTTTCTTGCCTACATGTGCCAGGCCATGGTAGGTAATTAACAAGTCAGGCAGGAAGCTGGATGGCACACAGGGTGGCCATCCCTGTCTCACCATATACTTTTCAGGTGCAAGGTGCACCCTACCTTTCTCCATTGGTTTTTTTAAAGTTTGGGGGCCAATCCTTGCCTAATGATAAGGTTCTTATTAGAGACTTCAGCAGGAGGAGTAGTTTCTTGCTGTAATAATAAAGCAGCCTGGTCAGCCCTAGGCTGGGTCACTGTGGCTTTAGTGGCTGCATCAGCTAAAGCATTTTCCTTACTTGTTTTATTATTTTTATTTGTGTGTGCAGCACAATGCATGACTGCTGTTTCACTGGGGAATTGGACTGCCTCTAGGAGATGACACACATACTGGCTATTTTTAATGGCTTTTTCAGCAGAAGTTAAGAAATTCCTTTCTTTCCATAGTTGTCCAAAGTTGTGTACTACTCCAAAGGCGTGCCAAGAATCAGTGTAAATGTTTACCCTTTTTTCTTAGCTAATTTACAGGCCCTCTTTAAAGCTACTAATCTAGCTATTTGTGCTGATTTCCATTTTTTAGTAGGCTGCTTTCCATCATCTCATGTAAGATGCACATGGCATAGCCCATCATCAGTCTTCCTTTTTCGTTTTGTTGGCAGGATCCATTAGTATAGCATACTACATCTGGGTTAGCCAGAGGCATGTTTTGCAGATCAGCTCTGGGCTTCTCAAATTGCTGAATGACTTCCTTACAGGAATGATTTTTACTGTCTGCTATAGGCAGTAAAGTAGCAGGATTGAGGACATATTTTAATTGTTTACATGCGATAAGGATAATAAAACAGCTTTATACCTGCTGATTTGAGAGGATGACAGGTGTTGGGTTCTGTCTGTAGTAACCTTGGGAAGGAAGGAGTTAACACCCTGGTCAGTGAGTCCCAGGGGACCCAGTAGGAACAAAGCACAGGTTTTTGAATTGGAGCAACAGCCTTGCCTGTTCCTGTTTGGATGCAGCAGAGGTCCTGGAAGGATCAGGAGGAAGCCAGAGAGAGGCCTAAGGAAAGGTCCAGCAACATCCTTACCAAAGATAATCTCAAGTTTGTTACTGCCAGGCGTGAGTAGAGCAGGGAATGTTTACTTAGATGCAGTCAGGGTATTTCTTTGTTTTTGGTTTGTTTTTGGAGTTCTCTGTGCTGAGGACATGTACCTCCTCCCGCTACCCTGTAACTATCTGAGTTAAATCCCAGTGAAGCAATTCCCTGTGTTCTTATCTGTTCTTTCTAATTAAAGATTTTACCCTTTTAAAGTAAGCTCTGGTTCTGTGTCCTGAGAGGCAAGAAGTTTGTGTGCATGTTTCTCAGACTGCACAGCCAGCTACTAAAGGGGATTCTGTCCCAGTTCCAGCTCATACCCTAGCTGGGGTTCAATCACTCTCCTGAGAGAGGAATAAACGTGATTGAGGACACTTCACAGGAAGGAATTCCCAAGTGCCCCTTCCTGGGTTCCAAGAGGTTTTTGCATTTGGTGGTGGCAGCAATACCACTCCAAGGCCAGGAAATTGGTGGCCTCATTGGGTTTTAAGGCCTGTTGTGGGCCCCCACCTTCTGCACTCAGAGTGCCAGAGCTTTGACACTGTCATTAAGCAATAGTATAGCTACAGCATGAAGAACTCTAATGATCAGGAAGTTTCCTAAAACCATGGAGGAGGATTGTTCCACTAATAGTGCAGTGGCTGTTACGGCCCTCAGTCAGGGAGGAGGCCCAACAGCAACATTGTCCAATAGGTTACTGTAATATACAGCTACCTTCATTTGGGTACTGTGTTTTTGGATCAGTACTTTAGACGATATTCCATATTATTATTATTATTATTTTCTTTTTTGGTGACAGAATATAAAAATTTATTTTCTTAATTTGGTAGTTTTAGTGCTGGTGGAGAACTAAGAGCCTGTTTTAAACAAATAAAGACTTTCTTTTTTTTTTTTTTAAGGGAATGGGGTCTGTAATATGTTTCTTGGTGACAGTATGCAAGGGCTTTGCAAGTTCAGCATAGTTAGGAATCCATTGCCTGCAGTACCCAGTTAATTCCAGAAAGGCTCACACTTCTTTGTGACAGGTTGAGGAATTTTTAACACAGCCTGAATTTTAATTGGAATAATTCATCGTTGTCCCTTGGAGATTAGGTGGCCCACATACTTTATCTCCTTCTGACAGAACTGCAATTTGTCTTTAGATGCTTTGTGGCCTTTATTTATGAGATGAATGCCATTTTTTCTCAAGCTTTTTTTACTGGTAAAATGGGTGTATTGCATGGGCTGCTGGTTGGAACTATCAAGTTCTGCTGCAAAAAGGCAATTCCTTTTTCTGCCTCTAGGTTCAGTGGATATTGTGGCTTCCTGGGCAGATGCTTAGTTGGATTCACTTGTATTTTAACGGGGATGGCACTTAGGATTTTTCCACTTTATTCACATGCTGGGCTCATAACTGTGGTAGGACTGCTTTCAGGAGTTCAGTCTTTTTCATTTTCACAGCTTGCAAGTCACTAGGTCCCAGATTTATCTCATGAAGGATTGCCAAGACCTCAGGCTAGGCTCTTTGGATGCTGGGACTTCCAGATGAATGCCAGTTGAGGTACAGTAGATAGTACAACCAAGCTTGCAGAGCAAATCTCTTCCTAATAAATTCATGAGGCTACTGGTACTAAGCAGGAAGGCATGTTGTTCTTCCAAAGGGCCAGTCTGAACGCTGGCAGACTCTGAAACCCGATATTTCACGTGATTGTTAACTCCCACTGTTCGTACAGTTTCTGCAGTGGCTTGTAGCAACTGAAAGTCTTGCACCCTGAGAGTAGAGTGGGTGGCCTTGGTGTTGATGAGGAGAGGGGCATTAATACCTTTAATTATTCCTTTAATAAAAGGACTGCCTTGGTCCACTGGAATTTGGAATGGAAATGATGAAACAGTTGCCTTCGGGCTTTCTTAGTAAGTATGGTTGTAAAATACTTGGGCTGCTTCTGGCGGTGGTGTTGCTTGATTGGTTGTGATAGTAGCCGCCAGCGGAGAGGGCCATGCTGATTGCTGTCCTGGACCCAAATGTTTGTTAGGGCATTGTGCTTTCCAGTGCCCAGACTGCTGGCAGTGATGACACAGATAGTCCTTGACAACCCCCTGATTTGGCTGTCCTCCACGTGGGGGCCCTTTTTTCTGGCCTTTCCCTTTTTCAAAAGGTACAAGTTTGGGACAGCCTTCCATTTGTTTCAGTTGATCCATCATCAAGTAGGTTTTAAGGGCTTTCTTTTTTTTCTTTTGATTTTTTTGGCAGTGAATAGCCACTTCAAACAGTTTTCCTAAATTCTTTTTTGCCATTCTATGCAAATGCTTTTTAATTGTTCTTGAACCTCAGGTAGCAGACCCAGTACAAAGGCAGAGGCAACAGCCACCAGGGCATTTGTGGTGGCTTCAAGAATGCCAGAAAGTCTCAAGAAAATTTCTTTCGTGCATTTTATGAAGTCAGCTGGATTTTCCTCCTCATTTTGCTTGCATGCACTGATTTTAGCCCAATTTACCTTCCTTGGACACACCTCTAGGATGGAGTTAACCAGCCCTGCCGGTACTTTCTCATTGCACCTTCTGTGGTAGGGGCAGCCCATGGCCATTGTGCCTTGGCTGCTACCCACTGACATAGTTCAGAAGGCAAGATTAATCTTAGCAACTGGTTCATGTCAGCGTGGTTGGGGTCATAGCATTCTATGGTGATTTGAAGATGCTCTTTGAATTTTTTAGGGTATTTTTTAATATGAGGAAACCCCACCGCTAGGTTCATAAGATCCGTGGGGCTCCAGGGTACATGTACTTGCTGTAACCCTTGGTGTCCTAGCATTTGCCTTAGGGGTGCCAGTAGCACCTTGCCTTTTTCACTACTTTTATTTTTGCCCTTTTTTCTTTCGAGAGCGCACTTTGTCCCCATAACTATTTCTTTGCCTGGTCTGTCTAGGCTGATAGTAGTTGGAGAGCCCATCCTTCAGGTCTTGGATTTCATGTTCCAGCCCTTGGAGCCAGCTGCCTATTGCTCTTGGTTTGCTCTCTAGCTCTGCCAATTCAAGTGCCATAGCAGAGGTCCCTTCTGCAGGCTGTTTTTTTATCCCTTTTAGTTGTGCTGCTGGCAGTGGTTCCTGATATGGGGGGTGCAGTGGCAGAAACAGGCAGAGATGGAGGCAGTGGTAGAAACAGTGGGGTGGATGGAAAGGGGCATCCCATCTCCAGTATATTCGGGCTAGATTTCCCTTCCTCCTTAGACTTTTTCCCTCTCTGCTTAACTGATAGCTGTGGATGCAGGCCCTTCACTTACTTCTCCTTTGCCTTTTTTAACTTAATATTTTTTTTTTTAGCTTTTTACCAGTGATTTCTTGTTTCTTTTAAATGACGCATTGTACCATTCTTTTTGCTGTATTTTGGAGCCTAAGGACTCCAGAGCTCCCCTTAAGTGCAATGCCTTCTCTTTGTTCTGTACAAGGCAGCGAAGGTGGATGGTTACCACCCCCCCTTTTTCTTGCCGCATCTCTGCTGGACAGCTTCCAAAAGCTTAGGCAGCAAGGAGTTTCTCTTCAAAAGAGCTCTGATAACAAACTGTTTCAGCTCTGTAACCTTAGTTGTTAACCCTTTCGCTACAACATTACTGTTAAATGTCTCAGGGTCCCAATTCCCACAGCACCAAGGCATGTACCTTTGCTCTCAAAAATGGGAACCTGGGCTTTATGCTTATGTTGCTGTTGAGTGTAGCACATTGCCATGACTTCAGCTTGCGCTGCTGCCTTTCCCACTTCTCTAACTTTATCTGTAAACCCTGCAGCTGCTTCTTTAGCATGAGCATAGCTTTATGCTGTAGCCAGAGAGCAGAGAGGAAAAGCCACCCAGCCTGCTGTACTCCCTTCCCAGGGAATTGCAGGATTGAGTCATCCTGGGTATACTTGTTCCATCTGGGTAAAAATTCACAAATTTCAGGCGCATAGTGAGCATGCATATACTATCCTGGGGTGCCCATGGGAGGGGCAGCAGCTTTAGTTCCACCCAACCCCATTCTAAAATCTAAATAGCTGCACAGACACACACAGCCTGTCTGCTTGCAGCAGTACAAAAAAACATCAACACCTCTTCTTCCCTGACAGCACTCAGCCAAGGAGAATTTATCTTTTCATGGTGGCAGCAGCTGACTTTGGCTGTTAACCCTTTCCAACCTAACTTTTCTTTTCTTTTAGCAATAAATAAACAGAAGCTCACACAACTCGTGCTGCCCACTGAGGCACAGTCACGCTGCTCATCCCCTTTGCATTCAAGACACCACTGGTCATGGCTCAGCAGAGCTCACAGTGGGCTTGGGGCGGCTAGAACTCACAACGGCCAGCCTTGGTCAATGGCAGGTGGATATAATTCTCAGTCATACACATATACTCTTATTCACAAGAGCCCCATTCTCTCCGTGTCCAAGGACCAACACAAATTAGTAGCAGTTACCTTCCAAGAGCCCAACGCCTCCTGTCCCAGAGCCCCAAGCATCCAGTCTTGAGCACAGAGGAGCGCAAGGTGTCCAGTCCTGAGCACAAATCAATAGGTACCTCTAAAAGAAGACTGAGGTTTCCTATTCCGGAGCCCACGTCCAGTCCTGAGCTCTTTGGTGATCACAGTCAGACAAACATGTCTGGAATCCAGACTCACAGGCACTCCCTGTCCTCCCCCATCTGCTCCTGAGCAGTCCATCTGCGATCAACGGCCACAAGTGGAGGCGCCTCCCTGGACCCCCATGCTGAGGGATGAGGGCAGCAGGCGGTGGGCACTAGAGACCTGGAATCTGAGTCATGGCACCAAAGCTGTTAAATAAAACTTCTAAAAAACAAAAGACTTGAGTGCATCAACAAGGCTAATTCTATATTAGATGAGAGCACTCCCAGGGAGAGAGCAGAGGCTGATCTCTGCCCCCGTGATGTATTACAGAATCTTTTATAACATTAGCAATATGTTTACTTTTACATATATTAGAGAGGTCAGTAACAAAATCTGGCAGCTTCTTACTGGAGCAGATTATAATTTTTCCTTTTACAGTGGCAAGCACAAGATGTTTTACATGATACAGACAAGCAGTTTGGGCCAGTTAGAACCAGCCTTCAAGGTCTATAGCAAGTAGATTCACGTAAATGCCTTCTGTCTCATGGGGCACCCTAGCTGCTCCAGACACACACAATCTACAGCTACTTGTATCAGGGCCCCCTGGCTGCATCCTTTTACAGTCTCATATCGCCTTCTCATTAAAAAAATTCGGGAAGTACAGCCTTCATAGAGCTGCAATAAGAAGGGTGAAAAACAGGTTGGATAACTGCACCCAAAGAGTACCGTATGTAGTTGTGTATAAGCCAAGTTTTTTCTTCCGAAATATCCCCTCTGAAAAGGGCACTCGGCATATACATGAGTCAGAAGGCAGAGCATGCCAGAAATGGAAGAAATCTTGTGGAACAGCTGGGACCACTCCCATCCCGGCTGGGAGCGTTGAAATCTCCCATCCTGAGCATGTAGTATTGTAAGTAAGACACGAGAAGTAATTATTCTGCTCTACTCGGCCCTGATTCGGCCTCATCTGGAGTCTTATGTCCAGTTCTTGGCACCTCATTTCAGAAAAGATGTGGACAAATTCGAGAAAGTCCAGAGAACAGCAACACAAATGATTAGAGGTATGAAATACTTGATTTACGAGGGACAATTGAAAGAGCTGGGTTTGTTTAAACTGGAAAAGCAGAAACTGAGAGGGGACATAAGTTTTCAGATACATACGATGTCACAATGAGGAGGAAGAAAAATTGTTCTCCTTAACTGTCGATGATAGGACAAGGAGCAGTGGGCTTAAATTACAGCAAGGGAGGTATAGGTTGGACATTAGAAAAAAATTCCTAATTGTTGGTGATTAACCACTGAACTCAGTTGTCTAGGCAGGTTATGGAATCTCCATCACTGGATATTGTTAAAAGCAGATTAGATAAGTACCTGTTAGGGATGGTTCAAGAAGGTACTTGCTCCTGCCATGAGTGCGGGGTACTGGACTTGATGGCTGTGTCCACACCAGGGTTTTATTTCTAAACAACAGCTGTTGTTTTGAAATAAAGCCTGGAATGTCCAGACAACATTCGGTTATTTTGAAATGATGGGGTCCCGTCATTTCAAAATAACAGCTTCTTTTCGAAACTATTAAACCTGGCTGGCAATCAAAATAGCCCTTATTTCAAAAGAGCCCAGGCAGCAGGCAGAGCCGGTGGCCGCCACTTCTCCCCAGGCGGCCACCGCCCCCGAGCCCCGGGCAGTGGGCAGAGCCGGCAGCCGCAGCTCATGCCCCCCCCCCCCGGTGGCAGGACAGCCCCGGCAGCTGGCAGAGCCGGGTGCAGTGTCTCCTGCCTGCCACGGAGCAGGACAGCCCGGCTGGCGGGGAGAGCTGGGCACTGCGGCCCCTGCCCGGGTGGCAGCAACCCAGCTTGGGCAAGGGGCATAGCCTACTGCTTACGGTGCCCAACAGACCTTGCCCCCACAGTCCCTCCCCTGCTGCCCCAACAGCAGTAGGGGAGTCAGGGCAGAGGGATCCCTGCCCTGGGGGCAGCTTTCCCCTGCCTGGCTCTCAAGGTTAGAGCCAGGCAGGGGACTGGTTGGCAACATGGCCCTGCCTGGCGGCCATGTTACCACACCTCCCATTCTGCCCCTCTCCTGAAGCGAAACAGCATGTCACACGCAGGGTATGCTATTTCGCTTCTAAGGGTTTCCCTTATTTTGAGTTAATAATTTTTTATTTCATTTCAAAATAAGGATTTTATTTCGGAATAGCTTATTTTGAAATAACCAGCTACGTGTGGGCATAGCCGATAACCTCTCATGATCCCTTCCAGCTGGTATGATTCGGACCCTGTATGGCCATTCTCGTGGGTTTTTGTTTGCTTGTTTGGGGTTTTCTTGTTTCTGTTTTCTTTTTTATTTAGTACTTTGCATTTTTCCATATTGAATTTCATCCTATTTATTTCAGACCATTTCTCCAGTTTAAGATCTTTTTGAATTCTAATCCTGTCTTCCAAAGCATTTGCAACTCCTCCCAGCTTTGTATAATCTGCAGACTTTATAAACTCACTCTTCATGACATTATCCAAATTAATTATAGAGATATTGTATGAAGTCAGTCTCAGATACGCCCTTCTATCTTGACCATGAACCACTGCTAACTATTATTTGAGTACTGTTTTCTAAACAGTTGTTCATCTGCAGTACATTATAGTAGGGCCATTTAGGCTCTATTTCTCTTGTTTGTTTATGAAAAGATCATGTGAGACCATATCAAAAGTCTTAGAAAAGTTAAGCTGTCTCACATCTACAGATCCCCTCCATCCATCCACAAAGTGTGATCTGTCAAAGAAGGATATTAGATCAGTTTCACATAATTTATTCTTGACAAATTCTTGACTGCTACTTATCAGCTGCTTCTAGGTGCTGGAAATAGATTTTTATTATGTGCTCCATTATCTTTTAGGGTACTGAAATTCCACTGAGATGTCTTTGTTTCCCTTGTAATGTCTCACTTTTCTTCCTGGGTTACTTGGCAGCGGGCAGCACTCATGTGTACACAGGCGCCTAAGGTGATGACAAGGAGATCCTGAGTTTCCTGGTGGTGATGTTGGGATTGTGGGAATCCTCTGTCAACTCCTCTGCTGCAGTCCCTTTGCTTTATAGGAAATTAAATTGGCAGTGCTTCCACCTGGCTGGATCTGGTACACACTCAGTAGTGTGCCTTGGGAGCCTCCAGGACTAAATCCATGCAGCTAAGAATAATCTGTGGAACGGGTCTAATCCAAACCTTCTAATCGTATATACAATACACTAAAGGTACTAAATTGCATGTAACAGACCATGACTTAACAAAGAACTTACCATAGCAGGATGGAATTGAATATTACTACTAATTTAAATACACAGGGGCAAGTCAATAAATCAGTGGACAGACACAGAATGCAGTTTAAATGAAACTTATCTAACAGGCACTTTCATAGCTCTTTTTTCCCAGCTCACATTTTCATAGCTCTTTTTCCTCAAGTGCACACTTCCCAGAGTTCAGAACCCCAACCCCTTGCTTGTGTGAGCACACTTGGAGGGTTAATGAAGGAGAAAAATAACAAGGAGTTGTGTGGCACTTTAAGACTAACAGATTTATTTTTTGCATGAGCTTTCGTGGGTGAAGATCCCACTTCCTCAGATGCTTCGAAGATGGGTGAACTTACAGAAAGGAATGAAACTAAATGCAAGGGGGTGTAAAACATAGGATCAGGTCATAAAGTAACAGCAAATCATGACCTGATCCTATGTTTTACACCCCCTTGCATTTCGTTTCATTCCTTTCTGTAAGTTCACCCATCTTCGAAGCATCTGAGGAAGTGGGATCTTCACCCACGAAAGCTCATGCAAAAAATAAATCTATTAGTCTTAAAGTGCCACACAACTCCTTGTTGTTTTTTTACTGGACTAGACTAACACGCCTATCTCTTTTGAAATTAATGAAGGAGACAAGGCAGCACGCTGCTGGTCCAGTGTGTCCGCTCAGAACCACGCTGAAGATCTGGAGTGAGCCCAACCAATGGTCTGTATTTGTGGCCCGGGTTCAAAGGGACTGCCACATTGCCTCCCCTCAGGGCCAGTTAGTCTCTCAGCAGACTCCCTTGCTTTACAAGCCCTGCTCCAAATTGAAAGAGGAGAGACAGACACTTAAACCTTCACTGCAGAGCTGGCTCTAGGCTCAAACCCTGCTTTGGGCTGAGTAAGGTCACTAACCTCTGAAGATCCCTGCTTGAGTGAGCCTCCAGCAGTCTCAGGAGCCCCAGGAACAGTCTTGGGCACCCCAGAAGCAGTCACCAGCAGCTTCCAGATTCACTCATGTCCTTCCTCTCCCATGTCCTTCCTCTCCCTTCGTGCCCCTGTGCTTCCTGGAGGGGCCAGGAAGGTCTCTCTCCCTTTTCTGAGGGATCATGGAAGGTGTAGTCTCTCAGTGGAAGAACTTACAGTACATGGGAACTGCTTAAATGTTAACCTCCTACTTGAATTTAAAGGCCTCTAAAGTACAGGGTGCCTACACTCTTTTTTAGACAGGTACGATATTTGTCCCTTTCCAGTTGTTGGAGATATCTCATCCTCCATGAGTTCTCAAGGATAATCATTAATGGCTCAAAGATCTCTTCGGCCAGTATTCCATGTCAAATATTATATTTCATCAGGCTCTGCGAACTTGAAGACTGATAACTTGTCTAAGTAATTCTTAGATTATTCTTTTCCTATCTGAGCCTCAGATACTAACCTCATGTTTGCTGTTTTAATTGTCCAATCACTGGTAAACTCTTTAGTGAAAACTGAAAGAAAAAAAAATCTAATGGTTTGGACAGTGCTGTATTTTCTGTTATTGTCTTTTCTTTTTCATGGAATAATGGGCCTCCTCTGTCCTTGGTCTTACTCTTGCTTCTAATATATTTGAAAAAGTTTTCTTGTTACCCATATGCCTCTAGCTTGTTTCATCTCATGTTGTGCCTTGGCCTTTCTAATTTTGACCCTACATACTTATTTTAGATCATTTATATTCAAATAGTTTTATCTATATATAAACCAATACAACATGCTTTCCACTGAGCAGAAGGTGACAGTATCTGTGGAAGAAGTTAATGTATACTCCTTGCTGATTAAAAGTGGCTTCTCCCAGTTTTGATTTGAACAGCATTTTAGGAAAATATTAAAAGATGCAAACTTTTTCTTTAACTGGAGTACAGTACTTGACACTTAACTTTATTGAATTTCATTCTTTTTATCTCCAACCATTTCACCAGTTTGTCCAAATCATTTTGAATTGTGACCCTATCCTTCAAAGCACTTGCAACCCCTCCCAGCTTGGTATCATCTGCAAACCTTATGGGTATGTCCACACAGGGCTTTTATTTTGAAACAACACTGGTTGTTTCGAAATAAAAGTCCCTATGTCCACACAACCTTCTCTTGTTCGAAAGGAGGGAGATCCTCATTTCGAAACAAGAGCCCTCCTTTCGAAACAGCTTAAACCACTTTGCTTTCGAAAGGAGGGTTATTTCGAAAGCAGTTGTTTTGAAATAATGCTGTTTGAACATGTTATTTCAAAACAAGGATTGTTTCGAAATAACAAGGACCTTCCTTCCAGGGTGCATAGTGCCCTCGGGGGAAGGTCCCACCCTCCCCTCAGCACCCTGGCCAGGGATCAGCACCCTGGCGAGGGTGCTGAGTGGAGTGCAGGGGGTTGGAGGGTGCCCCAGCCGGCTTCTCCCCGCTTCACCTTGCTGGGAGCGGGGGGGATGGGTGCCTCAGCCCTCTTTGCCCCCCCCTACCCCGGCAAGGGGTAGCGAGGGTAAGCCGGCTGGGGCACCCTCAGGGCTCTGTCCCCCCGCCGGGGCTGTGGGGGAGCTGCCGGCCCTGCAGCCCGATCAGGGGGACTGCAGCCCCCATGGGGTGACTGCTCCAGGGGCAGCTCACCCCGCTGCTGGGGCTGCCCCCCTGGGGTTCCCTAGCACTCGCCCCCCGCTCATGCTGAGGGGTGGGGGGGGGGCGCCGGGGAATCCCGGGCGAGAGGCGGCCCCAGCCCTGCCCACAGCAGAAGCAGCGGGGGGCTGCCGGTGAAGCCCCCCCACCTGCGGCAGGAGCGGCGGGGGGGTTCCTGGGGAAGCTCACCTGCCTGCAGCAAAAGCAGCGGGTGGGCAGGGGAAGCCCCCCCGCCTGAGGCAGAAGCGGCGGGGGGGGGGGCAGGGGGATCCCAGGGGTGGAGATTCCCACGTTTTTCTTATTTTGAAGTAGCTTTTTTGTTATTTTGAAATAAGGCGTTTCGAAATAAGGCATTATTTCGAAAGGGCTTGTTTTGAAACGGCTTGTTTCGAAACAAGGGCTTGGGTGTGGGCATAGCCTATAAGTTTGCTCTCTGTGCCATCATCTAAGTCATTAATAAAAATGTTGAACAAAACCAGACCCAGGAGAGATCCCTGCAGCACCCTACTCATTATGTCCTTCCAGCCTGAATGTGAACTGTTGATAACTACTCTCTGCGAGCAATTATCTAACCCGTTTTTCACTCATCTTATAGTCGCTCCGTCTAGTTTGTAACTCCCCAGTTTATTAATGAGAATGTGATGTGAGACTGTATCAAATACCTTACTAAAGTCTAGATGTACCACATCTACCGCTTCTCCTTTATCCACAAGGCTTGTTATCACCTCATAGAAAGCTATTTAGTTAGTTTGGCATGCTTTGTTTTTGACAAATCTATGCTGACTAGCTCTAAGCACCTTAGTCTCTTCTAGATGTTTGCAAATCAACTCCTTAATTATCTGTTCCGTTATTAGAGCCCTTTGCGGATACACAAATGTGGAGCCGCACCCAGTCCACATCCGAGCTATGTAAGCATGTATCCGATCCGCAATCCGCATCTCCATGTTTTTGGGTATCCACATCCGCACTGCCCCTGCCTTGCAGCAGCTCCGCTCTGCTCTTCGTCAGGGCTGGCGCTAGGTGGTAAGCAGCCGCTGCGTTGCAGGGAGGTGCCAGCATTTGAGGGGTGCCAAAAGAGGACAATGCCGTGGCGCTCCCTTGATTACATCACTCGTCTGCACTGGCGTCGCTCTGCTGTGTGGGGGGGCGCCACAATCCCCAGCACCAGCCCTGCTCCTCATCTTTACACTCCTGTTTTGTGTCCCTGCCTGTGTGCGTTCTGTAATGTAACAACTTAAAAGCAGGGGCTTAGAAAATGTGCAGATGCTGTTTTTATTTTAAACAAAGTTATAGAGAGTCCTAAGGATCTTGGTGCAACCTCTGTGGTTTGTTCTGATCCAGCCACCTGGCTGTCAGTGCCTGGATCTTTAGAGAGCAGCAGCTGTCATCCTAGTAACTAATTTCTGCTGCTGCCTGGAGAACGGATCCCCAAATAGCTGGTGATTCCACCCCACAGCCCCTGAAGAGTTCCTGGCTGAGGGTCCCCCTGCCTGCCTGGGTCACTCAGCTGTTGGAGGGCACCAGAAGCTGTTCCCTGACGATTGACTGGTGACAGGGAGGAGAGGAGGTGGTGAGCTCTGGGCTTTCTTCTGATGATAGGCTGAGCTCCAAACAGCTCTGGTTCTATGATTCTGTGTCTTTTGAAAGTTAGCTGAACTGGGGCTAGTTAAGAGCCAAGGTCTGAGCACCTGAGTCTAGGCAGAGTAGGCAAAAGTGGCTCTTTATTGTCCACTGTTCATTCCTCTGATCCTGAGATCAGTTAGGAGATGATTCATATGGATTCTCTGGTGTTTTGCAAGTGCTCCCTAAGTCCACCTAACTTCCTACATGGAGCAGCTGCGGCCAGATGCATCCGAATTCATTGTTCTGTGAGGGACAGTAGCTTTTCCCCTGCTCAGCCACAGAGATGGAGGAAGAAGGTATTAAAACTGATTTTCCCTATTGAAACGCAGCACTCTATCTCTTTGGGGATCACTGGGTTCCATGGGGCTCATAAGAACTGTAAAATACATAACCACTAACAGTGCGGTAAAACTGTACTGCTGCTGGAATGAAGCTTCATTATAAAACTAATGAATATCCACAGAAAAGCACTGAGACAATTTGCAATTTTTACTTGTCTACAACCACATTTGCTATATAAAATGACTTTCATACTACACTACTTGTAGTATTTTGTAAAGCTGCTGCTTCTGTGGGCATTTTGCAGTGTCCAGATTCAGTGCACTTCCATTTCATCAAATAAGCAAGTAGTCTGTTAATTCAGAGTCTTAGCAATTAAGGTATGAAGGCAAAAAATATCCATGGATCTCCAATTTTTGTTGGTGTTTGACTCAATTAGTACAAGCTGACTTAGATGCTAATAAATTCCTTGTTAACTTTTAAAACTGTTTTTTATGTAACTGCAAATCAAACTGTGCTGACTGGATGCCCAGCCAGTGCTTGTGCCAGGGCAACCCTGACACTTTTTTTCAGTTACTGCAAGGCTATTACCTGCCCTGAACTAAAGTACATGATCTTAAATGTCTTCCTTTGGACAGCTGATTGTCTTTGAAATATTACTGTGTAAAAAACATCAAATCGTCTGTGGTTTCTAGCTTCAATAAAGTACGAGTCTCATTAATAGTATGACCAGAAACTAAGAAGGCTCTCTCTGAGAGTGCACTGGATGCAGGGATGGAATGTACGAACCATGCAACTTGACTGCTTCTGCTGTTTCCCCCATTCCAGCAGTTGCAAATCTTCTTTCTTTGTCAGCTTCAGGTTGATATACCTTGACACTTCATCATCATCACCACCAATTCCATGATCCCCATCTGAATCCTCAAACTCTGTAGGTGACCATTTTTGGTCGTCTTTGGAGATGGAGATCGGGTCTGTCTCTCAGAGGAAAAAAATGTAAGATCCATTGCAGGAATATTTTTTTTTCCTGCAATAAAACAAGTTTTCTGATCTCTTGATGTACTTCCTGTCTCTCCTCTTCAGTGAAAACTTTCATCCCCTTCATTCGTGGGTGCAAGAAAACTGCTACTTTGTGCATAAGCTTGATTTCAAACTTTTCAGTCAGACACTGCAAGGCTGTAGATTTGAGTTGCCTTAAACTATCTATGTCAGTGGTAGAAGGATGAAGATGCTTTTTCAGCCTTTCGTACCAAATGGGCACTAAGTGGAGAGTAGGCTGTAATGACAGCTCTAGCACATCTGATACTCCTTGAAGGGCTGGAAGAACTCTATTAAAGTGAACAAGGTCTTGTTGGCAATGCTATCAATGAGCTGAGTATCTCCCTTTTCTGTCAAAATTTCATATATTCTGTCCCATTGCTCTGCAGTTGTCTTTAACGTGAGTAGTTTGCTATTCCAGCATGTTTCTACATCTCCTTTCAGAGATTTTTGCAGTCTAACTAACTAAATTTCTGCATGCCTGGATCAGTTCAGTTACTTCTTCCTCCTTCTGTTTTCCAGCTTTAGCACTGTGCTCAAGTACAGTATTTATAATGTGCACTGAACAGCTTATGTGCTCATAGGACTTGAGGGCTGCAACCAGATTTGCTCCACGATCTGTAAGAAAAACTAGCTGATTGGTAGTAGTGTTTATATCAAATCTTCTAAGTGCCTGAATAACAGCTTTGTGAATGTTCTCTGCAGTTTTCGGTTTCCCACTATCAAACTGAGTCACACAAAACACCCGCTCCACCATTCTGAACTGTTGTGGTTCTATATAATGAACAGTTACTCTCAAATAGGCAACCTTTCTATAGTCATCTGTCCACAGATCAAGAGTATACCATCACCTGCTGTGCCAAGAATGGTTTTCAGCTTCGTAGAGATTTGTTTTCTTTTCTCTTCTGCCACAAAAGCAGCGTGCCGGGCTAACATGGTGGAATGTGGTATTAGTGCATGTGCATCCATTTCTCTGTGTTTAGCACCCATCTTAATTAAACATTGAGAATATGAAAGGAATCCCTCACCACACTGACTACCTCAAAAGGTCTTACATCTGTAGCTACAAACATTAATAATTCCTGAGTCACAATTGTCTTCATGTCCTGGGTGACAGTGACACATTTCTTAGTGAATATCTTCAACAAAGTGGATCCCAGTTTTTGCCTACATTTATGTTTGAGTAAGTTTGAAGTACCACATTTATGGCTATTAAAAGTTCAGACTTGTTTGCACTTGGCACAGGCGACAAATCCAGGCACAATATCTCCCTTTTCATCCATAAACAATTTGAATGTATTCCAAATTGGTGATTTCCCTTTGTCATTTCCCTTCAAACTGTATTCATCTGCTCTTAATTTCTTTTCAATTTTTCTCTCCATTGAGTAGTCTCCTGCCTCATTAAATAGCATGTGGAAGCCTTTTTAGCAGCAATGAGTAAGGAGGTGCTGTAAGGGTGATGCAGTGACAACTACAGCTCATGCTGATGACCTGACTATGCGGTACAAGAAATGACCTATCACTCCTTTTTATTAGCAAAAGTGGGTGGAGTGTAGCATGGTACACACCATCCTTGTGATGGCTGGGGGCTGAGGCTTCTCCGGCTCCTGGGAGGTAAAGCCAGACTCAGCCCAGCCGCTGCTAGTTGGCAGCTCTGACTGGCCACTGTGCTTTGATGGGCTGGGCTTACACAGAGCCTGAGGAAGGAGATGGGGGGAGGAAGGGGACACTACCCAGCACTGGGGGGTCAGTTATTCCACGTAGGGCTAAGATCAGATGATCACTCAGCTGTTCAGTGTGGGTGAAGTAATTCATTCAGCTGTTTGATCAGATCGTGGGGTGGCTGGCAGCCAGGGAAGGGGGAGCTGATGTGTGTGGGGGTGTGGTCATTCAGGACGGCTCTGGTGAGCTAGGTTCAGGGAGCACCAGAAACAGCTGAGAGGAGAGAGAGTTACCAACAGCTCCCAGTGTTTTTTCAGAGCCTCTGCTGGCTCTGACCTGAGCAACTGCTATTCTGCCTGGGCTGGGCTCGGAAGTCAGGGCTGCTGCAGTTTCAGCAGATCAGTGGAGGTGGGGACTGGCCACTGAAACTGAACACCAACTCTGATGGGCTGGGCTGGGGCTCTCACCATCTGGAGTCAGAGAGTGAGGGACATCTGGGGATGGGACCCAGTATCTGAACTAGTCAGTAAAAGCCAGCTGGCAGCTTACTAAGCTCCCGATGCTATTAAGAGCCCTGGCTAGCCCTGATCTGAGCAACTCCTTGTTCAATGGGGCTGGCCATGTGAAAGGGGGGCTGCTGAGATCACTCAGCTCAGCTGCTTGGTGGCGAGTGACCGGCAGTGGGGGAAGTGATGGGGGGAGCAACTGTTATTCTGCCTGGACTGGCCCCTGGATTCAGCTGTGGCTGTAGATGTAACCAGTCAGATGTTCTGGGTGGAGCAATGGTACAGCTGGGACCAGATAAAAATAGCATCTGTATCCAAGCCCCAGTCTGCAGCAACAGGTCTGCAGTTATCGACATCTGCATCCACAGATGCAGCTATCCGTGGATAAGAAGCGGATATCCACGGATCTGCGGGGCTTTATCCATTATTTTTCCTGGTACAGAGGTTAAACTGACTGGTCTATAATTCCCTGGACTGCTCTTATTTCCTTTCTTATAGATAGGCACTATATTTGCCCTTTTCCAGTCCTCCAGGACCTCATGATTTTTCAGAGATAATAGCTAACGGCTCAGATATCTCCTGAGTCAGCTCTGAGTACTCGAGGGTGCACATCATCAGGCTCCAGTGACTTGAAGATGTCTAACTTGTCCAAGTAATTTTTAACTTGCTCTTTCCCTAGTTTAGCTTCTGACCTTATCTCATTCCTGTTGCCTTCCTCTACATCAGACATCCAGTCTTCACCAGCCTTCTCAGTGAAGATCAAAACAAAGAAATTATTTAGTTCTTCTGCCACTTCCACATTTTCATTTATTATTTTACCGTCTTTGTTGAGTGAGGGTCCTACACTGTCCTTGGTTTTCCTCTTGTTTCTGACATATTTGAAGAATGTCTTTTTGTTAACCTGTATGCCTTCAGCTAGTTTGATCTGTTTGTGCCTTGGCCTTTTGAATTTCTCCTCTACACAGTTATGTTATTGTTTTATAGTCCTCCTTTGTAATTTGATCTAGTTTCTACTTTTTGTAGGACTCTCTCTCTATTTTAAAATTATTGAAGGTCTCCTGGTTAAGCCAAGATGGTCTTTTGCCATATTTCTTATCCTTCCTACATAGTGGAATGGTTAGCTCTTGTGCTCTTAAGAATGTCTCTTTGAAAAACGGCCAACTGTCTTTAGTCATTTTTCCTCTTAGACATATTTCCCATGATATCCTTCCCATCAACTCCCTGAGTGTGCTAAAGTCTGCCTTCCTGAAATCCATTGTTTTTGTTTTGGTATTCTCTCTCCTAACATTTCTAAGAATCATGAATTCTGTCATTTTATGATCACTTCCACCTAAGTTACCTTCCACTTTCAAATTCTCAACCACTTCCTCTCTGTCAAAAGCAAACTGACAATAGCCTCTTCCCTAGTAGCTTTCTCCACTTTTTGAAATAAAAAATTCATCTTTGATGCACTCCAAGAATTTATTGGATAATCTGTGCCTTGCTGTGTTATTTTCTCAACAGATATCTCGGTAATTAAAGTCCCCCATCACTAGCAAGTCCTGTGCCTTGGATGATTTTATTAATTGCTGAAAAAAAGGCCTCATCAACCTCTTTTTCCTGGCTGGGTGGTTTATAGTAGACCCTTACCATGAGATCACCCATGTTTTTACTCATTTTATTTTTACCCAGATACTTTCAACCTGTCTGTGCTCTATTTGCATCTCACTGTCAGTGCAAGTATATATATATTTTTGGTAAACAAGGTGACTCCACCTCCCTTTCTTCTCTTCCTGTCTTTTCTAATCAAGCTGTACTGTGCTATATTAATACTCCAGTTGTGTGTATTATCCCATCAAGTCTCTGTGATTCCAGCTGTGTCATAGTTGTGTTTGGCTATAAGCATTTCAATTTCTTCCTGCTTATTCCCCATTCTCCTTGCATTTGTGTACGGACGTTTAAGATACTAATCTGCTTTTCCTTCCCTCCACCAGTTATGATTAGTCATTCTTTTGTCTCCTGCCATTAACATCCTGACCCCCCCCCCACCAAGTTCCATCCCTTCCCCAAGGTAGCTCTGGTTTACATGTACCTGCTTTTCACTTACCTGTGGTCTTAGCTCACCAGTCCCCCTCAAACTTAGTTTAAAGCCCTCCTCACTAGGTTAGTCAGCCTGTGTCCAAAAGCACCTTCCCCTTCCTTGGTAGGAGGACTCCATCTCTGCCTAGCAGTCCATCGTCTTGGAGCAGCATCCTGTGGTTGAGAAAGCCAAAGCCCTCCTGATGACACCATCTCCACAGCCAGGCATTCACCTCCAGGATGCATTTAGAATAGAACAGAATAGAATAGAATAGAATAGAATCATAGGGTTGGAAGGGACCTCGTGAGATCATCAAGTCCAGGTTTGTCTCTGTGCAGGCTCCTGCCCTTGACCAGAAGGCTCGAGGAGAACAGCACCTGTGCACTGAATTCCACCCATGCTCCCAGAGCCCCGTAGTCACCTTTGATCTGCCAAGGGTTACTTCTTGCAGTATCATTGTTTCTCACATGGATGAGTAGCATAGGGTAATAGTCAGAGGGGTTGATGATCCTCAACAATCCTTTAATATTGTCTCGGATACAGGCCCCTGGCAGGCAGCATACCTCCCGAGAGGCCATGTCAGGGTGACAGATGGGTGCTTCCATCCCCCTCAGAAGAGAGTTCCCAACCACCAGAATTCTACGTTTCTTTTTTGGGTGTGGTGGTTGTGATCCTCTCAGCCTCGGGGATGCATGCTTCCTCTTCTACTTCATCCTTCATCTCTACTACTGCATAATGGTTCTTTAGCACCCTGGAGGGTGGGATGGGAACAGGGGTGGACCACCGTCTGCTGCCAGACATAACTAGCTGCCAGTGTCATCCTTGTGCCAGAACTGTCTAATCCTTCTCCAGTGGTGTGGCAACAGTTCTCTGGATAGTTTCCTCAGATTTGGATGTCTCCTCATGGATGATATCAAGGAATTTCTCCAAGGCATTGGGTACTCCTGGGCCTAGCCACACCTCCTGTAACTCTCCCACCTGCTTCCTGAGCGATTCCACCAGATGAAACTTACTCCATTGTTCAGGCTACCCATCTTGCTATACCGGGCATGGAGGGACTCAGCACTAGCTGCTAGGCTTCTACTTCACTCCTACAAAATATGGAAGGGAAGGAGTGGGTGGGGATTTGCTTCTAACCACTTAGCCTCACACAATTGAACAGATGCAAACTGGAATGGAGAAGAAAGTGGAATGCCACAGCTTATGTCATTCTGTGTCACTGTCTCCCTCAGGGAAGAGGCAAGTAGGGAATGATTAGGTTTTTTAATCTCAGTCTGGTTTGTGCCCCAGTTCTTCCCAGCTGTATGCTGCCCCTTAGTTGAGCTAAACTGCAAGCCTATAGTCCAGCCCAAATTGTCAGGCATTGAAAGCAGCTTATCTTTATTTTATAGCACTCCTGGTATGTTTTTATTTTGTATCATCAGAGTTTCTTCACCTCAAATAATAAGCCATGTCCTTCACATAGTTAATTTATCTTTAGGAAATTAGACATCAGGGTAAACAACACACATATTAACCCTTCTTGGAATAATTATACACCTTTGAGTGAATTCTGCTTTTCTTCAGCAAGATAACTTGAGAGCTTAAGAAAATCAATTGTCATGTTATGAGGTCAGTTCTTAGATCTTAAATGACAATATTGGTTCTGACAGTCTTCCTGTACCTTTGTCACCGCTTTTCTGATGTTAAGACTGCAACTTTTACCATCAAAGTTAAGTTTTCGTGATTCTTCACCATCTACTGAGTCATATTATCTGTGGGTCATATTATCTTGACCAATATCCCTAAAAACATTGTCCTCAGAGTTGAGGTGTACTTTCTGGCTGTGCTGTTCCCATTTCTCCATCTAATTCAGGGTTGGAGTGTCACCAGTTCATGGACTAGTAATTTCAATAGATCTGGTTGTATATCAGTTGTACAGCTTTGACTCATCGTGTTGGCTCTTAGATTTTATATTTCAACTATGAAAGGAGAACAGTTCACATCCTGATAAACAAACTGCAGTGTGTTGTTTGATCAGTCAAAATAGGGTCCAGTTCCTTTCCTCTGCCTGGATGCAGGCTGCAGTTTTGAAGATGATGTTCAAAACAATGGTGCAAATTTAATGAAGTTGCTCAGGATTGCAACAGTGCAAGTGACCGTATAAACTAATACTCTCATCATTGCCTCACTGTAATAAGATACAGAGAGGTCTCAAGCTATCAGCTGAGTTGGGGGACTGAAGACCCAAAATAACTAGACCATAGACAAATCAGTGGCAAAACTTTTTCTTCTCCAAGTAGTCATCTAAAACTATCTGTTTGTTTCTAGGCCATTGTCAACAACAGAAATACTGTTAAAAAATGCTCTTGAGTTCATAGGAGGGCAACAATTGATCATTCTTTTTACATGTTTTAGAAGAACAAACGTACATGTAAGTGTGACAGACACTTGGGATCTTATTCAGAAGTTTGGAGATGGTCACAAAAACACCATAATTTGCTTGTACCCAGGAAAGATTGGTTACATTATATAAAATTATTCTGACCAAGAAGCCTGTTGAACATGCAAACTTAGCCAATAATATTCCAAGGGGACCCAATAACCATACAAGTTTTTGTCGCTTTTTATTTGCATCTGCAAAAACATGCCCTGTGTGACTTTTATACGATAATATTCTATCCGTTTTCTCAGCTATATCAAGTGAGGTGCAAACTTAAAATAAACAAGGTAAAGAGAGGATATAAAAAACAAGTTGCTGTGTTAATGAAGATCAGTAATAACATTCTCTAAAAACCATGAATAGCAAAATTTGTATTTTGCTTAAAAACATTAATTTTTTTATTATAAAGGGTTCTATGCCACGAATAGGTAGTATACAGAATTACAGAGAAGTGAATGAATTTATTTAATACCACACATCACATCAGTAGCAAAATTGAGGTTAGGACTCAGGTACTATGTCTTAGCCATAATGAGATTCCCTGTAGGAGTAAGAATGTATGTGCTCAGGTATGGTATTCTAGAGAGTGTACAGTCAAAGGACAAGGGCAGCAAGTGAAAAGGATCGTAAGGAAGCAGCAAAATTTAATATAAATTAATTTCTTTGCGCTGAATTTTTGCAGTGTGACCAGAGATGATGGCAAGTGTCTATATGTGGCCATGGATTTCCTACATAGTCAAACATACTTGGTTTTATAAGACAAACATTATAATGAACTGACAGAGTATAATAAGAATGCATATGACAATAGAAGTTAGAATAGTAAGAGACCACAATAAATTGAAGCAGATGTGTCTCTCTTAGTAAGATTTTTCTGAAGTACTTATGGTGGAAATTTGCCTCATTTTACTTCATAATAGTACAATGGAATGACATCTGAAAGAGAAGTCATTCTCGTTTGTGTCTCCTAGCTTCTTATACTGTGTTTCACATCTTCACTCTTTATCTTCTACAATTTATTTCAGTGATTTTCCTGTGTGATATGTTTATATGTATGATTCTTCCAACTTTTTGTTATCGCTTAGAAATCTGGGGAAATTAGAAGCTCATTATATAAAATGCAGATTTTTTCCTCACTTAGTAATTTGAGTGCTATATAAATATTATCACCATAGTTGTAATCATGAGGTAAATATCACACACTGACCAGTTCTGAGTCACTGAGAGTGGAACTCAGCTCAGTGTTCAGCCACCATTCTCGCCAATGAAGTTGTTTCTCATAGAGAGAATAAACACATCTGAGTCATGGCTGAATCAGAAGCAATTGCGCACTGAACCGTCATACCACGTAGTAATGTACAGCCCACTCTTAGAAAGTTTATGACTCCTTACAAGGTGTTTTAAATGTGTTCATCCAAGAATTGAGTGCATTGTTCTCCAGTCTGTATTCACGTTCCTATTAGGATAGAATCATAGGGTTGGAAGGGACCTCATGAGATCGTCAAGTCCCAACCCCCCGGGGCTTGAACCTAGGACCTTCTGCATACTAAGTAGAGGTGCTAGCCGCTACACTATTAGATAAAACATCAGTTGGAATCTTCTTAAAAGTAGATTAAAGAGTTCATGATTAGTCTGTTAAAACTATTTCTATTTCTGCCTGCGGGGGTTGTTTATTAACAGCCCCAAAGGTGCTACTTCTACTCAGAGTGAGCAGCCCACTGGAAATCAGTGGGTGTTTGTGGGTAGCAAGGTACTGTTCAGTATGAACAAGGGTGGCACAATTAGGCCCTAAATGAGTGTGTTAATATCGTGTGTGTCAAATATTGTTTGTCAAGTATGGTGTGAACAAGGGTGGCACAATTAGGCCCTAAATGAGCATAAATATGGTATGTGTTTCAGATGGGCATATCACAGAGTAACAACATATCCTCTGTATGAATTCTGCTATTCCTTTCAAGGTTAGGAGAAACAGGGCAATTATAGCTTATTATACCTGCAGGATAATACATTTGTGGTAGACTGAATGCTATGTGATTTACCACTGAGTTTTTACATGTACCTACTTATTTTGCAGGCTAAATTCCATTGATGTAAAGTATCAGATGTGGAAATTAGGAGTTGTTTTTACTGATAATGTAAGTTCATTTTACTGCATGTATAATAAAATGGAGTTTTGAGCAGGATTTGGCTAAAATAAATGAGATCTGGTTACTTTTATATGCTACTGATAATAATATATTAACTTGATGAGGGGTAATATTGCTTTTTAATCCTGATCTCTAAATTTAGACAGACAGCCTGACTCCCTTTTGAGTTTTATCCAGGTAAAACTCAACAGAAACTTTCTTGACTTAAGTAGAGTTCAACTGAGTCTTTCTCTGGTTTGTTTTTGTGCTCCTCAGTTGTGCATAGAAACGTGCAACAAATTGAGTGTGGTATTTTGTGAAAATCAGAAAAGACAGAATCTGAACTATTTTAATGTTAATGTCAACTTTAATCATAATTTCTCACATCAGGTTCAGATCTCTTTCCATTGTACATGTGAAGCCACTCTCTATGGGTTGGTTAGAACAAGTACAAGATAGCAATAGCTGACTTCAGTGGAGTCACTCTGGTTATACACCAGTATATCTAGAGTAGGATTTGGCACATCTTCATTTCCATGTTTAAAAAAAGCCCCAACTTTTGAGTTTACCAGAGTTTCAAATTATGTCCTGTCACAGGCTGAGCTGGACCTTTGCAGATTAGGGCTCAGCCTCACCAATCCCAGGCTTAATTCATTTCCCCAGGAGAGAGAATGAAAGCAAAGGATGGGAAGTGGTGACTAAGAAGCAGGCTTGCTGGACCTGAGTTTGTGGTGGGACCATACTGGGAACAGGGCAGGTGACAATTCTGTTGTAGTCCCAGGCTGAGGGGCCTGTAGGGAGAAAGAGCCTGCTGATCTAAGATGGGTGCATAGGTCTGTGAGCCTGGGGTGAGAGCCAAAAGCAAGAGGAAGCCTTGATTAAGTACGGGAAATATTTTGAGTGTAGAGGGAGGACGATATGGGCACTGAATTCTGTTATAAATTGAAAGAGCTACGTGAGCCAGAGGAGAGAGTTGGAAACCTTTTAACTATCATTTTATAATAATAAACTGTACCTACAAGAGGAGCAATGCTGTGGGGAAAAAAAACAGGTGTGGTGGTTGGTTTGTTGCAAAATTGAAAGTAAACCAAACTAATGGCAGAACCCATGCTGGATTAGATGTAAGACCAGATATGTATTCACTTATTTGTGTTTCTCATACATTTCCTTATTCTTCTGCCAACTGTGAAAGATACTTCTTTCCTCATATTCCATCTGCTTCTCTTGCTGAATGGTAGGATAAAGTTATAATACTGACCATTTCAGAGTAAAATGCTGTGGTGTTAGACATCATTGGATTGTGGAGATGTAAGCGCTTATTCTTGCTTAAAAATCTGCAACAATAGCATGCAGATTTTAAAAAATCCGTGAGAAATCTAAACTTCTTTTATAAACATCCACTTGTTTTCAAGCCTGTTCTAAGGGTTAGCCCTTCTTCAGTAGCAGAGCTCCAAACATTAGAGCATTGTGGGAAGTGGTTTCCCTGCCCCATGAAAGTTCTTCATTACTGAAAAATTTTCCTGTCATAAATTGGGATAAAAAGTCAAAATCTGAAAATTTTAGCAAATTGAAAATCTATAAATAGATAAACTAACTTTTTTCAGGTCAGTCAAACCGTTTATTGATAATTTCAAAATACTTCATTTGTTTTACCCATTTTTTATTTTTTCTATACTATATTCTGCTTACATTTCCAAATGAAAAGTAGTTTAGAATAAAAAAAATTCTTTTGGAGGGGGTAGAGAGGAATGTTAGGACATGACAAAACAAAATATTAAGAGAATTTTGAAATTCACTTCAACCATTTTTTAAGTGAAATAGCTTGTGAAAACTAACCCTAGGTATGATTTTTTTGACAAATTTGAATTTTTCTGATGAAATATATTTTGTTGGCAAATTCCTGACTAGATCTAGCAATAATTATTGTAATAAATCACACACCTGTATACCCAACAGAAAAGCAAGTATGTTCTCTGATATATTCCTCTTACTTTGTGACTAATGTAAGACTGGTTATTGTTCAAAGCCTGTGGATTTCATTTCTGTTTTCCTAATGGAATTCTCTCTCTTCCCCCCCCACCCCAACAGTCTTTCCTTTACTTGGCCTGGTATATGATTATGTCAGTCCTTGGCCATTACAACAACTTTTTCTTTGCTGCTCATCTCCTTGACATTGCAATGGGATTCAAGACATTACGAACTATTCTGTCATCAGTAACCCACAATGGCAAACAGGTATCAAGTTTCATCTTTCTCTTCCTTTTTTGCTAAAAGGATCAAATTTCATCTTTCCCTTTTTTGCTAAAGGAAGTTCCTAAGTGGTAGCTGTGATAGTCTATTTTAGCAAAACAAACATGGAGTTTAGTGGCACTCTTAGGCTGTGTTCACACAGCACTTTTATTTTGAAACAACAGAGGTTGTTTCAAAATAAGAAATACGCTGTTCACACGATGCACGGTTGTTTCGAAACAACGGCACCCGCTGTTTTGAAACAACGGCGTTGTTTCAAAACAACTTAAACCCCATGTGGGGACGAAAGAATGTTGTTTCGAAATGATTGTTTCGAAACAATGCCGTCCAAACATGTTATTTTGAAACAACAGTGACTTGTTTCGAAATAACTGTTGCCTGAAACTGCTATTTCGCTTTGAGCTTTTTTCCTTAATTCGAATTAACAAATTGTTAATTTGAATTATGTTATTTCAAAATAAGGCATTATTTCGATACAAGTTGTTTCGACACAACTTGTATCAAAATAATGCCTGTGTGTGAACACAGCCTTAAAGACTAACACATTTATTTCTCACATGAGCTGAATGGGAGACAAATAATTATTTATAAATGTTTTTATATATGTATAATTTATAAATATTTAAATAATTAAATTATATTTAATTCCATTAAACTAAATTAATAATAATTATTTTCTTTCCTAGTCATCTGTACTTCTCTATGTTCAAGCATCTAACAAAGTGGGTTATTCTCCCATAAAAGCTTCTGTGATAAGTTAATTTGTTGGTTTTTAAAAGTGCCGCTAGGCTCCTTGTTTGTTTTGCTAAAGGAATGCACAGTTAGGTTCAGTCTGAAGGGGGGGAAGGCTTTTCTCAAAAATTAACAGAACAAATGTTCTTTTATTACCAGGTTTAGTCCTGTGTTGATGAGGAGCCTAGACTAAAGGATTGTCATGAACTGTCAAGTTATATTTCAGATATATGTAATAAAGAAAATCAAGATTTATTGTCAATTTAGTTCTGTTATAGTAGCACTGTTGCTGTGATCTCTGACTTCCAGCATGCTTCAGGGTTGAAAATCTAATCTGTGCAAAAGGCCTATACAAGCATTTATTTCAGGGCAAATAAAGCCCAGTCTCTGTGAGGGCAGAGGTCTTCCTACATAAGGAGGTATAGATTAGGATTTGAGAGCTCTTACTCTGCAGTGTCCCTTGTGTACCAGTAATCTAGGGATGATGCAGAGAGAAGGCCAGATAATCCGCTGCTACAGGGATCCTTCCATTATACCTCTCAGTGAAGAGGTTGCTTTAGAGCTCCAGTGCCTATTATAGTCTCTAAGCTGTACTAATATAGCCATAGAATGGCTATGTATTTAGTCTGTAGCCTTCTTTTCCTCCACAGCTGTGGATATATCCAGCTCCCAGCTAAACAGCACCAGTTGGAGGACTGGGCTGAAATGTTGTACCTTAATGCATAGTTTAGGCATGCCTTATTCTGTATACGTAAGGCTGTTTGACGTGGTGTGTATTCCACCAGCAGTGCACTGTAGGATCAAAGATCATGATAGCTTAATCACGAGTTTTTTAATTTTTGTTGGTAAAACAGAACAGTGTTCAAACTGGTTAAACATGATTTTGACCACCTACCAATATAAACCAAAAAAAACCCCAAACATTCCCTTGTTTTCCTGTTTGTAACTCATTAGCTGGCAGATCACATGACAAAATTTTTAATTTAAACTACGTCTGTCTCGCTGCCATTTTAGTGTCAAATGATTTGTAGAAAAGGATGTTGTTTTTTAAACAAATCAGTGCAATCAGAATGTAAGTCTTTAATGGTCGCTTCATCTCTATGAATGAGTGTGACGTGAGTAGCTCTTAGCTGCAAGGTGAGTCCTGCCCTAAATATCACCAGTTTTACAGGCCTGGCTTATAGTCTAAGTTATGTAGTGAGGTACACCTCTCAAATTGAAGGGCAGGAAAGAGTCCTGCTTATTTGTGCATATTGACTGCTATTAATTGGATTTTTTACCTGAAATAAAGATTCTTAAACTATACTGGAACATACCACATTTGTCAGCAGAACTAAATATTTTGAGATTGGAGCAACATGGGTCTTGGGATGTTGAAAGTGGAGGTTGGTCCTTGAGAGAATTCCTGTTTTTAATAATTAGAAGGTTGGAGGATACTGACCAGCAGATGCTACCTTACCTGGGAAATGATGGAAAAAATTCAACTACTCCTAATTAGACTGTATGTACAGTTTACTATATGGTAATAAAGTGCTACTAAGGACTAAATGGAGAATAATTTATTTTTATATGAATTTGTCATAGTACACATTTAAAGTCATTATGTAGTTGAGGAAAACACAGGGCCTCCGTCTCAATAGTGACATGGGAAACATAATGAAAAACTACCTTTATTTGCCCCTCACTTCAGATTTCTTATTCTAGGCAACTTGTGCGGCAGAACTCTCTATTTGCCATGTAGAATTATGTAGGCCTCATGGGTGCCAACATCTATGTGCTTGAATCATGAAGGAGATATATGGGGATATGTTTTAAGGCAAAGGAGAGAGTGGACACTCCAGATCACTGCTGTGTCTTTCTGGAAGCCTGCAAATATTTGTAGGACAGTTTATTGTTTATGTTATGTGTTTCAATTTTGGTCTGTGCAGGACAGGTTTAACACAACTCTCACTAGCCACTACAGCTTCAGTGAGATGTGTTTAAAACAACTGTTCAAGCAAATGTTTTTTAAAAAAACTTTCACAGAAGCTGCTGGAAGTTGAAATCTGTCCCTGAAAGTGGACTATTCAGTAGGACATCACGAAACAACTCTCCAACAGGACAAATTATTTAATGTAATGTTTGTACAAATGGCTATGTTGGAAAGATTTTTTAAAAATGTAGTTAAATAAATGAGTCAGGTTTGCATAGCAGTCATAAATCTGACTTGGGTTTGTATACATGGCAATCTATTGCAGCCTTTGCTGTTAGAATAACAAAATAGAGTGTGAGCATGAATAAAGTGAAATGACCCTGTGCCTGAGCCTCTGGAGGGCTGCTTGTAATTGTGTTAGTATTATGTTGCAGAGCTTTAGGCTCTGATAGGGAGGTCAAATCTGTGTGAGCACAATAGTAGTGATACATATACTTCTGAAGGACTGAAGTTTGAAGTTACATACTGGAAAGTGACAATCCCTACGAGGCCAGTGACATGCAGTATATAAACCTCTGCTATGGTATCATTATAGATAACAGTGAGTTGTTGTTTTTCAAAAATACATGGGAGAGATGGGCATGCAAGACCGGAAAATGAATCTTATAATTCAAAAAAGACTTCATCTCAGTTAATTAGTGTGTCTAATCAGTCTACATAGAAAGCCAAATTTTCTCAGTCCTTATAAATCAGAATAAACCCAGTAACTGGGAATAGAATTTGGGCACACTAGATTAATGGGCGCTTACTCACCAGGCTACTACACCTTAAAATTCAACCTGTTGGAAAAAATCACAATCTCTTTTTATAGGGCCTAGCAGATTGGTTGCAACTTTTTGTTTTAAGCAATGATAATTTATGTTAGTAAAGCAAACCCTCCTCCGGTTTCAACTTGAGAATTAGCAACCAGTGCTAAGTTTTTTCTATTTTTGTTTTAATTCCTGTTCTCCATGATTTATATTTACAAGAGAATTACCAATTTGATTTGTGTGTCCAGTGCAATGATGACTAATGATACTGAAAAAATATGATCTTTTATTTGCCTACCCCCCAATTGCCTTTTAGCCACATGTCCTTTCAGATGCCCAAATGTGATTCAGCAGATCTGTAGCTTTTGCATAAAGCCTGTACAAGTACGTAGATTATAAGGGTATTATCAGTGATATAAAACAAACAAGGAGTCATGTGGCACTTACAGACTAACAAATTTATTTATTTCAGGAGCTTTTTTTTTTTTTTGTACGCAATAAGTAAAAGTATTAGTCTTTAAGCGTCACAGGACTCGTTTGTTTTACTGAACTAAACGAATACAGGTCCCCTTTGAAATCAGTAATATAGTATTTCATAAGTCAGGAAGTTATGAAAATTATATGTTAAAATACTTATTGTTTTCAGATATTTGCTATGGTAAATTGTAATTTGCTCCTAGCTCCATGTGGCTCAAGGCAATATTTTAATGCTGTAGCAGTTGAAGAGTGGGGATAATCATTGCCATTTATGAGAGGAGATATTATACTAATATTAATGTGCTGTTTTTTTCTAGGATTCCTTGTTTAACTGAAACTTGTCACTATTATACTGTCATTAAGCTGCCAATTTTTAAATTTTTTTTCAGTGCCTCTTTTCTATATGAACGCCAAGGCGCACTAAATTTTGCAAATTGTGTCTGTGCAATTTGCTTTTGAAGTGCAGTTTTTGCATCAAAGTGAAGGTGTATGGTTATAATGTAACTCTTTCAAATACTAAATTCCAAAGGGGCAGCTGTGTTAGTCTGGTTCAGCCAAAAAAAAAAAAAAAACCAAAAAAGCAAGGAGTCTTGTGGCACTTAAAGGCTAACAGATTTATTTATTGCATGAGCTTTCATGAGAGAAGATCCCACATCATCACAGAGTCGAAAGCTGATGTAGGGAAAACTTAAGTGACTTGCCCAAATTTCCTTCAAAATAAGGAAAAGACTACAGATCTTACTTCCTTTACTTTTAATAAATACACAATAGTGTACATATACTCTTATCTATAATATTTAATAAATATAAAGAGAAAATGAGATCTTTTCTTTTGTATTTTAAATTTAATTAACATACATTTAGAATGATTGAACTATTTTTATGGAATCTAGAACACCAACTTTAAATTTACTGAACAGTTAGATTTAAGAGTGTTCTTTTTCAATCTATAAATAAGTGCCACTATTTGAAAGTGAAAAAGCAAATAAAAAAAAGCAAAAAGTCCTGTGGCACTTAAAGACTAACAGATTTATTTATCGCATGAGCTTTTGTGGGAGTAGGTCCTTTTAAAAATGCCAGCTTGGGGAGGCAGATGGGGACAGAAATGGGGTGAGCTTGTCTTTGCCAGGAAATGTAGTTTATAATTTCTTTCTCTTCTCCTTCATATGAGAAAATTGCTCTGCATGCTTTCAAGGTGTTAATACATTCACCATATAATTGTCTCTTCCAGCTCGTGTTGACAGTGGGATTATTGGCAGTAGTTGTGTACCTGTACACAGTAGTGGCATTCAATTTTTTCCGCAAATTCTACAACAAGAGTGAAGATGGAGACATGCCAGATATGAAATGTGATGATATGCTAACAGTAAGTTTGTTTGGTTTTTGCTCATTTGTCCTCAAGTTATGTTTCTTATCCCCACATTCATACAACTGTTCCTGAGTAATACCTATAACCAGAAGAGTGGCTGCTCACAGCAGGAGGATTAGCAGTGAAGAGTGATATAATAAAAAATGTAATACAACCCAATGGAAGCTGGAGAATGTGTACTGTCCACAAACAAGATGAAAGGAATTTGATATTAGTCTTTCCTATGATTTATCTGTGACTATAAAAAAAAAAATAAAGTCAGAAAATTGCTTTACTCAATGAGGTTTTCTCCAAAGTTTGATGAAAGTACTTCTGGATGCCGTGGTTTTACAAGCCATTCAGAGAGTTGTGTGGTTGCTGCATGCTATTTACTATTTTAAAAAGAAGAGTCAAAAGTTAAAACCAGCTTGTTATTCATATGTGCTGAGCATCCAAAGATTATCACTAGCCCCAACTGATTAATTAGATTTCTTCCATTGACATCTCTGTCATTAGAAACAGTTTGGTGGTTGATGCCCTGAGAATTATTTTTGGAATTATTTTAAATTGCCCTTTGAAAGGGTCTGTTGGCACTAGATCTTGCCGATTCAGAAGGTGTTGGCCTGCATCATTACAGTATTTAAGAACTGTAATGACTTTTGTTTCCTGTTGAAAGTGATAAAAAACAAAATACGATATATTTTACATATTATTTATCTCATTTTCTAATAACCAATACCATTTATTTTTAAAAATCCAAATAATCAGAAAATTGTCCAAGAAAATAACATTACTAAAATACCCTTTGAAAAATATTACGGTATTTTCTACAGGAATGCAATTTCAGGAGTGGCTCCCAGTTTTCTTGCCACATTTTTAAAATATTCATTAAAATTAAAAATTTTTCTTAAAATGTGCATTGAGGTTACATTTCCAGTTATAGCAACATGTAGATGTGATGTCATCTCATTCTGATTATTGTAGAGCAAAAGGGAAAAGTGTAAAATAATCTGAAGAATGAAAAATTCAAAGAGTGAAAAGACAGATGGTAGTGATATTTCTTTTTGCACTATTAGAAGGCATTCAGATACTAAGACAAAGAAAGATGGTATACGAAAATGAATAGACTAGGCTTCTTCCTGCCTTATCCTTTGCAGACTACTCCCTTAATAAAGTCTAAAGAAAACTACCATGAAAAGTCATCTACTAGGTAACTTTTGTCTCTTTTTGAATTAATAGAAATCCCCACATTAATACAAATCACTAAAAAGCCCATAAAGCTTTCTGGTTTTGAAGAAGTGTAAAAAATTATAGTAATTGCCTTAATTGTGGCTTCTGCTATGGCCTTAATCAGTAAGAGCCAAATTCTGGTGCCCTTACGTATGTTGATTAGGAGCTTAGTCTGTATATAGCCCCCTCCCCCCCAAGCACTGAATGGGACTGCTCCTGAAGTAAAATAATATTCCGTGGGAGTAAGGTTCACAGAATCAGGCGTGAGATCCCTCTGCTGTATCTTTTCCACATTGGTTCTTCACCTGCCTAGATGCATTTGGGGTTGCATAGGACAAAATTCAAAGTGCCTTTTGTTCTTCACTGTTGATTCTTTCTCCAGACCCAAATAAGTAAATTAATTAAAATGAGTATGTTACATCCTGATTTGCTTTTCAAAGATGCAGTATTTTATTCCAGATTTCTTATTCTTAAAGCTTTCATTTTGTTCTGTTTAAAGTGTGACTGTATTCTGAAAAATTATTCTCATGTAAATGATACCTTTAGGGTTCCATATTTATTATGTATCACTGAACTGATATCTCATTTACTTTGTTTACAAATAGCAATGATTTCTCTGCCTAAAACTCAACCTAGAGCCTGAAAAGACAAGCTTTTTCTTTCTAACACATCATCATCAGTCAACGATCCTGCCGGTGACATAGTCCCTTCAGCACAATCTGTATGATCCTCTGGAAGGGCTTATGCGAGTAAAGCTAAGAACATCATCTGTACTGTAGAATCATCTTGACTTTCCTGAGGGAAAGAGCCCAACTTGATCTTAAGATCCCCAGAGTGATTCCGTAGGGCTGGATGTCAGAAAAAGTATGTTGGCTCTTAAACTGAGCACATTTTGTATGACATCTTTGGGAGACAAGAAACAAGAGTCCCACAGTATCATTAGTCACTGTTCAGCATATAAGTGCACTTTAATTATCTTAGCATCTCTAAGATGTCCTCTGAACAGGGATCCTCAAGCATTGTTTTTCCTTTGAGGCACTGAAGGTGTGGAAAATATAAAGAAATATAGTTGTATTTAAAAGGCAACAGATAGTAATAATTATCATGTTACATTTCAGAGAACTTGGCAATGTTAACATCCTTTTGATATAGGTATTATCTCCACTTTATATATGTGGAAAGTCTCAGGCTCGTTGGTATCAAGATGGACACAACAATTCAGACACAGAGCCAGAATTAGAATACAGCAGGCACTGCATTGTAGCTTATGCTTATTTCACCAGACCATGTTACCCAAACTATAAGTGCATATGACTTACAAGTAGTTAGCTTTTTCAATCAGATAAAATGGTTCTAACACATTCTTCTTTTGGTTTTGTGCTTCAAATGGAAGTGGTGTATCTTTGGAAAACGTGTCGTATTGCAACTTGAATTTCAACAGCATTTGCAATCTTGCTGTAATATATGCATACGCACTGAGGGGAAAAAAAAGAGCTAGAATGGTCTGCTACAGTGTTTCCCAACTAATTTAGCCACGGAACACTTTTGGGTTGGAATATATTGATGGAACACATACATACTGGTCCAGAACACAGTTTAGAGAGTGCTGGTGTAATAGGTAAAGCACTGGACTGAGAGTCAGATCTAGCTTATGCCTAGGCCTGCCACTAACTTACTGTGTAAGCTTGGGCAATTTCATTTCATGTCTCTCTGCCTCTGTTTTCCCCTCTTTTAAATAAAACAGACATTTCCCTTTCTCTCTCTCGCCTATTTAGACTACAAGCTTTACAGTTCAAGAACAGTCTCTGTGTGTACAGTACTACCAATGGGATCCCGTTCTCATTTGGGGCTCCTGAGCATCACTGTAGTACAAATAAAAAAACCAAAAAAACCCCCCAAAGTCTTGAATTTTTAAATGACTATATGTTCTTTCATTTTCCATATTCCAGTGCTACATGTTTCATATGTATGTTGGAGTGCGTGCAGGCGGTGGCATTGGTGATGAAATTGAAGATCCAGCAGGAGATGAATATGAGATCTATCGCATCATCTTCGACATTACTTTCTTCTTCTTTGTAATTGTCATTCTGCTAGCCATCATTCAAGGTATGTGTTCATACTCTGTGGCCACAGTGATGATATTTGGAAATGCTGGAATCTTAGTGCCAGAGTCAACCCTTCACTTCAACAATGTCCTGTAAATAGGAACTAAAAGACCAAAATTCCATTGAAGAGAGCTGATAATGGCTACATAGGATGTCTTCCCCATCTCTGCAGAACTCAATGAATAAAGACAGAAAGAGGAGGGGGATTCAGAAGAAAACCTACTTGATGATGAAATGTTTCTCTTTAAGTCTGTCGAAAGTTACAGTGCTTTAATTGCCACACATTATTGCTGCTAAGAGCAAAAGTAGGTCTGTCATCATGGCTTTTCTTTTCAGAGTGGGGCTACACATACCAGATGGGTGTGACTCATATCAGTGCCACAGCTATGAAGTAGGCAATACATGTATGCAGGATCCAGTTAGGTAAAAAAACTAGTGACCCAGCACAATGTGGCCTCTAATCCATATCCTTTTTGGATCCATTCCATGAGATGTCCCATTTTCAAGGCACTCAGATTCTAGCATAGTGAGTGCTGTATAAAAGTTTAATACAACAGAAAAGAAGATGTGGTAGATCAGCAGAAGCAGAAGATCTGTCCTCCTCTTCTGTGTCTTTTGAAGCACCAAGGAGTGGTTGGCCCATAGTGAACAAGCTTTTCAGGCTTTCTCCAATGAATATGGAGACTCTCCCATGCAAGAGACCCAAAATCAAGGCTTTTATATCCAATACTTGGCTTTTATCAAATTTTAAGTAACACCATATAACTTTTCTGCAAGAATCTGCTCATTTACCTTCCATAAGTGCTTTGTTCTGTGCATTGTTCTCATGCAGAGTGTTCGGGGTTTCTGCTCTCACACAGCCCCTAACTCCCTGGTGGTAACTGCAGAAAATGATAGGCTATTTTGATGACTTGCTTTTGTTATCAGAAAAAAATGATGAAACCAGTGTTATTTTAATGACTTCTGAGCTAGTTTACATTCTCTGGGAGTATACATTGCAGTCATGAAAACAAGCCACTACAGCGGTCAGGAGAAGCAGCAGCAAACAGTACTTGCAATGCTTCTTCAGACAGTCCTCATTTTCTGTATGGCAATGGAACTATTCCAGGAAAGGCTGCAGAGCCCAGAGAAAGTGCCCATTTTGATGCGTGGGTCCAGGGCAGTGATCTAGTTGTGACCACCCCTTCTCCATTCCTGCCGTTTCAGGGCATTGGCCACCAGGGCATTCCCTTCTTTCAGTCCCCACTGACCAAGACTATTGTCACTGATGCCTCCTTAAGAGGTTGGAGAGTGCATCTAGGGGTCACTGAAAGCTCAAGGGCTGTGGTCACACCAGGAAACTTCTCTGCACGTTAGTGTCTTGGAGCTTCATGCCATCTAGACTGCTTGTCAGGCATGTCAAGATCACATCAGGGTCTTGGCAGTGCACATCCTTCCTGACGATGCCACTGCAGTGTATTATGTGACCAGATGGGAGCATACTCTGACATGCTGTGTCAGGAGAAGGTAAAGCTTCGTCAGTTTTCTAGTGAAGAAAATGTTACTCTCACAGTCAGTCATTTACCTGGGATCCAGAAATCACCTGAAAGATCACCTGAGCAGAAATCTCTCCCTGAATCATGATTAGCCCCTGAATTGCAGTATTTGATTGTTCATTTTTGCAGTTGTCAGCATTCTGACTATTGACCTGTTTGCGATAAGAGATGGCAAAGAATGCTAGCTGTTTTGCTCCTGACAGAGTCTCATTTCTGGGCTCATGGACTGAGGTGGTGGTACTCCTGTGTACCTTTTCTCTAATCCTGATCATCCTGCAGATCATTCCCAAAATGAAACTGGACCACCCCAAGCTCTTTCACATTGATCTGTTATGCTTGAGAGAATGTTGGTCCTCTGACCTCCTTTCATTATCCATTTTGCCTCCATCCCTCCTCCTTCATCCCAGCCTCCTGATTCTGCGTTACAGTCGGGTTTTGTGCTCAGTGCTCAGCTCACTGTATCTCACAGAGTGGATTCTGCACGGTTAATAAAGAGGAGGATCTAGGTTTAGCAAGACTTGCCAGACTGCTTCTGAATAGGAGGAAGCACACTACAAGAGTGACCTATTCAGTCATTTGGAGTCAGTTCTTCATATCATCATTAGCCCAGGGGGTTCAACTGAAACTGGCTTTTATCCAGGGCATTTTGGAGAATCTGTTACAGCTTCAATCTTCTGGTCTTGCACTTACTTCATTAAGAGCCCACCTTGCAGAGATTTCAGTGTTTCATCTGCCCAACCATGGGAAGTCAGTGTTTTCAAACCCCATGGCAATGAGGTTCTTGAAAGTATCACTTGTCTCTACCTTTGGTTTGTTAGAGTTAACTCCTTTGTCAAGTCTTAATACTGCTCATATGGGAACTCCATTTCAGCCATCAGCAACTTCTTTCTCCTTTGAAAACCTTCTCTCTTGTGGCAATAACATCTGCAAGGAAAGTGCATGAATTTCAGGCTTTGATGTGGAGCACCTTTACATGCAATTTTCTAAAGACAAAATAACCCTGAAGCTGCATACTAAGTTCATATCCAGGATGGTTTCCTAGTTCACTTGAACCAAGCTTTATATTGACCAGTATTCTTCCCCAAGCCACATTCAAGCTCAGGGGAATGAGGTCCTCACACACTGCATATCACATGATGTTTAGCTTTTTATCTGTGTATGACCAAACATTTCCATTCTCACTTCATTTATTTTATATGCAGACTGAATGAAGGTCAAGTAGTTTCTTCAAAGACAGTCTCCAGGTGGATAAGTTCTTTTACTCTGGCAGCATATAAAGTAATCTAGGCTGCACCTGTTCAAGAGGTGGAGGCTATTCCACGACAGGCCAGGCAACATCAGCAAAATTTCCAAGTGACATCCTATATTGGAAATTTTCAGGGCTGCCACTTAGTCCTCTGTTCATACTTTTACAAATTACTATGCTGTTATTGCTGCGTTCAGAGCAGCTGTGAACCCGAGGAAGGCAGTCTTTGTTTAGATAGACCGTAAGCCCCACTAGCTGCAAGTACAGTTTGTTAATTACCTAACCAGAATTACATGACTGCATCTGCTCAAATAAGGGGGGAAAAAAAGGCTACCTACCTGTAAGTATCATTTTTCAAGATCTCATGAAGACATGTGTTCCTTGACTCACCTTCCATCCACTCAGCATCAGAATCTGTACTTCTGATGTTTGCTGGGAAGGAACTCGGGGGGAGGTGTGCTTTGGGTGGTGCCACTCTTATATGATCAGCAGAGGGTCTAAGGACAAAGGGTTGAGCACTGCCTCTTAGGGGAAACAGCTAGACAAAGTTCTGTGACTCTTGCATACTGGGCATGTGTATACCTAAGTGGATTATACATCTGCATCACATCTTGAAGAGCAATAGTTATGGTTTGCTAACTGGTTTTCTCCACCATTGGTCTCTGTGAAGGCCAAACTTACTTTTAAGAAAGTAAGGGAAGACTAGTCCATGCATACCTTTAGAATTATCATACTAAGAGCATTAGTCAAAGAATTTGCCATGCATAGGTTCTGGGAGACTGGATGTTGCAATTAAGGCTACATGATATAGTGTCATCAGTAACTTTGTTAATACATGTTGGAGAGTTGTTTCTTTGCCTCAAGGCACTCTCTAATGGGAATGTCACAGGGTCAATATTGTCAGCTGTCTTGTTCATAGTTTATATGAGGTCTATGGAAGGGTTAACGGTGAGGCATAGATTGCAGTGTCATCGGTATGCTGACGACATACAGCTTTTTATCTCCATTTAAACTGCTCCAGCTCGAGCTGTCAACTGCCTTCTTCAGTGTTTGAGAGAGGAGGGTGTATAAATTGAGATTCAGTTTGTAGACATGTATACTATGATCTGCGTTGACTGCCTGTTAGTTACTGGATTGATTTTAACATGGCTGGTTTTGACCTATTAGCTCTACATGGCTTGGAGCCTATCTATCTCAAATCTTCCTTTCTCCCAGTGTCAGACTATCTCAAAGTAGTCAAATGGAGGTGCCTGAGCTGAGTTATTATAAGACGGGGTAGAGAATGGCTAACAGGGCCCTGGGTCTTAAGAACTCATTCTCCCTCAGGTCCATAACTGAGCTTGGCAGCCTTCAGAGCATACTCCAAGAGCCACTTTTTCTCTTCTGCTGTGAGGAGATGGGGAATTGGGTAGAGCTGGATGTGATGCTGTTGTACTCTGGACACTGTAGGATGTCATTCAGTTTTCATTGTATTTATGCTGATGCTGGGGTATTCATTGTTCTAAGGGAATTGAAAGGGTTGGTTGGTTTTTTTGTATTAATGGAATCAGAGGTGCAGTTGCATCTTGTGTAGGCATGTCCAGGCTAATTTTAATCTAGCTGGTGCAGCTAAAAATAGCAGAGGAGGGGTAGTGATGCAAGATTGTCAAGAGTGCAGAGACCATTGGAGAAGATGCCCTTTTGTTATAGTTTGTAAAAATTCAAATCAATAAATACATCCTTTGAAGTAACACATGTCAAGACTTTGATGGTTTTATTGCTTTTATAAATAATAATCTTCTGTTGTCTTGTACCAGCTAACATCTAATTAGATGATGATGAGCTACACACTTAAAAAGAAGCCTCCCATTTTCTTTTAGGAGTGTTTTGAGAAGGGTTCTGAGCTGTGTTGCAAATTATTTACAATTCTGCTGTGCCACCTCATAAAGATTCAAGCAAACTTTTGGTTTTAAAAAGCAGCTGTAAAAAACAAGATTCCTTGTTATGTCCTCAAGCACTGTATTCATGCTGTTTGCTTTTACATTTTGGTTTCCCTGTTTGTGACTAACCAAATATAAGTTGACAGGTCTTAATTGTAAAACTTGTGCCTAATTGTTATCTCACTATCACAAAGTGTATAGCAGTATACGCCTTTAACTTTAGTGGTGTTACTATGATTCACAGCAGTGAAAGTGAGGGAAGAATCAGTCCCTTTGTATTTCTAATATAGGTCTTTGGCCATACAGTGGATTTTGTCCCCATTTGTTTCTCTGTGAAATGGCCCACTACTTCTTTGGTGCTTTATTTATGGAATTCCATTATTAAGTGACAAGCACAGTGGGAGCAGACACTGTAGGATGCACATAGCCCCTGGCCATCTCCAGGGTGTTATCATAATAAATTTATGAACTCTGCCAAGTATATAATAATATCTTTCAGTATTCATCATTGGTTTCCTTGGGTGTGCATGTTTTGTCGTATTGTACTCTTAAATGTTAATTATCACATTTATTTATACACCAGGTTTGATTATTGATGCTTTCGGTGAATTAAGAGACCAACAAGAACAAGTTAAAGAAGATATGGAGGTAAGAAATTATGGGCTCCTAGTTTCTAAACAGTAGCATACTTCAATAAAGTGGTGGTTGCCAGAATGACCATTTATGATCCAAATGTGGTGATTCAATAGAGAGTTACTATAAACTAACAGTAAAATATCCAGTTTGCAGTGCAACAAAGGGTCCAATGTGTACAGCACAACATACTGCACAAGAGTCTGTCCTTAGCTGAAACCACAAGGAAGTCCTGCAAATATAACTGAGAGTCTTGTGTACTGAAATGATTTGCCATGACTCATTTTTCATTGACTGGATAACTTTTTAAAATACATACTTAGGGCAAATATATTTGTATATTGGATAAAAGGCTATATAAACAATTCTGTAGCATTCGGAAGAACAAACAATACAATTCCTTTTGCTCAAAGTGCTCTGCTAACAGCCAAGTTACAGAATAGCATTCGTTGTTGCCCAGTTCCTACTGTGCAAGGAAGGATACAGTGGACAGAGGTATCTTTGACTGCTGTCTGGCCCAGTTATATTTTGCTCTCCGCACATTTTAAACCTGTTTGTCCACCACCTGCAAGCTCCATTAACACTTTGGTACATCTGGCACTTTATCGGTGATAATTAACGTCCTACTTGAATTGTGGGATGATTGTCAAAACAACTGCAGGTGGGCTCCAGACAAGCCACAGAAAATTGCAGAAATGTATGAGTGAATTTTATCATTTGCAATATTTAAGATCATTATTGCTTTTGCACCATTTTCTACTATTGGCCAAGTGTGGCTGAGAGCAAGGGGCCATGGATGACAGCAGTTACCTTGGGCTAACAGTGGGGGCTTCTACTTCCAGCCCTGCACACAACAGACCTCCTTTCAAAACTGCACTGAAAGTCCAAGATTGCAGAATCTACAATTTCAGAAGCATCAAAATTAAGTAGGGCCTTTGTGATAAACTAACAAAATTAAGCCAAATGCCTATCAATTTATTTTGTGTCTTTATGTTAATTCATTGGATTAAATTTTGTATTTTTTAAAACTTTGTCAGTTGTGATTGAATAGAACAAAACTGACCACAGTGGCTGATTTTTTCCTTTAGAGTTTAGCTTGGAGGTTCCCTGTGTTCAGCATTAATGAAGTCAGGTTATGGTTAATGTGAGGACTTCAATAACTCAGTTGTAGATCAGTGATTTATTACAGGAGTGGGTGGGTGAGGTTTTGTGGCCTGCCTTGTGCAGGAGGTGAGACTAGATGATGGTATTGGTCCCTTTTGACCCTACAGTCTGTGATTCCACCCTTCACCTCACTTCTTGCATATTTTCTTTGGAAATTTTAAGTGAAAATATCCTGTTCCCACAAGGTTGCCCTTTACTTTGTTAAGGCTGACTGTCAGAAATCAGAAAGGTATCAGGTACCTGCTGTGTTCTGTAATCTCAATTGAGAGCTTTGTTCAGTTTCATCTGGGTAAACATAACAATCTTAGAACTAAAGATTGCTATGGACTTCAGTGACTCTTACATTAGTTTAAATCATTTGGAGAGAACAAGAAAGAAAAATTGCTTTTCAGACTTGATTATTTCAAGCTATCCTTTCTCTTGATTTGTTGCCATTCAGTTATTGATGCTGGAGATGTTTTAGCAAACAGCAAAAAGCATTTGTGCCAGCAATTAAATTTCTATTCAAGTGCTTCACAGAGGCTCAAGTTCAATCCCTAAAGTAAAATGCCTTTTGTAGGGCAGATATTAAACTTGATGTATTGGAATTTCCAAATAAATTGTTGTGCACTTATTGGATATTTTTACAGAGCCTTTTCAACAATGTGTATGTTTCTTGGGTTTTTTAGACCAAATGCTTTATCTGTGGGATAGGCAATGACTACTTTGACACAGTCCCCCATGGCTTTGAAACACACACACTACAGGAGCACAACTTGGCCAATTATCTGTAAGTACAGAACCGCAAACTCTTCAGTAATTCATGATTTCCATCAGTGTTTGCAGCTAACTAATCAGTCCCACAAAAGAAGAGAGAAGAATTGCTGTATAGATTTTATGTGCGTTCATGATGAATGAGTGAATGAGAGGTATAGAGAGGGATTCCTTTCCATGTCTCTCATTGTGATAGGAAGGCTTAGAAATAAAGATTCCCTCATCAGATGGTTCATACTGAGTGAAAGTAATAATGGTGTTATGTTGATAAGAGATCCTGAACAGTATGGTCTTCTCAAAACTCATGCCTCCCTTGCTCACTTGATATAAATTATTATACACAGATTAGATACACTTAATAGTGATTGGTCTGAAATGTACTCATGCAGGGATTAAACAGTATGAAATTATATATATACTGTAGTTGATTCATGTCATCCAACCTTTGAAGAGAGCATTAATCTGAGATTTCTTCTGCCTATTGTAGGTAGAACTGGTGGCACCTATTATAGTTAGCATTACCCAACAATTCCTGTTATAAGATCCAATTTGCAGTTGCATATAATTTTGCCATACTTTAATTTTCATAACACTTCCCTCCTGACCCCACAGTTCTTCTGTCTCATGGTTCCTCTGCTGTCAGCAGTTATCTGAAAAGCCACTGGCAAAGTGTGTCTGATTAGCCTCTAGTGCTGTTCCCAGAGAATGGCCAAAGACGATTGCTTTTGTTTACTCTGTTAGTTAAAGTGGTACAGGTCAGGTGAAGGATTTGAAGCTTCCAAAACTGTTGATGACCATGTGTGTCAGTCTGATGCAACACGAGGGAATTTATTTTATTTAAAAAAAAAAACAGTTTAAATTATACATCCCCAAACTATTTTAAAAGAATGTTAACTTTGTAAACACAAAAAACCCACATTAAAAAAATTCTAGAATTAAGGTTGCCTGTGCAGCCTTAGTTCAGCCTCGTTATGCATACTTAATTATATGATTGCACCTCCCCCCCCCCCCCCCCGTTGGTCGTCTGAATCATTCAGTGCACAAATGAGCCCTGCTCTGGGAATGAATTACAGCTGTGTGGTAAAACAGACTTATTTGTAAGACCATCATTTGCTTCAGATTTTGAAACGTATGTAACAAATGAAGTAGGGAACAGCAAGAAGGAAAAGGACAGTCTCACAGTTACGCCAGTTGAATGCTGCTCTGGAGAACTGGATTCTCTCCCTGACTGTGCTGTAGCATTCCTGTGTGCTGCTAATCAAGTCATTTAAACTAATTTTTTCACAAGTGGTCCCTGATTGTGTTTATCTGTATGCCCAACCTGAGACCCTCGGGTTTGAGCAGCCAAAATACTGGGCTCTCACAGCTGCAGCGAAAGTCAATGTGAACTACATTTGTATATCTAAAGTGCTAAGGCTGAGTACACTGAAAAATCAGGTCATTGGTGCCTCAGGTTGAGCACCCAAAATTAGTAACCATGCTTTATGTTTATGTTTTATAGAGACAGCTGTCATAGCGAAAGAAATATGAACAAGATTATGAAATCATTGCCCAATGTGTGTAAAACACACCAAAGCATCAAGCCTAGAGTATATTCTAGCAGGATTATATTCTGCTGTCAATTTTTTTTTATCATCACTATTGACTGGCTTGAAGCAAATGATCTAATAAAACACCCCCTTCCTAGCAGTTTAATAAACTAATTCTGAAACTCATAATTCATAATTCTCTTGAGTAATTCTTATTCATGGAAACAATCTCATTTATTGTTCACCAATATACATGTCTACAACCAGGCTCTAATTCAGTGATCTGGGACAAGAAAATTTCAGCAGTAATTTTCACATTAGAAGGGCTCGGAAATCCGGATGGTTATATTAAACCACACTTGAATCTCTGACTCTTTTTGAGGGCATCATAATCAGCTATTAAAAATGAATGATGGATGAGTATAAAATGTTTCAAGAGATTCTTTGTGGTTTAATATATATCTGATCTTCTATGTCATGCTTATATTGGAAGTCCATTAACAGAATTATTCTTACCTATAGAACATAATGGTAAAAATCCATCTGTCTATTTTTCTTTGGTTTTCTGATATTTCCATGTGCTTTGTTTCTGATGAAAGTATCTTTATCTATAGGTTTTTTCTAATGTATCTCATTAACAAAGATGAAACAGAACATACAGGACAGGTAAGCGAGCACTGTTTACACTGGTACTATTTACAACATGTTAGTGATAAAAGTCAGGAATATTCAGTATTGCACAACTAGATGAGAATTCTAACCAATCACTAGCCACTCTCTCTGTGCAACTAATGACCTCATTCAAAACATTCCTTAAAATTCACTAATACTGGCCAAAGTCTGATTACTAACCTACTCCCTAGCACACTTGCTTCTGCTCTGGTATCTGATTTTGAACTCTTAAAACCTGTCTCTCCAAAATAAGCATGAAAGAAAAACTGCAACTTGGAAGATACGTACATCAGATTAGAATAACCAGTGAGTCTTTTTCCTGTTGATTATCATTTTTGCTTTCTTTGTTGACTGCCATTATGTACATTATTTGGTTATTTGTAATTTATATTGTGTTCTCCTCAAAGCCAGGACAGTGCCATCTGTCTCCATAAAATACCATGTACTTCAATGGTGTTTGAGAAGCAGTAGTGAAAACTTGAGCTTTCTATAAGAGCCTCACTTATTAAAAATAGGGACAATAGTAAAGCTTTCACCTTTTAATGAGGATTACAAACTCAGATTCAAACTTTTGGACTGAGATAAATTTCAAAGGGGCAGTGGTGTTAGTCTAGTCCTGCAAAAAAAAGCAAGGAGTCCTGTGGCACTTAAAGACTAACAGATTTATTTATTGCATGAGCTTTTGTGGGAACTTACAGAATGGGATGAAAATAAATGCAAGAGAGTGTAAGACATGGGATCAGGTCATACAGTAACAGCAAATCAGAGCAGTTGTTAAGATTCAAACACTGGGGAACAGCATATAGAGAGAGATGAGGTCAAATCACCTGCTGTAATGAGAGAAAAATCCAATGTATGCTGTTATCCAATATTTCTATCTTTACAACTGTTTTGATTTGCTGTTACAGTGTGACCTGTTCCCATGACTTACACTTCCCTGCATTTCTTTCGTCCCAGTCTGTAAATTTCCCCATCTTTAAAGCTTCTGGCGAAGTGGGATATTCTCCCATGGAAGCTCATGCAATAAATATATCTGTTAGTCTTTAAGTGCCACAGGACTCCTTGTTTGTTTTACTGAACCTAGACTAACATGGCTGCCCCTTTTGTTCCTTGTCTTCACTACTCTTTGAAATGTTGTTCCTAACCTTTTGATGCTTCCTCAAACTTCTTTTTAAGCTACAATTGTCAACAGAAAAAAGTGTGCCAAACATATGCAGACTGTTAAAATTGCCACAGAGAGCTGTGTAAAAGTGATTGGTAAAATGTTTGGTAGTTGCAGGGTCTACCCACACACAATTTGCTTACAGAGCAGCAAATTACAGCATGCCACATGGATAGGGCACATTTTCACTTTTGTTTAAGCTGTTCTCTGTAAAATCTGACAAATACACTGAACTACTGTAATCGCTCTCTGTCTTTATATGACCTTTCAGTCTTGCCTCGCTGCACATTTTATAAACTTGTCTTAATATTTTTGAATACCCATTGTGTCTTTTGACAATGATGTGTTAAACTAGACTAGAATGTTTACTTTTCTTTTGTGCATTGTTGATATTTGTTATAAAAATACAGCTGCATTTGTGCTTCATTGCCTGGCATTACTTATTAGGTGTGTGAATCCATTGCATTCGCTGAGGCCAGTGATGAACAGTAATCACTCCAGTGTGATCAGTTGTACAATACTTTCATTCATCTATGAGTGATCAGAGAGCACTCTGAGCTCTCTAATCAACTGAATCTTCCTGACACTGGTATTTGCTACAATAAAATGCTTTCTTCTTTTATTTCTGCTACCTTAGTCAAAAGCAAGGGTCGCCTTTAAAATGTACAATATACCAGAAGTGATGCAAGCAGGGATGTGTTCGGCAAGATTAGGTTTGTTATGCAAACAAGTGAGGATACAGCTGCATGGATATTGCTCAAGTTTGGGAGGTGGGAAGCTGGGTCACATGCTCAGTATAAATAAGGTTGCTTTATGGTTTCCTGGCAATGCAAAGCAGCCAGAAAGGTGGCCTAACTGGCTGGTTGGAGATCTTCTTAGAACAGAGAATTAGAGAGCTTGCATGACTGGAAGACACTTGCACACCAGTAATCCCCAGTTCCCATAACCAGCCCCTTATGAGCCATTGCAAGTGGCCATAAACTACATGAATCTGTGGGGCTGCTTGTGCTTGAAGGGCTGGACCAAACCTCAGTTAACCGAAGAATTCGGAAACTATAAAAGTTGTGCCCCATTCTCCTCCAGTCCTGTACCAAACACGGCTCAGTTGGATGTCAGGATGAGGCCCTTGGGTTCGTTGGTGCATCTTAAAGTTGCACACACGCTGTGCTTTGGTAGGTCAGGGCTTTACTGAATTTGCTACGTGAAGCTGAGGACGACTAATTGTAATGATAAATAATCCTTTTTAGCATTAGTAAAGCTCTTTTTATCTATAAGTCTCCAGGCCCTTTATAGAAGTACTGTTGTTGATCTGGAAGCTGTTATCTTCTCCTTTAACTGACTCACTGACATGGCAGCATTTTATGAGGAAAATTCAAAATTCTCCCTAGTTACTTTGCTTTTGCACATATAGTGCTGTCCCAATACAGCCACACATTAAAAACACCAGGAAAGCTGGACTACCGCAAAAAATCTGCAGTGAGGCTTCAAGATGAAGAGTTTAAACAAATGCTCAGCAAGACAACCACCAATGTTTGTCCTGTAGGAATCACTTGGTTACCCGTGTTCTTTCTGCCCAATCACCTTGACAGTAACCAGCATATTCAGTGAAAACAAGCCTATTATATAAGTTTGATTGCATGCAAAAGTCAGCTTCCTAGACACCCTAATGTGGATCTAAAAGGAACACTGTGTTAAGCTGTGATTTGAACGGGTAAGGGAGTGTCTTGCAAAGGAGCGGTTTGCAAATCTTCCATTAGCTTCATCAAATCTTATGTATATGGACAAGGGGTCCGTATGAGTGAGATTTATTTTTAAATATGGTCCATCTTCCACCTTAGAGCAAAAATGCGTGGTTCAAAGGAGGTTGATCCCTGTGACTCCTAGACCAATATAGTTTGGCATACAGGTACACTTAGTTAATTGCACAGCAATCAGGAGGTATGGACTTGTAGTAATGTCAGTTAACATGCATTTTAAGACAAGGGAGGAATTTTACCAGTTACAGATAGTTTCAGGGAAGTGACTATGTCAAAAAAGAACTAAATTGGTACAAAGACAGATATGGAAAATAAGATACATCCATGGCACTAGAAAGCACAATTTGATAGAACAAATTAAATACCTGTGTGGACAGATTAAGCAGTTTACCTGACTGTCATGTGCTAGTGTCAGTGTTCATAGGTAACAATGAGGCATGATGAGTATATATTCATTTGGCACTCAGAACTGTTGCATCCTGTTTTGAAAATATGGCCATTGGTGTCACTGAGGATTTAATTATCAATTGTGTGGTAATAAAGCCACATGTTTCTGGAATGCTCTTGTCTTGAATTCTTTCTATTCTTGTGACATATTATCAACAATTTGTTAGAACAAAACAGATTGTCCCAGAGGTGGATTGGGTCAAGCGTTACCCTTTAATGCCTGCTTCTTTCATGTCAATGCTGCAAGTGAGGAGTACTAGGAAAGAGTCTACTTGAAACATGTCTGACAGCATTTGATGGCTTTCTCATTTAATATATTATATATTATATACCCATGCTTATAATATCACCAAGTTTTATTATGCATCCCTCAGAAGGATACCAGGATGCAATGTGTATGTTTATAAACATTGCTACTGAGTGGGTAGCAATTGAATACTGTCATCAACATACTCCAATCTCCTAATGGACAAAAATTCATCTAAATAAAAAACCTGCAGTGAAGGAAAATTGCATCCATCTGTGGATTCTACCAGAATCTGATATCCTTAAAGTCATTTCATTATTTTATGTATTGTATACAGGCATGTTTTAAATGTCTGCTGTAGAAATTTAGCAGTGGTTTGTTTAAGGATCATGAAAAATTAATCCTTAGCTACAGTGTGATATTGGAGAGAGCTACAGTTGAGCTTCAAGTTACTCCTGGACATAAAAAAGCAAAATGAATTGTTTTGTCTTCATTTTTATCTCACCAGAAAGAAGGTCAAAATTCCTGAGCACTTCAAGAGTCTCTTTGAACTACTCACTAGCTTACCATATGCATGTTTCTGTAATACTTTTATCTGGGAGATAGAAACTCAAAAGCTTAGACTAAAATTAACCAAGTTAGTATGCTCATCACTTGCAGGTTCATACACAGCAGATCAATGTTTCACTGAATCAGAAAATTTAGAGCAGCATATAGCCTTTTTTGTACTCTGACTGAATTAAACTACTTAAATCTCGTGTGTGTTGCAGGAATCCTATGTATGGAAAATGTATCAAGAAAGGTGCTGGGAGTTTTTTCCTGCTGGTGACTGCTTCCGAAAACAGTATGAAGACCAGCTCAACTAAACAGGGATGAGGATCCCCACTGAAAATATGTCCATCCATTTTGCAACTCTTTAGAGAATATCTGATTTTTTTTTTTTTTAAATCTCCAAAGTTGTATGCTTTTGGGGGCACCAAAGCTCGATTTCTGATGAACTGACTGTGCTGGGCTTTTTTTGTGTGTATTTGCTTTGAGAACAATGGATGAAAAACAATGAAAATTTAAAACTGTAACTTGTGGGGGGGAACACACCCACTCACACATAAATCCCCATACATACCATGCGCACGCGCACACACACAGACAAATTATTTTCTGAGACTGCTAGATGACTCCTTTGATGTTGAGAACACACCTCGGGTAATGTGGTAGCAACACTCATTCAATATATTTATTTCATCATCCTGGAAGGAATTATATAGTTCACAGAGCACTGTAAAGGATTGTTTTGGACACTAAGTTATGGGGAAAATAGTGCCTTACTATATGTGGGTTGAGCTATGCAGAAGATGAGTGCATGATGACATCTTATCTTTTCTTTGTGCCCTCCCTTTCTTCCCAGTTAATATTTATTTTGGGTTTTGGTGAGGTTGGGGGAAATGGGTTTGACTGTGTATACCTTTTTACTAAGACTGTGGTGTGTCTCAGGACAAGAGTAGGTTATTCTCATCAAGCTAAATTCATATTTACTTTCCTCCTTAGCTCTTGCTTTTTTTTTTTCTTTTTTTTTTTTTTGTAATGCTCTGATGCAACACTGCAACTTTATGAAATCTTTGTATGAAAACTGACTGGAAAAACACTTCAAAAGAAATATCTCACTGCATGTTTATTATGCAAGTTTAAATCAAAGAAACAAAAACAATCTTCAGAAGCAAGTTGATCAACATGAGAAAAACATTCACAATAATTATACTCATAGTAATAAAGTGTTGTGGGCTTTATTGTACATTTGGACCAGTGTCATAAGCCAACAAATGTATATGTTATGAACTCAATGGTAGTTTTGGTTTAATTTCTTTTTCTCTTTCTTTCATTTCTGCCACTTGTGATCAATAGTGGAGTTAAAGGTTTTCGTGTTAGACCATTTTTTAAAATCAAAGCTGAAGCAATATCCATTCAGGGATTCCATCAGTTCCATCATGAAGCACCAATGATGTGTACATCACTCCATTTTGAGTCCTTTTCAGTTGTAATGACAGTCTTTGCAAATAAAAAGAGAAATTCAGAATGGAAGCAAGGTGGTTTTGCTAGCATTTGAGCCTCTTCTTGCTGAGTTTGCTAGTTAATACCTGATTTAACAAAATCACACTTGTAAACAGGATTACTCTGAAGTCTTCCTGTGGAAATTATTCTTTTTCTGTGTTCATTGCACCTTTTTCTCTTAGAGCCCACAGCCAAGTCTAGTCATAAAGGTAAATTAGTGTAATCTTGACCACTCAGTTAATATCTAAGAAAAGTCAGGGAGTAACTGTTGTAACTATGTTTAAAAGAATGACCAGACTACAAAAATCGTATTTCAATCCCTCCCAACCTTCAGGGCTGTACAAGATGTAGGCTTTCATTTCAGCTAAGTGGGAATATAGGTGCCCTTCTGAAACTTGGGTCCAGAGCAGGTTTCAGATTTCAAATATCCCATTATTTCAGTGCTCTTTGTATACAGGATTTTGGTTCGTAATTATAATTTTAAAAATAGGAGACATCTGCAAAATTTAGTATCTGCATTCAGATTTTGATCTCCATTCCAAATCAGGATTTTAGTTGAGGCTTAACCAGATACTGTAGAAGAATTTACTTTTAATTCATTTTGATTTAGAATTACTCTTTATGAGCCAGGAATTGATTTCTTTTATCAGTCACTATCCCATTGTAATGTTAGCAGAAGAGATTTTCCCTCTCATGTGTACACGCAATGGCTTGTTATAGATTTTGCTTATGAGCACTAGGCTGATATTACTGACTTAGTTAAAGATCATTGAAGTATTTGTTTCAAAACCTAAAATCAGACCTTCTAATCTTGATCTCCCACAATTACAAAGCTGCTGCTGCATTCTCTCCCTGTTTGCTTCCAAGAATCTTTACCATCCACTGTGTGTGAAACCACACTAAAACACAGTGGATCTGTCTCTCTGGTTAGGGAACGATAACATAACAAAGAGTCCTGTGGCACTTAAAGACTAACAAATTTATCTATCTCATGAGGTTTTGTAGGACAGCATCCTACTTCGTGAGATGCTTTGAAGATGTCAGCACAGATAGTTACCTTTTCATTATATACATCTTCACTTACTAAATAAATCTGGCCCCCACCTTCACAGGGACGGATACCTCCTCCTAGTTGATAATTGGTTCATTCAAGTAAGCAGGATTGGCTGGAAGTGGGTAGAGGTATGGTTGGGCCAGGATCGAGTGACAAAGGATTACTTCAGTCATTGGGCTGAAATATGCTTCACGGAGTGGTTGTGGAACATGGATGTAGGTTTCTTATGCTCTGCATCCCCTGCTCCCTCCACTGTGACACATGCCTACAGATCATTACAGGGCTTGGCACTGAAAGCATAAAATTCAGGAGAAAACTCCAGACAGTTGAGACTGGACACACTTGATAAGAGAGCATTATGTTTTTCTTAAGTCACAATTTTCAGTAATGTATCCCGATTCTGATGGTGACATTCAGTACTTGATGTACGAAATCCTTCAAGAAAATCTGTCAAATACTGAAAATGATGGAAAACCATCATGCTTGTGGAGTGTACTGCATTTTGGATTCATGTAATAGCTTTTAACAAGCTATTTCTCACTGATGAAGTTGATTTCCTAATATTTTTGTTGGCAAGCGTCTGAAACAGGATGTTGTAAAAGGTACGCAGCATAACAAAGAACTTATTCACATAACTGCTGCCAAATTCTGCAGCAAATTAATTCTTTTGCAGCTGTATGGAAAAAATTAAACTTTAAAATGAAGTGAGAAGTGTGCCATGGGAGACAACTACTTCCAATTTGAAGTATGAAGCCAAAGGCACCACTTGAAAAAGCAACATTATATTAAGTCTACGAATTATATCGCAGAACTTACCTAATGTACTGTTAGACATTTTAAGGTCCAGTAACATTTGCAACTACATACATTAATATTCCCATTTTTATGTTCCAACTGTTGCCTTGTATTTAAGGTATGAAGAAGCTGAACAATATATTTCAAGACCAGCTCTTTATGAGAGATTGGAGGGGATTGGCTGCTGTTTTCTGATGCATGTTTGGGTACAAGGAAGCTACCAACTTTGTGTTTGTAGTGGTCTTGTATTGAAAAGGTTAAGAAATGAATGAGGGTGAAGGTTAAAATAATCATTCATCTATATAGACCAGTCCCTCCTGGCCAGGGGTCAGGAAACTTAGTAGGCCCCTGTCCATGTTGTATCTGTCATCACTGTACCATATTTCACAAGCACTGAAAGTCTATTCTTATCAATCCACAAATACCCATGAGTCGTGTTATTAATGCTTTTGCATGAGAGAATCACAGAAAGGATTAGAACCACTTAGTCCTTCAAGGCTGATGTCCTGTCCTCTGTATTCTACAAGACTGATCCCCATATTTCTGCCCCTAAATCTTGTCTAAGCCATTCTTGAAGGATTGTAGATATGGAGCATCATGAACTTCCACCATCAAATTACTCTTATTAATATAGTCTTTCTTAGTCTTTCATTACCGTTTTTCCCCTTTTTCAACTCTAGGCCATTGCTACAATGCCTGTTATCCTCTGGGACTATGAATAATCCCCTTTATGTATACTATTACCTTGAAATAGGTGTTGGCTGTGATAATTTTCCAGTCTTTTGTTTTCTAAACTACAGTATATCTAAGATAAGAATTTCCTTCTTCCTTAACTAACCAAATATAGTATCAGTTTAATATCTGGTACATCCTCAATCAAGAAACAGTAGCCATGAGCTCAGAAAGCAGGGGTAGATTTGTTTACTAACTGCTCTGTGTGTAATTTTAATTATCATAAATGTTGCTCCTTCAATCTCTCCCTATATTTCTTAGCCTCTCATCCTGATTTGTTTTTGGTTCCCTCTGTGTTTTCCTTAGTTTTTGTGTAGTCTTCCTAAAAAGTTAGTGGCAAGGCTGCCAGCAATATTCTACAGGAAGCCACACCAGGGCTGATAGAGTATCACTGGTACTTTTTACTTTACATGAGATCATTTAAAAATACAAATGTCCCACAAAAATAATATTGGCTTTTTTCACAACAGCATTTCACTACAAGCTCCTACTTTGTTTGCTGTCTCCTCCTTATACCTTTCTTCAGTTAGTATCTTTCTGTGTAGTCCCTGTGACAATTTAAAAGTACCCATGCAGTGGTCTGTTCCTTCTGATTGTCTTTCTGTTTTTTGAATGAGATCTTGCTTCAGGAAAAAAGACATGACTGGAATAAGTGGACAAAGGAACCTCCCTCCACCAGTGCTGAAATTCTCTGGCAGCCAGACTTCATGGATGTGCTGTGCAAAGAAGCTAAGGAGTCAAGGTGAGGTGATATGCATCCCTTGCACAATGCAGAGCATAGCCTCATAATGGTTTCTGGCCATCATTGTCTGTTGACATGACACCTTTTTCAAGTAGTGCCCTTTTGGGTGCTCAACTACTGGTGTGTAGCTACATTTCAGATGCTCAAGAGGTGCATGTTCACCTGACATAGAGCACCCTCAGGAAAACATATCTGTTAAGACCTGCAGTTGCCACACAAGGTGAGCAATCTCGTCTTTAAATGCTTCCAAAGAACGTTTATGTAAGGTTAACTGTAGCATCCTCAAAGTGGGCAAAGTTATCTGAACCAAAGACTGTCTGTTTGGAATACATCAAATGAGGGATAGGTTTAGAACAATTTAATAAATAATGTTGAATCATAATCTGAAGTTTAAGTTGAATGAAAAGTTCTGAATAAAAGACTGGGATGATCTACACTGCTGGGGAGGGGGAATTTGGCATCAATCAAAGGGAGATACGCAAACTACTTAAATTAGTGGAGAGTCCCCAGAGTGCTGATTCTACAGGAAATGCCTTCCTGTTGAATTGGCGGTACGCTGCTTGCCAGGTTAGTCTTAACACATTGGTCTGTGGCTAACTCTAGGTTCAATTGAGCATGCCTTTAACAGGTGCTCAATCAAACTAGCACAATCCATACTACTGTGTCAGAGGTACAGCTGACAGTGTTGCCTAGCCCTTTATCTTTTTCATATTGCGAGCAGAATGGGAATGAAGCAGCATGACTCAAATGAACAGGTTGCAAGAAAAATTAGAAGAACAGATGCATGGAAAATCTTAACGCAAGAGAATAGTTAATATGAGGAAATAATAAGGTGTTAGAGACATTTCCTCAGTATGTTGGGAATCTGAGGTACAGATTAAAGCTGTGAATCAGCAATGAGCTCTGCTGCTGCTCCAGTTGCTGCTTTTTTCTCAGAATGTTCCATTGTACAGACTAGAAGAAGTGCCCCCACCATTATAAGTTCATATTTAACATTGTGCTTTTGGGCATCAGTTTTGCAGTGATATACACATGGGAAGATTTGCAGTGATAGACACATGACCTGGGAAGATTAGAAGTGGAGAAAAAGGAAGCAGGGCAAGAGGCTGAAGCCCTTAGCTAGTGCAGAGAGGAAGCTGTTTAGAGGAAAGCCAGCTGCTGGCTAACAGGGACCCAGAGCCTAAAGCCAACAGGAACTGAAACCATGTAACCAATACCATATTCAGGTCATGCTGTGTACAAGCATGAGAGCAGAGTGCATGAGCAGGTCTGAGTGACTCAGGGGAAGTGGGATGCATTGGCACGGTACAGTCAAAAAACAACAAGGCGTTGTGTGGCACTTCAAGACTAACAATTTTATTTTTTGCATGAGCTTTCTTGGGAGAAGATCCCACTTCCTCAGATGCTTCGAAGATGGGTGAACTTACAGAAAGGAATGAAACTAAATGCAAGGGGGTGTAAAACATAGGATCAGGTCATAAAGTAACAACAAATCAGAGCAGTTTACAGGCTTAAAGAATGGGAAGCCTGAAGTCAAATTACCCTTTGTACCGGGAAAAGAACCCATAGTCTCGATTAAGTCCTGCTTTCACAGAATTCTTTTGCCCTTGGTGGATGAAGTCACTAAAGAAGAATGAAATGGGCTCTGTTTAGTGAGAAAATAATGCCTTTTGTTCTCTTGCTTGTGGTATTTATTGTGTGTTTTCTTTCTGTCTCTTTGATATTTCAGATGGTAGAGGAACTAACTATAGTGGGTGTTAGGTGTGGTCCTACTCTGAAAAACAGCATCTTTTTACTTAACAATTCTATGCCTGTTCGTATACAGACTCACAGCTACTTCCATGATATAAATGGATTACATTTTTTTAGGAGCACAGAGAGTAAGCCAGACTCTATTCTGGACTCTATTCCATCTTCTGCATTAACGAGAATTACATACTGAATTTGTCAGCTTCACCTGTGCAAACCATTGTAAGGCTGGGTTTATGCAGATGGCTCTGATAGGATCATTTAAAGACAGTGAGTGGCAGCTGAGGTCCTAATTTAGTTGCAAACCTTCATTTATAGTACTAGTGATGATCTGAAATGGAAGAGCCCTGACTGAGATTAATAACTAAGGTCATTTGAAGGACATAAGGCAGGGAGAGGACTTCTTAGTTGCAATCTGCATTTGACTTGGAAATCCCTGAGACATGATAAGCATGGACACACATTTTTCTATCATCTTTTCAGTAATCTTTCAGACCAGGATTATGCTTTTAGAGATGCCCTTAAGTGACTGATTTGCTTCAGGTTCAAAGGAGTACTTAATCACTACAGTACAGAAACTCAGCAGCAGACTAATCAGGCGGAAAATGAAACAAGAAAGGTAGTGCCTCTGAATGAGAGGTAATGGAGATCATGCAGTTTAGTGATGGGAAAGGATCTCTTTTTGTCAAATTATTAAAGGCAAAACCAAAGTCATATACTTCTTCCTGTTTTCTGAAGATAGAGCAGAAGCATCAGTTTTTAATTCCCAGTTACAAAAAAACTAGGGCTTTTTTATATGAGGTACTGTAACTGCAACATTCAGAAATGTGATTGATCAGCTGTCATGCATCCTGTGAGTATTCTTCTTCCACACAGATGAATCACACCGCATGGGATTTTCTGTCCTGCCCCAGCATCATCTTTCCTCCAATTTCCTCTCCATCTCCATCAAAGAAGACAATACTATACTGAGGAATGTGGAAATGATGTTTACTCTTTTGTTAAAAAGCTTGAGATCTGTGGATAAGAAGCAAGTTAGTGATAACTGTTAAATATTGATTCACTTAAAAGTACTCACAGCAAAGTTACCTGCCAAGCGATGTAGTTAGATTTCATATGATCAAATCGAGTATTATTTATTTCCTCCTCGTTCTCTCAGCTCATCAGCAATTTCATCCTGAATTCCTAATCACTGAACAAATTCTCTCTTTAGTGTCTACCAGTTATTTTGCTTAATAAAAAGAATTCAATACACCTACTACTTAATTACAAAACCAAATGTTATAAAACATTATTTTAACAAGTTCTCATGCTTAGTTGTTATATAGGTGTTATATGTAAATCTCTTTCAGAGTCATAACTAGTAATTTTGGCGCCTGGTGAAGGACCCCAGAAACACCCCCCCAGGCCCTGATCCAGCCCGGGGCCCGATCCTGGTGTGGGATTTTAGAGGGTGGAGGGGATGGATCTGGCTTCTTGTAGCAGCTGGGGATGGATCCAGATCCATTCCCAGCTGACCCAGGGAGCCAGATCCGTCCCCTGAGCCTCCTACAATTCCACTGGCGGCAATCTGGATCTGCCCCTCCAGCTTGACGGTACAGCAGAAGCTTCCCTGATTGTCCAGCAGCACCTGGGGATGGATCTGGATCCCTGCAGCCCGCCGGCCGTGGCAGAAGCTTTCTGCCACTGCTGGCAGCCCAAGGGAATTCAGATCCGTCCCTGGCTGCCGCCAGACAAATGGGGAAGCTTCCACTGCCACTGGCAAGCTGTGGGAGCCGGATCTGGATTGCTGCCAGGGCAGAGGTGGAATTTTAGGGGTCTCAGGGGATGGATCTGGCTCCCCATGGCAGCTGGGAACGGATATGGATCCATCCCCAGCGGCTGCAGGAAGCCGGATCCATCTCCTCCACCCTCTAAAATTCCCTGCCCAGGGCTTTCCCCCATTCACCCTGGCCTAGTTATGGCTCTGATCTCTTTACAAAAGGCTTTACAAAAAAAGTAAGTATATTTTTCCTTGTTTTATAGCTGGGGAAACTTAGACACAAATAAATGACTTGGCCAAGGTCATGCAGTAACTCAATGTTGGAACTAATTCCTAGGGCTCCTGACTTTAAGCCCAGTGTCCTCTTGCCCTATTCACTGGACCATGCCTCCTCAGTTTGGACAATAACATAACATTTCTAATGTAGTGGGCCAGAATGTGTATTCTGGCTTAGCTGCACTCAGTACAGGAATGGACTTCAAGCTACACTTGCATCTTCCATGCTCTTGGCTCCGCTGAGGGCCTGCTCAGCCCTCAATAACGGCAAGATTGTTCTAAGTTACTCAGTTAGGGCTGTCTCTTTTGGATTGTTCCACACTTGAGCATTATAATCAGACTCTTTGTTCTTTGGGCAGAACGCTCTGTCTCTGCTGAAACAACTTATGTACCAAGTGCTGTGAGGATGGAGTAACATAGAGCTGCTCTGGGAACCTCACCCACATAATTTATGGCAGTGGTTCCCAAACATTTTGGCTTGAGGGCCACAAATATAATTTTTACAATCCTGAAAAGCCACCAGTCTCTCCCAGCAGCCCGCACACCTTACCTCCCCCAACTGCAGCCAGAGGGAAGGAGTTCAGTGAGGAGGAGCTCCCATCCCATGGCTGCAGCAGGGAATCTGTGCACTCCACGTGGGTCACAGGCAGCAGTTCCTTTCTGCAGTCAGGGGGGTGGGAGATCCGTGCTCCCCTTCCTCTGGCTCCAGCAGTGACCGAGAGCTGAGGGACTCAGGCAGAGTGCTTTGCCATCCACCTGGCTGTAACTAGAGGGAGGGGAGCGCTGAAATCCTGTCCCCTAGGCTGCAGCAAGAAGCCTGCACCAGCAAGACACTTGGCTTGGGTACTGAGGTAGCAGCTCTCTTCTGCAGCCAATGGGAAGGGAGTTGTGCATCACTTCACAGGTTGGGAACCACTGATTTAGGGTCTGTGATGCAAGGGAGAAATTGTTTGGGGCTTCTGTCTGGAGTTCACAGCTCAATATAGTAGCCATCAAAGTTAGTGGCAATCATTTATGGGACAGTAGTCCCACCAGCTGCTGGTGATAGCTCATAAAGGTGGCAGTCCTGCCTAGTGGCTGACACCCACCCACACAGGAGCAGGATAACCCAGGCCTATCCTACTTCACCGAGTTCTGACTCAAGGCCCCATGAGACCAGCTTGGCTGCTCATCTCTCGTCAGTGGTGGTCAGCTTCCCAGAGGCTTCCCTGGGTCACTTCCTATTCCAGTCTCCTTCCCATCTGATTGCAATCTAACTCGGGGAAATGTGTCTCTGCTGTGTCTTCACCGTTGGGTGCTGAAGCTCCCTCCATTCACTGGCTCAATGCCGGCTGTGCCCTAGACCTCCCTGGGAGCTCCCAAGATGCATCTGACCTTGCCAGCCTCAAAATGAAGCTGGCTGTCTGACTTTTTAAACCTCTTCTCCAGTCTGACAATGTTCAGTAAGGGCATGGGGCCCCTTTAGCCCATAAGTGTTCCTTAACCCTCTGATGGGGATGGGGGGAGAGTTACAAGGGGTGGCATACAAAAGATTCAGTCGAATGGAGGATCCAACCAAAGATAAATTTCACTGATTGGGTGGTGATCACATGATTGACTTAAATCAGCTTTTCATTCTGGAAGGAATGCGCTGGGCATAGGAATGTGTCTTGTCCTTTATGGAGGACAATTTCTCTTAACCGTCTTAATATATGGTGCTTAAGACTTAGAGAATTGGTAATATAAGCATATGTCTGGAAAATGATTGCTATAGCTGTTTAGGGAATTTGCACTGGTTTTTTTCCTCTGTGTCTTACTCCCCTGGAAAATATGCATATTCATTGTTCTTCAGTTTCCAGGGCTTAAATGTAAGTGCACCACTCCAGGAAAATAACTGATGAGGTTTTTGTAGTTTCTCTTTAGGTGATTGCTTCATCCAGGTTTGACTTACTGAGAAAGTACTTTTCATTTTGCATCATTGAACCAGTCTATCCAGGCATAAAATCCACATATTCGAATCTGACTCAGAAAATCTGTAATGCAGTCAAGCATACATGCAGTACTTAACAAATATTGATATTGAGCTGTTGTGTACCATTATGGCATTTTTTCAGTGTTTTTCCCAAATAACATTCTTAAACAACAAGAGTGGAAAGCAAGGCTTGAAGTATCTTTAGTGGTAATAGCCATGTAAAAGGAATATGACATGACTGGGGAAAGTTGTCCAGAAATTTCTTGAACATATTACAGTTAAGTGGGCATTGCATTGTGAGGTAGCTAATTTAATTTTGAGTGTTATAAAAAACACATTACTATAAAAAACATAGTGGATTTAAGTGGCATCCATAAATATCAAACTCACTGAAATGCTTTGGGAATAAAATAAGCATTGGATTGAATGTTCTCAAAATGTCACAGTGATATTGGGTCTTGCATAGATTTTTTAAGGAAGAGAAGAATTGTGGTAAAAAAGCTTGAAAGTGTTATAAATCTTACCTAAAATACAAACTCCAAAAATACGTGCCATGGTTATGCTTAAGCTGGATCACTGCATGGTCTGTTATAATATCTTTGAGGTGGACATTTGCAGTAATGATGAAGAAGGTAATATTCCTTGTTCTGAACCAGATGAATAATCACACTTTTTTTTTTTTTACATTTATCTCAGTAATACCAGTCTAAACTGAAATGCCATAGTTGATATTGCTGTCTTTTCCAGGGACATCTAATGAGGCTTCTGTTCTGTCCTATGACAGTGGGTGTCAGCTAGATAGACTGCTGCCAGCTATGAAAAGATGTTCTACCTTCTTCGATTCATAAGAGGGGATGACAAGAGACTAACTATTCACTTTTTGTCTGTCACCTAGCAACAGACTATAAAGTACTAAGATACTTCTGAAGACTTCCTGGGCAAAAAAGGAGACTAAATTCATCACACGATATATTTGCTGCTGGCTATTTGCTTATTGCAAACAAGCCATATTCCTCCTTAGTATAAATCCATTAACTCAATTTCACTGAGTCTGTTAAATCAATGAAGGGAGAAAATCTACTAATGACTAGGAAACATAGTGACAATGTAATGGGAAACATAGCAGGAAACCACCGTCGTGGTATGAAATAATCATCAGTTGCAAGAAAGGCAGTCAAAGATTTCCAATACTAGCTGTTACAGATAGGAAACAATTATTTTATAGGTAACTTTAGCATGTATTAGAGTGAATGGCCTGATAGATATTATCCGCCTACTAAGAGTAGTTTTTAAGTAGTTCATCATGTTATCTTAAAATGCCAATGGGCCACAACTATTACCATTAAATTATGCCTTAATTCCAAAAATTGTGTTTGAATATGCAGAATATGCAGAAAGATTGCTCACCTTGACATCATTTATCCCTTCCTTAAACTGGGGTTGCATGACATACAACATGCTTAGTCATCTTTCTCTGAAGACTATAAAAAAAACTTTATAAGGATTTATAACAGTGCCAAATTTAGGCAGAAGACAAGTAAGCCATGGCTTAGGGCCTTCACATTATCAGGGGCCTCTAAATATGCCAGAGAGATCTGAGAAGTTTTATTATATCTGAAATGTGTAATGCAAATAAGGCTTTTTGCAAGATGTATGTTTTATTTAGTTATTTGTTGTTTCATCTTTGCCTACGTGTATATGCAAATACAACAGGTTTAACATTTATTTTTACCCTTTCTGTTATACCTGAATTAGTGGAAGGAGCATGCAATGGGAAGTCTGGGGCCCAACATTTATAGACTTGATGAGTCTGTGCCAGAATGGACCCTTGTGTGATCATCTAGTCTGACCTCCTGTGTACCACGGACTATAGACCTTCCCCAGAATAATTCCTAGAGTGTACCTTTTATAAAAACATCTTACCTTGATTTAAAGATTGCCAGTGACAAAGAATCTACCATGACCCTTGATAAATTTTTATAACGATTAACTACGCTTGCGGGTTGAGAGAGAATGCTTTACTTTCTGCTCAAGTTTGACTAGATTCAACGTCCAGGGATCATGTCATAACTTTCTCTGCGTAACTGAAGAGCCTATTCTCAAGTATTTGTTCCCCATGTAGGTAATTATAGACTGTAGATGTATCCTTCTCTGGGCTAAACTAAATAGTGATAGACTTGAAGAACTCAATCTATCAGGCATTATTTCTAATTCTTTACTTACTCTTGTGGCTCTTCTATGAACTCTCTCTAATTTATCACTTCCCTTTTTGAAAGCTCCATGCCTCACTCTGCCACTGACGTTGTGTGAACTTTGGCAAGTCACAAGCTGTCAGCTTCAGTTATCACCTGTGTAAAATGGGGATAATATTAATCCAGCTGCCCTCAGTTCTTTGAGAACTGTGATTGAAGATGTCATACAAGTCTAAAATATCATGACAAAAGGTGATGAGCATAGATTTTACCTCCCTTTCTGCATCAATCTTAGAAAACTACTCTCCTGCATTCTTACTATAACCAGGCACATAGCCTGGCCCATGCTTTTCATTGGCTTGGACTTTCATATTTCTGCAGAAATAAAATTATGTAATACATGCTACAGTAATTTGAAACAACTACACAAAAATACCTAAAACAAAACACCAAAGATTCTGTATGATTTAAGACAAAATATTTGAATGTTGGAATTTTTAGCTGACTGCTTTGTATACAGACTCCTCTTTCTTCTGGTATATATTTTGTTTTAGAAGCAATAACAGAGATTCTCTGTGATTTCCCCTAGAGAGTCACAGGCTATTATGACTAATATTCAAATAGATGGAAATCATGCTCTTTGTCTCTCACTCAGTTTTGACCTCTTTAGCTGATCCTTAGCATCTAAATGATGTGCATATCTGGGCTAATTAGAGAATTCCCAGTGCTGAATGATCATACAGAAAGAGGAAGCAGGGAAATTGTAATCCCTAAATCACAGTTAAATTAATTGTATCGGCATGAGTCAATATCCTGTGAAGAGATGGATTGTGATTAGCTTTGCACAGAAATTCAGGGGACATCCAAGACACCTTCTCACCTTGTGCAACCTGGAATTGGAGTATGTCTGTGCTAGGTTTTTGATGCTGAGGTAATGGATTAGTAAGTAGATTGAGGTAATTAACATGCTTGTAAGGGCATGTGTACATTCCCCACACATTTGATCCAGGCTGCATATGTTTGTTTTTTATGACAGGGCTTTGACTTCCTAAAATAGTCAAGTGAAGACGGGGCCCTAAAAGCCCATTTCTGTAAGTCACTGCTCAATATCTGCCAAGTTCCAAAAGGGCAGCTGTGTTAGTCTGGTTCAGCAAAAGAAGCAAGGAGTCCTGTGGCACTTAAAGACCAACATTTATTTATTGCGTGAGCTTTCATAACGGAAAATCCCACTTCGTCAGACAGTTTGACATCACCCTTCTCTGTGTGCTATTTCCCAGTGTTTGGATCTTAACAACCGCTTTGATTTGCTCTTCTTGTATGGCCTGATCCCATGTCTTACACTCCCTTGAATGTATTTTCATCCCATTCTGTAAGATTCCCCATCTTCAAAGCATCTGACGAAGTGGGATTTTCTCCTGCAAAAGCTCATCCGATAAATAAAGCTGTTAGTCTTTAAGTGCTGCAGGACTCCTTGCTTCTTTTGCTCAATATCTGTTTCTCAGGGAGAATTCTTCAAGAAGAATTCCTTCTCTAGTTACCCATACCAAAGAGTGAGGTCCTCAGCCACTGACAAACCATGAAAACTTCATATTCCACTGAGCAGAAAGCCCTATTTCACCAGCTCATAGCAGTTCTCAGAGGAGACTGGATAGTGTGTGGGGCACCCAGAGAGTGCTTCTGCCTTCCCAAGCCTTCTGAAATGCCAACTATGAGATGAGCGGGAAAGAGGACAGGGAACTCACTAGGTGACAAGAACCCTCATGAACCCTTCAAAGCTGGCTCTGACCTAGAGATTGTGACTCCCCCATCCTCACCTCTTCTAGGCACTTGGGGGAGAGGGATGATTTGCTATTGCAAATAGTTCTGCTGCCAAGATCCTGCCCAGCCCTCACCTCCACTTTTGCTGCTGCCACCATCCCATTAACAAAGGGCCGTTTAACAGGATGAAGTGATAGGATCTCTGCATGGGGCCTTCCACAAGCCCTTCCTGTTGCCCAAGTTTATAACAAGGCAACCTTAGCCAGGTAGCAGCAGTGCTTCTCCCCTGGCTAGGGCTTATCCCATCCTCTGTCCTGGCACTGCAGCAAGCACATGGGGACTCTTGTCATCCAGGCTGGACTTGCAAGTGACCCCCACATCTCCCTGTCATCAAAGGTGTGGTGCTGAGTTTGGTTTTGCTGCTGTCAGGGAGCAGGCTGGAATAATGCACCACTTATCACTGCAGCTGGAATGAGAGGTAAGAGTTGGCTGGGTGTGCTGCACAGCTCCTGGTCCCAGGCCCCTAAACCTGGCACAGCTTTATGGGAGATGGTACAGAGCCAGTTTTTTTTCCCTTTTATCCTATGGATGGTTTTAGTTTTCCCATTATCAACCTATATATTTGGAGGTGGGAAGAGCAACAACCCCCCCAAACTCTGCCCAGGCTTCCACCTTCTATTGAGGGGGTTCTCCTTTGAAGGAATAGTCACCGGCCTATGCCAGGATCCCCAAGAATCAAGCACTGCTTCACTTGCCAGGAATTGGTCTTCAGTGATGAACATGCCTACTGCATCTACTCTTTGGGAGACAGACATGCAATTTGAATGCAACATCTGCTTGTTCTTTAAGAACAAGTCTAGGGAAAAACAGGAATTCCATTTTGGCTCTTTATGATGGAACATTTCCTTCAATTAGCCTTGAATCCATGCCCAGACCCATCCCTGTGCATTTTCTGAACCCAAAGCTTTTGGTAACTTTACACTTTGTGAGACAGTGTCAGGAAATAAGTCAATGGGGAGACAGCATGTCTGGGTGATAGTTTATACAAACAGGTAAATGAAAGTGCTTTCTTTTAAAACGTATACTCTATTTTGTCTCCAGCACTTACATACATCTGCAACAGGTTTCTAGAGCACTTAATCCCAGAGTAATATTTGCCCAAAATCTTGAGTGGATACCTTTAGACTTCCAGTGGTCAGTCTTCTATCTGTAAAGAAACTGAAGAGGCATCCAAGAAATGTCTGATATTCCAAGTGCCCACCAAGCTCAGACCTCTTCCCCTCTTATAAACAAGATGTTAGTATTACATAGCTTGTTCATCAAGAAAAAGTAATTGCTGAGCGGAAGTTTTCCAGCTTATGAAGTAGGGAATTTTCCATCTGTTCAACACATACATTTCATATAGCAACAGTTAAAATGGTGCTAGACTTCCTATCTTACAAAACTACATGCTTCTGCAATTCTAAAATTTAAAGTCAGGAGGGCAAAGAGTCATGCTTATGTAACCCAGATGCCTAAAACAGGCTATCTCTTTGAGCCCTATTCAGGGTGGGTACTGTTGCTGGGCAAATTAGCTGCCTAGAAACCAAAAATTTCTGGAAATAGGGAGTGGTCATATTCTGAACATGCTTCACAAGGTTTTCTGTTGTTGATGCAGTGAGAAGCCTGAGAGCAGCGACTGCAGAGAGCTGCAGTGAGAGGCAGGGCCGTCCCTAGGGCGGAGCGGGGCCCAGGATGAATCAGTTTGTGCGGGTCCCCCCCATTTTAAACTTTGCAGACAATGTTCCCTCTAAGCCAGTGGTTCCCAACCTGTTCTCCGGGGACCCACAGAGGTCCACGGACACGTTGCAGGGGGTCTGCAGAGACTCTCTCTACCCGGGGCTGGAATCCAGCTACAGCCCTGATGCTCCCTGCCAGGGCTGCCTTTCCTCATCTGTGGCTGTATCCTGGCAGAGGGATGGAGCCACATCAGCTCCCCAGCAGGGGCAAGGGCAGGGACCACAGCTGCCGCGGCTCAGCTCCCCGGTGGTGCGGGCAATGGTGGGGGCAGCTCTGCTCACCAGCTGTCCCACTGGTGCGGGTCAGAGTCTGCCTCTACAGGCCAGATTACATAACCAGCTGGAGGGGTCTGCAAAGATTTTTTTTTTCTTTTACAAAGGGGTCCCCAACCTGAAAAAGGTTGGGAACCACTGCTCTAAGCTGATGATGCAGCTGAGCAAGTTCCCCGCTGGTTCTCCAGACCCCAATGGGCTTCTTCCCTGCTGCCCGCTGGCTCCCCAAGTGCCCCCATAACTTGTTCAGCTGCATCATCAACTTAGAGGGAACACTGGGCAGTGTCATAATTTTTCTTTAATAAAATCATAAATGTCTAGCCCTCAGGCTAAAAAGTTGCAGAGAGAAGCAGAAAAACATGACCTGACTTTATCCTAAAGGCTCAAAACCCAGACGTCAAAGAAAATAGCTCCCCCTAATTTATTATTTCTTCAGAATCTTTTTATTTTTAAGTGAGTTTTAATAATATATTTAAGCCAGACTTGTGACTATTTTTGATGTTTGGGGTAGGCAGTACTGAATGTGTCATGGTAATATTTCATCAACCTCACAGCCAAGTGGACAGGAGCATCTGGAGGTACTCTTCTTTGTGGTTCTGGTTTTCTGTTCAAGATGGGCACACAATTTTACAAGTTCAATAATTTTTCTTAGATCAAGTTTTTGTTAAATTGAAAATTCAGAGAGAGAGAGAGAGAGAGATGCTATTTTTGGATAATATCAAGAAATAAATCCAGGTCCTCTGTCACCTTAAAGCACTGGATTCCAATTGTCTAATGTATGTTATTTCCTTTATGCTGCCTGACTCTCTCCTTTCCCATCTTATTTTAGTATATGTATTCATACATTCCTCATTGCTTTGTAGGTGATCTAAGTAATGAAACTCAGGTACTGTTTGAGGATAAGAGGAAGAAACAAGGGATCTTTGGCCTCCTCTCAGATACCCTGATGTAAAACAAACAAGAAGTCTTGTGGCACTTTTAAAGATTTTAAAAATTTATTTATTTGTTAGCTTGTAAAAGTGCCACAAGACTCCTTGTTTATTTTACATCAGGGATTCCTTGTTTGTTTTGCTAAAGTAGACCCACACGGCCACAGCTGCTTTCCTCTTTGCTGTGCTTTGGAAGTGGTGCCCTGACTGCAATCAATGACAATGGGACATACTTCCAGTGCAGAAGGAAGGACAAAAAAACTTCTTTAATGTGTTGATTGATGGCCATTAACCCTAAAAAGCCAGTATTTCCATATAAGTGCTAGCCTGGGGTCTTCTCTCTCAGGTATAATAGATCATTATCTGCACAGAGAAGTTTGCTCAAAAAAGACATTCCTGAAGACTGAAAACTCTTGTTAAGTGTAGAAGGAAAAAAGTTCCTTAATATCTTAAACGCTTTCTAGAGATGCTGATGTAAACTCAAAGAGAAGGTCCTGTTTTGTAAAGGTTGGGGATGTGACATTCTCCTGACTTTGTCCCCATTTGCTTGACTGAGGCTGGCTCCATAAGTTTTAGCTCAACACTTGCCCTTTCTCTTCCCCTCAGGGAGCAGCTGTGGGAAGGTGGCTACTTAAGTGAAGAGTTCCTGTAAACAAATGCTGCCTGTCCCAATTCCCTTCCCTCTTCCCTGACCAGCTGGAGCTGCTTCCTGGGCAGGCTAGCTCCTCAGCTTGAAGAAGGTCCCTGCTCCCTTACTCCCTCCGGTTGTGTGGGACCCCCAAAAGTGTGAGGCCCCCCAAAGTGCAAGGCCTAGAGCGGTTGCCCCTTTTAGCCCCCCTTAAAGACGGCTCTGGTGAGAGGAGTCCATGTGCTCAGAGTGTGTGACCAAGGGGGAAAAAAAAAAAGCTGAGCCAGGAGTGGACAGCAAGCTGTTTCCTCCCTGCAGAGGAGAAAACTCTGCAGCAAAATGCTCCAGTGTGACTGAGGGCTTGTTAACCAGTAACCTGACTGCATGGTGCTGGTTCCAGAGGAGAAAGACAAGGCTGCATGAATTCCTACAGAAGATTCCTGCAGACGACGAGAAGAGGATTGCTGCTTCTTTCCTCTCAAGCCTCAGGACTTGAACTGAACTTCACCTGTACTTTAGGACTTGGGTTTCTTTCCCACAACGTTTTTGTGAGGACTATTGTGTTTTAAATTCATTTTGTTTTCTTAGGATAAGATTTGTTAAGTTAGTAGTCCATAAAGTTCATTGTTATGTTTATTCTTAGTGTTTTAATGTGGGTTGGTAACTATGAGCAATCTTTGCTGTGAGTCCTCTACAGACTGGAGCCTGGGTCTCCAACTGCTTTCTCCAGAGGGGTTGGGGTTTATCTCTGTTAGGCATTGGAGAGGGGCAACTGAATGTATTCTAGCCCACTCAAAGGTTACACTTCCTCCTTCAGCTCCTGTTCTGTTAGTTGCGCTATGGTTTAAGCAATGGCCTTTTTAGCTGCCTTCAGTAATATGCAAAATTGGTACTCCACCTGCTTAAGAGTTATATAGGCATGTTACTGGGCTCTGGGCTATCAAAACTCCCCTGGAAGGGAACTAGCAAAGCACCCAGCAAGAGGAGTTCAACATTTCCATGCCCATAGCCTGCTTCAAAAAGTCTCAGCCACCACAGAAAAAGACTTTTTTGGAGACCTCATGTCCCAGAAATGGTGCTGCTGAAGTTTCAGGCTAACCAGCCTCTTGGAGTTCACTGTTGTACTCAAGCCCTTCAAAGAACCATGGTCCCAAACCTCTCAGTACTAAGGCTGTCTTCAGTACCATTTAAGCATATAAAACAGTTTCACTGTACATTTTAAATTGTGTTTCCTGGTGGAAATAATAAATTTACATTCTAATAAGATCAATTTAAGTTCCTTGATGTAGCCAAAGCTGGAAATATACTGAAACCAAAGTGGCAAAAAATCTAGCTCAAACGTAATTTCAAGAGTGCTTAAGTGGCTTAGAAATCTAAGGTCAATTGCAAGTCAACAGGATTCTTAGGCTGTGAAGTCAATGTAAAAGCTTTCAAGCATTTTACCGTTAAGTCATTTTTGGGTCCTCAGAAAAACATCCTCAGTATAGGAATCAGAATCATCTTTGACTTTTATGGCTGAAATGTAAGGGAAATTAAATTTCCACCAATGCTATATGGGAAGAAGGCTTGCTTATGCTTAAAGGGTAATTTATCATTGAACATTTTTCACATAAGAAAGACAAGCTGAGTGAAGTGAGACCTTTTATTGGACCAAATTCTGTTAGTTGAAAAGATAAACTTTCAAGCTTCACAGATCTCTTCTTGAAGAGTGAAGAAAGAAACCAAAGTGTTAGCAAAACTCAAAGTGGGGCAGATTGTAAAAGATATAAGGGGCCCACACAAATTGCAGAATCCCACTTAAGATGAAGTGGGCAATGAACGTGGCTGTTCACATGAGACACCCAAAACTGAAGTTTGTACTCTAGTTCTTTGCTGTCTGGTAAGAGGGATTTTAATATCCCTTGAAAGGGAGAGAAATAGAATGCTGTTATGTAGTACGTTTGCCAAGCAATCTATAATTCTTTTCTTTTGTCATTTGTCATCTGTCATGATCTTTACCTTTGTGCTGGACGACCAACTGAAATAGTCAATAAATAATTTAAATAATGCAAATTGTAAGCACCTCAGGGCACTCTGTGTTACAGAGACCCCCATAAGTCAATAGTGGTGCATAATATAATTAAAAGGCACCAGCATGAATAAAATTCCTAGGGAGGATAACCTTTGTGTAGTAGAGGGGTGAATCTTCAAAACTCTAATTGGTTGATATTGTCTGAAATCATAAGATTACAGAACTGAATTCTGATTTTCCACTGTTTTGTTGATGTAATTAGTTACATCAGTGTAACTCCATTTATTGCTCTGGAGTTACTGTTTATTTACACTGGCATGAGATCAGAATCAAGACCATACAATTCCATTAAGTTTAATTGGACCTTAACTGGCTTGGTCTCATAAAAATGCCAGGCATATACCAATGTAGGAATCAATGAGCTAAATTCTGTCCTCAGTTAAAATGATGCACTTTCAATGGGAATTGCAAGAATATAAACAAGGGTAGAATTTTGAACACTTTATTTTTCTTTTGAAAACCATCAACATGCACCTTTGCAGAAAATACAAATTCCATATAAAAATCCTGAGAAGCAGAATCTATAACTTTTATGCTCATTCACAGAGACCAGCACTCAACCTGAGATTTTTTTCTAGCTACTTCTACCCATGAAAGCTGGAAAGATTTAAAAGGTAAATCAGTTTAGACTTATGTTTTTCCTTTATGCTATAGCTCAGTTATCAGTGAAATCAGCCACAGTTTAGCAGATCACTTTCTCCAGCAAAGAGAAACTTGTTCTAGTGGCCAGAGAGTGCTGCTACAAGCACACATTTCTTTTTCTGTATAATATTACTCTTTTACTTGTTAGTCTTTTTTTTTTTCTGAAACTTTGCACAAAGTCTCACACAATTAAAAAGCCCTCACGATCCATATAAATTACAAATGTGAAAAAAAATCATGAGCTGGGGGGCAGAAAGTTTGCAGAAAGCGAAAGCGGCAGAGCTTCTCAAATTATTCATTTTGAAATATTCACCTGAGTTCTGGCAGATTCCATAATCTTTGTAAAGCACTAAGAGATAGGTGGATGGAAGAAAATTACTGCATTTATTATATTTCTGCATGTCTAAAATATTAACTTATTACAAGTATCAACTTTATTTTTTTCCCCCCAAAAACCCAAATTTGTAAGTAAAGTCAAAGATTTTTCTTTTTAAAAGGCCAACATTTCTCCTTTGAGATTGGTTGGATCTTCACCAAAGCAATACTTCATGCCTTAGAAAGTGGAAGATATAGCCAATGTTTGCACTGAGTAAAAAGGCAGACCCCATTTCAAAGGATTTCCATGCTGCTAAAAGCATATTGGCATGCTGACCGCAGTCTCCTTTACAACATGGAGGACTTCATATGTGCTGCTAATGCAGTCCTGGGCCTTTCATGCGGCTGCTGGGAATATGTTTGTGATGTGACAAAGCTGCTCAAGTGCTACATCACCATTTTCTAGGGTGCCACTATGTGACCTGGTGCTTTATGCAAAGTATTGTTGAAATGGAGTCTCTCAAACATCTTCTAGACTGGAGGAGCGTGTGCTTCTCAAGCTTAATGTGATAATTAGTATTCAACACAGTGTCTTGGAGTTGCCCCTCAGAGACTTGCTACCTGGAAACAAGATATAAGTCCTAGTATTACTGACAGCTTTCACAGATTCTTTTGAAGATCAAGAGATATAGCCGATACTTTTGTTTTCAAGCGTTCCATGGCTTAGATCCCTTAAGGGATGTGAATGCTTCATACACTAAAAATGTGATCATGTGAGATAATACTACTGCCAAGACACCAATGTGCAGCTAGCTTACTCAAAGTACCAACTTCTAGGCTGCTGATGAAAGTTTATGAATCTCTCCATGATATTGTGCTGCCCTGGATGTGTATCTTAGACATTCAGATCTTTTGCAGCTTCGGCCTCACAACTGGAATTAAAGGATATTTTAGAACTACGCAGTTTGTGCTGCCAGGTGCTGATCACATGCTTTTCTCCTTGAGCTGTTGTTTCAGCCTAGGACTTGCTCAGGAGAAATTGCAGGGAAGAAAAATAGAATGTCAGTTGAGCTCCACCTTTTGAATGATATACATGACTAGGTAGAGGCAATATTTCATGTTTCACTGTTAAGTATTTTTGAATTAATTTTTCAAATACGTAAGATGGCTTGGCTATATTAAGGGGTCATTTAAAGGAAAGCTATGTGAATTAACATGGCAAGAACAGAGTCATTCTTTGGGGAACACAGTTTTTTAAAAATATACTGTGCCTGTGTGTTTTCCTCTGTATAACCATTTCTGTATTTTCCCATAGGAATTTCTGCTATTGACTATGCTTGGCTCACGCTCATATTAAAATCTGTCAAAATAGGTGAGTAATGGATCCTTTGCTTTTCAGTGCTGTCTGTTCATATAGTGCAACTCTTGTCACAGAGCACATGCTTTTATTTATGGTACTTTGACTTGAGTCTTTCATGTGTTTAACAAGATTGGCACTGCTCTTCAGTAAGGGACCTTAGCCCTCTTTTTGAAGATGATGTTAATAGCACAGACACAGATTTTAGATAACTTCTAAGAGCACAGCTGTTCCACCCATCCCTTTAAAAAGAAATATTCCATGGTGTTGGTAATGCCCAGAAGCTGCTGGAAAGATGCCTTGCTTTGTTTTTAGTTCCCTGGTTGTCATGTTACTTTTGTTTGCAGACACAAACTTATATGTTCATATTATAAGAAAAGCACCTCAAAAAGAATATGCTAAGACATCAATTGGTCACAAAAATAAACAGGTACAGTAAGTAAACCATCACAGGAATCTCAAATAAATCAATCTTTGAAGGAAAGAAAATCAATAATTATGATCACATCTTTTTTGGTGACCAGAAAATGAATTTTGCAAATGCATATTTAATAACTTAGATAAAATAATTAGATATCTTCTACAGAAGTGAAGGCAGTCACAACTGAGAGATCAAAGCCCATTTATAAAGTAATTAAGTCTCTAAAATTTAATTGCTGCCTTAAGGAAAACACTTTAAAATGAAGGCTTTGTAGCAAACTTTTAGAATTTTCTTTCTCCAAGCATCATAGAGTTCCCCCATCATACTAATTTGATCCTGTGAAATGAAACCAGAAATCTGATAAGAACAGATTTTTTTTTTTAATGATTTCTGGTACAGGCTGCTTTTGGTAGAGCAGGGTATACCATGAGCTCCATTCTTGCCAGAAAAGTTCAGCACCACTTCTCTTTTTGGCTAAAATAGAGAAGTGTAACAGCTGAACTGTACCTCACCCAAGCTCCACAAGGAGGAGTATGCAACTTCTTCAGTATACTGTGCTCCATAACACCCTGGACCAAGCAGAGACCTCTCATGGTATTTGGAGCTCAGAACAATGGAAGAAACCTGTGCAGTGGCGGTGGATTCAGCAGGGGAAAGAGAACATTGTCTCAATACTATGGCAGATGATGTCAATCTTAAAATAATCACTAAAGCACATGGGATACATGTGTATTGTTTTCTGAGTTTTATTTTTCTTAGATCAGTTTCCCTTCATGGCCACTGTGGCTTCACTAATGGAAACAATTCACATATGAGCTTTTAGTCTTTACTTTACAAAATGAGCTGTGTCTTTCAATTAATTTGGAGAGCTTTCTGTGGGAGGTACGTTGCCAGCTCTCTGTGCTAGGGGAAGTGTGACTGTGACCCCCATAGTTATTGTCTACACTGAGTTTTTGCCCCTCCACACACTTGCTTTGGCTCTGCGAGGGCCAGGGGAGTCAACACTCCTCCTCACGTGGTTTCCCCAGCACTGGATGGGGGGGTGCAACTTATACCCCTCTCTCAGCTGCTGCCAGAGCCAGGGCAGGAGTCAGTCATCCAGCAGCATTCACCCTGCCCCCATGGTTTCCCCAGCTGGCAAGTGACAGTGGTGGCCAGTCTTCTCTCTAAGCTCATGATGTAGCTGAGCAAGTTCCCCGGCCCCCACCTGGCTCCTTCCCCACTGCCTGCCAGCTCCCTGAGTACATCCATAACTTGCTGAGCTGCATCATCACCTGAGAGGGAACATTGCCGGCTCTACTGTGAGGCAACAGACAGACGTGGCTTCAGGTGACAGTTCTTAGGGGTGCCTAGCCCCCCCTGCCCCTGAAGATCAGGCTGGCTCCTGCCTCTTCAGCTCTTTCCTAGCAGTTCAGGCACTGTTAGTCAACCTGCAGCTAAAGTCATGTAGGCAGCCGCAGAGTGCACTCTAAATCCCTCTGCAGGAAGACGCTGGAGATTTATGCACTTTAGAAATACGTTTTCAACCTCCATGAATGAGATGGGGGGGTGCCAAATCAAAATTTGGCTTGGGGCACCAAAATCCCTTGGGCTGGCCCTGCCAGGGAGCTCCCCTTCTCCACCCCCCTCTCCCGGTGCAGCACTCCTACCTGACCAGCTACGGTCACTACCATTCCTGCAAACCTCCTAATCCAGCTTTGTAACTGGCCCACTGAGAGCTGGAAGAAAGGAATTTACTCACCTGGCCTGTTGCCTAGGTAGCTTTTGTTATCTGGGGCTAGGAATGGGGACAGGGGAAAGGTTTCTTACAGCTGTTGTTTCAAGGACTGGGCCCTAGCCTTGGTAAATAAATGTGTTAGTCTTTAAAAGTGGCGTTTTTTCGCTTACCCAGTGGGCGGGGCGGGGGCGAGCCCCAATGGGCTCTCGCTTCTGGCTCCAAGCGCCCGGCATGTGCCGGGCGCGACCCGCTCCGGGGACAGTGTCAGGTGGGGAGTTTGACTGGGGCGGTACACCTGTCAAACCGTAACGCAGGTGTCCTAAGGCGAGCTCAGGGAGGACAGAAACCTCCTGTGGCGCAACAGGACACCTTGTGTTGAGTGGGTTTTTTTTTTTTTTTTTTTGTTGGCCTTATTAGCATCTAAAAGCCTGCCTTGAACTTCAGCAGCCTCAGGCCTGATTTGCAGATCAGGGAGGCATTGTTGTCAAATGGTTTGTTAAACTGAGTAATCAGTGAGGGAAAGATGAGCAAAGAAAGGGTAGTTTGCAATCTGCTCAGAAAGAAGCAAAGACAGAAAGCAAGCAAGAAAGCAAGAATTCAATTCTGCCTAATTTGGCACCCCCTAAAGTCTGGCACCCTAGGTGACTATTTAGTTTGCTTATATGGTTGGATTGGCCCTGCCTCAGCGGTCTCATATACATGAGTAAGGAGCTATAAAATAAACACATATTTTATACTTTTTTAAAAAAAGATATGAGAGGAAAGACTGGTGGTATAGGCAGGGACCAAGTATAATTTTTCAGGCCCAGGGCAAACTTGTAACATGGGCTCCTTGGCAAAGGGGTTTGCAGTCTGGGCTGGACCCCCCCCCCCGCCCCTCACAAGGCTCTAGGACCTAGTAAAGTGTACTCCTCTCCTCTAGATGTGGCCCTGAAAATAGCTCATAAATAGGGATTTAAGAAGTTTGGATTTTGTTCCATGTTTTACAAATGCTTCCTGTGGTAGCTCAGGCATTTCACTTATCTTGGCTCTGTCCTTCATCTATAAAATGGGAATAGTCATTCTGCACTTCTCAGATACACTATGAAAATACATGCATGAATGTTTAGGAGACACTCATGTTCTACCATGATGGGTGCCATGTAAATACCAAAGACCAGAGTCTCCACCCTTATTCACACTGAGTATAACTAATTACGCAAAAAGGTACTCAGTGTGACTCACGTGGCAGAAGCTAACCCCTAAGTAGATTTGCATGATTGCTCAGCAGAGGCGCATCATTCTGCTGTGTCAGAAAGAGAGTTTCCAAAATAACTCTTGCAGGTCAGATTCAAGTGCTGATGATGTATTTACATTTACAAAATACTTTGTGTTACATCCCAGAATGCTTTACAAATATAACAGACCATACTCTCTCTCTAACACCTTCCCTCTGTCTGTAGGATGAAAAATGGGAATTGTATAGCAATGCCTAGCAATAATAATAATAAAAAAAAAATAGTGATGGATGAGAAGTAAAGAATACTGTATCCTAGTGTGACTGAATAGGAAATTTACATAAAGGTCAGCACAGAATAAAAAACTGGATAAAATTCCCAAAGCATTGACTTGGAACCTTAAGCTGGCTCATTTCTGAATTGCTTGACTCAGAATAAAAAGATCTCGTTAGCTGATATCCTGTCCCACATCTGATGAGGTAATGTAACCTGAGACCCAGCTAATATTGATAAATAAATTTTTTCAACACCCCTGTGAATCTCTTCTCCATTAGTTTATTGTGTAAAGAATTGTGTGGATGTTGACAGAGTTGAAAAAGTGAGCTAGAAAGTGCAGGAGAATAAAGCCTAGGGATGATAGAAGTGTTGAAGATGGAAATAAATCAGAGATGGAAGAAACAAAAAAGAAAAGGGTTAGAAATGGTCAAAATACATAGTTTTGACAGTTTTGCACATTGTTACATGGGGCCCAGTTCAACAACATGATTTAGCAAATACTGAAGTGTATCACTGCTCAGCAGGAACTGGGGACTGGTCTATGCTGAGGGCTTAAGTTCATGGAATGCTGCTTGTGTTGAGCTTCTGCAGCCTGCGTACACGCACAAGGCTGCAAAGATTAATTCAGTGCTGCTGACTGTCAATGCCATAACTCCACCCTTGCAGGAGGTATAGCATTTAGTGTGATTTTAATAATGTGCTTTAACATCAGTGTGTACAGAGAGCAGTGTAATGAGATGTTAGTGGCCTCTGGGATCTATCCTAGAATTCCCTGTTCTTGCAATTCTCTCTTTCCTGGTATGCTGCATATTGGCCATGTCATCAGCAAATAACTTGGGGGAACTGGGCAGCAGTGTGGAACCAGGGTAGAAGAACAGGCAAGTGGTGTGAAGACAGGTTGGAGTGGTGTGAGAACCAGCCAGGGGCAGGGTGCCAGAGCGAGGGGGTGGGTGCTTCATTGCATTGTGGGACACCTAACCACAATGCAACACTTCTGAAGGCAAAGTAACAGCTAGCAGTGAGGACACATGAAGCCAGGGCATCGAGTGTGGTGTTGACACTCTCCTCTGGTTTTATTAATTTGATGTATCAACATTGACTTTACTTTGTGCCCAACTGTGGACATACCCAAGAGCACTTGAAGTTAATCATATCCCTAAATGATTTGTTGGAGATGGGCCACAATGAAGATTTTAAATTTTTTTTCTAGTAATATACCTCTTGAACAACCACTTCTATTTTCTATGGAGTCAGTATTCTCCCCTAGCTGACATCTCATGAGACTCTCTGTACGCTCATCATTACATTTCTAATCTTTAGGATCATGAGATTTACATGTTGAAATTACTAGCCATGGGTGATGTGACAGCTGTATTTCTTGTGATTCCCATAAGTTATGGTTCAACAATAATATCAGTTTCATGAGAGTCTGAGATATGAATGCTATCTAGTGCTTTATGTAAGATTACAGCTAAATGTGTGAAACTGGCTAAATGTGATTATCAACTGTACCTGCAGTTTAGTTCTCTATATTTTCCCTTGATTATTCTTCTAATTAAAAGTTCCCTTTACTGCAAAGATTTTATTGGTGGCTACTTCATGGCTTTCAATGTGAAAGACCAACCATAACTATACTCATAATGACTGTTAGCTCTCTAAGTCATATTAAGATCCAGATCAAAAATGCCTCTCCTTATTTTAAGAACCCTCAGTGGACTTCTGACAATTTCCATTCCACATTCTCTTTTTCCCTTCCTGCACCACTCCCTTTTCTAAAACACCAGTCTACTTTCTCTCAAGTTATCTAATTTTTGCACTTTTTGTGAGAGAGCCTTCTCCACCTGTAATTTCGGCCATCTAAAAGAGCTTTCCTTTGCTTTTTTACAACATTGACTTCTGTAAAGAGGCCGCAAGATGGCCGTGCCCAGAGGCCACAAGATGGCCGTGCCCAGAGGAGACAAGATGGCTGCTGTGGGGCTGTCACTCACACCAGAAGGCCAGGGGTGGGACAGGAAGTATAAAACCAGGGCCAGGGAGCTCAGTTCAGCCCTGGCCACTGGGGGGAAAGGATGTCTCCCTCCAGGCTCCTCAGAACCAGCCCTTGCCCTGGCAGAGGAGGCTCGGCCCTACCCACCGGATGCCAGCCCCATGCCGGGAGGGCTGGCTGGGGCCTCCCATGGCGGGCGTCCCGTGGGAAGACTTTCCCCCACCTGCAGTAGACAGGCAGTGGGCCCAACGGGAACCGCGGCCCAACCCCAATGCCCGGGAGGCTCCAGGCTCCAGAGAAGGGACCCCAGAGGTGACCGGGGAGGACCTGGAGAAACTACCCCTGGCTCCGCCAGAGGTGGGGCCCACAGAGGGAGCGGCCCCGGGGGAGTTCCCCCACGCTTTGGACCCGGTGACGCTACCTAAGCTACCCCCTGAGGAGATGGACGTCAGCCTGGGACTTTCAGACCTGCCACCAGCGGATGCTATGGAGGTCTTCTACTCGGTACCACTCAGCGAGTACCCCGAGGACGTAGAAGCTACGACAGACCAGGTACTAAGGGTTGAGGGGGGGAGTAGTAGCCCAGGGGAGTTGCACATCCCCCTATCCGGGTCAGTGTGTTGCAGCTGGATCCCCGCTGACCCCTTGATACCAAGGCCAGGCCGCTGCTAGGGCCCTGGGCTGGGACACAGTGGAGTAGGGCGGGCCTGTGTCCTACCCCCTCCTCTCCCCTTTTTCTCCTGAGACGTCGACCTCAACACTACCCCACCTTGCTTAACCCTGACCGCATTGTGACTCGTGGACTATACGCCCGCTTATGGGCATAGGACTCTGGGTGAACTGTCCTACCCAGCCTCTAAGCTGCCAGTTACGCCCCCTCGTGGGGTGGGAACCGACTACCCGCTACCCATTCCCCAGGGAGGGGACGGGCCCGCGGGAACACTTGAGATGATAACTCCCCTAACTGCCCACCAGGGGTGACTGCCCGGTGGGCTGAACGAACGACGCGCTTACAAGCACCTACAACTTCTAACCTCTTTTCAAATCCTATCTGAAAACTACCTCTTCTTTGTGTACTTCTTATTGTCTTTCTTTTGCTACTATGAATTATTTGTATCTTGTATTTAACTCTTTTATGGGATATAGTTTGTGTAGATGCTATAAAAATAAATTCTGCTCAGATGTATTTTAATTCATTGCCAAAAGTCAACTTCTTTTCATTAAGATATACAGACATTAACATCTAATAGCAAAAATGATTTTTTTTTTTTTTTTAGAAAAAATGCTACTGATATCTCTTGTAATGCATATTGGATAAAGTAGAAGAGAATAATTAAAAACAAATAACTCATCTCCCTCTCCAATACAATATTACCTCCAGCAAGCACTGCAGTCTGAATGTCATTTACATATTTTCAGTTACATTAAACATGCAGTGTCAGTAGATGCTGGCATAACCTTGCCACCCTATTAATGTTAGCTGAGTGTCTTATCCAATATTTTCCACTTAAATGTTCAAATGTAAATCAATTAAACCTACTTACATGTAGAGGAATTCTTGCCATGCTTCAGGAAAAAAAGCATAAGAAGAGAAAGGAACAAACAAGAGTCAGTAATTTACCTATTTTTTCTTAGACAACTCCTTTCATGGTTCATTTAACTTCAAAATATTGAAGGCTATGCTGTATAATTCCGAAGTAAGTTGATTCACTGTTCACAGAAAATGTTCTGGGAAAGAGTCCAAAAGGGTTGAAGTGGAATAAATTTGGTCACCTTTCTGTATGGAATTGAGATACTGATTCTTAGTGGGGAAGGTTCTAATCATAGTTTCAAATTGGGAGCACTGCCTGATGTCAATTTTATATGCACTTTCCTATCACATCTGCTACCTGAAATTTCACATGTCATGGTACTAGGTGATGGAATGCATAGGTGCTAGTTGGTCTCCAGTCAACAGAAGCTCAACTTCCTTGTAGTCTAAAACAGATGCTCAAAGAAACCGTAGTAAGAGTGGATACTAGGACACTGCCTTTGGGGAGAATGTCTTTGGGAGCACAGGATTCTATATACTAGGTCATTTGGCTCTTGATCTGAGGCTAAATCTTGATCTGGTTTTCTTCCTGATTATGTCAATTTTGTTCTCATTCATAGATTTTTTTTTTTAATCACAAGAACTATTCATTCATTTAGTCTAATCTCCTGTAGAATTTCACCCAGTTATTCCTTTACTGAACCCAATACTACTTGACTAAAGCACATCGTCCAGTCTTGATTTGAAGACATCAAGAGATGGAGAATACATTGCTTCCTTGGGTAATTTGTTATAGCGATAATCACTCTCACTATTAAAAATCAGTGCCTTATTTCAAGTTTGAATTTGTATGATTTTACCTTCCAGTATTATTTCTGGTTATACCTTTCTCTAGTACATGAAAGAGCTTTAGTCCTAGTCTATACTTGAATTTTTCGGCAGCAGTCAATGGGAGATATGCAAAGTTGCATAAAATACCTTGTGTATCTGACGACGATTTACTAATCCGCTGCTATATACTAGGGTAAGCTGACTGGAAATGCCTTATGGTTGGCTTATAGCAACTCCAGTTCTAGGGCTGTAGTTGCTATGGCAATTTCTGGAGCGATTCATCTGGTTTACATTGACTGCTCAGTCGCACCTGGAAGATTGCGCTGACAGTGGCAATTTTGTCAGTTTCCAAAGGGATAGCCGTGTTAGTCTAGTCCAGTAAAAAAACAACAAGCAGTTGTGTGGCACTTTAAGACTAACAGATTTATTTTTTGCATGAGCTTTCGTGGGAGAAGATCCCACTTCCTCAGATGCTTTGAAGATGGGTGAACTTACAGAAAGGAATGAAACTAAATGCAAGGGGGTGTAAAACATAGGATCAGGTCATAAAGTAACAGCAAATCAGAGCAGTTTACAGGCTTAAAGAATGGGAAGCCTGAAGTCAAATTACCCTTTGTAATGGGAAAAGAACCCATAATCTCAATTGAGTCCTGCTTTCACAGAATTTAGCTTGCATATTAATTCGAGTTCAGCTGTTTCTCTTTGGAGTCTTGATGTCCCAGGTACATCTCTAACGACAGTCGTTAACAAATCCATCATCGAGTGATTAGGAAGATGGAAGTGCTCAGCAACTGGTTTCTTTGTTCTTTGATTTCTGATATCAGCTCTGTGCTCATTCAATCTCTTACGGAGCGATCGTCCTGTTTGTCCAATATATAAGGTGTTGGGGCATTTCTTGCACATGATGGCATAGACCACATTAGTAGACGAGCAGGTAAATGAGTCTTTGATGGAGTAGCAGGCTTGATTAGGACCTATGATGGTGTTTGTTGTGTAGATATGTGGGCAGACTTGGCAGCGTGGTATTTTGCAAGGGTGTGTGCCTGCTTCAATGTTCTTGTTGTTAGATCTGTAGTTGCTGGTGAGTATCTGTTTAAGATTAGGGGGCTGCCTATAGGCAAGGAGTGGTCTGTCTCCTAATGCTTGAGAGAGAGAGGGATCATCTTTTAGAATAGGCTGTAGGTCCTTAATGATCTTTTGCAGAGGTCTGACTTGAGGATTGTATGTGGTGACTAGTGGTGTTCTGTTGCTTTCTTTCTTGGGTCTCTCCTGTAGTAGATGACTTCGGGGAACCCGTCTAGCTCTGTCAATTTGTTTTCTTACTTCCCCAGGTGGGTCCTGTAGTTTCAAGAACGCTTGATAGAGATCCTCAAGATGTCTGTCTCTGTCTGAGGGATCAGAGCAGATGCGGTTATATCTTAGGGCTTGGCTGTAGACAATGGATCGTGTGGTGTGTTTAGGATGGAAGCTCAAAGGATGTAGGTAACTATACCGATCAGTAAGTTTTCGGTATAGGGTGGTGGTGATATGTCTATCCCTGATTTGTACTGTAGTGTCAAGAAAGTGGATCTCCTGTGTGGAGTGTTCCAGGCTCAAATTGATGGTGTCGTGGAAATTGTTGAAATCTGTGAAAATCTTCAAGAGCATCCCTGCCGTGTGTCCAGATGATAAAGATGTCATCGATGTAGCGCAGGTAAAGAAGAGGTGTCTTGGGATGACACTTGAGGAAACGTTGTTCTAAGTCGCCCATAAAGATGTTGGCATATTGTGGGGCCATGCGGGTGCCCATAGCAGTGCCACTGATTTGGAGATATAAATGATCCTCAAATCTGAAGTGGTTGTGGGTGAGTACAAAGTCGCAAAGTTCAGTCACGAGCTGCACTTTGTCATCATCTGGGATGGTTCTTCTAATAGCTTGTAATCCATCCTTGTGTGGGATGTTGGTGTAAAGAGCTTCTACATCCATAGTAGCCAGAATGGTGTTTTCTGGAAGTTCTCCAATGGACTGTATTTTCCTCAGGAAGTCCGTGGTGTCTTGAAGATAGCTGGGGATGTTGATAACATAGGGTCTGAGGAGGGAGTCCACATAGCCAGATAGGCCGGCAGTAAGAGTGCCAATGCCTGAGATGATGGGGCGTCCAGGGTTTCCTTTTTTATGGATTTTGGGTAGTAGATAGAACATCCCTGGCCGTGGTTCTGGTGGTGTTTCTGTCTCTATACATTCTTGTGCTGTCTTAGGGAGTTTCTTGAGTAGGCGTTGTAATTCCTTTTGGTATTCCTCAGTGGGGTCAGAGGAAAGTGGTCTGTAGAAGGTTGTGTTGGAGAGTTGTTTATAAGCCTCCTGGTCATAATCTGATTTATTCATGATGACAACTGCACCTCCTTTGTCAGCCTCCTTAATGATAATGTCAGAGTTGTTTTTGAGGCTGTGGATGGCATTGTGTTCTGCAGGGCTGAGGTTATGATGTAAAGGATGTTGTTTGTCCACGATTTCAGCCTTGGTGCGGTGGCGGAAGCAATCAATATAGAAGTCGAGTCTCTCATTTCGGCCTTCTAGAGGAGTCCATGAAGAATATTTCTTCTTGTAGTGTTTGGAGGAAGGCATCTGTGTGTCAGTGCGTTGATCTGTGGTGTTATGGAAATATTCTTTGAGTCTTAGACGACGAAAGTAGGCCTCTAGGTCACCGCAGAATTTTATCTTATGTGTGGCAGTTGTGGGGCAGAAGGAAAGTCCTCGAGATAGACAGATACTCACCAGCAACTACAGATCTAACAACAAGAACATTGAAGCAGGCACACACCCTTGCAAAATACCACGCTGCCAAGTCTGCCCACATATCTACACAACAAACACCATCATAGGTCCTAATCAAGCCTGCTACTCCATCAAAGACTCATTTACCTGCTCGTCTACTAATGTGGTCTATGCCATCATGTGCAAGAAATGCCCCAACACCTTATATATTGGACAAACAGGACGATCGCTCCGTAAGAGATTGAATGAGCACAGAGCTGATATCAGAAATCAAAGAACAAAGAAACCAGTTGCTGAGCACTTCCATCTTCCTAATCACTCGATGATGGATTTGTTAACGACTGTCGTTAGAGATGTACCTGGGACATCAAGACTCCAAAGAGAAACAGCTGAACTCGAATTAATATGCAAACTAAATTCTGTGAAAGCAGGACTCAATCGAGATTATGGGTTCTTTTCCCATTACAAAGGGTAATTTGACTTCAGGCTTCCCATTCTTTAAGCCTGTAAACTGCTCTGATTTGCTGTTACTTTATGACCTGATCCTATGTTTTACACCCCCTTGCATTTAGTTTCATTCCTTTCTGTAAGTTCACCCATCTTCAAAGCATCTGAGGAAGTGGGATCTTCTCCCACGAAAGCTCATGCAAAAAATAAATCTGTTAGTCTTAAAGTGCCACACAACTGCTTGTTGTTTTTTTAGTGGCAATTTTGCCACTGTCAGTATAGACTTACTCTTACAGTACCTGGTATTTTCTCCCTCTGAATGTACTGACAGGCTGTTATAAAGACACCTAAGAATCATCTTTTTGATAAGCTAACCAGATTTAGCTCTTTGTGTTTCTCCATAAGAAATTTTCACCAGTCCACAAATAATTTGTGAGACTTGTCTCCGCATCCACTTCAATTTTTCAACATCTATTTAAAATGCAGACAGTCAGGGTGGACTTGATATTCCAGGACTGGTTGCTATGCCATATACAGCTAAACATCACCTTGCTGCATCCAAGGCTCACATAAATTTTGCTACATCATTGCACTGGGAGCTCATTTTGAGTTGTTTGTCCTTTAGGACCCCATAATTCCATTTCAGAGTCACCACATTCCAGGACACAGTCTCACATGTGGTGGTACAGTCTGCATTTTTTATATTCTATATATGACCTTGTGTTTGTCTATCTTAATACATTTTGTTTGAATGGGCCCAGGTTGCCGCTTGATCCAGGCTGATCTGTGACTGCTCTGTCATCTTCATAGTTTATCACTTCCCCAGTTGCCACACCTCTCCTTGTGCCCTTCTCCTAGATTGGACTAGCACGTCCAGAGACAGGACGTGCTAGTTCAATTTGGGGTTTGGTTTGTTTTGGTGTGGACCTTTTTAAATCGATTTAACTGAAAGAAATTTAATGATTTTTACAGTGATTCAGTTAGATCGCTTTAAGTTAAATCCATTTTACTGCTTGTGTGTGGACATACCCATAGTTCCACCAGATCACCTCACTTGCCTCTTTTGAATACTGGCATAAGAACTTTTCCACTCTTCAGGTCTTAAGTGGGAACCCTTTTGCATTTTTCAACATATGTTTTGATCTTCTAGTAATTAACATTGAATTTCTTAGGTTTACACATAATGCCTACTTTGGACTTCAGAACATCCACAGTAGGCTTTATCTTGGACTGTTATATGTTGGTTTGTAATGTGATATAGTTAGAGTGGCACATTAAGACTCCAGGGAGCTTATTCATGCCACTATAATTGGCTTGTATGACATTAGGGAAGTCACTTGAATTGCTCTTTGTGCCTATTTTCACTGTATATAAAACAGTTAAACTAACACTTATGTACTCCCCAGAGGACTGTTCCTGCATGCTGGCTGACCACCCAAAAATGGAAAGGTCGAGTACACAGGATACAGGAGTTCCAGCATTCTCTCCACCAAATTCCCAGTGATAGAAGGTCTGCAAGAAAGGGGGCATCACAACAGCAGTCATCAACAGCTGCTGCTTTACTGGCATCCTGGAGCTGGACAGTGTAGGCTAGAAAATGTACAGGGATGACTCGGGAGGGAGAATGCAATCGTTAGGTGGAGAATGAACTGGGTTTCCTGAGACATCTGTTAAATGGTTTGTGATCGCCTTGGTAGAAGCTGGTCAGAGGACAGCAGGACAAATGCTGTGTCTTGGTCACAAAACCCGAGCTGCAGCTCTTCCCACTAGTGCATGAATGAAGGTAGCCCGAGAAGCATCTGTGTAATTGGGTGATCACAAGATAATTAGTTGTACAGAGGTCTGTAAGATGGTGAACACTGCTCTGTGCTGCACTCAGTGGATGTATCTACACTTAGAAGTTATTTCAAAAGAAAGAGGCTTATTTTGAAATAAATTTTTTCCTGGCCATGCATGCATTTTGTTATTTCGAATTAAGCGTTTCTTTATTTTGAAATAACAAAGCACTGTTTTGAAAAAATAAGACCTGTTTTTATTTCAAAATAGTGCTTAAATCAAAATTATTATTTCAAAATAAGCCATTCTAAGCTGCAGAATAGTCTTATTTTGAAATAATGGCCCTATTCTTTTGCCTGCCTTCCCCTATTTCGAATTAGAGAGTCAAGTAAAGACTCTCTACTTCAAACTAATAACTCCTACCTTATTTTGAATTAGAGAAGCTTCCCTGGACTTCTAATTTGAAATAATGAATTCTAAGTGGTGCTTATTCAAAATAATTACTTTGAATTAAAATCGAAGTAGTTATTTCAAAATAACTATTTTAAATTAATTTTGTAAGTGTAGACATGGCCATTGAGAAGTAGATTCTTTGACCTTGACAAAATGGAGGAGAAATCTATTGATGTGGGACAGTCACTACATTAACTGTGCTTTCCTGCCCACTGGGCATGCTGGTGAGGGTTTATGGAGTACGCTGTCTGGCACTGATCTTACTCACTCTGTAACAAAGTCCCCTGTGGTTCTTCCTCTAGTGGGTGGGATAACCTAATCAACTGCAAGTAATTATGTGCACTGGATGGATCCCACAAAGGCGTCAGTTCCTTTCTACAGTAGAACCTCAGAGTTATGAACATCTTGGGAATGGAGGTTGGTTGTAAGTCTGAACAAAACATTACATCTGTTCTTTCAAAAGTTTACAACTGAACGTTGAATTAATAAAGCTTTGAAACTTTGCTACACAGAAGAAAAGTGCTGCTTTACCTGTTTAATTTTAGTAGCTGACATTTAACACAGTACTGTATTGCATTTCCCTTTTATTTTTTAAAATTATTTTTGGTCTCTTCTGCTTCCTGATTGCATACTTTTGGCTCTAAATGAGGTGTGTGGTTGACTGGTCAGTTTATAACTCTGATGTTTGTAACTGTGAGGTGCTGTTGTGCTTGTAAATGGATCTTGCCCTTTCTGGGACTTCTTAACTCTCTCTGGATGGGGTGGGGAGGGATCAAAAGGAAAATCACAAACCCCAATGCATTCAAAGGTATCTCCTTCCTAGGTTCCCTCAAAAAATGTGTGTGGGGGGTGTTCACAGTGCTGCCAACAGCACAAGGCCCACATAGTGGGTTTTAGTAAATCTCATGGTGGGCTTAGGGGCCAGTCTTAATCTGTCTGGTTCTCCCTAGGAGCTCAATATCTTCCCCATAGGATCCAGCTGGAGGTCTCCTGACTGGGAGTTCCCATGGTGGATTCAAGAATCTCTTCTGGAGTTTGTTACTTCGGGCAATCGCCTCCCCAGCTGCAGTTTCCTCCCTATCATATATGATTGACAGGGCTAACCCTGCCTCCAGAATCTTTCTGGCACCTTCCTCGTCCATGTGGAGTCCATACACGCCAGTGATGCTTTCTTTTCTGGGGCTGATCGGTGCTGTGAGATTTCGTTTCACTTGGGCAAGGTGGGACAAGACAAGCCCTGCTCCCCCCAAAGGCTCGAGTACAGCTTAACAATTTCTCCCTCCTTGTCTCATTCAGCTAAATGTCACTCATAACTGCCATAGAAGCTTTGGCCATCAGCATTCCATCTGACGCTTCCCCACAATGCATTGCACCAACTGCCATGGGGCATTTGGACACCAGTCTTCCAACCAAAAAATCTCTCTGCCCCTTTCAGCACTCCCCGTGATACCTTTACACGAAAGGAGAGGGAGGAAGAATTTTACTCATGTTGTCATCCCCCTCCTTGCTGCCTTTCTTCCTCTTTAGTCCTCCATTCATCTTTTCCCCTTTATTTTCCCTCCTTCTCTTAGTTGTTGGAAGTGAATGATGGATGATGGTGTTCAGTGTAAGGCACTGTCACTGACCCTAATGAAATGTACTTAACTCTTGCATTTCCCCTGCACACCATCTGAGGAAATCACACTTGCAAGGGGGACGTACATGAATGAAGGAGACTGCTTGAGTACTCATTTAGCAATTTCCAGAGGGCTGCTCCCCCCCCCCCGCCGCTTAATGCTTCATCTTTCTGTTAGGATGACTTTTTTTGTAATGACTGCTAGATGTTCTGATCCCTAACAACTTGATTAACATGGAAAGAGAACTTAATTTAGCCCTCCTCAAGTTGCTTCAAAGGGACTGATTATTTGATTTAAAAATTATATTATGAATGGGCACTGTTTCTCTATTCCTTTGGTGACAGATTATCTTCAAAGGAGCTGATTCTTTCATTTATCTGTTGTCCCTCTGCTGAATTCCATTAGTGTGCTATTTTAAATTTAGAACGTAGTATTTCACGTCTAATTTTTCCTTCAGTTTTCCATAGCCACCTTGCATTTCTATTCAACTTAATTCTTGCCTCTTGATTAGCACTCTGGCTTTTTGGCTGTTGGTTGATGTCACAAGATGAGTTCTGTGTTGCTGACTGGTAACCAGTTCGGGAGAGACATTACTGTGTGTTGGGTAGAGCACAGAGCTGGGAGCCATGTAAACTGTGTTCTGTTTCTTACTCCACCATTGATCGGTATGATCTGTGGTAATCCATATAACCTCTTTGTTGCTTAATTTCTCCATTAGTAAAACAAGGATAAAAGTACTTACCTTACAGAAATGCTTTGAAAATTAATTCATTTATGTTTGCACATTGGTTGAAAACTGTAACTTTATGTAGAATAAAAGGCTCAGAACTGCTGAGGAGTCAGTGGGGATTGAACAGGCATCAGCAACTAAGTACAACTGAATATTAGGATGAACTTGCTTCATTTCCATAGGGGGAAAAACGGTTACCTCTTTTGCCTGACTCACCAAATACCTCTGAAATGATGACCTTGGAGCAGTAGCTTGATATTTTGGGATGCAGCATTTAAATTCGTAGGCTTATGGGAAACAACACTAGACAGGGCACTTATGCCCTGATGTTGAGAAATGGCCTGTGTTTTGAAGGTTTGTGTTTTATTTTTTGTCTGCAATTATTTTGGGGTTCAGATTATAGAGTTGTGACTGCTTTAAATATCAGGATGAAATCTAATGACACTTGCTAGTTGAGATTTCTCTTCATGCTTCTAGTGACAGCAATGAAGGCTTGCAGGTGTCTGCCCTGTCTCCAGGCCACTTTTGAGGTCAGCTGATCCACAGGAGGGCTGCCTGATAGACCATTCTGCCTGACAGGTGCTACTCTGAAGCCCAGCAACAACCACTGATCTCTCACTGCTCAATGCACGTGCCCACAGCTGCAATGAGGGGTTAAAGTAAACCAGAATGCCCCAGAACGGTCACAAATTTGAGGGGCCAGTGTTCCAGGGCCCCCCAAAAATAGAAAAATTGAGCGGATCTCTGGCCAGGCTGGGGCGTTTTCAAATCTCCTGCCCTGAGCATGCTCAGGGCAGGAGCAGCCTGGCCAGGGAGCTTTTTGGGATGCCCCTGGAGCCCCCCTCCCAACCTACAGTGCAGCCCCAGCCCTGACCCGACAGCCTGTAGCTCCCAGTTCGCTGTCCCGACCCTCTCCCCGCTGGGCTCCGGAAGGGGCTGCCCCTGCCTGCCACTGGTGCAGGGGAGCAGGCAGGCAGACCACGCTCCTCCTGCCCCAGTCAGAGCTGGTGGAAGGTGCCTCCCATCCCTGGCTCGGCCAGCGCTGTGGGCAGCAGGCGGCATAAGTGCAGTTGAGGGGACGGAGTATCTGGGCCAGAGGGAGATCCTGTGGCTCTCTGAGATGAGCTGAGTGGCTGAGCTGGGGGGGCAAGCCCCAGGGACAGGGCCAGCAGGGGCCGGTGGTGGTGGCTGCGTAGGGGGGTCCCTGATGGCTGGCCCCACTTTAGCCCCTTCACCTCCCAGGAGCCCTCCACCAGTGCCATATACCTGTGTCCCCTTCGGCCTTAGCCCCAGCCCCCCGACTCAGCTCCCCACTTCCCCTACCCCTCTCCACCACCCCACCTCCTGCCCTTGTTCCGTTCCTCCTCCTGAAACAACACTTAATCAATCTGTGGAGCTGCAAAAGACCAAAATATTTTATCGAAGACCCATGTGCTAATACTTTTAAATGCGATAAGATAGAGTTTTGATAGAAATGAGCTCAGTAGGTAATGACACAGTTGATGATTGCTTTGCACTTCAGCTGTAAATAGTTATGTGTATGATTCACCACCACTTTAGATAACTGCATAATAAATATAAATTGATGACAGGCAACCTCTCAAGCTTATGCTCATTAAAAGGTCATTAAAAAGGAGAAGGAATGGTTTTCTACACATACATTGCCCACGTTGGTGGAGAAGATGAGCAGCATGTATTACTTCCGGTAAATGAGGACAAAAAATATAGGAGACTGTCACATTAGTGCATAATCTAAGTAGTTCAGTCATTAGCAACCCAAAAAAATTAAAAAAAAAAAAATCCAGTTAAGGGATTTTGATAACAGCAAGCTTTCCTGCCTTTTGTTTCTATTTATTGCTGCAGTATTGTAAGCAGAGATTTGTTGTTTGTGATGTTGAGAAGTGTGGTGATGACCGATGTAATCTTTTAAGACACAGAATTAGAGAACTAATCAGCAAGGAGTTAATAAAGGAAGTTAGCAAAAACAAATAGGAAGGTCTATGTGAGAGAGGAAAGCAAAAATAAGCACCAGTGATACACATTGGGTTTGTGGCCTTTTAACTATACCCAGATTGTTAATCTGTCAGTACAAACTATTAACCAACAAAATTTCAAAACCTCCCTCATTGCCCTGGGTACTAATTGCCCTGTCTGACAGCAATCAGAGCAGAAAACTGGGTTGCCACAGCACATAGTCTCTAAATTGTCCTCTCAGCCACAAATTTGGCCCTTAAGAATAGACTTGAGGCACATTGGGCAGTGTGGAGTAATTTGTGTAATTGCTAATCTGACTGTAATATTTCAAAAAGTTGACTTCAGTCTCTAAGGATTTTTCTACATTAGGAAGGGGTCATTGACATAGATGCTCTTCTTGCTGATATAAATGAATCTATACTGGGGCTTATTTCTGATTTAAAAATGTCATAAAAGGTTACACACTTACCTGCTATTATATCAGCAAATGTTTCTTTTGTAAATATGACCTATATCCATAAAGCCAGCACCTTCAAGTCTTGTGAATCCTCCCTCAATTGAGGGAGCACATCTTTTGTTTGGTGGGCTCTGCCCACTGCCTTTTATGAATCAAATAAACCAGAACCTCCAGAAGCACTAAACATTCAAATTTTGACATAACTTCTTTCCCCACATTATCTTTAATTTTGGATAGAGCCAATAGAAAAAATATACATCTATTTTAGGAAAAAAATGCAAAGTTATTTTTATTCTGAATTTTTCAAAATAGACTTCTCCTCCCTCCTAGCACATTTGTATGGCCTTTAAAAATTATTAAATGGTGAAAATTTAACAGACTTGTATGTGACTGAGCACCAGCCCTCGTAAATAAAACATTTTGAAGCCATTTTTAAGAATATCCTGGAAAAGATCTGAAAAGCATCATTTTTGTCAAAATGAAATCTTTTTGACAATGCTGACAAACTTTTGGAAAAGATTTTGTTGTCAGAAAAGAGCACTGTTGATGAAAAACTTTTTGAAAAGAAATCTGACCGCCTCTAATATTGAATGAGAGGGGAGTTCCTCGTGGATCTGAATATCATTAATTCCTCTTTCAGAAAAAGCTTTCCTTTTTTTCATCACTAGCTTTGAAATGTACTGTTATTACCTATCTAATGTCTGTAAACCATTACAAAAAATAGATTGATAATTTTAGAGGGATCCTCGTGTAAACAATCACCTTGCTTAATGGCACACTACTATAGAAGTGAGGGCTAGAATATGCTGAATAATTCTTATTTACCGCTCTTTTCTTCCCCTCAAGTTCATTCATCTGGAGTGAAAGGGAATGGTACATCCCCTGGAATGAATCCTAGTCCAATGAAATCAACATGAGTTTTATGATTAACTTCAGTGGGATCCAAATTTCATTCATTCAGTTTAGCTTTTGAAGTTTCACCACAAGCTCAAACTTATGAGGGAAGACTCTCATCTAATGTAAAATGGCATAGGTCCATGTAATTGAACAGAGACACCTTTATAGACACTAAGGATCTGCCCCACTGATTATAAAAGTACCTGTGGAACCAGCTCTGCATGTTTTTCATAAGGCAGCAAGGAATTCAGGAAAATAAAGCAAATAAAGGTTAGAAAAGACTGGTTGGCTTGTGGGGTAAGCAACCGTCTTTAATAGTGTTTCAGCTGTGGACTGAGAAGATTTGAGGCCAGACCTTTGTATGTGAGCCTGCACAGCTACTGCACTCTCCCTTTTCTCCCTGGATTACTTGCACAGGCGCCTAAGTTTGGTGACAGAAGAGATCCTGAGTTTCCCAGTGGTCATGTTGGGATTGTGGGAATCCTCTATCCACTCTTCTGCTGCAGTCCTTTTTCTTTACAGGATTTTAAACTTGGTAGTGCCTCCACCTTGCCGGGTCCAGTACACACTCAGTGGCATGCCTTGGGAGCCTCCAGGACTAAATCCATGAGGCTAAGAATAATCTGTGGGATGGGTCTAATTCAAATTTACTAATTATATATATAATACATTCATGGTGCTTAATTGCAGGTAACAAACCTTTACTTAACAAAGAAACTTATCACAACAGGATGGAATTGAATATTACTGCTAATTTAAATACACAGGGGCAAGTAAATGAATCAGTGAGCAGATGCAGAATACAGTTTAAAGGAAACTTAACTAGTATTTTCACAGCCCTTTTTCCAACTCAGAGGGCACACTTCCGAGAGTTCAGAACCCCAACCCCTTGCGTGTGTGGGCGCGCTTCGAGGGTCAGTGAAGGAGACAAGGCAGGTCTCTGCTGGTCCAGTGTATCCACTCAGAACCACACTGAAGATCCGGAGTGAGCCCAGCCAACAGTCTGTAGTCCTGGCCCAGGTTCAAAGGTACTGCCACACTGCCTCCCCTCAGGCCCAGTCAGTCTCTCAGCAGACTCCCTTGCTTTACAAGCCCTGCTCCAAATTGGAGGGGAGGAGACAGACACTCGCACCCTTCCTGCAGATCCAACTCAGGCAGCTCTAGGCTCAGACCCTGCTTTGGGCTGTGTAAGCCATCAACCTCTGAAGCTCCCTGCTTGAGTGAGCCTCCAGCAGTCTCAGGAACCACAGGAGTGGCTTCAGAAACCCCACGAGCACTCCCAGCAGCTTCCAGATTCAGACATGTCTCTCTCCCTCTGTGGAGACCCCTTTGTCCTCGGCTTCCTGGAGGGGTAGGCAGGGTCCCTCTCTTTTTCTCAAGGGATCATGGGAGTTGTAGTCCCTCAGTGGAAAACTCACAGCACATCAGAACTGCTTAAATGTTAACCTCCTCTTAAAGTACAGGGTACCTACACCTGCATTCTACAGTAAATGAACAGAAATTGTCAATTTCTAGGACTCTCGCATTCATGCCTTGTACCAGCCCCAAATTTGTTTACAGATAGTTAAAGTAAAATAAACCTGGGAACTGAATTTTTTAAATATATTCTTCAATGTCTTGGCAAGAGGAAGAGAGTGGACAGAAGCGGAAGAAAAATAGAATAGACAAATGTGTGCTTCTAAAGGAAATTGCACTATCATTACTATTAACTATTTTGTTATTCCTTTTAACCACTGAGGATGGTGTAGCTGTCCTTAGCTCCACCTGCTCCTGCCTATATTGTATTCAGGGTGAACATGGAAAACATTTGCCCAACCTTTAAAGTGATCCACGTGTGACTCTCTAAAGTTACTAACATTAGAACTAATATGCATGCCTTTTTTCTTTTGTACTTTCTAGTTTTGGCTGAAATACAGCCTGAGACTATTATAGTTTCAACCTAACAAACAAATGGAGAATTCTAGAAATGTCAAGATAAGCTTTTTTGTTTGAGCAAAAGTTCAGTGCTGATTTTCTGCCAGGACAGTTCTACATTTTTCCATTTCTGGAAGGGAAAGGGATTAGTCAATGAGGACTGACAATATGCATAATCCAAAACAAGAAAAAAATGAAGATAGGCTATGCTCCAAAGGATTTATAATCACAGGTCCTAATGCTCAGTGGGGGGGCTGAGATTATTACACTTAGAGTGAAGCCACTGGCAAGGTGTGAGAAACAGTTGGGAACACTTTCTTGGTCGTGCACTTCTCAGGAGAGTTGCTTGTTATACCTATGTAAAATGTTACCGTAACTAACTATTGGAATATAAACTAGGAATCCTAAACTCATAAACTAGTAACAATAATAAGGAAGTGTTTGGAAGTAAACAATTGTATTCTATATTAATAATTTGGATCTTATATTCTTGCTATAGAGCCCAGGTGACCCCTGCTGAGTGACCTATCCACTATATTAGAGTCATTCCTAGTTGTTTTTTTCTCTGGCCCAATGGCTAGCCTAGTATTCTAGACAAAGTGAAACAGTTTTAATGTGAGAGACACCCCCCCCCAGTGTATAGGCTTGTGGTTAGGATGCTCTTCTGGGGGTGATGTGAACTAGATGCAAGTCCTGGCTTTAGGCTGTTAATCTGAACATGGGTCTCTGGTACCTTTGGTGACTGCTCTAACCATTAGACTATTGCCATAACAGGGGCACCTCATCATTCTTTTTGTGTATAATGCCTGTCTCCTTGTGGATCTGACCCCACACCCAATGTAATGTTTTGGAACTGTTAAAACATTTCATAAAGTAATTTCCATTTTTTTTTTTAAATTTTGTTTTGGCCAAAAGAGGTTTTTGCTGTTTGTTGACCTGAATCTGCATTTTTTCAGTGAAAAAGAGTTGCAGATGGAAAATTTTGTCCAGTTCTAATGACAATATGTCTTTCACTGTGATATCTAAAAGTTATGCATTGGTTTGTTTTTAAATAAGGATTTATACTCTGTTTTGCTCCATGCAATTTAGCCATACTCCTTAGATGTTAAAAGTTTGAATTCTGGTACTTTTCTTTGCCTTCAGAAGAAGCTTCTCTATCCATCTCATGGCCTCTTGACTTCAACAACTCGATTTAAATTCTAGAGCCACCACTTTGATTCCCACAGTGTCTTCTCCCCTGACTCCCAAATTATTTTAAAATTCTATATTATAATTGCTATAGGGTGAACCTGAATTTTAAATGTCATCCTTTACTTGAGGCAGTGAGCAGCATTGCATGTGACAGTCCTTCCACAATCATGTTGTTTTTCTTTTTATAATGAATCTGGGCATTATAATTAAAGAGCTGAGTTCTAATATGTTACTTAATAGCTCTGAAGGAGCCCTCTGAATAAAGATGCCCAGAGAAGATTAATGGCTGGAGTGAATATATGACCTTATAAAACTACTCTGTGAAAATTTTAATGCGGTTCTAGCAAATAATAATTACTATTTATTATCAGATGGGTGATTCTACCAAAGTGTCAGTCTTACTTGCATTATAATTGATGGTGTTTTTGATTAAGCTGATTAAAAACTTAATTGGATATATGATGAAGCATATGAGGAAGTCGTATGTCAAGCTCATAATGACAATGGCCTTTTATTGTAATGATGATTTCCACTGAGCCCTTTTGTGAGGATATCAAACAACTTTACAATACTGAGTAAATCTATATTAATCTTTTGGCTTAGAGAAAAGAGACAATGAGTGAGCCACATTTTCAAAGGTATTTAGGCAGCTGAAGATGTAGATAGACAATTAGTGGCATTTTCTAAAGTTCTCAAGCATGTCAGGTGCTTGACGCCCATGATAACAAAAGACAGACACTCATTGATTTCAGTAGGTGTTTTGGATGCCAAGTCAGTGGCACAAACCGAAGCAGAATCCTAGTGTCTTGACTTCCTTGGCTGGGTAAAAGCATGAATATTGAATAATTCTGTTTCCAGATCTGGATCTGAATTGCAACTCTATAATGTGGCACACAAACCTAGAATCCAAAAGTTTTTGAACTTTCAGAAATTGATGTTATTCAGATTCAGTATCTAGCTTTATCCCTTATGAAGAAATAGTAAATTTATGAACTGCAATTCCAATCTGGAGTGAGGATTTTGGTTTAGGTGCATCTATTCAAAGGATGAATGGTGACTATATTTGCATCTTTAAGGAGAAGAAAGGAACTGTTCTGTCTAGGGATCCAGTCACCTCTTCTAGCTTAAATTTGTGTATGCTCACACTGAGTGAAATTCACTCCTCTGAGAAGGGCCAGTACAAAGCCTAAGGGCTGTGTCTACACACAGGCAGTTAAATCAATTTAACTTCAACTGATTTAATAAAATTGATATACAATCATTAAAGTGATTTAGTCTACATCGATTTAACGGGTCCCGACTGAAAACTGAAATCAAACTAGCATGTCCAGGGACAGGACTTGCTAGTTTGATTTAGGAGAGGGGCACCCATGGGAAGTGTGGCAACATGGCCCTCAGGATGAGCCATGCCACCCACCCAATCCCCTGCCTGGCTCCCAGTGCTGGCATGTGCTGAGCTGGCCAGGAGAGAAATCTTCCCCCACACCTGGCTGCAGATTGACAAAGCCAGCCGGGTACCCTGAAGGGAACTACTACAAGAAAAACCCAAGAAAGAAAACAACACAATGCCTCTGGTTGTCACGTACAACCCCCAAGTCAGACCTCTACAATGGATCATTAAGGACCTACAGACTATTTTAAAGGATGACTCCTCACTCTCTCAAGCCTTGGGAGACAGACCTCTCCCCATTTACAGACAGCCCCCTAACCTTAAACAGATACTCATCAATAATTACAAACCTAACAATAGAAACATTCGAGCAGGCACATACCCCCTGCAACATACCACACTGACAGCTTTGCCCACATATCTGCACAACAGACACCATCACAGGAGCTAATTAAGCCAGCTACTCCATCAAAGGCTCATTCACCTGCTCATCCACCAATATGATTTATGCCATCATGTGCCAGAAATGCCCCACACTTTACACATTAGACAAACTGGACAATTTCTTCACAAAAGAAAAAATGGGTCCAAAACCAACTTCAGAAATCACAACATTCAAACACCAGTAGCTGAGCACTTCCATCTTCCTAATCAGGCTGTTGATTGTTTGTTAACAACTGTGCTCAAGCAAATGGCTAACACATCAAGATTTCAAAGAGAAACTGCAGACTTGGAACTGATATGCAGATTTGATTGTGTGAAAGCAGGATTAAATCGTGACTATGGATTCTGTTCCCATTACAACAGATGATTTGACTTCACTTTCCTCTATTTCCTGTTTCCCAGTCTTAGAATCTTAACAACTGCTTTGATTTTCTGTTACAGTGTGACCTGATCCCATGACTTACACTCCGCTGCATTTATTTTCCTCACATTCTGTAAGTTCCCCCACCTTCAAAGCATCTGACAAAGTAGGATTTACTCCCACACAAGATCATAAGATAGATAAATTTGGTAGTCTTTAAGTGCCACAGTACCCCTTGTTTATTTTGGTGTTGGAGGGCTGAATCACAAAAGGAAAGCATCCCAAATCCTGGAAAGTAAGAGGACAGTGGGGCGAGTGAAGGGATGCTAGACCAGATGAAACCTGATCCCCAGACCCAGCCTTCAGGGGCATCCCAGCAGTAAATGAACTTCAGTTATAGGTGTTGACACAAAGTGATGGATGAAGCATGGAAACCTAGAGAGAAAACACCAGAAAATCTTTAAGCAATAACATCATGGGAGAGAGAAGTAAGAAATTAAACAGATTTGTCACTGTAATCTGTTGACAAAATGCAAATGATCACTGAGCTTCAAAGGAAGTAAAGAAGCACTACTGAAAAGTGGAATTAAAATGTGGCCTGAGCATAATACATGTTGTACGCTGTCAGGTATACAGATTCATTTACTTGGACATGTTTCAGCTCCTGCTTCTATAAAGTGGCACTGAATTGTTCTGTCCCATATGGTAGTGATGGCAAAGAAACACAGTGGGCCATTCATTAATCTAATTTGGCATGGCAACTTCAGCCCAAGATCCTGTTGAATGTGTGATTCATACACTGGCAAAGTGGACGTCATGCAGCACTGCTTCACTGGTTTAATTATACTCCTTTGTAATTACATACATTTATTAGAAGAAGAATCTAGTGGCATGAAGCCACAGAGCATGTCACAGGTGCCTGCATTTGAAAGCTGCACAGACATTATAATAAAACATCTGTTAGAATGCAAATCATTTTTATAAAACAGCAATCAATCTCTATAAATTTCCCATTGGCTCTAATTAGCCCTGCTATTAAATAATTGATTGTAAATATTCTGAATACTGGTTTAATTCCTTAGACTTCATGTACAGGTGGAGAGCACAGCCACTGGCAAGACAGGAATATAGTTTGGAGATGTTCATCTAGATCTCTATTTTCCACAAGAGACAAGCAACTTTCTTTGCTTAAATGGAAGATAAAAATATACGTATGCTTTTCTCTATTCAACTTTGTATTTTGCAGCAGCTGCAGAGTGAGATGCATTGCATTTCAGCAGTCAATTGGAAGAAGGCAGCAGCTGGAATGTAAGGTCCAATTTGCATGCAATTTTATGTTTTGCAACTGCAAAATTGTTTTTGATTCTAATCAGAATACTTGGCACTCACCTAGCCTTTTGTCTGCAAATTTCAAAGCACTTCTTTATAAAATGAGTACGAACTATCTCCATTTCCTCCTTGGGAAAACTAAGGTGATGAAAGGTAAGTGATTTGCACAAGATCATACGATAAAACGTCTGGAGAGCCAAAAATAAAAAGCAAAGTATCCTTCTTGACACTAAGTATCCCTGTATTCACACCCTGCACATTACTGTAATAATCTTCGCATGAAATATTCCATCTGAGTTACCATTTGTTCGTGACTCATTGTATTGATTTTATGGCCACCCCTCCCGGGCCATCACTTAAGTATGTAAGGAATGTTAAGGGGAGCAGCCCCTTAAACTTAACTAGATGGCCCCCCTCTACTTAACTAGATGGCCGTTGTCATCCCATTGTTTTTCTTGGGCTCGGCGTAGGTGGGCACTGCCTGACTGCAAGGTCCTTTGTGATGCTGAATGTATGACTCACATGATCTTTGTTCCCCACATTCCCTGTAATCAGGGAACTGGCAGGAAACAGAGCTTAAAAGCTCAGGTTTTGGGGGGGCTCAGGCAGGATGGTTCTCAACATCTTGCCTGGCCTGATCACCCAGACGCTGATCTCCTCCACTCACGAGTTCTTCCCTGAGCATACCACGTTTAAACTGCCGGCCCAAGTACGAGTGTCTCTCTCTCTCCTGCCTGTAACACTGCTGCTGCTACTGCTAGGAGTGGTAAGAGCCTGCCCTGCAGCTTTCTTTAAAGGTGAAAGTTACTTCATTCTTTTGCTGCTGCTCTGACACTGTTTGCTCCCAGCTCTGCAGGCTTGTTTGTGCCTTTTACCTTCTCCTTTTCCTTTTTGTACTTGCTGCTTCACTCTGTGTTGTTTAAAGGAGCTCCCATGCTTCTAGTTGTTTGCCGCTGCTCTGTATCTCTTGGTGTATCTCTTTCCTCTGAATCGATTGAACTTGTTTTAAAAGTGTCATTATGAATTGCAACATTGTATTGTGTTAACTGGTAGCCTTAGAAGTATTAAGTTAGGTGGTAAGATTGTTTCCTTTAGTCTGTAACCTTTAGAGTTGTATTTAAGTTGCTTTTGCCCTCCCCTCTGTAACTCCCCCAACTTGAATAAAACTTTTTTCTATTTAAGCTTTCCTTGTCCCCTCCTTATATCTGTGTTCCCCACCTGTGCCCCAACTCTCTCTTTGCCTCCACCGCTCCCGTGGCCCCTTTCCCTGCCCCGGGATTACCCCCGCTGCCCGCACCCCTTGTTTGCTTCCCTGCCGGCTCCCCACGGCCCCCCCCTTAGCCACTGCCCCTTTCCGCCTCCGTTCCCTGCTGCCACTTCTGCTGGCTCCACCGCTGCTGCCCCCCGGCCCCCACCTTGCAGCCGCTTGCAGCCACTTGCTGCTCCCCTTCACCTCCTGCTGACTCACTTCACCTCCCACCGCTTCCCACGGCTGCCCCAGCTGCCACCGCTTTTTTCCCCGCAGCTTCCCTGCTGCCTTCATTCTCCAGCTGCTGCTTTTCCCCGTGACCACCCCCTGCTGCCTCCGCTCCTGCCTCGCCTTTTTCCCCTCTCCCCGGTTCGCTGCCGCCGCGGCTCCGTCCTTTCCCTACCACAGCTCAGCCCCCCTCTGCCTCCCTCTCAGCCCCCTGAACCTCCCCCCACGCTCTAGCCCCCTGAAACCTTTGCTTTCCGACTTACTATCACTGACCCTTCACCCCTCTGCTCTTGTATAAGCATCAAAATACTGGTTAGGTTATTGTTAATTAGTTAAGTTAGCTGAGGACCCCGTTGCCTCCCAACTCATTGCATCCCCCACAGGGTTGAGTACTCCCCGACATCCCCACTGCACAGACACTGTGACAAACACCACACATACACCCCACCACTCACCCTACTCTCATACCTGTTTTAATAAAGATTACCCCGTACCCCACTTGTGTAGTAATTGCCCCCCAGGATCTCCAAATTTTCGAACCTGCTGGCAGGGTCACCATTTGACAACAAATAACTCAATGATCATTAATATGCTTGTGTAATGTATGTATGCGATGTGTATTAAGAGTTATAAATATATGTTGGAATTATGACTATAATATATATAAGCCAGGTATGTCAATAATATCTGAAAGTGACGAAGAGGGATTTTCTCCAACGAAAGCTCATGTGATAAATAAATCTGTTAGTCTTTAAGTGCCACAGGACTCCTTGCTTCTTTAGAATAAATTGAGAAAATGACTTGATAAGGATGGGTTAACAACATGCAACTAGACCACATGTTGCGTAAGCAAAAGCTATCACATGCATGAGAAGCAAAGAGCAAAGTCCACTACACACAGCTCCGAAATTCTTAATTACTGTATTTGCAATGTAGGTGTTATCATGAACGATGTCCAGGATAGAGCTGTTTGGCAGCCAAACAGAATAGTTGTTTGTGTATCACTCAGTTATACATAGAAGCTATAACTTCTGTCTCTCAAAAATAGGGCCTTTGTGCAGTGATCAGCACTTTCTTCAGGAGCTGGGATCTGTTCTTCTCTCTGGTCTAGCAATAAGTAAGCTGCCTTGATCCCCTTTTAAGTACTTCCTCTAGCCACTGCCTGCCTTGCAAATGTGGTGGGCTGGAGCTGCCTAAGCCCAGCGCAGCTACTTCAGCCTCTTGTCCACTGTGGGATGTCTCTATCCTGTCACAATCTGGCAAATAGTGAGGGCTCAAATGCCACAGTAACTTTGTTAAGAGGAGTTTTCAGACTCTGCTAGAAATTTATTTGGAAGGCGCAGTTCTGTTTCCTTTGCATTAAAACACACAAACTGATCATCTGATCCACACCACCTCCACTTCATTGGCAGAACCAGTTGATTATTAGGGCAGTAAAATAGCAATATGAAAATATTTAGTGAATGCTCAATATGTGAGTAAACGTGGACTTGGAAGCAAAATGAACATTTATTCTTAGGACAACAAAATTCAGCATTGTATATGCTCTTATTGCCTGGGGAGGGGAATAAAACTACCTCTGGAGCAATAAAAGCCTCCCCCCCCCCCCGCATTTTCCGCATTGATTGCTACATTAACCTCCACTTAGTTTAATCATTGTTGTCTTTTAGCACTGAAACTTTTCACAATGGATAGAAGAAAGATTACTGCTGTTGATAGCATATTTTATTATGCAGATAAGCTTTTACAATTCCCATTTCCCCTACTGAGAATTCAGTATGTCTTAGATGATGAGAGGGAGGGATGCAGATGGAAGAAACAGTACAATGGTATAAGCTGTACTCAAAAAGAAAAAAGACATCATAAGACTCCCTTTGCTTTCACTATTACATATGCAGACTTAGTATTATTTTAGGGCTATATAGAGCTCTTAGGTTCAGATCTATGTATAGTGAAATATGTGGAGGCACTGCCTTAGGAAGAGAGGAAAGAGCTGTGACCCTGTTTAATATTTCGCCAGCCTGCTTCCCTCCTACACTTTCAAATGCAGCTTATGTTCTCCTGCTTTGGATTTTGACATCTCTGCTGGTTGACAGATAGTTATGGAGGCTATATAACCTCCCTGTTCAATTGCTGAAATATGGGCAAATTGGATATTCAGCCCCTCTTTTACCATCTTTAGCTGCAAATGGCACTCTAATCAAGGTAGCCATGAAATGTCCATGCATGAGGGGAAGGAATTTCTACCCATCACTAATGATTTGGATGACCACACTGCATATGTCCGTACTGCAGTTAAACACTCCGGGCTGGCCCACAGTGACTGACCTGGGTTTACCAAGCATAGGCTATAGGGCTGTGGTATAGAATATGGGACTAGACTGAGTCTGGACTTTGGGACCTTTCCCCATTGTGGAGTCACAGAGCCTAGTTTCCAACCTGAGCTTGAGCCTGAACCTTGCATAATCCATGAAACACCAAAAGAGAGACCATTCATACATGTATTGAAAATATTCAGGGGTAGATATGGGTTTTGAGTATTGCAGGGTGATTTCCTGTATAGAGGGTGGACTGTGGTGGCTTGTCATCTGCCTGGTGAGCACCTGATGAGGCCCACAAACCTGAAACAATGTGAACAATATGATGATACCAACAGAGTAGACAAAGAATCAATTTGAAAATATTCTGAATAACTGGAGGGTAGCAAACATCCTTATCTCTCTTTTGGATGAAACACACACTTTGGTCACATCAGGTAATTTTTTTTTAAAGCAAGCAGTAATATTTTAAAGAGCAGAAGTTTGGACTCTAGTGTCCTGGCCAAATTCCAATTGTGTGTCCCTAGAGGCCCTGTAGTTCAGGCCCTTACGCATGGATGGAACTCTATTCAGGACAGCACTTCTGTTCTATTCTATGTAGGGTCTAATTGTGTTAATCTCTGTAACAACTGGGAGCCTTCCAGCAGTGCTTTAAACAATACCACCACATATTTGTCAGGTAGTGGTGATGGTTCTTTTTATTCAGTCCCCAGGGGTAAAGCATGTGTAGTGGAATATCTTGGTTCAGTAGGGCATTTATACCCTGCTAGTCTATGGTTATGTTAGAGATGTCAAGGAAGTGCACCTTGCTTTTAGAACAGGAAGGTGGTGAGATCTCTAATAGCGAGCTTGGGAGCGCTCAGACCAGAGCCTGAGAAAATTTTTCCCCAACTCAAAAGATTATAAGCACACATGCTTTACTTTGTACCCTCACCCCACCAGTTAATTCTAACCACTCAGTATAAGCCAGCACATGAATGCCAACATCAGTATTCCCAGCCTCTTTAAAAGATGATGTCATTGTGCTTTTCTCTCCCCTCCTTTTGAATAACTTTTATAGGATGTACATTTTCATGGATTTGTGGTTGTCAGCTGGTATGTGTGATGCTGTTTTGCCAACTCCCTATCCAAATAAATTTTGAATTGTATTGTCAGAAAGAGACCACTGAGCAAATGCTTGAAAGTTTCATTCTCATTTATTCGAAGGTCTCTTGAATGTCCTTTCTCACTGCCAGGGGTGTATAAATTGGATGTAAATTACTCTCTGTAAAATCTCCTTATATTGCTGCTACCAGTGGAAGTGGTTTAATGGCAAATAAGAATCAGACATTTAATTAGTCTTTCTCCAAAGGAAGTTCTAAATGTATTAAATCTTGTTGTTCTCTGCTGTATGTCCATAGTATTTGTTACTTAAGAAAATTAACCATGATATGAAAATACTTTGTTTTATTCTTACTGCTTTTTCAAATACCCTTGTATGAAAAAAAAAATTAAGAAGGATGTATATCTTGAATTGATCTGGTAATTTATGTATCACATTATCTATTTTATCAGCATGGAGAATTAGAATCTAACTGCGGCAACGTTTTTTCCAATTTTAAGTAAATCATTTATTTCAGAATACAAAAATGGTTTAAAGTCCTTCTAATAATTTCAGTTGTGTGGTTCAGTAGTTCGTCATTAGTGCTTTGCTGTAAATCATATAGTTGTGCTGCAAACTCTGGTTAGTGTGTAATTGCACTCATGATAGGATACTTAAGGTAACTTTTATCACTTGCTCTTCAGTTGAACAATGATGATTACTGGCTGAATAAATCAATGATGAACATAATTTTTTTAAAAGCTGTATGCTAGTGCTTGTCCATTATATTCATTTTATTAGATAAGCAATAGTACTTTGCAGTGCAACTCTGTCTAAATAACATTACTCCCCTTATTTTTAAGCCTCAAACAAGTTTGGTCCCCTTTCTAAAGTCCTTAGTTGGGCAAAACTCAGGTCACAAAGTAGTGTCAGGTCTTCAATTTGATGTCTGTTGGTGGATCCTTTAGACTGCACTAAATTCTAGACAAGTCATCCTCTTTGAACCATCCTCACCTTCTTGACATCTTGTTCTTGCAGGCTTCTGGAATAGTGTTCCAGTAATTTCTCTCTTCTTTTTGACTATTCCCCATCACCTCCTCCTCTACTCTCTCCCACGCTCTGAGTGTACTCACAGATCTGGCCTTGCTCCTTTGCTCATCTTCTCCATGTTGTCTGGGGCAATATCATTAGCTCACAGGGCTTCAGCTACGTTTTCTATGCTGTTTGCTCACAAATTGATCTTTCCAGTACTGAGCTGTCAACTTGCATGTAACTCTGCATCTGTTTCTCCCTTTTTTGCATGTTTTCTTATCAACTGTTATAGAATCATAGAATCATAGGGTTGGAAGGGACCCCACAAGGTCATCTAGTCCAACCCCCTGCCAAAAAAAGCAGGACCACTCCCATTAGATCATCCCAGTCAGTGTTTTGTCCAGCTGGGACTTGAACACCTCCAGAGATGGAGATTCCACCACCTCCCTAGGCAACTTATTCCAATGCTTCACCACTCGCCTAGTAAGGAAGTTTTTCCTAATATCCAGCCTGGACCGCCCCAGCTGTAACTTGAAGCCATTGCTTCTCGTTCTGCCCTCTGTTACTACCGAGAACAGTCGAGCTCCCTCCTCCTTGGAGCAACCCTTCAAGTAGTTGAAGGTTGCTATCAAATCCCCCCTCAGTCTTCTCTTCTGCAGGCTAAATAAGCCTAATTCCTTCAGTCTTTCTTCATAGGGCTTGTGCTCCAGCCCTTTGATCATTTTGGTTGCCCTCCTCTGGACTCTCTCTAATTTGTCCATGTCCTTTTTGTAGTGGGGAGCCCAAAACTGGACACAGTATTCCAGATGTGGCCTCACTAGTGCAGAATAGAGGGGAATGATCACATCCCTCGATCTGCTGGTAACACTTCTTCTGATGCAGCCCAGTATGCCATTGGCCTTTTTGGCAGCAAGAGCACACTGCTGACTCATATCCAGCTTCCCATCCACCATGACTCCCAGGTCCTTTTCTACACTGCTGCTACTTAGCTGATCACTCCCCAGCCTGTAGCAGTACATGGGGTTTTTTCGTCCCAAGTGCAGGATTTTACACTTATCCTTGTTGAACCTCATGAGATTCCTCTTGGCCCACTGCTCCAGTTTGTCTAGGTCTCCCTGAATCCTGTCTCTGCCCTCTAGGGTGTCTACCGTTCCCCCCAGTTTGGTATCATCTGCAAACTTACTAAGTGTGCAATCTATCCCATCATCCAGATCATTAATGAAAACATTGAACAGAACTGGCCCCAGGACTGACCCCTGGGGCACACCACTTGTTACTGCCTGCCAACTTGACATGGAGCCATTGATTCCTACGCGCTGAAACCGTTGTTCTAGCCAGTTTTCTATCCACCTTACAGTCCATGCATCTAACCCATACTTCCTTAATTTGCCAATGAGAATGCTGTGGGAAACCGTATCAAAAGCCTTGCTAAAGTCAAGGTATATCACATCAACGTTGTTATATATCATCCTTCCCAAGCCTTCTCTCCTTTTCATTGCTGTTGACAATACAACCAACATCCCTATTGCTGTCTTAGGTCATTCTTCTGGGAGCTACTTTTGGGCTCCTTTCTATTCCTTCCCTACATATCTAGATCACATGCAAATCCTCCTGATTTTTCCACCTCAACAGCTTCAGTGTCCATATTTTTCTTGTCCCAAAGCAGCAGCCATATTAGTGCAGTTCAGTAAAACAAACAAGGAGTCCTGCGGCACTTAAAGACTAACAAATTAATTTATTGCATGAGCTTTCATGGGAGAAAATCCCACTTTGTCAGCTGTTTTGAAGATGTGGGAAATCTACAGAATGGGAAAAAATAAATGGAGTGAAGTGTACTGTCAGTCATGGGATCAGGTCATGCTATACTTACACCATAACCTCAGCCTTGCAGAATGCAATGCCATCTACAGGCTCAGAAATAACTTTGACATTATTATTAAGGAGGTGCTGTCATCATCATGAATAAATCAGATTACAATTAGGAGGCTTATAAACAACTCTCCAACACAACTTTCTACAAACCACTTTTCTCTGACCCCACTGAAGAATACCAAAAGGAACTATACCACCTACTCAAGAAACTGCCCTGGGCAACAGAGAAACTAATAAAGACAAACATACCACCAGAACCCTGACCAGGGATTTTCTATCTACTACCAAAAATCCGTAAAAAAGGAAACCTTGGAAGCCCCATCCTCTCAGGCATTGGTACTCTTATAGAAGGCTTTTCTGGCTATGTGGACTCCCTCCTAAGACTGTATACTATCAATACTCCTAGCTATCTTCAAGACACCATGGACTTCCTGAGAAAAGTCCAATCCATTGGTGACCTTCCAGAAAACACCACCCTGGCCACTGTGAATGTAGAAGCTGATTACACCAACATCCTATGCAAAGATGCAGAAGAACCATTCCAGATGATGCCACAGAACACCTTGTGGCTGAACTTTTGAATTTGTGCTCACCCACCACCCTTTCAGATTTAAGGATAATTTATACCTTCCAGTCAGCAGCACTGCTAGGGGTACCCACGTGGCCCTACAATATGCCAACATTTTTATGCCCAGCTTAGAACAATGTTTCCTCAAGTCTCATCCCAAAGCTCCTCTCCTCTTACATTACACTGATTATATCTTCATCATCTGGCTCCATGGTAGGCATGCCCTTGAAGATTTCCACAAGAGATTTCAATAATTTCTGTTCCACTATTAAACTTAGCCTGGAACACTCGACACAGGAAAGCCACTTTCTGGACTCCACAGTACAATTAAGGATGTACACACAAGCACCACCCTATACCAGAAAAACCTGTTGATCATTATAGTTACCTACATCCCCCAAGGTTTCATGCAAACACACCACATGATCCAAGCCAAGCCCTAAGATACAACCACATTTGCTCTGATCCCTCAAATAGAAGCAGAAACCTTCAGGATCTCTATCAAGCATTCTTAAAACTATAGGACCCACCTGCAGAAGTGAAGAAACAGATTGACAGAGTCAGGTGGGTACCCTGAAGTCAACTACTACAGGAGAAGCCCAAGAAAGAAAAAGAGAATGTTCCTAGCCCATCACCTACAAGTCCCAAGTTAGACCTCTACAGCACATCCTCAGGGATCTACAGCCTATTCTACAAGATGATTCCTCATGCTTTCAAGCCTTGGGAGACAGACCTCTCCTTGCTTACAGACAGCCCCTTAACCTTAAGCAGATACTCTACAGCAACTATAGACCTAACACAGCTATTAAAACAGGCCCATATCCCTGCAACAAACCACACTGCCAACTTTTCCCACATATGTGCACAAAAGACACTATTACAGGACCGAATAAAACCAGATACTCCATCAAGGCTTATTCACTTGCTCATCCACCAGTGTGATCTCTGCTATCAAGTGCCAGAAATACCCCTCTGCCTTACATGTTGGACAAACAGGACAGTCTCTGCGCAAAAGAATAAATGGGCACAAACCTGACATCAGAAATCACAAAATTCTAAAACAAGTGGGTTTTCAATCTTCCTGACAAGTCCATGGATGATTTACTAATTGTGGTGCTTAGGCAGATGAATACCAGATCAAGGCTTCAAAGAGAAGCTGCAGAAATCAAATTTATTTACAAATTTGACTGCATTGCTTTGGATTTTTCTCATTACAACAGGTGATTTGACCTCATCTTCATCTGTATGCTGTTCCACAGTGTTTGAATCTTTACAACTGTTTTGATTTGCTGTTACAGTATGACCTGATCCCATGACTTACACTTCCTTGCATTTATTTCCTTGCTTTCTGTAAGTTTCCCCCATCATCAAAGCATCTGATGAAGTGGGATCTTCTCCCATGAAAGGTCATTCATTAAATACATTTGTTAGTCTTTCAGTGCCACAGGACTCCTTGCACATTTTTCTTCCTATCCTCACAGCCAAATATCTGATTTAGGTACCCTTCATACCCTGCTATTGTTTTATATCAGCTACTGCAACATCCTGCTCCCCTGCCTCTCAGATGTACACGTTGTCCTCTTCAAACCCTCCTGGGATATAACTGCTAAAGTCTTCTTCCTTGCCCATCAGTTTGATTATGTCAGCCTCTATTTAAATCCTTCCAATGACTCCTCGTCTAATCATAGCAGATTGAAGCTTTTTTGCTTGTGAATGCTCAGTCCAATTCCAGTCCACATCTCTTCTGGGCTTGGCTGCGGCCCCTGGAGGCTCAGGGTTGTTCCCCTTCCCTGGCTCCTTCAAGCAGACTGTGTGTGGGTTCCATCTGCCCAAGCTGCACCTTCTTCTCTCAAGCACCTGGATCTGGCTTTATTCTTACCTGGGCAGCCAGGTAGGTGTTTCCTTTTCCTTCATTAACTCCGGGCTCCTACTTAGGCTCCTTAGTGTGGTCAGCTGCTGCCTGTTAACTCTTCAGTCACAGTGCCTTGGAGCTGCCTTGCTGCAGCCCAGCTGGTTGGGTGAAGGATAGCCAAGAAGGTCCCTAAATACTTTCGTGTATCCAGGCACTTGTCACCGTCTTCAAACCTCCAGTTCTGTTTTTCCCATTTTATTCTTGGGTTTTGTGCAGCCCTCAGGTCCATCCTTTATCCAGCTGGTGTTCCCACCCTTGAGAGAGCCTCAGTGAGTTTATCTACAAGGCCCCTAATCTGTCCACCTTGAACTCCTCCTTGTTTCTGTTGTGCTGTTTAGTGAGTCAAGTTGATTTATATATATGGCAATTTATTTTCTCTTCCCCAACCTCTGCCCCTTGTGTGTCTGTCCTTTACATTGTGAAGTCACCAGAATAGGGATCATCCCTCTCTGAATGTTGAATAAGTTCCTAGCGCATAGTGGATGCTACAACTTCAAAAAAATACCACTGCTTTTGTATTTCTCTTCTTTATGGTACTCTGGGAACAAAGTTGCTGATAAGCTGGCACAAGAAGTGATTTTGCCAATTTCCAAAGGGGCAGCCATGTTAGTCCAGTCCAGCAAAAAAACCAAGGAGTCGTGTGGCACTTATAGACTAAGGCTATGTCCACACGTTGCTTTTAAATCAAACCAACGACCATTGTTTCGATTTTAAAAAAATCATGTCCGGATGACATTTTGTTATTTCAAAATGATGAGCCCTGTCATTTCAAAACAACAAACCTTATTTCAAAACAGTCAAACCTACTAGGCAATTGAAATAGTTGTTTAAACTGAAATGGTTGTTTCAAAATAACGCCATTTGGCTGTGTTATTTCGATTTAACCCTTTTGCCCTTCTTCCTAGGGTGCCTTCCTTTTTCTATATATTGGGTGGGGGCATGGCCCGGGGAGGGGGCCATGTTGCCACACCTCCCATGGTGTCCCTCTCCTGAATTGAAATAGCAAGTCCTTGCTATTTCGATTTTGATGTTTTTGCTTCTTTCGATTTAAGTTAACTCAATTTAATGATTTTATTTCAAATTAACTTATTTCGATTTAACTTAAATCAAATTAAGCCTGTACATGTGGTCATAGCCTAGCAGATTTATTTTTCACATGAGCTTTCATGGGGGAAAATCCTACTTTGTCAGATGCTTCAAAGATGGGGGAACTTACAAGTAAGTAAGTGTAGTCGAGGCCTTCTACCCCAGCAGCAGTAAGGCCAACACACAGGCAAGAGTTCAGGCCTTCAACCCCGGCGGGGGGTAAGGCCAACACCCGGTAACCTGGATAGCAGCAGGGGAGGGAAGGGGAACACAGACCCGCCCACTCCACTGCATTCCAGCCCAGGGCCCTACTAGTGGCATGCACAGGGTGCCCCTATGTCAGCAGGGCTTCTGCCGAAACCCACTGACTCACCAAACTGCCCTTGGGCTACTTCCTTCCCATCTCTCCCCACAATACATGGGGTACATAGTCCTCACTGTCCTCCGTGTAGGTTCCCCAGGGCATCCCAGTCAAGCCCTCACTATCCTCGGGTGGCAACACAGGCAATTCAGCCTCCTCGGCCAGTGGCAGTTCCCCCAGGTCACATAGGTCCAGGGTAGCCAGCTTGCTGCCTTCCCCAGCAGAGGGAAGCTCATCCAGATCCTCATAGGCATCTGGCTGATCCTCAGGCCCCAGGATCTCCACAGAGGGAAGCTCATCCAGGTCTTCCCCTGGGGGAGTTTTTTCCAGGGGCGTGGCTGGCCAGGGTTCTTTCCCTTGGCTCTTGCGGGGTGGGGGGATCCCGCTGTCAGTTGGGCCTCTCTGGATCCTGGGAAGGGAGGTCTGCCAGTGGAAGCAGCCATCTCCCTCTCTGTTTCCCCCATGGCTGCTTGGTCCTGTCCCTTACATAGTCCTCCCACTCCCTCCGGCCGTCCCTTTGGTTCCGGCCCCGGCTCTTATGCAAGGCCTCTTCAGGCCAGTAGGGGGAGTGCGGGCGCTCAGCTACCTCTCGGCCCATAGGTAACTGTTCCCCTCTACTACAGTAAGTAAGTAAGTTCCCCCATCTTTGAAGCATCTGACGAAGTGGGATTCTCTCCCACAAGGAGTGATATCATTCCCACAATGCACTCTTTTACAGAAAGTGTTGTCTGCAGTTGTGGTATTGGCCAGAGGCTTCCTTGAACTGTTGTTTGAACATTAAGATCTCATCCATTTTGGCAATATCCAGGATTTGGAAAAGTTAGTGGATTTGTCTCCTAAATTGTTTTGACAGATATCTGTGTATAATTTGCCCTCTTACTTCCTGGTCTAAATATGTGGAATTGCAGGTCATTAATTTGGCTGTTTGCTTATGCTCTTGCTGGTGCATCTGATCCTGTTTATAGTCCAGCTGCTGTCTTCCACCCTGTAGTGTTACTGATGTCCCTAGAACACCTGAGCCGCCTTATTTTCATTTCCACCTGCTGCTTGCCAGTGTTGTTTGTTTTACTCCAAAATGCTTTACTGCAGTCAGTAGTGGTGGAAGCTGTGATCAAAGTTGCAGAATGTTTGCAGTAAATACACATATACACACACACACGCGCGTGCGCGCACACACACAGTCTAACAGGTTAAGGAGTTCTGGGGACATAAGTAAAAGAAGATGAAGGCATAGTAGAGACTGATAAGTGATTGAGAGGCCCAGAGATTTAGTGATACTGATGGATTTGGTGAGTCTTGGCATTTTGCCCTTCATCAGTTTTCTTAAAATATAGTCAGCTCTCTGGGTAGTTGCTAGGAAGTTATTATTTTAAATAAGAATGGAATAGTAGAACATCAAAGTGAAGCTGTCAAACTTCTGAAAGGGAAAGTAGCTTAATTTAAACTGCTACGGACTCTTTGATTCATTCATTTTTCTCAGGTCCCCGTGCTGTTCTCCATGAAAATCAAAGTGAGTTTAGCTCAAATGGAAGCAGGACTGAGCCTTTCTTGGTCCAGTATTTCTCATGTATAGCTTGGCAAGGCACTTGTCATTTTCGTCATGAAGATTATTCAGCCCAATTATTATTATTTTACAGCTTGGGTGCACCCTCAAGTTCTCATTATGATAGGCATTACTATTATTTTCTGTTTAGGGTATTTTTTCAAAGTTCAGTATTATTTCATAGTGAAGTTAAAGCTGATAGTCTTTGGCAGTACATCCATCTCTACAGAAGAGCCCTATAGTACATCTATTCTATTGTGTCTAGGAATCTTCCCAGGGGAGATTGGTGAACATGCCAGGTTTGATTCAATTTCCTGATGACTACTCAAGCCTGAGATAAATAGGAATTGATTTTTCTCCAGGCCCAGCTTTGGTGGCAGTGACTGACTTTGTGGAATATTCTGCTTCTGACTCCTGAAGTACAATAAGTACCACACTGAGGTAGAAATGTTAACATGCCTGAGTATATCTTAATTCAAATGTAGAAATCTGCAGCATTTTGAAGGATGGTAGGAAAATAATGGAAAATATTTCATCTCAACGATGGGTGAACTTCTCACTCATTTTTTATTCATGCTTTACTCAGGCAAAGTTCACATTTATTTCAACAAAGTCTGCTTGGGTAAGTAGTAAGGGTAAAATGACTAAAACCTTCAGGATTTATTCTGTTTGCTTTAACTTGATTATAAAATGGGTTGGAGTCTGTGTTGGAGGGTGAAAGGAGGGGCTTCTAGCCAAGAAAAAAATTCTCCAAAGCAGAAAGCATGTAGTTTAAAAACAAATTGTTTTGACTAATTGGCATATTTAAAGTATTATGCTATTGTGTTATGAAATGATGGACTGTTTGTATAGAAGAATAAAAACCTAAGGATTAAATTCATGAAGCATGAGACAGAAAACGGTATGAAAATGCCATATAATTTGCGCTCTAGGCAGAGATCCTTTTGGCTCAGGACCCATGGACGGTGTGTTCCTGCCTGGAACAAAGAGCCCTTCTATTATCTTCTGGTATCAAACATTTCCCTTTTAAAGGCCTGCATCTCTAATGAGGCCTAGGTGCAATTCCTTCTTGCCATCCCTGACATCTTAATTTGTATACACCCTTTGAGGTCGAACAAGTATTTTTCCTCCATTCCAAGAAAGATTCTCTAGCTGGGGAGTGCAATACATACACAACATTCCAGTCATGTTCATTTGGTTTCTATATTTGCAACAAATTTATTTTGCTCCTTTTACCATGCAGGGGATGGAGAGTCAGTCTACGCAGCCTCTGCCTTGCTATTTAGAAGAGTAGCTGGGAGTATTATCCAACTTGAGAGGAAACAAAAAATTGAAACCACACAACACAGCACGGCTACATCCCACTGAATGGCAGGTTCTTACATTAGGGCAGAAGCAAAACTTTGATCGTGCTGTATATGATGCAGGAGTCACTGCATGTGTGTGTGTGTGTGTGTGTAACAGACAGAGACACATAGCGAGTGAGAAAAAGAGTTTAGTTTCTTGTCAGAGAAGGGTTTTTCTATCCTGCTTAGACACAAGTGAGATTAAAAAAAAATCAAATAATTCAAAGCTAAAGATATGGCTAGTCTTAAGGGAGCAACTGAGGGAAACTGAAAGCACAGCTCGGAAAGTGTCAGACGTCTGGGAACTTACCCTCATCTAAAGGAGGAATCATCCCTTTTTAAAGTATGAATCTTTTTCATGTTCCAGTGATTTGAAAGAACTATATTTCTTTTTTTTTTTAAGGTAGATAACTGGTTTATGAGCTATATAGGTATGCAGGCATGTATACAGACGTGCACACTTGGCCAACAAGGCCGAATTCATTGCAAATATAACTCTTTCAAGCAAGCCTGTTCTTGACAGAGATTTATCACCTCCTCTCCCCCACCTGCTATTGTTCCAATATCCCCTTGTGTGTGACAGGTATGAAGAGAATTATTGTATCTCTTTCAAAGAGACTTACACTAGGTCTATATCTGACCCAGTGTTTACATGGTAGAAAAGCACAGTTAGGCCACTTGAACAGATTTAACTATGCCTTGTTGTGTCATCATGGGGGTAGAGGAGAGGAAGAAAATTGAATGTGTCTTTAGAAAATCAGTTTAAACTAATCTGGTACTGCAGGCTCTTAAATACTAGTCAGAACTGTGTGGTTATTGCATGGCTTCACTGAGCAGAATTAAGGTCACTCAAGTCCCTTAACTGTGTATTTCCATATCTCAGGAAGTTTGAATTTCTATTTTAAAAAATGATTCTGAAAATTCTGGATTTGTAACATTTTTGCAACAATAATTACATCCCTGTGATAATCTTACCCTTCAATTACAGATATGTATTCAGTCTTAACTCTAATGTTTAATTCTAAAATGTGGTTGCTAATCTATAATTATGTGGAATCTGATAGAAAATTATGATGAAATCAGAAGGGATACTTGCCTGATAGCTCCATGAGATGTAGTTCTGTGGTGTGGAACAAGATATTCATTTGAAAAATGACTATGTCCAGTGAACTAATTCCAATCAAGATTTCTGATTTCCTCTAGTAGAACTCATCATTCAGCTAGTTCAAAATTTGTATTTCTCTTATAGCAGAAATACAGCTCTAATCTTCTTTTTTATTTGCTTGTTTGTTTTGTTTTGCACAAGTGGAAAAGACTGTTTGTTTGTAACCTCTAGAAGTCCCAGTCAAGGCACCACTGTTATCAGACCTGTACGGAATCTAACAAGGTGGTTCCTCCTCAGTAGCACTTACAACTGAAATATTAGGCCTAGTCTACCAAAGAAATTTTAGCTGGTATTGAAGTACTACTTAAGGGTTTGGTTTTGGTTTGTTTTCATTTGTTTAAAGCATTTCCACCCAGGCTAAAGCCCAGTTTTGACTCAGTTATACAAGTATAAAAATGTTTTTGCCAGTTGTCACAGCCTGAGCTGAGCTCTTGTTTTTGAAGACTCTCTCCTAGAGTCTGGGTTACTGTTCGGATTTGGAACCACATACGGAGCTCCTGTGCTTTCAGCTCTCCTTGATATCTGCCATTATCTCTGACTCAAGCCTTTTTAACAGAATCTATTGGCACAGGCTTTCTGTCTAATAGGGTTGCCAACCTTGCATTTTAATTTTTACTGACATGAAGAGCCAAAGTAGCCTTTTTTTCACTGAAATGGTAAACTTTTTACTGACATCACTAAAAATAACATAAACAATACAATAACATTCTAATCATATCATAATGTCACAATGCCACATTTTGGGATACATAGTAGGAAGCAATGGGGAATGCTGAGGGAGGAGAGTGGGGATCCCACCACAGACAGGATCAGGGCCAAGGCACTCCTCGTACAAAAGCACAGTTGTTACATCTCTCCATCCCTGGGAGCGCAGAAGGGTCTCCTGAGCATTTTCCCTCTGCAGGTGCTCAGCCACTGGATCTCCTGGGGAAAAAAATTACCCTAGTCCATTCCTATAATGTAAGCAGCTTATAGTAACAATCTTTCCAAACTCTGGTCTGGAGAAACAGCCTAGGCTAAGTGCAAAGGGAGGAGACAGAATTAGAGAGGAGCACTGGGAGAGGTAAGTATGGGGGTGGAAGAGGGGAGGAGTTTGGGTTACAAAAAACGCCCAAACCTTTATTTAAAAATGTGAGGAGAGTTTTGCAATCCCGGCAATAAATCTGACTCCAATCTGACATGACATGCAGTGTGACTTACCTGGGGCTTTGCTCAGTGTGTCCTTCAAATCACCACCATCACTGAGTGATCTCCCAAGCAGCCTCTATCCCTGACCCACTCCACTTCCACCCACATACCTGAGCAGGCTCTGCAGGCAACCACAGGCCAGTGCCCAGGGGTGGAAGGCAGGCTTTGGCTCAACCTCTTCAGAGGGCTGCCTTGTTGGGCTTGCAGACTAGGCTCTGTCCTTCATATCTTCCCCCAGTTTTATGACCGAGTCTGAGTGCATATTCAGCTGTCTGTTACCCAAATCTTCCCCCTTCTCCCCACTGCCCAGGACAGTGCCTGGGGATAGGCAAAACAAACAAGGAGTCCTGTAGCACTTAAAGACTAACCCATTTATTTATCGTATGAGCTTTAGTGGGAGAAAATCCCACTTCCTTGGATGCTTTGAAGATGGGGCCAGGCAGGAGCTGATGGGCTGCTGGAGACTGCTCAAGAGCTAAGCTTCCGCCATAGGAGGAAGAGGGAGGCAACAGAAGCAGCAAGCAGGCAGGCAGCTCTTAGGCTGCTGGTGAGGGAGAGATTTTTATGGATATTTCCTCTAAATTATGGACTCACTCATTTGCATACTTTAACAGACTGTTGGCAACCCTTCAGGCTCCTGGATGAGGAGCCCTGGCAGCAGTCTTGGCTCCAAAGAGCCTTGCCAAACAATCCCAGGACTTCCCAATAGCTTATGAGCCCCACCCTGATGGGCACTCTGGTTTACATTGAGGCATGCATAATAGTTGGAGCACATAGACATGGACTTTGCAGAAGGATTTCATAAACAAGCACTTTTTATTTTAGCTCTCACAAGAGAGAGACAGATATAAATAAAACATGTAGGCCATTCCCTGACTCAGCTTCCTCACCACTCTTGAATGTTCTTTGGGATTTGGATCAGCGTCCTTTCAGGGTTCCAATCTCCTTCATTGGATTGTACTCCTGCAGGTCATGGTTTCCTCTCCATATCATGGAGTATCTCTCTCTGACCCTTGCAGTCGGTGCCTTCAGTTGTGGTGGCTCAACCATTTATAAATATTCCCTTTTGTTTCAGAAATCCTGCCCTTTTGAGTCTCCCTGGGAGACCTTCCTTGAATCTCTCCTCTACTTCGCCAACTTTGATTTTTAAACCCTTGATCTGACATGTTTCTTTTCCTTTTGAGGATTTTCCGTTCCTTAAAATCCTAGCTTTCTGCAGACAAACTGGAAAAACAAAACAAAACAAACCCTAGGATGCAGCCATTCCATTTTTCTGTTTCTGCAAGATCTATTTTGATGGTCTTTAGTGACAGTCTTTTCAGAGATAGACAATCAGGTGTGCCTCCTCCTTGCCACAAAGATAATCATAAAAGCTTAAACACACAGAAGTTTCCTAATCTCAAACAGAATTAATACATTTTACATAGACTCCCCAAATTGTCATAGGATTATAGTTCATTTTATTTGGGGAACTGGTTGTATGGAATACCACAAAACACACTTTTTTCCAAGTATATTGTGGACCTATATTAGTAGAAGCTGGGTCTATTTTAGCATAGACTAGACATAAAATGTACAACAACAGAAATGGTTATTTTGAGAATTCGACATAGATCATCACCATGAATCCCTTAATGATAGGAATTGGGATAGATAGGCTGAAGAGCATGTTGTGATGGTTGGAATCAGCAATTGTACATGTTATCACATATTTAGTTTGTGATCATTTTGAGAGAACATCATTGCTTTTAGTGTTATGTAGACTAATGATCTGCAAATGTTGTTGTTTGATGCACAGTTGTGACATAATCAGTAGAAAGTTGCTATTCTCCTGATGCACTTCTTCAGTTGAAACTCTTCTAAGTGAATTGTTCTTCTGTTGTAAACACATTACTCAATACTGCTGGTGTATTAGCACACTGACAGATAAACAGATGTGGCATGCTATCAGAGGAGGCTAATTTTGAGGTGCCATTATTCTTCTTTCCACAATGCCAATTAGCTGAGACTAGTGAAGATGTGCGACTGAAAAATATTTAGTTTAAAACCAGCTGCATGGGTATTGGGCCTTGGGAGCATATGTAAATCTGATGATATAATCAATAACATTGCTTTCATTTCTTTCTTTCTAATTCCTGTTGTTGTTACTTAATGTGTGATTTATATAGGGCTTCTGGTGCTGACACAATTTAATTTAACTGCAGCCTGCCTCAGGGTCATAGTTTTAGAAATAAAGTGAGTAGAATGGGGTAACAAGAGGAATCAGTTCTTCATACGCCCTTGCTTATGTGTATAAACCATTCTAGCCTGACCTCTTCATTTTATATGGACCTGAACCCTCTATCCAGATTTATTTAATACTCATCACCATAGTATCTGAATACCTCCCAACTGCATGAAACGCTGGAATTAGTCTACCAAGTAAACTAGATCTCGCTCTTCTTCTTAGAGCTAGCTAAGTGTTAGATTTTTTTTTTAAATTGTTTATTTGTGTAACTTCTTTTCCTCCTACCTCCTCACTCTTGCTGTTTATAATGTGAGAAATCTTAAAGAAATGTGTTTTAGACTTTGTTTTGAAAATAATAAAATCTATGGTTATTTTCATTTCCTCTGGAAGGAAGATCCATGCTTTTGGGCCAGCAGACTAAAAATTGCTGTCCCCTACTATCATGCTGAAAGTCAAATTAGTTCTGTGCTGAAAGATGGCTACAAAAGGTGTATGTCATTGATTGACTCTTTTGTATGAAGAAGTACATCCCTCCTGTATTTTAAACCTTCTGTCTATTGACTTAATTGGGTGACCTCCCTGGTTCTTATCCACATACACGAAATGCCTGGATTATCTTTGTCCATGTGTTTGTTGGCCTTTCAAAGAATTCTAATAGATTATTAGGCATGATTTCCCTTTACAAAAGCTGGACTGACTGACTCTTACCTAGCATATTGTGTTCATCTGTGTGTCTGGTAATTCCATTTTTATTAGTTTCAACCAATTTGACAGAAGTTACTGTAGGCTTACCGGCCTGTGATTGCCAGGATAGCCTCTGGCACCTTTTTTCCAAAATTGGCATTGTATTAGTTAGTCTCCAGTCATCTGGTACAGAGGCTGGTTTAAGCAGTAAGTTACATACCACAGTTGTAGTTCTGCAGTTTCATAGGTGAGTTCCATCAGAGCTTTTTGGGCAGTGCCATCCAATCCTGGAGACTTATTAATGTTTAGTTTATCAATTTGTTCCAAAACTGTTTCATAATCAGTAGCCATAGTTAAGCTTCGACTGTGATGTTGTTTTGTGAATCTTTGGTAAGCAAATCTTGACGTGTCAGGCAGAGTGTAGGTATCTGTTTGTTTAGCCTTTTAGGCATATATGGATTTAATGATTTCTTTACTGCATTTTGACAGTCTGTCAATATTAAATGCATGTAATTCACCTGAATCCTTATTTAACGCGATTATGTGTGTGGTGATAGTGTATTTGTAACCAAACACATATAACAACAAGGCTTTTAGTTTTTTCTTTCTCTGCTTTTTGAGATTATTCAGACAGGAAAAAAAGTCACTTCCAGTTTTATGCTCTCAAACTCAAAGGACTGCATAGGATGATGAAAAGAAGTGGATTATGATCCAAATTTAAAGCCCATTGAATTCAGTGGGACTCCTCCCACTGACTCCAGTGGAGTTTGGATCAGGCCTTAAGGTTTATCTCATTCGCTCTGTTTTTCCAGCTGTGCCAGTGGCATTCTGGTTCAGAGAAGGGGATTTGAATGAGGAGCTGGCAATCTGAGTTTGGTGAGAAACTTTGAAATCTATCTGCATAGACACTTGCTAGTAGATGAAGCTGACATATCAGTCTCACACTATTTGATGAATTGGGATGCTCCATTCTGAGAAGCATGAAATCCCTGTTTACTGGATTGATTTGCAGAGGAGATGGTAACCTCATGATAGATTATTCAGTCCACCTACAGTTAGAGTGTTCTGAGGACACACATCAGTCAGCTGGATACAATGATTGATGACACTGCTTCTTCTCCTCTTTAGCCAAACTCTGGTAAGAATATCAAATCAGCAAAACTCAAGTGTGATTTCACAGCTGAGCTAGTTTTGGGATTCTACACCTGAATCAGCCTTCAAGATACTTAATGTCCTCACATTTGCAGTTCATCAGTATGCTAAACTGCTGTAAAATAGCTCATCCCATGGTTTTTAGGGTAATATACTATATTATATGCACTAATAGTAATACTACAGTTATACTAGTTACAAAGGGGTAGCTGTGTTAGTCTTGTTCAGCAAAACAAGCAAGGAGCCCTGTCGCACTTTTTGAAGACTAACATCTGTATTTATCACGAGCTTTCATGGGAGAAAAATCCCATGTTCTTCAAAGTTTCTGATGAAGAGGGATTTTCCTCCATGAAAGCTTATGCGATAAACATATCTGTTAGTCTTTAAGTGCCACAGGACTCCTTGTTTGTTTTATAGTTATATTAGTAACCATGAGGAAGACAGCTCATTTTACGGGCTGCCTTTTAAAATGGTCTGTATGAAAGCTTCCATTTCTTTACTGAAGTCCTAATTCAGATCAACTTCAGTCAGTCTGGAAGGGAGTACTGATGATCTATTAAAAGTCACTCTTGTCCCCCAAGCAAACCTTGGAAAACAATAGGTTCAGAAATGACACCAATTGTCACAAAGAGGCTAAGAAGGGAAAACACCATCTCTGGTATCTTCACTTTATGATGGGAAAGGAAAGTGGGTAGGAAATGAAGCTTTTCAAACCACTTTAGCTAATGCATGGATCTCATCCAATCTCTGCCTGAGGTAGACTATATATGCAAGAGCCCCTGGTGCCAGTTCTAGCCAGAGTCCCAAATGCAATATGGCACTGCTGCAGCATTAGCTTCACAGAGTGGTGCTCAAACTGAGTCATAGTCGGTCTGCTTAAGAGCAGAGTAAGAGGATGGGTAATAGAATGGTATGGAACAATCTAGTGTGACCGAGGTGATATCAGCACTAAGATTCATATTCTACTTCACTGTTTAAGATTAAAGGGGGAAGGCATAAGAGACATCCTTAAACTAGTGCTTAGTAAAAATCCTTGCATTTAAAAGTGGGGGTTTGGAGCTATGGCATGACTCTGGGAGAAAGGGGAGAGAAACAAAGAAAGAATCCTTCCTCCTTTCTCTAGCAGGAACTCCAGCATCTAGGGACCCAAGCAGAGTGCTTTGCTCTCTGCTGGAGCCCAGAAGAAGGGAGTGCTGATTTCCCGTCCCTCTGGCTCCAGCAGGGACTCCAGCACCTATGGATTCAGGTGGTGTGCACTGCTGTACTCTCTACTACAGCCAAGGAGAGCAGAGCGCTGATCTCCTGTCCCCTTGGCTGCAGCAAGAAGCCTGCACTGGTCTCCTAGTTCTACAGCAACACAATTTGGGGTCCTTAGGCAAATGGGAGGGGAGCAATGGGCCTCTTGGAAAGATCTGTGGGCTGTGGGTTGGGAACCACAGGCTTACTTCTTCATCGAGTCATCAAGAGCTGATCCTGAGGGACTCGAAGGGACAGATCCAAGAAAAATCCACACCTAAGCATAACTTAGCAGAACAATTCCATACAAATTCCAATAATGAGTGTGATTTTAATATGAGTGGAAAACAAAAATTGTTATGATAGGAAACCTTAAACATAAATCTCATTAAATTAAAATGGCTTACAACCCGTATTCTCACAAATGTAAGGTAGAAGAGACTGCATGGGTAAAGGCCACATTTTATGAATAAAACTTCCTTCACGTTCTTTATAAAAGTAACAGATGGATCTAGTCATATGATGCCCAGGTCCCAGAGAGTGGGAAGAGCTGCCTCTTTGTCACTGTGCATGCCTTGGTTTATCTGACTGACTTAAAGAGGAATGAAAGGAGAGGAGGGCCAGGAGTCAAATCCAAAGAAATTCATCTGGTAAGAGGGAAATGAAACGTTTGATCTCAGAAATGTCTCCAGGATTGATCCACCCCCTGCTAAGTGAGAAAGAAATCTAGCTGTCTCTGAGTTGGCAGACATTCATAATTAAATTCCACTTTGGGGGGAATGTGTATGGTTCTGTATGTCACCGAGCGACAGGTTCTATCTGAAATTCTGGTTTGTGTCAAATTATAAATTACCAGTAATTTAGAATATTCTAAGGGGATACTTTATTTTAAGGCATAAGCCCTAGGAGACAGGTAGTTTTGAGCTTTCAGCTTTAACTCTGTATCTGACGAAGTAGATTGGAGCTCTCACAAGCTTATGGCCAAGGAAATTTGTTAGTCTTTAAGCCCCAGGACTTTAGCTATTTTAGCTTTAACTCTGCATTTCCTTATTACTGACTACTTGGTTTCTCAGCCTTTGCTTTGTAATGAAACTACAGTAATTTGTGCCTGGAGTAAAAACAGCAGCATTACTGAGCTATATGGAATTGCCAGCTGGAGCTGATTGGGAATTTTCAGGGGTGTGTGTGTGTGTGTGTGTGTGTGTGTGTGTGTGTGTGTGTGTAAAATGCCATGTTCTCAAAGCCACAGTTGCTCTTCAGTCTCAGAGAGAATTTCGAGAAAGAGAGAGAGAGCCTAGAATAGACAATAGCTGTGTAATAAGACCACTTACCTGGGATATGGAACATCCCTGGAATCCCATGATTTTTTTTGTAAGTGACTTAAATATCTAGGACCAGAATTTAGGTGGTTGAAGATACAGATGTGTGACTAGAGGAATTTTTAAATAGGCTCTCACTGAGCCTAATGAAAGTCAGGCGCTTAATGTACCTAACCCTTTTGAAAATCACACTAAGTGCCTATCTGCATATTTAGGTGCCTAAACAGCTTTGCTTAGTCAATGTCAATGAGACTGAGACACCTAAGGGCCAAAATCTCTCTTGAAAATGGGATTTAGGAGAATAAACCATATAAGAACCTAGCTCTCTAGCTGCCATTTGAGGTGTCAGAGTCCAACATTTAGGAACCACCGACAGCATCAAAACCTCAATTTAGCTGCCAAATAACTCATTAGGTCTGAACATTTGTTCAGTGAAAGTCTTTTAGGTGCCTATGCTTCTTCTGGTGAACAGGTGCACTGATGCTTCTTCACTCTAATGTATGTATAAATAAATAGTAACTGAAGCATGAGGACTGAATCCTGCTCTTTCCCTAAGGGGTGTCCTAAACAATGAGTTACAGGGTCATTGTCACTCTTTCTCCAGCCCAACACATGTTTAAATATTTTTACAAAGTGGAATAGTTCTAACAGGAGAGATTGAGAGCCCACTTAGGGCATTCTTCTCAGGTGAGTGGAGACCCAAGATCAGATCTCTTCTCCATATCAGGCAGAGGTGAGAACTTAACCTGGGTCTTTCACATCCAACGTAAGTGTTTTACTCACTGTTCTAAAAGTTATGAAGGGGGGGGGGCAGCGTATTGGCACCACCTCCTCCATTTATTTTTTTGACTAAAAACTGGCCACGGGATTAATGGCTGCGAATCCCAAATAGAAAGGGGTGCCTCCCTTTCACTCAGGCTTGGTGCCCAAGTCCCTTTGAGGGACAAGATGTAGGACCCACCTTTATCCTTGACATTTCTTACTGACTAGCTTATAAGACTCCATGCCCATTGTGCTGGCTTTTGTGGATCACATTTTTAGGTGACTTTTTCTCCTTGTGCATTGTATAGGGAGGTTGGGTTCAGGACTATAGATTACACTAGATCGTAAAGCATCTAAAACTTGTGCATCACAAAGCCTAAATCTCTTTACCATCTAGGCCTTAGATAGTTTTCAAACTGCTCTGTAAAAAAGAAATCTCTCTCAAATCAGTGGAGACATTTTAAGTGTGACTTATGCAACTGTAAAAGTATTAGCTGACTAAAGAGCAATATAGTTCACATATAACATGTAACAGCCTCACCTTCTCAGGATTGTTAGTGGGCCACATCTACACTTTTTGGATTGAATTGACCCTGCTATTTTAATTAACCTTGTAATCTCACCCATATATATATTATATATATATATATACCTAGCATATTGCAGTTTTCACCTCATGCATCTGAGGAACTGAGTTACACAAAAGCTTATACTCTAATAAATTTGTTAATCTTTATAAGAGCCACAAGGCTCCTCATAGTAAATATAGTGATATTCCTCCATTGTATTAGTTATTTTTAAAATATTACCTAAATTAATGTTGGATGCATCAAAACAGTATCTTGTTACTAAATTATAAACAACAAATAACAAAAAGGAAAAACAATCTTTTCAATTTTCATATAGGTCCTGATTTTGATCTTGTTTACATAGATGGAAAAAATGTAGTAACTCTACTGAAAGGATTTACAAGTCTAGGTATTCAGCTGGTGTAAATCAATGCAGCTCAATTAAAATAACTGATACATCTGGTTACAGTACTTCAAGTTTTGACCCACAGGATGGTAAAACTAATAGAAATAAAGTCAGAATCAGGGCCAAGTATGTCTCAAAAGACAAATGAACAATGACTACTAGCAACAAATACCTTTTTTTCTTTTAAGACTTAAATTAAGCGCAAGCAACACTTGAGTCTCCTTTAACTAGAAGTTGTCATGGATAATTCATATCAAGAATTTTGCCAACCTTCATGATGTCAAAAGCTGTGACTACTTCTTTTCTCTTTAACAGTCCACCTTTCCTGTGTAGGAGAAGGTGCAGACAGTGGCCCACTGTGCAAGAATCAAGTTTAAAATACATAGGGCTTGATTCTGATTTCATATACTCCTGTATTAACACAGGTGAATCTTCACTGAAAGTAATGAGGATGCACTGCTGTAAATCCAATACAAGTGAGACCAAAATCAGGCCCCACAATTCTAGGTTGAAACCTTCAGAGCTCTCTGATGGTTTTGAAAGCTGGGGTGGTGGTGCTTAGAAAGCCGCATGGAAAGATAGGTCCTTCTTTAAACTGCACATAGAACTTTTGGGATTTCCTTGGAACAGGTTCCTAACCTTCTTGAGTCAGAGACCCTCATAGTTAACACTAGGTAAAACATGTATATTCTCTTACTGGCCACAGACAGACATACATAACCCCAATATCTGTTAGTCTTAAAGTGCCACACAACTCCTTGTTGTTTTTTTTACTGGACTAGACTAACACGGCTATCCCTTTTGAAAATAACAATAAACTACATAGTAATAATAAATTACTCTTACCTGAATAAGAAACTGAGCTTTCCTTCACGCAGCTACCATCGCACACCTCATGTGGTACCACTTCTTTCCATCCCTCATGGACTGAGGATAATGGAGGCAGGCTTTAGGAGACTGACTGGGGCTACTTAGGACTCCATTGACACAGAGTGGCTCCTTTTCAGCACCTGGTCATTTGAGGGGCAAAGTGGGGAGCGGTGCTGGCCTGAGTGGAGCTCGAGGCTGCTGAGACCAGCATGCACCTCAGGGGGCTAAATGACTTAAATATTACTGTAGTTTCATGGATCCCTCTGGAATATTTGGTGCTCCCCCAAGAGGTGTCCTGACCCTCAGGTTTGGAACCATTGCCTTAGAGTTTATTGCACATGTAGTCATACTTTCCTCTCTTGAAATTGCTCCACAAAGCTCTTCCCCCCAAAGGGAAAATTCCTGAAGGGAATTTCGCAGCTTCAGAAACCACTGATATTTTGTCTCTTGGTTACACCTCTCATAGCTTTCTCCTGCAAGAAGGGGTGATTTAGTCCCTCAATCTTAAATTATTTAGAGAGATTTTAATTTTTTATTTATTTAAGCAGCAGTCAACAGAAGAAGAAAGAATCCAATAAGCCAGCACAGTCATACTAGTTCTTATTATTTATGTATTTAGACTTATAAGAAGAGCACTGTTCCGTTTGTTCTAGGTGCTCTGGACATAAGTTACAATACAATCATAAAAATACTATTCATTGCTGTTCTAGAATTTCATCTAATCCAACCAGCAGAAACCAGACATGTTTAAGACTGAAACAATCCCTTCTCTATCAGCATTAATAATTTTAATAATTCTCTTACCTGTTTAAAAGCTTAGGAACAGAATATGAACTTTGCAGCTTGCCCCTACAATCAATAAACTGGAACTGTTTCAGCTTATACAAGGCTGATCAACTCCATACCATTCTCAGAGATGGAATTACAAGGCAGTACCACCAGACTCTAGTTTTTTGCTGAACTAGATTAACATGGCTCCCCCTTTGAAACAATGTGGTTGTAATGGAGAACAGAGTTTAGACCAGAAGGCTACATTTTAGTGTCAGTTGCACCCATGACACTCCTTGCAGTCAACATGTATGCACAGAGGAAGGTAACAGAGGACAAATTTAACCTAAGTGTCCCAATCTGCATTCCTTGTACATGCTGAGTTCCTATTAACACATGAAGTTAGTGGAACACTGCAAGATCATATCTAAATTATACCAGACCACTTTATTTCATGGCTCTAATGTTAGTTTTCAATCATCACATTTGTGGAGGTGCTTTCTAACTCATGCTTCCCCACCTACTCCAGATGTCACCTGCCAGCCACTGAATCACTTCTGTTCAAACTAACTTTTAATAAATTCTTCTTTTTCTTTGTTTTTTTTTCTTTCTGTCTCAGGTTTTAATATACTGCATTTTTTACAAGATATCAGGAGATCATCCACCTGTGTGTGTATATCTCTGAAAATCATCCACTCTACTGTACTTTTCTCCTTCAATTTTCCAAATCTTATCTGAAAACTAATTTTCTTTTACTTCTCTTTGGTAGGGTGTTCCATCCATTGATTACAGTCTAAGTAAAGAAGCTTCTCCTATACCTTCTTAATTCTTAGTCCTGTCTTAATTTCAGTTAATCCTTTATGTTTTCAGAGACTATTGTCCTCTTGAACTCTTTTGTAGTGTTTAAATTCCAAGTGGCCTTAAGTCATGTTCCCTCAATTTCTTAAATAATAATATCACCTTAGGTTAGGAAAACAAACTCAGTTAGTTCTAACTGCAGATATCTCTTATTTTTGTCTTCCTCTTACTGTACCTCTAAATCCTTCAACATCCTGTTTATGTTAATATGCTCTGAAAGTCAGCATTTCTTCAGGATTATGGTGACACTGACCCAGCATCTAAAGTCCTGTAATGTTTTTCAGAGTTTTATTTTGCTTTGCTGTTTATACACCCCAGTTCTCTCTGCTTTCTAAATCACTGCCTCACATTGGGCTGACTGTTTTAAATTTCTATTCACTCTCTTAGCAGAATTCCTTTTCACATATAGCATCAATTTCTGACACAGTTGCTTTTGCTATTTTCAGCTATTGGCAGAGGCTGCTCCAGCTATAGACAAACTAAGCAGCTGTCTGTAACAGCAGACCACAGCAGTTTTCTGGGGCTTTAGGGCTGCCAATAGCTTGGTTTATGTTGTGACCTCATACCCAGGCTGTTGTCTGGGGCCTATGAGGCCCTTCAGCCTGACAGCATACGCCCTCTGGAGCAGATACTGGGGGTGTGGGAGGGGCACTTTCCCCTGCTCGAGGCAGCATTACAGGGCTGAAATCTGGAGCAGGCATTGCACTGGAAATGCCTGATACCCATTACTATCCTATTGGGGCTTAGCCTGGTTTGAGGAAACCAGTATCAACTTAGAAGCAGGAGAGAGTCCGATCTGCTCAGGTTGCCTCCAGTTCAGCTTTCTATTGAGGTTCCCTCCACAGGTGGTGTGGGATAAGGCTGGTGGAGCTGCCCAGGACAGAGCATGGCCACTCGCCAGCTGAGGAGCAGAAAGCAGCTATCAGCTAAGTTTTTGGGGAAGCGCTCCTGCCTTTCCCCCAATGCTTCCTACCACTCAGCATGGGTAAAATGGTGTCCATGCATGTGGCTCAGGCTTTGGGTAGCAAGGATCTGCTTCTGGGTCCTGACTGCGGCCATCAGTACCAGATTGTGGCATGAGAGAGGCATGTGGCTTCAGCCACAAGCCCAGTGACCTGCCTGACTCCATGTTTGATGCCTAGGCCACATCTTTTGTTCTGCATGTGGCCTCTACCCCAGCTGTTCTTGCCACCCTCAACTGGTACCGCAACCGCTGCTTCAATTCCACGATGTCCAGGCTCTGGAGATGCTGCCACCACACTGGTTGTGTCTGAGAGCAAGGAGCTCATCTGGAAAAATGAAGTAGGGTGGACTAGGACTGGGGTTCTCAACCCCTTCACCATCACAACACACCTGGAAGGGCTCCCAGTTGTGCATGACACACTGCACTGCAACTGCTCCCCCTGATGTTGAAGAAGTCTCCACATAAAAGAGATTTTTCGGCAGCTGGAGACTTCAGCTCTTAAAGGGTCAGCAGTGTAAAATCAGCCTGCTGCCACAGCTCTTCTCAGGCTGTCAGCAGCAGGCTGATTTCGTGTGACACAGTAACTGTGCCATGACACACTTTTGTATTGCCTCACAGAGGGTGAGAGCCACTGGACTGGGAGGAGCAGGTGGGGGGAGGAGATTAGACTGGAGGAAAAGGGTGGTACAGAGGCCGATGTGCAAGGCTGAGCCAGTTGTGAAACCAGGCTGGAAGTGCAGGAGCTGAGGGGTTTCAACCCCCATTCTTTCAGTGGGAAGGAGCTTGCCAGCCCCTGGGTGAGGGGGATCAGTGACTAGTGGGTGGTTTTTGTGCCAGGTGAGTGGGGGATTCTGCATTGCCCATTAACTGAATCTGACAGCTGCTCCTTGCCGTTGCCCAGGTTCTGCTGGGTTGAGATGAGCACTTCCAGGGGAAGGCCTATTGTTCTCCAGAGGTGCTGAGCTGAGCATTGCTTCCATTTTGAGTTCTGGGCAGCTGGTGCCAACCCTGCTAGTAAGGGTCATTGAGAAGGGCAGCAACAACTGAGGAAATGGCTCACTCAGGGTGTGGGTTTTGGTTGCTTTCTGGCTTAGTGCTGAGACTCAGGGGACTCTCATTCTGGTCTGGCCTGGTGGGTGTCAGGCTGTTTCCAGTCTGGGGGTTAGGGGATGCTCTGCTCTGTGCTGGGATCTGCTGGGATCTTCTAAGGCAGGGAATACCATGCTGAAATTTTGCCTAGAGTGGCAGATTGTCTTGAGCAGCCTCTGACTATTAGTTTAGTTTATCTTGTTAAAAGCCTATTTTCCAATTGTCTCTCCATGATTTGTATTAAAAACAGTATATTTTATTACTGGATAGTATAGTAGGCAAGCCCAGGCTCCTGTGAATAATGACCATAAGTGGCAAATGGCAGGTTGAGAGTTTTAGACAGTTGAAATAAATCTTCAGAATTTTAATAAGTACATAATCTATTTTTTCAAAACAATTTTGATGATTGACATGATCATCTTTCATTCAGAGTTCATCTACTCTGAATGTGTATTAAGAGGAATCTTTTTAAAATTCACTCTCTTGAGTCATCAGCACTAATAAAGGTTAATAGACTTCAGGCCAGCAAAATGTAGTGTCACAGACTTAAATAAAAACCTTTCGGGGCTATTATGAGGATTGATGTTGCCATTAGTCGTGGTTTTTCTGTTTAATGCCATTGGATTCCTCTGTAGCACTGGGCATGGCTCACTTGCTAGTGGATTCTCTGTACTCTCAAGTCTTTAAATCATGATTTGAGGACTTACTCATAGGTTAGAGGTTTATTATAGGAGTGGGTGGGTAAGGTATTGTGGCCTGTATTGTGCTGGAGGTCAGACTAGATGATCATACTGGTCCGTTCTGACCTTAGAGACTTATGAGTTGATCCATAGCCCAATATAATACAGTAACTTGTTCCAGCTTAAATACTCTTCACCACCAAAGGTAGTCCATGGCCTTAAGAAGAACAAAACAAAGGATGGCATGATTTTCACCTCTTAATGCTGGTTGCAGTGATCAGTTCCTTGATCACATGGGTGTCATCTAGTATAATATTCAAATTTCTGTTCTGATATTTTTGCTTTGGTTTCCTAGTAATTTGAACGGAGTTTACATTGCACATATCTGATTTACTGATTTCTGTGAAGAAAAAAATACTAGTAACTTAGTTCTCTATGTTATGCTAATGTTTTAGCATCACTGTAAGGAATGATACAGGATAATAAGGACAATTTTAGAAAAAGATTATAGGACACCTTGGATGTTGTTCTGTAGCATATGATGTTGAAGTCTATTTAATCAAAAGTAGTTGTCCTGTCTGTATGTTGTTGTGCTTTATTCACAGTCTAATTCACTTCCTTTCTAATTCTACAAATTTCAGTGGAATTAGACCAGGGATGAATCAGGCTCATTGTGTTAGGGGACAACTGTAAGTTATTAACATAATAAACAGCAAAAGCATGATGTATCTACTATGTTCTCTTGTGTGAGGTTCTGCATTAACATATAATATAATATTAAAATCTTCCTGCAAAGATAAAACACATGAATGTGTTATTTGATTGCACTATTTAAAATTCAGAATCTGTTTCAGCTTTGGCCATATACCATTTCCTGTTTTGTATTTGGCCAACGACAAAGATTGGATTAAATGCACCTTAACATGGGAGCTGTCCAAGCCTTTCAGCTACAATTTTGCCACTTATGGTAGAGTTAGCTGAAAGAAAAGAGTTCACCAAAGACCTGTATAGAAGCCCTGATATTGTCATTCTGCCTTTTGTGATAGACGCCAAACTCACTGTGACCATGATGGGGTATATAAACCCCAGACTGAGCAGGCAAGAGTTAATGGACTGCTCTGGGATCGGGCAGCCCCCACCATGCCTGCAAGAAGTGTGTCTTGCCTCGACAGAAGCTGTAAAAAGCAGAAGCCCAGCTCATTTGGTAGCACTTCTGGTAGGAAGCCAGATCTTGAGCCTTCAGCTTTTAGAGAGGGTGTGGGTAAGAGCAGAAGCTGCTCAAGTGAATCCCTTCAAGAGGGAAGGTCTTGAAGCTATAGTGTTCCTGGACTATTAGTAAAGACTTGCCAGTGGGCACTGAATGGGGATATGGGCTACCACAGGCTTTCTGAATGAAGCCATGTTGTTTGTGGTCACTTGTTTCTGGTTTTGCTTCTGATCTTTGATAGCTCCAGAAGGGGTGAACTTCCAGAGACTCAATTGCTGGGCTTGATCTGTGCTATTGACAATCTCTACCTGGGTATTGAAGATTGAAGGCTGGGTAAGCTCAGAACACTGTTGTGCCCTATGGGCGCCCTGTGGGAACCAATCCCATGACAGTGATATTTTACAATTTCAAGACAAGACAAAACCCACATTATGCTTGTTTGGGTACTATTTGAAGGCTATGTCATATTTTGTAGTGGTTTACAGAGCTAGATCATATGTTTCTCGAGTCTTAACAGCTTATAGGAAGGGATACAGCAGAGAGAAGCTGTAAGGTGGGAATATGATGACAGAGTATAGTTGCTAGTATAAGGAAGACTCTCTCAGGCACTGAGGGAAATAGTAACAGAAGTGAAGAATTATCTGATTGTTCACTTAGTATGGACAGACTATTGCTTAGGAATATGGCAGAACAAACAGGTCATGAAACAATAACTTGCTGATTTGAATAAGTAAATTGAAAAATGAGCAAACACAGCAAAATTAACTTTGATTTGCTGAGCTAAGCTTGAAGCACCTGGAATGTCTTAGGATAATTGTAATAGAAAAGGAAGCCCAAAATAAAAAGTTGTCATATAAAAATGAAAGGAAGGAGAATTTGGAAGAAAATTCTGGTCCATATCAGAGTTAATAAGAAGTAAGGGGGTTAAAAGCAGGTTTTGAAATGGCAAGGGTCAAAATGGAAAAATGAACCTTCTGCAAGTAAAACTTTTGAAAAACTGAAACCTTGAGGTACAGGTGACCTCTATCTCCTTCAACAGTGAATGCTGGATGAACCCTGTTTAAGGCAGCTCTAAGTTATGGTGTCTGGCGCACAGCCAACCCAGAAAAGGGCTGCCTTCAGTGTTCCTCGGTGATAATGCAGTCCAGATTCTCAGCTATCTGACAGCCTGCAAGAAATCAAGAAAAATCTGTCTCATAATATACAGGTTGCTGAGCTGAATAAACTGTGGCCCACAGAAGGCATTGCATGCTTCAGCTGCTTTAGGGAAGAAATCAGAATAGTTTACTCAAATGAGTGCTTTTGTGTAAAGTCACTTAACTTGCTTTCCCACCTGCTTCAGTTTCCTCTCTTGACTGTACTTCATTAATCAGCAAACTGATTTCTAAAAACAATGTGTAGTCTAGACAAGCCTCACAATCAGATTTTAAAAGATATTTAGGCACCCCAAGGTGCAGATAAATGCCTAGTGGGATTTTCAAATATGCATAGATATCTAACTCCCATTGATTGCAGTCTGATCTGCTTCTCTTTTCATGAGAGCACCGAGGGGACCCTTGCCTTTAAACCTAATGTATTCAGTGTATCTACAATAATACAGAAGGAAGACAAATAACTCTGGTGAGCCTCTGCAGTCGTTGTATATCCCTCATCCTCAATGGCATTGTGGCTTCTGCAGGAGCCAGATTACTCTTGGCATCAAGGATGAACACATCACCCCTCAGTTTAGGGAAAACTTTATAGGCAAACTAATGCAGTTTCTGGCAACATTAATTCTTGTGTAAGATCTCTGGTGGAAACCCACCAGATCTCCTAGAAAGCAAACCCCAGAGAACAGTTGCTCCTTGGCTATTCCAATTTCCAAGTTTGCCACCTCTTAATCTTTGTTGCCTCATCCATCTCAAGATCTTGTAGGAAGGCTCTGAAGGATCCTAGGAAGAGGGAAGTATCAACTGAGCTTGCTGAGCATTCTGTGCCTGCCATGTGCAGTCCCACTGGTATTTGTTCATGTTTGCCCAACAGTGGGAAAACAGCCTCAGGCTTCATGCTATCAAAGGAAATATAAAGGAATGTCATCTGTGTAGATAAAATGCTTGGAGATGGTTTGGGAAGATTATTTGTGAAATGGTTAAAAAATTTCATGGATTCCCAGAAGTAGTCCATTGTTTTGGGACTTCCATGAGCTCTTTTTCTGTCCAAGTAAACTTGGAACTGGCAACCATTTAGCAATGATCCCACAGTGTCCCACTTCAGTAGCATCAAAGACAGTTGATACAGGAGGCTTGTGGCCAGATTGTGCATAATGAGGCCATGACTGTGTATAATTCCCCTCCTGCTTCAACTTATTTTAGGCACTGGGACAAGATGTAATAATAACTTTCATTTCCTTCCCTCCATCTCATCTCCTTAACATAATGCTCCAGTTGTATATTTCAGTAAGTCTGTGTGAAATTCTGAGCCACTGAATTCAATGGCAAAACTCCCCATGTCTTCTCTGAGACCTCTGAATGCTAAGGAATTATCTTCCCTTGAAATGCAATAGCTGCAACAGCACAATTGTAATGCTTCACCATAGACATTACTTATGTAGACAGAATGGGTTTTGCTATTAGCATAGGGTAATCCACTTGCCCAGGAGCTGGTAGCTAGGTTGATTGAAGAAATGTTCTGTTAACTTAGTGCTGTCTACACGGGGATTTAGTTCAGCTTAACTACATCGCTCAGGGGCATGGATTTTTCACAGCCTCCAGCAGCATAGCTAAGCAAAGCTGATTTTCTAGATTCCAAAGTGGTAGCCATTTTAGTCTCATTCAGCAAAAAAACCATGGAGTCTGGTGGCACTTTTAAAGACTAACAAATTTATTTATCAAAAGAAATTTTGTGGGAGAAAATCCCACTTCGTCATCCCCAACTCACATAATCATCATTCTAACACCACTCCTATATATCTCTTGAAGGCTGAAGTGATCATCACCTTTAGGTTTCCCTGATTCTTTTGACCTGTCTTTCTCTTGTAAATTGCAGGCTCCTTGGAGCGGAGTTGTAACTTGTATAATGCTCTTCCCCACCCACCAATGGAGCAGAACAACTCAGTATTCAGTATCCAGGCTGTGCTATGCTGTTTAGGATTTGAGCTTAAGAGGTATGGAAAGTTTTCTTTGAATCCTCTGAACTGGAATTTATTTCATCCACAATAAACTTGGAGAGGGTGAAATTTTGTTTATAGAGAAGTAAAATGAGAATCTGGAATTATTTTAGGCAATGATAATATGCAGATTATAATTCTGGTTATAGTTTCTTTCCACTTATAAAATTTTTCTGTGATTACGTATAGATGTAAGAGAATTTTCATGAAGTACCTTGCACCAAAGGTGTGCAAAGCATTCTAAAAATACTAAAGAAGGCAATTCCTGCCTTGAGAAGAATATGATGTGTATCAAACTAATACAATAAAAATGACAGAAGATCATAGGTAAGAGATGATGTAAGGATAGACTAGTTGAGGAGATTTACTCTACTGAACATTTTCTATTGAGTACATTTAGAAAAATACATAATCTATAGGGAGATGAAATAGATTCCTTGACCGACTTTCTAAGATCTGTGCTTGAAGTGTCCATCACAAACATTAATGTAGGGCCCAATCCTGTAATATTTAGTCAGGCAAAACCTGATTAAGTAATTGTGAGCTTTGCTTGAGTAAGGTTGGGTCCATATAGAACAATTATGACCTTTCAAATGTTCTGCTAGTTCCTGTTGGTATGCCTCTTTGTGGAGAAAATACGTGTAGGACATAAGAGCAAGTTTGTGCTCTCCAGTTTATGTAGAAGATCTTGATCCAAAACCACTTTCCTTATGTTCATGAAATGTCCATTAATAGTAATGGGGGGGGTACACCTATCAGAATAGTGTCCTGATATGTGCCAAGCCATGTGGTAACAGATTATTTCGCCCAGCAGTTAACAACTACAGCAGCATGACAGTTAATTGTGAATGTGCCAGTAGCCTTCATATAGTTAAAGTTGTCTTGAAAAACCTGTGATAGAAGCCATTTGCTCTGATTGTTTAAATGTTTATTTTAATAACTGTTTCCTTAAATTTCAAGTACTTTACATGGAGGTGGCAATAAAGTTTATCTCTGGGTTAGTCTCCATTTTAAAGTATTTTCTCTCTTTTTTTTTCCTTAAAGAAAATACTCAAAATCTGATCCTTTATACCTAATCTGCCAGTATTTTTACCCTTCTTTAACTTTGTGATGAAAACTTACTAAACCCTTAGATTTTAAACTATTCCTTCATGCATACAGTAGTATGTGATGCAATTAATTCTTTCCAAATTGCTCTAAATTGGAATTCCCTCCTTATTTATGGAAATATTGATACACCAAGTCTCCTGAATCAAGGAAGCAGGCTAACCTACCTTGTGATTTTTAGGTAAACAGAGAAAAAGGGTTGGGGGTACTCAGCTGGTCACCAATAGGTATTTTGCCAGGCAGGGGAACTGCAATAGGTTGCCCAGCTGTAACTACACTCCTCACACAACTAATACTGTAACATTCATACACCCTCTCCCATACAAAACCAAGATCCAGAAATGGATGGGGCAGATGATTTCAAAGTCTTGCGGATATTATTGCTTCCTCACACGCTGCTCACAACCTAGCTGAGAAGCCAAGACTGCAACTGCTTCCATGTAGGAGCAGAGAGGGCTCAAAATCAGAAGTGCTTTGTAAATCCTTCAGACTAAAGGAACATCTTGGGGACCAAGGTCAAGATAGGTGGCAAGGACAGGTAGGCGGAGGTGACCCATGTGATTTGTGAAGAAGAGAGAGACAATTTCTTGGAGGAGGAAGAGAAAAGGCAGCTCTCACAAAGGGAGAAAGAAGAACTATAGGCTTCGGGGTGGGAGGGGGTGAAGAAGGGAGTATGTTTGGATGCCCATTATTTCTTGTAGAAGCGCACCCTATGCTCCATGCAAAGTAAAGAGTACCCATCTTACGGCCTAGTTTGTAAAGCTCCCCTTCCTCAGGAGCAATTGTGTTCTCACTGATCTTGCATACCATCTTCTGGTGTAATTCCACTTGTGTTGAAGTGTCAAGGATTCACATCATGGACACGAGAGTTTCAACGTGGTGTCAGTAGTTGGCAGAGTGGTTCTCATTTGAAGGACGTATCTGCTTTTCACTTTCCTTTGAGATTTGTTTGTTTCTAAGGATGACCCACCAGGATGTTAGAGATCTAAGAGCAATTGTAATAAGGCAGAGAGATTTTCAACACTGGCCTTTTATTCCGATTTGCCTTTAATGTTAGGTATTCACATGAAATAGACATCAGGATGTTTGTCATAATTATTAAATGTATTATATTAGCACTATCATTGGTCAAGAGGATACTCCATTATTGTGACTTGCTGAAATTTTGGGGGATATGGTTTTGTTTTTACTGAAAATAATGGGATTTTGATGACAGCTTTTCACACAGTTTTTCAAATCCAAAAATGAAATACTTCAACAAAAATACACAGTCTTTTCAAAACGCTCAAACATGTGGGGGGAAATGATCACATCTTCTCTCTCTCTCTCTCTTTAATTTTTTTCCTTGATCTTTTTTCAGTATTTTTGTAGTTGGGAGTGGGTAAGGAAGAAATTTTTTAAAAAAAATGAAATAAGGGGATTGTCCCCCCAAAATTTTGTGAAATGTTTCATGAAATTTTTGGAATAAAATGGAGAAAAGTATTTTTTGAGAAATCATGAATCATACTCTGAAGAAATTGAAAAATGTCTGTAACATTTAATGCCCACTGATTTTTTTTTCTATATATTGGTTGCTACAGGATTACTAAGCATTAATTTAGACCAGGGTGTTTTTTGACTATCTGGCATCGCAAGTCACCAGACAATTGCTATAGATGACCTAAGCAGTGGTGCTCAAAAGACAATACAGGTTGTTATTGTCTTTGAAGTTTAATCCTTGTCCATGCTCGTTTCAGCAACCTGCCATGACAAAAGACAGTCTTGTTTAAGGTATTCCAAGCAAGAAAACTGAAAGAAAGAACTTTGATACAGATAGAAAGACTGTCCCTGAAGAACTATGAGAAGGACTTGGTGGGGATACTATTTGCAGAGAGCAGTGTGATACATACAGATCCTAAGCAGCTATACGTATCTGTTTAAGTTTGTAGGAAAATGCTTAGCTTTAGGTAGGAGGTGCATGTTGCTCATTATATGTTACAATTCCATGTTTTGTTGCTACTTCTTGGTTTAAATAATATTTTGTTTTGTGATTCAGAAGCTGTTTGATGTAACACCAGGCCCACTAGTCACGGGAAGACATGAAGGAGCAGCCAAATCCAGTTGCGTCCCTGGTTGCTGATTTCCTTTGTTAAGTAAACAGGAATTTTGTAACCAAGGAACTCAATGTAAGAAAGTGGGAGAACAGAGAGATTACACTCCAGAGCTAGTGAAGGAAAGAGGCCTGATACCTGAGGAGGGCACTCTTCAAGGCAGAGAAGAATTGGGTAGAATGTGCAGTAAATCCAGTAACCATGACACATACTTCTCCTGTTTTTATTTTATTTTATTTTGTTTTGTTTTGTTTTGTTTTTACTGACTCAATCCATTACCATGAGGTTTCAGTATATGAGATAAATTCAGAAAATCAAAACAACCAAAATGATGGTTAAATACCTAAACTGACATGCAATTCTAATGAGTGTAGGAAAAAATGAAGTTAAAAGCTGGGCACCTGACCTGAATGATAGCTACCATGGCAACTCTCTGGATGAGTACGGAATGCTGTCTCCCTTTTCCTCCTCTTTTCTTCTTGTAATCTAAAGAATGAGATCAGGGTTGTTGTCTCCTTTTCTTTCTCCCCTTCTTGCAATTTGCTAGTTAAGAGAACAGTTGAGGTAAGAAATAATGTATGTCAGTGTAAAAGTGCCTGTGCTACATAAGTAAAGAGGGGCAGGTATAATTATATTCATGTCACTTGTATTAATATTCATTGTATAGTTACTAATATTACCAAATAATAGTTTATGGGAAGTTGTAGGAAATATGTGCATTAACATATTATTTTAGATAAGAGTGTAAGTTAACCACTTTTGTTGCTCACACACCAGTTGCAGATGGGAATAAAGATGCAATAAAGGGGAATGAGTATGCAGTCCACCTCTGGGTCCTGTTTTCTTTAACCTCTAACATCTGGAGCCTCAAACAGAAGTCAGACCTGTGCAGGGTAAATGAAGGATTCTGGAACATCAATCTGGATCTCTGTGGTTTTTCTCTGGGTTTAACTCAGATCCTTAAGCATACTTAAATCTGATTTAACTTCCTTGATTTTACTTTAGTTGAACTATGCAGAAAAAAGACAAACACTGGAATGGGTTGCCTCAGGAGATGGTGCAATCTCCATTTTTCTAAACTTTTAAGACCCAGTTGGATCAAACCCTGGCAAGGATGATTTAGTGGGAGTGGTCCTGTTCTTAGCAGGGGGTTGGACAAGATGACCTCATGATATCCCTTCCAGTCCTAATATTCTATGATTCTATCACAAAGAAAAATAAGGGTGACATGATGGAATTGAATTCACCAAACTGATTACAAATTCAAACTGCTGCAGATGGTTTACATGACAGACCTTTAAACATTAGTAGTATTTGCTTGGTTAGAGATTTTCCAGTGTCATGTGATTTGAATTATGGCAAACTTTTTCAAATGTGCTTTATTCAGTAGTGTAGCGCTTCCACTTTGCATCACTGTACACCATTTCTAAAAACCCAGTTAACTGTAGAGAACATAATGGATATCGAATAAAAGCTTATATTTGGTGTCTTGGACAGCTCTAACATAGAATTATAACTAAAACGGTTGGTTTTGCACAATAAATGTGACTGCTGCATACACATTAAACTGTGTTGGATAACTAATGAAGGAGCTTGGCAATGTTAAACTTTAACTTATGTCATCAGTTACTTGCATGCAGTTGTACTGACATAAGTAGCATTGCCCGGATCTAACTGCGCCCAGTTTAGGTCTCTTTATTGTACAGCATGTTTGAAAATATTTTAAAATAACATTGTAATATGAGCCAGGAGTGCAACTAGCATGCAGCAAGTTTAATTCCTTCCTTTCCATAAATTCATTAAAAATTGTCAAGCTGAATTTTGGTCAAATTTGATATAAATTAACATGGACTCAGTTATGTCCTTTGTACACTAAGAAAAATGGGTTGGAAACAATATTTAACTGAATGAGCCAAATCCTCGGTCAGTGCAAATTGGCATAGCACCAGGGAAATCATCATTTCACACCAACTGAACAGGCTCTGGATCCATAATTAACTCTTTGAAATTGTGTTTTTAATAAAATTAGGTCCACTTCTCATAGGGAGACAAATATGAAAATGCTTCAGACTGCACCCACTTGTTTAAAAAAACCCAGCAACGGAAGTCCATGGTTGAGTAACACTGAGAGGTTTCCCCTTATTGTTCTATTCCAGATATGGTCAAACTGCAGCTTGTGAGCCGCATGCAGCTTATGAATGAAAAAGCATGGCTTGCAGAAGAGCACAGCAGGGAAGTGCATCATGGCTGGAGACAGGGAGGAGAAGTGCAATATGGTCAGGGACAGCAGAGAAACAGTGGCAGGGTAAGAGACAGCAGGGAAGCGGCAGGTCAGAGCTGGCAGGGAAGTGGCAGCACAGTCGGAGCCGGCAGGGAAGCAGAGGCATGGTTGGAGATGGTGGGGAGTGGCAGCATGGTTAGAGACATGGGGAAAGTGCAGCATGGTTGGAGCCATCAGAGAAGTGGCAGCATTGTCAGGGATGAGGGGGAGAATTGCAGCATGGTCAGGGACAGCAGAGAAGCAGTATGGTTAGAGACAGCAGGGAAGCGGTGGCATGTTCAGATGGGGGGAGAAGTGTGGCATGGTCGGAGATGGCAGAGAAGTGGCAGCATGGTCAGAGATGGGGGGAGAAGCACTGCATGGTTGGGGAAGCTGTGGCATGTTTAGATTTTTTCATGGGCCCTAATGCAGTTTACCCTGTTAAAATAAAATCGTGTTTTAAAAGTCCTAAACATGACTTGGAATACTAGGAAACAAAAATACAAAGGAGTTTAAAACTGAATATAGACTACTTTCAATTTTTGGCACACCCACTGCTGTGAAGCACTGTATTCCACAATGAAATTTGTTAAATCAAAACATTGTACAATACCGAGAGAGCAGCACCTGAGAGAACTTTTACCTACTGCATTGACAAGTTACTGTCCAGATTTTAAAAAACTTGCCACTCGCCTGCAGTGTTCTACATGCAACGACAGCTAAATTTTTACTTTATAGGCCTAGTTTTCATGTCAATTTCCAAAGGATAGCTGTTTCAGTGTAGTCCAGGAAAAAAATAAAAGGAGTCTTGTGGCACTTAAAGACTAACAGATTTATTTTTCACATAAGCTTTTGTGGGAGAAAAGTGAGCTTTTTCTCCCAAGAAAGCTCATGCGAAAAATAAATCTTTTAGTCTTTAAGTGCCACATGACTCCTTGGGTTTTTTTTTTCCTAGTTTTCATGGTAACCTTAAGTAATTATTAGTAGGATCAATATTTGCCCTGTTTTACAATAAAGTGTGCAATGAATTTTAAGTGTAGTAATTTTGGAATAGGTAAAGTATGTAGTAATATGCCTCAGTGCAGCTCTCAAAGGTTTAATAATTGACTTGTGCGGCTCTTGAGTTCCATAAGTTTGGCCACCCCTGTTCTATTCTAATTGGTTAGGTTTGTTCCTAGCCCAGGATCCATGGGCTCTGTTCGATTTATGAGGAGAGAATGGAAGTTGATAATACAAAACAGAACAAGTATTGCTCTATGAGACACTGTTAGGATGATGCCCAGTCACATAACACATTTTAACTATGTTTTCTTCTGACATATCAATCAGGCATATTCTTTTCAAAATCTAGATTGTGGAACAGTTACTACCATTGAGTTGAGCCATGTATTTTAATTTGCTAACAATATTGGCATGTCCACACACGCCTTTTAAATCAAAATAACACTTGTTATTTCAATTTAAAAATGCTTGTGTCCAGACAATGTTTCCTTATTTCAAAATAAGGAGCTCCCTTATTTTGAAATAGGGAAAATATTTTGATACAATAAAACCTAGCTTGGTATCAAAAGGAGGGTTATTTTGAAACTGTGGTTTCAAAATAACCCTGTATGGCTCTGTTATATCAATATGCCCCACCTATTGATTTAACAGTTGACCTTCCTCCCAGGGTGCATGGCACTCTAGGAGGAAGGCCTACCCCCCACTCAGCACCTTGGCCAGGGAGGGAGGGGAGGTGCAAGAGGGCTCAGGGGGGCTGGAGTCCAGGAGACGGCTCCCCGTGTTTGCCGCGGGTACCGGCAGCTAGTGGGGTGGTGGGTGCAGAGCCTGCTTGACCCCCAGCCTGAGCTCGGCAGCTGCTGGCTGGGTGATGGGTATGGAGGCAGCTTGCTCTGCTGCCTGGGCTCCACAGCTGCTGGCAGGGTGGCGAGTGCTGGATCCTACTCTCTCTGCAGCCCGGGCTCAGAGACTGCTGGCAGGGTGGCAGGTGTGGAGCTGGCTCGCTCCATTGCCCAGGCTGCAGGGCAAGCGGGCTCCAGCACTCGCTGCCCCACTAGCTGCTGGCACCCCCAGTAAGCCTGGGGAGCCGGCTCTGGGACCCCCCACTGGGCGGCAGTGGGGGTGCCCATGGTCCGTCCCCTGCTGCCCCACCAGCAGTGGGGGACACAGGGCAGGGGGATCCCTGGGTGAGAGCCAGGCAGGGGATTGGGTGGCAACATGGCTCTGCCAGGGAACCATGTTGCCATACCTTCCATGATGTCCCTCTCCTGAATTGAAATAGCAAGTCCTGTGTCTGGACTTGCTATTTTGATTTAGTGGTTTTCCTTAATTTGATTTAACTTAAATCGAATTAAGGATTTTATTTTGAATTAGCTTATTTTGAAATAAACATCTATGTGTGAATATAGCCTATTTCTTTGAAGACTAAGAAATGATTCCAGTATATCATCTTTGATGCTGCTAAGGAGCTGTTATAAACTTCTTGATGTCTGGTAGATTTACAAATAATGAATAAGTATGAGACAAAGTTCTGCTTGAAACAGCATTCTTTAAGATACAGTGGTATAATTGCATATATCGATTTCAGAAGTAAATATCTATTATCTAAATGCTTGCTCTAGGGATGGTTAAAAGAGGATTATATGGGAATTAACAGAATGAGGAGGACAGCGGCAGATTGAGTGGGATATTTGGTTAGTCAATGTTGTTATGAAACATATGTATGAAGAAAAAATATTGTAGGGAGCTAAATGCTGTGTTGTAGTAAATAACTATTCTGAATATTAATTAGACCTTTATGAGGTTTTTGGATGAATAATTTATTTTCCAAATAGGTCAGAACAGCGACTTAATAATCTCACTCTCTAGTCTTCTTCCATTCCCTGAAATATAGTGAAGGATGTAATTAGCAATGCAATGTAGTAAATTCTTCGTCACAAAACAACTTTTCAAAAACTCATTTAAATAATCAAACGTGAAGGCCAAGCCCTTTAGTTTACTGTGATTCAAAAGAAGAATGCTTCATCAGTATCAGCATTATACATTTAGAATTTTGATGGGCTAAAATAAGATTACTGGTGCCATCTTAAAATATGAAACATTGTACTTAAGTGCACTTTATCAAGTATATTATTATGTACCTCATACTCAGGCATCTAGGATGCAGAAACGAAGGTTGCCAAGAATTCCATGTAACTGAAGACAAGAATGACAAACTACTTAAAATAATCAGGATGTAGTAGTTCAAAATCCAAGGGAATTAATCTTCCTGAGGTATAATTTTGTGGCTTTATTTCAATGAGTTTGGTAGCTATCAGCTTTGTCTATGGGAACAAATACCCGTATTTCCTTTCCAGGTTCCTCACTTTTTCAGTGTTCAGACGTACCAAAGCTCAGTCCTTTCTAGCTCAGAACCATTACCTGATGTCAAATACTTCCTTTTCAACTGTCTCTTCTCTCATACCATCTACAAACACTTTCTCCAGCTTAGTGTAAACTGTAGCTGATGGTTTTGTTTCTTTAGGGGGAAAAAAAACTATTTCATATAAAAAAACTTAATTAAATGAAATTCAGCTTTATGCTTCTACCAAAATTGAATATAATTTAAAATCAAACCGAACTTCCCTTGTTCTGATAAGTATTCTTTGTCTGTTAGAACTTGTGGTTAGCAAGAGTGCTATGGGCTGCCATAGTCTCAGTTACCCCAGCACAGCCCCACTCACTTCAAAAAAAAGGAAATCAGTAATTCACAAGATTCATATCTGTCCATTCCTTTAAATGAGATGAGAATTAGGCCTAATGTCTATAGAGATGTTCAGCAGTGATTAGAATGTGATCTTATTTGTTTACAGTGTATACTTATCACATAATATACCAACTACTATCAGTGTGACTTGTTTAAAGCTTTACAGTTCTGATCCTGCAATTCAATGTATCACCACTATTGAAGTTGACTGGGATTTCACCCATCTGCACCACTGCATCTGCATGAGGTGAATGGCAGGATTGGGACATAAGATCATATTTCATCTCCCCTACCCTCTCGCTCCAATTTTACTTAATTGAGCCAGTTCTAGGAGCCTTTCTCCTTTCTGGAGCTCATTGGATGATTGGGGCCTTGAAATCAATGGGGCTGGACACCAGATCTTGGAGGATTTGGGCCTTGGACCCTACTGTCTGTGGTAAGCTCACTGGCTGATACAAATGGTACCGATAAGGGCTTTTCATGTCATATGCACAGACTGTAAAACTATTGCCTTACTCCAGCTAAGTGGAAAAGAGCATTTCAAGAGCACATTCAAACAGGATGACCTAAACTGACAGCATGATTGAATGTATTTACTGGGACTGATCTAGACCTATTGGAATCAGTGGAAGTTTTGACATTACTTCAATGGGATCTGTATCTTGCCCTTAATCAGAAAGTAGCATCCACTCTTGTGGCATTTAATAACTATCTAGAGATGATTACGTACCAAGGTAAAGAGCCCTTTTTCCAGTCACTCATTAATTCCCAAGAAATACTTCACCTGGAGGCCACTGCTGTTGTTTGAAAAAAAAAAAAATCTTGTTTGAGGAAAAATTAAAGGTTAAAAGTTTAAATAAATGCTGCTATGAACATGGTTCTCTGTTTACTACATTAAGACCCAGTTCTGCCTTCAGGTTTATGAGAGTTAAGTCCCATAAATGTCACTTACCATTTTAGTAAGATAACTGAGGGCAGAATTGGACCATTAATCTATTCATAGTATTTACTATGAAAAAAGGTGGCCTTTTAGTGTTCCATTAGGTTCATGATTTCCATTATGCCTACTATTTATTAACACCTTGTGATTACCACAGTTCACATCAGAAAAATCATCACAGGCTAACCTACCCATAAATGTAACTGTTTTAAAAAACATTAATTTATTTCATTTAAAGTTTGATATTTGACGATCAGAAGAATCTAGGTTCTGGCAAAACGCAGCCTAGCACCAAAAATCTATAGTGCCCATTTGAACTGTTCCTGCACAAACTTGATGATTTCTTAGTGTCATATTGTTAACTTTGTGAGTTGTTTTGCTTATTCTAAGGCATTTAAGTTCTTAAGTTTCTGCTAGGTAGTTTGGTTAAAGATACAGAATTGGGTTCTTATCCAAGCTAAACTTGTTCTCCATATAATTTGAATGTTACCCATTAATATCACAGTACAGTGCCTTTTTCTCTTCTGGGGATTTTCTGTAGAAATGATACATGGTGTTGTTTTTTGATATTAAGAAGGAAAGAATGAGCATCTATTTCATCTTCCTTTGTGAGCTTATCAACAAAGATGCTTGTGTCTTCCTCTTCCCTTTTTTGATTTCATAATAAACACTACTTAAGTTTTTCTCTAGAGTTTTCTTCCTTAGTCCCACTGTCATGTTATGACTGTTAATCCCATTAAAGATTTTTGTTTGTTACTACTAGTAAACAATTATAATACAGTATGGAACCCAAAATCCCTCACAGAGGCCAGAGCAGCACTGTACTAAGTGCTATACAAAGAAGAGGCACTTCCTGCCCTGTGGCCCTTACAGTCCAATGACATAAAGAGAAGGGAATTTAGCCACAACATATGAACCAGACATATGAATAAACAAATGTTAAAGAATTGGTACAGCTTTGTTAGTTATGTGGTTTTTTTTCTGCCACTCTCCCATGGCTCTCAGTTCTGAACTTCTGTTAAAGTTGTAGTTGATCTAATTTTTAGGGAGTCAGCTTGAATTACTTCCTTACTTCATATAGCATTAGAGCTGGAGGATGACAATTCTGTTTTGTATTAACATTTGAGTTTTCAGAATTTGGTTTTATTTTGCAGTGGAACAAACCCCAAACCTTTTGAACAGCCATGTGAAATGATATTTTGTTGAAACATTCATTTTTTTGATAGAACAGATCACTTTTTTAATTCACATACCCCTTTGCCCCCAATTCCATTTCCTCTCAAAGTGGGTCTCAGATATCTTCTTTTAAAATATCTCTGTTGAAATTAATATGCTCTGTCTTCCTGTTTGCTAGAATTGATAGATGAGTTTTTGATCTGGGGGGGGGGGTATGGTAGTAGTATGTGTGAGAACCAAACACAGGAGAATCTCAAAAACTTCAATCAAGTTTAGTTGGGAGAGGAACTCCACATTATGGATAATGACCTGAACGGTCTCTCTTTTCTTCAGTGGGATTTAGTCATCTGCTTAAAGTTAAGCACATGCCTGTGATGGAGTGTCCATCCCACACTGACCGAGGAGGGATTAATAAAGCCATATGGAGGATGTGCAGAAAACAGCCAATAGGAGAAGGGCTGTGAGGAGCAACCAGTCAGGGCCCAGAAGGCCCACATTAAAAAAAAAAGCAGAACAGGGCAGTCAGTGCCTTGCGCGGAACTCAAGGATTGGAGACTGTGACTCTAGCAGACTGAGACGCGTGAGGGCCCTTGGACATAGCAACTGCTGGCAGAGATCAAAGGAGTGAGAGGAGCTCCTGACTGGCTGCCAACACAGTAGTTGCATGTCCTGAGGAAGGGAAAAAAGGGGCTGGAGCTATGGGGATGTGCCCTAGGGAGACATGGCAGTGGTGAAAAGAATCTGAGGCACAGCAGGAGGCCGGTAGCTACAGGTCCCTATGTTGAAACCTAGAGTTGTGGGTCCCCACCCCTGCCCCTGGTCTCCACTGGAGAAGAGGCTGCACTAGGAGCTAAACTCCCCTTGAAAGGAGGGAATAGAGCTACTGACACTGGTGGAGGGACAAGCCCCAAACAGAATGCTGTGGTTCCTGAGGCTGTGAGATGGGCTGCAGAGGGGCAATGATGGTTTGCAAGCTGTGGACAGGAGGAACCAGCTTTGAGCTAATTCCCAAGATGACCAGCAGGAGGCACCAGCCGGGAGGTGAATAATGTACCATAAAAATGCTTAGGTGATTTATATAACTGAATATAGGGTAGCTGAATAGGAGCCTATACTATTTCTGTTACAAATGCTTTCTTTCTTTTGTCTGCCTATGCCCATCCTAATCATGCAACATATTTAGCCTGTTTTCTGAAATTCTTCAGGATTGATGAAAACCTTTTGCAAGGACGAATTTGGAGAACAGCTTGAGGCAGATTGTTTTGGGAACTGAGATTCAAATTGGCCAAGACATTAGATAATGAATGGATGTAATCTGAGATACTATGGGCTAGGCTTATTAAAATCCCCCATGTAGGCGCTGATTTGATAAACATTTTTTGTGGGGATATCTTACATAGTATATTAAAAATTCTGTTAATGAAAAATGATTATTACAGTGTCTTTTTGGCAGAGTGAAACAATCTGTTCTTCTTAATAATTAAAGTTAAGCTGCAAAATAGCATTTTCCTCCAGAACAGAAAATTAAGAACATGACAGTACTACCAAATATTTCTCCTCTTCCTTTACCTGAAATGCAGCTATCATTTTTCTGAAATTAATTTATAATGCAAAAGATTCTGGTTCTTTGGCAAAGAAGGAGCTGTATTTGCAAAAGAAGTACAAGATTTAAAGACTGCTTTTCTCTGCCAGTGCTTATTTTATGGTTTTTCTCAATAGAAGATCAGAAGAATAATATTTATAATGCCTAGGAGGAGGGATGTTGGGGGAAACAGAATCTAATGCTTGACTGGCAACACTAAGAACTTACATCTCTATACCAAACTAACAGGTGAAGCAGGAGGAGACCTAAAAAGGTAATCAGACTGCTGGCATGACAGGATACCTCATTCTCCATGTCTATTCATTCATTCATTCTTTTGCCTTCTCTGTCCAGGCAGCCAACATTGGGGGCACTTTTTGAAATGTGGACATCTGTCCTGAGACCAGGGAAAGATTTGCTCTGGATAGCTGATCTGCCACTTGAATCTGTGCCTGCTCACTAAATGACTTGTGTCCTATTCGTTTAATCCAGGCCTTATCTCTTTAGATTATCTGTTTTAACACAGGAAGGCTCTCTTTTCCTTCCTTATCTTTGCCCATCCATTGTCAGAACAGACTGGTACCTGCCCCCATCCCACTTTGAAAGGCAGATACTTTTCTCCTCATATCTCCAAGACACATTATTCCAAAAGGCCAGCTGTGTTAGTCTAGTTCAGTAAAACAAACAAGGGGTCCTGTGGCACCTAAAGGCAAACAAATTTATTTATTGCATGAGCACTTGTGGGAGAAAATCCCACTTAGTCAGATGCTTTGAAGATGGGGGGCCTTACAGAATGGGAAGAAATAAATGCAGGGAATTGTAAGTCATGGGAAGAGGTCATAATGTAACAGCAAATCAAAGCAGTTGTAAAGATTCAAACACTGCAGAACAGCATATGGAAATATCAGAAATCACAATATTCTAAAACCAATGGGTGAGCATTTCAATCTTCCTGGTCACTCCATTGACGATTTACTAATTGTTGTGCTCAGACAGATGAATACCAAATCAAGGATTCAAAGAGAAGCTGCTGAGATTGAATTTCTTTGAAAATTTGATCACATTGCTTCAGCTTAATAGTGACTTTGGATTTTTCTCTCTTTCCAACAGATGATTTGACCTCATCTTTCTCTATATGCTATTCCCCAGTGTTTGAATCTTTACACCTGCTTTGAGTTGCTGTTACAGTATGACCTGATCCCATGACTTGCACTTCCCTGTATTTATTTCCTCCCATTCTGTAAGTTTCCCCATCTTCAAAGCATCTGATGAAGTGGGATTTTCTCCCACAGAAGCTCGTGCAATAAATAAACTTGTTATTTAAGTGCCACAGGACTCCTTGTTTCTTTTAAGACACATTATAGTTCATATATCTGTGAATTTTTCTGTGAACTTTTTATATGAGGCCAGAGGTCTCAAACTCAAATCACCACAAGGGCCACATGAGAACTAGTATATTAGCCCAAGGGCTGCACCCCTGAAACCTTTCCATACAACGATACAAAGGATAGTCAAAATGAAGAGTAACATATATATGCCAACAGTAAGTGAGTAAGAATTACTTCTGTGCAAGATGGAGGTATCATCAGGAAGACAATAAGTATGTAAACACACTTTAAATTTTGCATTATCAATTATTTGAGAAATTCTAAGTATTGTTGGTGGCCACAGGAAATAACTTTGGGGGATGCATGTGGCCCATGGGCCATGAGTTTGAGACCCCTGTTTCAGGCTATATGGACACATTTATCCTTGTAGGCATGCATATTACATGTAATTCCTTTCTTTTTATATAAACATAGAGTACCTGTCTACCTATAAAATAGCAGCCACCATGCATCTCACTGTATTGCTGCCACACAATGTCATGTTTCACTTAGATGTTTTGACTGCTGTAGAAACTGTTAAAGAATAGCTTTGTAACCTGAACATGGCAGCAGCTTGGTATTCCAGAAGTTGCTTTAATTAAACTTTATTAGTATGCAGCTGGGTTTCTTTCCATATTATTCATTAGTGCTTCTTATTTTCTTCAGGGTAAATAGGAAGAACACGCCTCTTGGTAGCATAACAGTTTTGTTGGATGACGGATGCACGTTGAGCAGATTGGAACGGGAGTGACACAGAGTGCCTCCAGACATAGATGGCTGTTTAAAAATTACTTTTGACATAAGTGCCATTAATGTACCATTGCTCCCAACCTATCAAACTCCATAATCATCTGTTTTATTTCACGTACCTCTGTCTACCACAGAGACACTATTATTCCTCCAAGAGAAACAGCATCTTGTTTTACAGTACAGAAACTAGAAATGTATTTCTACTACGTTTAGTATTTTTTCCAGCTCAGAAGGATAGGAAGAAGATAAAAAGCATCTGAAGTATAACGTTCAAACAACCAAAAAATGAGTGGGACAATAAAAATTATTTTATAAATTATAAAACAAAAAAATTAACTTGTTCATTGGAGAATAATTATCACGAATCATGGCCTGCAGTGGAGTCAATCCTGGGCAACTGAAGGAGCATAGCTGGCTTATAATAGGCTGCCCAATTGGCTATGCTGCCTGATTGGTGAAAATGGTCGTCAGACTGACTCTTAAGCCCAGGAACAGTTTTGTAGTTGCTCAAAGCACTGGAGCACAGCTGGAATAGTTCCTGGTCCTCTGTCTGCCCTATTTCAGCTTTGCCCCAGTCCAGGTAACCTGGCTTTAACCCTTGGCTCCAACGCCCAACTTTGGCTCTGCCCCTTGGCCCTGGCATCTGGCTTCATATACCAATTTTACCATTGACTATGATTTTTGGTCACCGACTTCTGCTATAACCTCTAGGCAAGACTGCCCACATCCCAGTCTCTGACAATTAATTTTAATTCATTTTTTCTAATGGACAAAATCTACTGTCAATTGATTTTTTTAACATGACAGAGCCACTTTTGTTTATAAATTGTGTGAAAAAGGAGTAAAAGTGCAAACACAATAAGAAAAATGAATAGTCACCTACCTCTATAAAGGCAAAACATTTATAACTTCAGAAAGATTGGTTTCTTTCTCGTTATTGAGGATGACACATGTCATATGACCTCACTGAAGAGAGAATAGTTTTAGAACTTTGCCAGTTCACAGCTTGAAACTTTGTCTAATTTACCTAGAAATTGTTGAATGGGAAGAACTACACTCACAATTGCTTTTTAATGCATATGCTCCAGAAAAAGTCAAACGGTAAGTTTACATAGTCCTGTAGAAACCTCAGTCAAAACTTTTCTGTTCCCCCTCATAGAGGGGGTGAAAAGCTGAATTGTATTCAGGGTTGTAACTCTGCATTCCTTGTGCTTTAAAATCTCCCTCTGATTTCAGTCTTCTCAGGTCTACTCATAAAGCTTGTGATACTTGGGTGAAAAATAATGTACAACTGTGAAGCATGAGTAATAGCTTAGTCACACTAAGTGAAGAACAAGATTTTTTTCCCCAGTAAATGTACTGTCAGCACATATTTTTAACTGGTTTACTAAGCTCAAAGTAACAAATTCTGAGTTATGACTAGAGCAATGTAGGTTTTATGGTGCATGATATCTGAGGTAATAGGTTAGATCAACTGTCTTAAATGGATGATCAGGTTTGATATAAGTGTGTTGTGTGCTACAGATGGAGTATATATAATCTGTCTGTTTCTAGGCCTGTGCGCAATTCTATACGGGGTTGAAGGGAATGCTTTTATGGTGTCCCTCCCCCCCAATGGTGGCTGTTTTAAACTGCTCAGTTGTTTAATATTGGAAGCAGCTATGGAGCACATTGATTGGTGAGCAGAAGAAAATATGGTCAAAGATGCAGAATAAATTGTTTAACCCATGGCTGAGCAGTTTTTTCCCTGGATGCCATAACAAAATTTATGGTGTGTATATACAACAAATGTATCATCTTACAAATATATCATTTTCACACAAGTCATCAGGTTCTGGAATACATTGCCACAAGAGGACACCAAATCAAATACTTGAGCTTGATTTTGGGGAAAAATGATTGAATAATTGTATTACCAGTACCATTATCCAGAGAAACAGCAAATCACATGCCTTGGGATACAAACTGAGGAGTCAGGAAAGAATCTCAGGCTGCCAGTCTAAAATGCTGATTAGATTAATAATGGGGCAGGAGAAAGTCATTTTGATTTGAAGCATCAGGTACTGTCTGTTACTGGAAGTAGGGAGTTCAGCCCAGTGGCCAGATTTGCTCTGTGAAACCCTAAGATCCTGTTGTACATGCTTTCCTGAGAATTCATGTTGTTGGCACTACTGTGCTGTAATTGTTTTGTTTCAAACATTTGTGCTCTGAGTCTTCTTCAGTTCAATTATTTAAATTCATCATATTTTTAGTTTCTTCAGTGTAAAGTAATTGATGTCAGTCTCTACATGTTGTGCATGGAGTTTACTTCAAGGTTGCTTATAATTTTGTGTCCATTTTGTCCTTTGCTACAAAATACTCTTCTATCATGCTATACAACCTCCTTGCTTAGGAGACATTACAAAGGACAGAATAGAATGTTATAGGAAAAAAAATGTAATGCAGGGGGAAGGGTTGAGAAACACATAATTAAAATAATAATATTAAGCATAAGGGTCACAAAAGCCATCTGGAGGATGTAGCAATGCAACCTCCTTGATGCGTCTTCTGTAAAAGCCTAATTTTGATTCCATTGACTGCCGAGATGCAAGATCAGCTCCTAAATGAGCAGAATCAAGTTATATGTTATATCAAAATAGCTGAGTTGGTCAAGATAGGTTTAAAAAACCCCACATCCCTGACCAACATAACTATTCTGAATAGCTGATCTTCAGCGGGTGGGGGGAGTGTTTATAGAAGATGGTTTCCAGCAACACCACTAACTTTGGTGAGTTGTACAAGACAATTTCTCATGTTAGTTGTACAGAAGCCATTTTTCCATATGGTAATAGGCAGGTCTGTGCCTTAAAAGGTGTTTTATGGATGAAACATAAAGGGAGCACCTACCCTAGCCGTTCAAGCTCTCATGACTCCTTTTTGTGAGAATCTGAGTTTAACCAGCTGTTCCAATCAAATTCCAATTGAAAAATACATTTATCAACCTAAATTTGCTTTCTAATGCAAATGGTTATGGACTATCAGTGTGCATTTTCCTACAGCAGTGACTATATTTCAGGAGTGGGTGGATTTGCACCAAGGGTGAATTTGGCTCAGTAGGCACTACTTTTTCGTAGGTGAGTCTTTACTAAATCATTGTTTTTAATTATGTAAAGCAAAATCATGACCATTAAAATGGCTACTACATGCCATGCATTACTTTGGAGCTCCCATCCATTCTTCACAGGTGGCCACTGCACTATAGTGGTGATCTCAACTGACTGCTTCAGGGTTGGAATAGCAGAGCTAGTCTATTATCATCATCAGTGTCTCCTGCAGAATGTATGGCCTCAGGCATGAACCTGAAGGGGTCTGTGTGCTGGAGGTTAAATACAGAGAACAGAGCATCACAGAAGTGTTAAGGAGTAACCTTGAGAGAAGATTTTCCTGACCCAGCAAATTTCTGAACTAAATTGTATGTGAAAACTGGAAGTGGAAAAATGACAGGTAGGGCTGATCTTGGATTATAAGCTTTCTCACTTTGCAAGGTTGTTCTGTTCTAGGAGTCATAGTATGGCACAGTGTAGAGATAGGGATTAGCTGTAATATTCATATCTAAATTCAGATGTGAACTCCGCCAAGTTTTCTGGGGTCTGCTTTGAGGGTTTTTAGTTCACTTTTGGCTTTGATTCTTCAGGAGATAAAATGATAATTTGATTATTGCCTTCGTAGCTACAGCTACTGCTGGGTGAATGAACTTAATCAAATGAAAGGGGCAAAAGTGAGTGGGTGCAGAAAAGACCTTTAAAGTCAGAAAGTGGCAGAACAGTTATTTGGAGCGGAGTGATTTCAGGGACAGTTCCCAATTGAGAAGTGATGTGTGAAATGAATGTGTTAATCTATTGTTCAAATTCTGTGGAAGAAACAAGTTGTTAGTTCACAATACTAGTAAAACCACAAAACAATCCACACAAACACACATACTTTGAACTATATTTCCTTTTCTGACTTTCCCAGTGTGTCCTAGGTTTTCTGTGAAATCCCTTAAATTGCCCACTTGTTAGAGCAGGCTAAATGGTGGCATCGCTTTCTACTTCAAATATCTGCAAGTCAATGAACACCTCTGAGATATATGTGCGAAACAAATAGCAAAATTCACATCCATTTTATCTTCACCCAGAACAACTTTTCATTTTACAACAAATGTTTTGTCCAAACCATGGGAACAGCCATGGGACTACGATGGCTCCCCAATACGCCAGCCTCTTTGTGTGCCTTATTAAGGAAGAATTTCTTGAAAAATGCACCACAAAACCACCCATGTGCCCAAGGGATTTTTCATCTTAAAGGCAGATGACCTGAAAACTCTTATAGTCCCACCATAACTTGAACAATGGCTACCTGCCCATCAAACTCGAGAACATTCCCACACCAGCATCAATTCCTTGGACACCAAGATTAGCTTAAATAGTAGAAGCATACAAATGAGTATATACAAGAAACCTATCAGTCATATACTTACTTTCACACTTTTTGCAGATGTCACTGACATCATGAAATCTGTAGTCTTCACCCTGGCACTTGGATAACAGTTTGTACAAGATGAGGCAATCCAGGATATATATTTAAATCACCTTCACTAAACAAAAGAAGTAGATCACTTCCTGGAAAGGGTCACCCCAATACCCCAGGAGAACCTGCTTCAATATGGGGGAAAAAAACCCCCACTGACTACACACTTCTAGTTTTCACCTACCACACTATAGTGGAACACATGTGGTGCCTCAGCAAACTATTAAAACCCAAATTTAATGGGAACCATATCCTGACAGAAATTCTTTCCTAAGCCCCCTTTTTTTGGTCTCCAACCAACCTCCCAATCTCTTAAGCTTATTAGAAGCAAGCTTGTAGTGGATCAGGAGGATACACTAGCACCAAACTTTATCTGCACAACAGATGCAATAGTGAAAAGGAATCTCTAAATAGCAACAGCTATGATGTTCAGAACACCCCACAACACACCTCTGAAGATTCATGGTCCTGCTAGGGTTACCAGATACCAGAGCATGGAAAGGAGGACAGGGAAGGACAAAAAGGAGGACATTGGCGGATACATGGAGAAAATGTAGTATTAATGGAATAGTCTTCTGTTTTTAGGGGGCCCTGGGACACTTTTCCCTAATTATAAGGTATTCTGTGGCATTCCAGCATGCTTTAACACCTATAAGTAAAAAGCCAGACAAAATCATGTATTTTAAAATGCATGCTAGATGGAGGACGTGAAGGTAAAAAGGAGGACATGTCCTCCTTTTGCCTGACACCTGGTAACCCAAGGTCCTACACATATGGAGTACCTCATCTGGGGCATCACATAACAAATATGTGGGTGAAACCAGACAGTGATTGTCTTGAATGAACTTGCACAGAAAAGCAATAAGAAAGAAAAGCATCATAATACCTGTGAGCGAACACTTTCCCCAAAGTTATCACTCCATATCTAATCTTTAACACTTGTCCTTCAGGGAAACCTGCACAACACCTTCAAAAAATGAGCTTGGGAACTTGAATTCATAACCCCAGAATTGTTAGACTCACTAAAGACATTGGTTTTATGGCTCAATACAACATTTTGTAACACAGCATACTGTCTGCTATTCTTAATTGCATACTTCAGCTCCTTGATGCACCATAACCTAATCCTCAATTGTCTACTTCATTTCATGTGACTGCCTACAGGATGTTAATCTTATGCTTAACAGTCTGTCCCAACTTGTATTCAGCTCTGATACTCTTGCTGCTTCAGACATGATGAAGAGTCCTGTGAAATGTGAAAGCTTGGACCTGCCACTAACAGAAGTTAAGCCACTAAATGATACTACCGTATTTAGCCTGCCTCTCTGCTGGGACCTACATGGCTACAAAAACACTTCACACAATTTTCCTTTTGGCAGTTCACCAGTGCTTCAATGCCTAACTGCTCCAAGCTATTGCTAAACTTAGATTGGAAGTTTTGTGTTATAGTGATAAGAAATGGTGTGTATGTGTGTGTGTTGGTGCATCATGATGCTGAACATGTGTGATTGATTACACCCCTGTATTCACACCCCACACATAATGATCTTTGTACAAGTTATGCATTGTAATGTATCATGTGAAAACTCAAAATTTGCTGGTCAGTATTGTCCTGATAAAATGTGTGGCAACAATTTTTGCCAAATTGTAAGATTTCCTTGTGTGATATTATTCAGAAATGTCCCAAACCCCACAGCCCTGCCCAGTCATAAGTCAAGTCTGTCCTAAACAAAATGTATATTGAGTGAGGTTAACTACTGTGATTCATTAATTCATTATAGAAGTAGGACGACATTGAATAACATCCTTTTACATAGATTTAAGATAACATTTCCTAACTTCCTCATAAACGTTAAACCATATGCATATCATAACTTTAAAAAAGTTTAAGTGGAAAAACCCATTCCTTTTGGAGTTTAATTTATGTCCCTCAAAAGTGTATGGACTTTGATACACTTGGGTCTATTTTATCTTAATTTACACAAAGCAATGATAGATTAAGTTAGGTTCATGAACTGAATTTATAAACAACTGGGTAAAAGTTGATGGAAAAGGTCTCAATTGAACAGAATGGGATTATAATCATAAATGATTGTTTCAACATTTCTGAGCTTGGTTTGGTCAAAGGCAACAGAGGTTTGTCATGAATCTGCTGCTGTCTGAAGGCAAACTGTATCTGTAGACACTAGTTGCTCTGGGGAAGGAGCACCAAGGACATGTTTCAGTTCTCTATAATAGCTAAGTGTTGTTATCACTAGATCTCTACATGTTTTACAAAAGACATTACTATCATTATTCATATTTTACAGGTGGAGGAATCGAGGCACAGGGGATAGAAATGATTAGTTCAATGTCACGCAGAAAACTGGTAGCAGGGCTGGGGACAGAACCCCCGTCTGCTAAATCTCCCATCAATGTTTTATCCCCTGGAATGTACTAACTCTAAGTACTTTGTGGAGGGAAGAAGCAATAGCTCTGTTTCTTCAGATGGGGAAACCGAAGAGACATTACATGAAATTTTACAGGCAATGCAGTGGCTGAATTAGGAATCAAACCTAGTTCTGTGACAGAGCAGGGCAGGACCATGTGTACCATGGATCATGTGGCATTGCACCCACAGTGATCTCCTCCTACCTGCTGATGTTTGTTCACCATCTGGAACTGGCAGGGGGAAGGAGTGACTCAGTATTGCAAGCAACTGGAAAACATTAAAATAATAAAGCTAGTAAAGTGGCTTCTATTTGTGGTGTCCCCTTCTTGCCACAGAAGGGGTTAAAAACAACTCAGACCCATTTAGCTCAGTAACAAATAGACTTAATTAATGAGGGATACTTGAGAGATTAATGGGCCATTAGCAACCAGCATTTCAACTCTTGTGTTGAAAAGTGAGGGTAATTTTTCTTAAATTCAGTAGCTTTTTTTTTTTTTTTTTTAATATTGAAGAATAACTCTGGCTCCAGTGGCCACAATTAAGAATGAGCTACATACATCATGGTCCTTCCCCACGCAAGAAAGTCCAAGCATGAGTCTTTGGGTAAAAGAATCCCAGGACTCTACACACTCTATTTTCCACCTACAAAATCCTGCTACTGTTTTAAAAGTTATATGTAAAACTGAAAGTATGCCAGGACTAGAACGATCTGTGGAGACACAAATGAATGCACAGGCAAAGAACCAGACTTTACCCACTTTAGGCAGAATAAGCATATAGGTGGAGATATGCACCTTGCCACAACATCCTACCGCAATAAAGGCATAGAACTTTGACACCTGTGTCATGGTGGATGCCATTATGCAGCTAAATAGGTGGAAAAGTCTTGCTCTTTAAAGGCAGAGCAAGAACAGACTGCTCAGATTAATGTACCTTTTTCTCAGCAAAAGACAGTAGCGTGAATGACCATATTTAATGAATTTAGAGCCTGATTCTTAAGTAGGACTGGGTTCCACTTGCTAGAAGAGCAGTGTGGGAGGGGGAGAAAACTAAAATTCAGTGCAGCTCTTTCCACTACTATCATCCCTACCAATGTTCCCCCTAATTTTTCATAGTCTGTGTGTGCAAAAAATTTCTTTTGTGCAAATTTTCAGAACCAGTATCCAAATTTGTGCGCACTCCAGTGAGTGTGTTCAAACTTGTGAGCGCAACGAAGCATATGATGCAAATAATAACTGAATTTTATTTTGATATGGTGATAGAAATGGTTTTATAAATGACAAAACCTTATTTGAAACATGCTATTTGAAACTGCCTTCTTAAAGTAGCACAAAAATATTAGCACTGTTGAATTTTTTTGTGCATGCTTTATTTTGTTGTGTGCATGGGCTTCGCAACCTGTGTGCGCGCGCACATGCGCACAGCTTGGAGGGAACATAGCCCCCTACCTATTCTGTTCTCCAAACAAATATTATGTGCACACACGGGCTTCAGCAACAATGACTGTTGAGCAGAAGTGCAACAGCTTCCCACCTGTAGCAGAGGGGAGCAGTTACCTAGCAACCGAGGGATAGCCGAGCTCCCGCACACCCCCTACTGGCGAGAGGAGGGCCGGCAAAATGTCCGGCGCTGGAACCAACCCGAGGGTTACAGGGAGCAGGAGGACTATAAAAGGGAGCGGACTAGGCAGTCCTGGAGGGAGCCTAGAGAGAAGCGGCTGCCACTCCTGGCAGACCTCCCTCCCCAGGGAGCAGAGGGGACTGATAGGCGATTGGACTCCCCAACCCAGAAGAGCTGGGGGGAGGAACCTTGGTCAACTGCACCCCTGGAGGAAACTCTTCCAAGGGAGGATCTCGACGAGCTTCCCTCCGCTGAGAGCCTCAGCCCTGGAGACCAGCCAGACGCCGGGGAGGACCTGGACGAGCTCCCCTTTGCTGGGGAGGACAGCGAACCAGCTCTTCCAGACTTGTGCGACCTGGAGGAGCTGTCATTGGCTGAGGAGGCCTTGTTCCCTGCCTTGCCGCCCGAAGACAGTGAGGGCCTGACGGGGATGCCCTGGGGATTCTACCCGGAGGACCGTGTACCCCAGGCCTCATCCGGGAAAGGGAAGGAAGTAGCCTGGGGGCAACCGTGAGTCAGTGCGTTTCGGCGGGAGCCCCACTGACACAGTGGCACTCCTCGTGGCCACTGCTAGGGCCCTGGGCTGGAACGCAGTGGTGCGGGCGGGCCTGCGTTCCCCTTCCCTCCCCTGCTACCAGCCGAGCTACCGGTTGGTTTGCCTTGCCCCTGTGGAGGCTGAAGGCCTGAGCTACCTACCAGTTGGTTTGCCTTGCCCCTGCTGGGGCTGAGGGCCTGAACCATACATGTACAGGTCATAGGGACCTGTACATGGACTTTAACTTAAACAATGTACAATTAAAAATCAATACAATAAAAAGTTCTGGAAATAATTTAACAGAATGGAACTTAATGAGGACATTTCATTCCATGTTGGCTATACATACAATGACTGTGGCTCTCACAGATAGTATGAAAAACTGTGGCTTTCCTTACCACCCTGGGTATGAAATGGTTAGGGTGGGACTGTGGCTTCTGATGTCACATGGAATGCTGGAGGTGAGTAGGAAGGTGCTAAAATCAAGTTCTGTGCTGCCATCAAAGGGAAGTGAGTCCATGCTTGTTGATCCTGTAGGTATAAATGAGTCTGCAGCTTCTTTTTGCTGCTAGAGAATCTCCAGCATGTCCTTGTTCATCACTGTCTCTTTTCCTAGTGGGACTCCAAATCCTGGAGGATTTGATAGCAACCTTAACTACTTGAAGGGGTGGTCCAAAGAGGAGATTGCTAGGCTGTTCTCAGTAGTAACAGAGGATAGAACAGGAACAATGGTTTCAAGCTGCAGCTGGGGTGGTCAAGGCTGGATATTACGAAAAACTTTCATACTAGGAGGGTGGTGAAGCATCGGAATGGGTTACCTAAGGAGGTGGTGGACTCTCCATCTTTGGAAACATTTAAAGCCTGGTTATACAAAATCCTGTCTGAGATGAGTTAGTGGGAGGGGTCCTGCTGTTAGGAGAGGGTTGGACTAGAGGATCTCATGTGGTTGCTTCCAGCCTTATGATTCTATGACTTCTGGACCCCTGCTCTTGTCATCTCTTTCTTGCACCTGAAATATTCACCCTTCAGAGGCTCTCTTCATGGTCTGCTGCAGCACTGGCTTGCAGGGTGTCAGAAATATATCCTCCTAAGCCCTCTTTGTGATACTGGCAGATTAGATGTTACCACATTACAAGGCTGTAAGTGTCACTGAACCAAATGCATAGCTGGAAACCAATTTAACTCACCTGTGGGTTAATATTAATAAAATAGGTATCAGATTCATAAGAACATGTTTATTATTTAGACTTTATGAAATGTTTGTAACTTACTACATTCATAGATTTCATTTAGCATTTTCTTTGAAACTGGAAATGCCCATAGTAAGAGAAAAGCATTACCAAGCATGACGTACTAGTTCACCATAAGAGCTCTCATTCCCTGTCCAATAAAAGAAGGCCTAGAGGTGTCAGACAAGCAGTGTGGAACATCAGTTGACCATAGTCTTTGTTGTTTTTTCTCCCTATATCCATGAAGAAGAAACATGCAAAAACTCTCATAGGGCCCATCGTTCTGAACTCGGTGAGGAGGGAATGCCTGACCAGAAGCACTGTTTGATCTCTAGAAGGGCAAAGGTTTTGAAACATAAGCATGGGGTCCCCAGATGCATAGCTTGGATTAGCCCTATTATCAACTTTTGGGACCCAAGACTATTTCATGTGGCTATGTCTCCACTAGCAAAATTTAGTTTGGACTTGGTTTGAACTAACTTTGAGCCTATTAGTTCAAACTAACAACGTAGACTAGTTTGAACTAACCGTTAGTGTGAACGAGTCCATGTTGTTAGTTTGAACTAAGTGCCTTAGTTTGAACTTAGTAAATTCAAAGTAAGGGTTAGTTAAAGTCTTGGCCATACGGCGTTCAAACTAATATTTGAACTAAGCATTTAGTCCGAATTAAGTGCAGGTGCTAACTAGTTCAAACTAAGTGTTCCTTAGTTCTAACTAAGAACTTCCTTAGTTCAAGCTAAGGAAAAATTGATGTGGCCATGGGCTAAATTAGTTCGGATTAAGCCTGCTTAATCCGGACTAATTTGCCAGTGTAGACATAGCCTTTGTGTTTACTTCTTTTAATCTTGTAATAACTCTTATTTCTTTTATTTAGTTAAGAAACCTTTAGTTGGTTTACCATAGGATGGGCTGGAAGTTTTGTCTTTTGTGAGTGATCTACAGTGCAGTTGACATGGGAACGATGACTGATTTTATGGGATTGGGAGTAATCTGAATATTGATGTGACTTTTAGTGTAAGAGACCATGTTGTACAAAGGCTTGCCAGGGTGGCAAGATAGACCATTGTGCCCAAGGGACTGTCTGTGGCTCCATGTTAAAACTGTTGTGCTTTAGTTGTTCACATTTTATTTACTTGGTGAAATCTAAGTACGGAGCTCTTAGCCAGTTTGGGATTTGTGCTCTGTTTCTTGACAGTTGGCCATGAGTTTGGCATTGCCATTGACCCTTCCTTGAAATCAGGTGGCTTAAGCTCCTAAGCCTTTCTTTCTAGAGCAGAAGAAAGTGGTGGTACCAGTCTCTCTCTTCCAACTTTGACACCAGTGGTTAGTGTATTCACCTGGGGTGTGGGAGACCAGGTTTCAGTTCCCCCTCTGTCTGATAGGGAGACAGGATTTAAACAGAGTCTTCTGACTCTCAGTTCAGAGGCCTAGCCACTGACTTATGTGATGGTCTGCTGTGGGGCTCCTTAATCACTCTTCTTGAAGCTTTCCCACTTTGGATTAAATATTTAAATAATAATCTGGAGAGAGACTCATTTTCACATATTCTTTATCTTGGTGGTTATGGCACTCACCTGTGAGGAGGGAAACCCAGGTTTCAGTTCTTCTGTGCGTGTAATTATTCAGCCTGGGAGAGTTTAGACAATTACAGGACTAGGAGGCAGCTGAGTAATAGTGGTTTTGTGGGTCACAATATTGCCCTAAATCTGGGGATTTAGGTGCCTAAGTCCCTCTGTGGTTGAAGTGTCTACTCCTCTGCTTTTACTAGTCTGCTCCATAATTACTAAATGCCCCCTTCCCTCCAACCCCAAGATTTATATTATCTGATTTGGAGTGGGAAAATCAGATTTCAAGCAAGAGATCTCTGCAGAAGTAACAAAATACATTCAGTTTTTAAAATGTGATACTACCACAATTTTAGTCTTGGGCCACCTGCATTCTGGGAACTGACTCTCAGGCCTGATTATCCTAAATTTGCACCTGTGGAAATGTAGAGTAACTACACTGAAGTCAGTGGAGTTACAGTGGTGTGCAATCAGTTGGGTATGAGTGACAGAATAAAATGTCTCTTTCCAGCTTGACTTAATTTGCTGATGAAGCACCTTTTTGCACCATTGTATCACTGGTGATTCATCAGGCCTTCACTACTCCCTTCTACTTTCCTGTGATAACTTAAGCATGTTAAGTATATTATGTAATATTTTGCCACCAGAAGAGTCAACCTTTATAGCTATTTAGGGAAAGGAGAGTAGGGTTTTTTTTTTTAATCAAAAGTCTGTTAGATATAAAACTCTGCTGAGTCTAAGTCAATATCTTGATGCCTTTTAGAACCTTTCTGCAACAGCTTGATAACAAACTCTCTCACCTAGAAGAAATCTGATAAAAACAAATGAACTAGCCAGCAGCTTCATTTACTGCTATTAGAGTCTTTAGGAATATACAATAGCTGTGACTTGTCAGTCTTCACACCAAAATCCTTTAGATGTAATGGTTTGGGCTTGATTAATTTATCTGCGTTGCTGTTAACTCATAAAGTCCTTCCCAGTGTTCCTCTTTCTCATTCTTGTAAGCAGTGGGTGTCCTCATTATACATCAAGTGGAGGAGCATCTTAAGCTTACTCGCATGGTTTCCAGATATATCACACCTCATCATTTGGAACTTCCAAATAGCACAGCCTTGAAATCTGACTGGATAAATTTTTGTCCACTTCCCTCCACCCCGCCCTGCCCTGCCCATGGAGATCACTCCTTTTGCTCCCTTTATTTTCATCTCATTCTCATTTTTAAAGGTCAGACTACCGCATTTTTCTGTTTCAGCAAGTCTAAATACATCACTTTCCAAAGCCCCAAAAGGTTGCTCTTGAGTCTCTCCTAGGAGTCTTATTCTCTTGAAGTTATTAAAGAATTCAGACCTGAGTTAGTAAAATATTAAATTTCACTAAATTCAGATTCACTAGCCTACGCTGACATTGCATGAGCAAATTCAAGTCCTGTTCTAAACTTGCTGCAATTTTGGCAGCAGTTGAAGGGAGATACGTAAATTACTTAAAATAACTTGCATATCTCCCTTTGAATTCCTAATGTCCACTTAAGTGGGTGGCTCTGCTGTGCTGAATTGAAGGGAAATGTGCTCCCTTTGACTCAGTGCTACTCTACCTGAAAGGGTGGTCTTCAATGACTGACTTCCTGATCAATTGCACAGGTCTTCACAGACCTCTCAGTTGAACTGGGAAGTTCAAACCAATGGTGGTGAATTTGCTGTTGTCAGTGGAGACATGCTCCAAGAGGTAGATTTTTCAATTCGATCTGCTTTCACAGAAATTCCATCAGGAGATCGATCAAACAGGTTTTGTTTGCTGTTTGAGAAATGAATTTTTTTTAAACTACTGGGAAAATGCTGTTTGTTTACTTGAAGATTTAAACAGTAGACATTTTAAATATTTGTTTTCCAATATGTGTTTCAATATGGCCAGTGCAATATTGTACATCTAGGAATCAAGATTGCAGGGCACACTTGCAGGCTCCTGGGAAGCTGTGACTGAAAAAGATTTGAAGATCACAGTGGATAATCAGTTGAACATGAACAACCAGCGTGACTTGGTAGGCAGAAGAACTATGTAGTCCTTGAATGTATAAGCAGTGGATTATATAAGTAGGAAGGTTGTATTACCTCTGAGTTTGGCACTGGTACAACTGCTTCTGAAACATTATGCCCAAGTCTGTGCTCAAAACTCAGCTGGAATAGAGTTCAGGGTAGACCCATGAGAATGATTAAAGAATGTCTCAAGTAGCTCTATTAATTTAGCAAAGAAAAGATAATGGGTCGCTCAATCACAATTTACAAGTTCCTATATGGGGAACAGAAATATGATAATAGAAAGTTTTTGAGTCTAGCAGATAATGGCATAATGACTTCCAATACCTGGAAAATGAAGCTACATATTTTCAGACTAGAAATATTACCCAGATTTTTAACTAGGAGGGTAATTAATCATTGGAACAATTTACTAAGGGTTGTGGTAGGTTCTCCATCATGGAAAATTTTACAATCAAGGCTAGATCTATCGCTAAAAGATATGTTCTAGTTTAATCACAGCTATTGGACTTGAACCAGGAATTAATTCAGGAAGGTTCTATGGCCTGTGCTATGGAGCTGATGAGCCTAAGCCATCAGAACTATCCCTTTTAGCTTTAAAAACAACAAATGCTTTTATGAAAAAAGATGTCTCCAGGAAAGATAAGCTATATAAACTTGTCTAGTAAGCTTTAAATATAGCTGGCTGGGGCCAGAGGAAATGTTTTTTGTTTTGTTTTTTTCTTTTTTCTTTTTTTAAGTGTAATTAACTGTACCTAGCCCTTTTAGGGGGAGGTGGATGCTGATATGTCCATGGGCCTGAACCTGGATTTGGTGAACTGCACCTGGTGCAGGTTTTAGGTTTGGAGGGAAAGGTGCCTTTAAGCTGTTTTTCCACACTCTGGATCCTTGGGCAACAGAGGAGCCTGAATTGATCCTCACCATAATTTAGAGCAGTCTAAATGCTGCTCTAGTTTACATTAGCTAAAGCAGGGGTCTCAAACTCATATCACCACAAGGGCTGCATGAGGACTAGTAGAGGGCAGCATGAGGATTAGCATGTTAGCCCGAGGGCTGCACCACTAAAACCTTTCCATACAATGATTTTGCAAATATTGGTAATGATCGTATCATTGCAGGCTGCAGGAAATAGCTTTAGGGGCCGCATGGGCTGCGTGTTTGAGACCCCTGAGCTAGAGTGTTTTCTTAGGGACACTTCTGTGGGGCTGACATAGGCAGAGGGTAATGTGCTCCAGTTCCACCTCTACTATACCCATCTCTGCCTCAGAATGCTTCTGATTGGGTCCCATAGAGCTAGCAAGGTCTATTTTATGCCACCTGTGGATTCTTTTTGCATGAGCTCCGTTAGGGCAGCTCACCAAATACACGAAGGGGATAGAACAAAAATTGGTCCCACATCTCTTCCTTTATCCACTGAAAGAAAGCAAAGGCCAGTTTTTGAAAAAAAAGATAAAGCAAAACAAAATCCTACTTGAACTGTTATGTCAAGTCCGGGGGTAGAAAAAGGCATAGCAGTAATGCTCCTATGGGAAGCAAAACCTGCCAATTTCAAAATGTGTTTAGAGTTGGTGCAGCAGTAGCTGAGTGAAACTAAAGGAAAAATCCATCTCTGCTTTGTGAGAGATACTTAGCTCTGATGGCTTACTGTGCTCTTTTCAACAAAGCCGATAGCTACTTTTTAAGAAAAAATAAAAGAAATTAATCTTTTCTGTAGTGCCACAGTGAGCCTGACATAATGCTCAAAATATGATGAATGAAGTCTCTGTCCTCAAAGTGGTCCCACAGGGAAGGATTTGCACCATGTATTGCTATTTTCTAGTTAGGCAGGGGATGAAGAGCAATATTTGCAAGTAACATTCCATCAGAGGCAGGGCCAGCCCAAAGATTTCTGGCACCCTAGGTGAGCTGTGACTTTGGCATCCCCTCCACAAGTTTTAAGAGAGAATATATTAATATATTTAAAAAAAAAGAATAAAGAAAAAAATCCCTTCTATTTAATTTGGTGCCCCTTAAAGCCTGGCGCCCTAGGCAACCGCCTATTTCACCTTATATGGTCAGGCCAGCTAATATCAAAGGGTGCAATCAGTCAGGAAGTCTGGGTCCTACAAGGTGCCCTTCAAGACTTTGTATTTGGAGAGAAGGTGACTTTGACAATGCAGAAAATAGCACTTTTCAATTATCTTTTTAATCTTGGAAATTTCTACATGGATTTCAGTTTAATTAACCCTGATTGAATCTTGGGGTTTAGACCTGAATCCTAGCCCTCCTTCTCAGTGTGATTACTGGAACTGGACATGGCATTCCAGTAGATGTCACTCTAGTACAAAATTCAGATTTTCCGGAGTTTGGAGGATATACTGGATGAAGAAAAATGTAGGATTTCCAGATAATCAGTACTGTTCTCATTTTGAATTAAATGATTGAATATGTATGGTGAATGAGTCACTTTCTAATAAGTCAAGCTTTCAAAATTTTATTTTCTCCTCAATTAGGACAGAAAAGATGAAATCTCAGAATTCAGTGAGAATGAAAATATTTTCCTAATGTCAAAAAATCTTGCTTTGGCTTTATTGTTTTGATTTGTGTGTTTATGTTTTAATTTATAAGACAAAGGGGTAGTTAGCAACTACTGCATGGGCGTGATAGGAAAAGGGACACTGTGCTGTCAGGTTGAAGGAATGATTCATAGGGAGGGATGGAGAGAGTGATTGCTGTAGACTACAGAGATGCAAGGGGTCTCAGGCTGTTGAATTTTAATTGGATGTGGTTGCATCTGCTTGTCATTTCCTGACCTCAGAATTATTACTTTAAACTGCTTTGCAGCTGACTGGTCCTGTGAGCAGAAGGTGCAGACTACTATCTTCAGATGGTCCTGAAGTATCATCATCTTCAACTGAGCATGGACCATAGGTGCATGGTGGGTGAGTAAGGAGAGACAAATTGCTGGTAACCCAGCAATAGGTCTGTGTAAACTAATTATGGGTCAAACAGCTACTGTAAAATAAAGTGTCTCTATTTTAACCTTTACTTGCAACAGCCCTGAAAGGCACATTGTTATACTCCAAAGGTGGGAGGGTTACCTTCGTAATTAAGCAACTGGACTGGCACTGAGGTGATCTGAAATCTGTTCCTACCTATCCCAGAGTGCCATGTAACAATTAACAAGTTGCCAAAACTCTGTGCCTATGAGTTTTCCCTTCTGTAAGAAGAGGGAGAGAGAATATTTCCCTACCTCAGACAGGTGTGATAAATATGTTTGAAAAATATGCAGCTACTACAGTGATGAGTGCCATAGAAGTAGCTACAAATATTCATATTAGAACTCACCTAAGGTACCTTTCTCAGAGAAAAAAAAAAAAAAGAAGAGGAAGAAATTGTTGATTTGGGAAAAGGCTCCTTATATCATATGGCCCAGTGGTTAGAATATGCCAGGGTCTCTCTCGGTAAAGTTTAATCCCACTGGCCAAATCTTCCTGTTCTCAAAAGGTGTCACGACTCATAAATGCTTTATATTAGTATTTATTACTCACTTCTTGTCCATTGCAAGCAACTACTTAATTTGGTATTCAAACAAACAAAAAAAAAGTTTTTTCATCACATTGTTAAATGGCATTTAAACTAAATATAATATGTACATTTCAGATTTAAATTTCTGCAACAGGATTTATGGAAACTGGAGAAAGTCAGAGAAGAGCAACAGGAATGATTGTAGGTCTGGAACACTTGACTTATGAGGGAAGATTCAAAGAGCTGGGTTTATTTAATCTGGAAAAGAAGAGACAGAGAGGGGACATTAAATATCAAGATTAAGTAACTAGGAGGTTGTCATGAGGAGGAGGGAACAAAACTCTTCTCCTTGACTGCCAATGATAGGAAAAGAACTAATGGACTTAAATTACAGCAAGAGAGGGTTAGGCTGGACATTAGGAAAAATTTTCTGTCAGGGTAATCAACCACTGGAATAAGTTGCCTAGGCAGGTTGTGGAATTTCCATCATTGGAAGTGTTTAAGGGCAGGTTCGACAAACACCTGTCGGGGATAGTTTAAGAGGGTACTTGGTCCTGCCATGAGTGCAGGGGACCAGGGCCATCTGGGGTGAGGTGGGGGGGTGGTTGCCCCAGGCCCCAGGGTTCTGTGGGCCCCATGCTGTCCTGCTGTGTTCTCCCACCGTTCTCCCCCCGTGGCCGCACTGTCCCCCTGCCCTGCTGTGAAGCTGAAGGAAGCAGTGTGAGGGCTGGAGTCTGGAACCCAACTTCTGCTCTGGGCCAGCCCACCCCACCCCCAGAGCAGGGAACAACCAACCTCTGGGGCCAGGCAGGCCTGCCCCCAGAGGTGGGGCTCTGTGTTCCCGCCCCTTCCATGAGCTGGCTCTTTCATCCCCGGGGCAGAGTGGCTGGCTCAGGGGAGGGATGGGAGAGTGGGTTCCGGCCTCTGGGCCAGCCCCCAGCACTCCCCCCAACATGAGAGTGGGGGGCACATAGGCTGATTGGCCCTGGGCCCTGTACTCCCTAGGCATGGCTCCACGGGGGACCTCTTCTGGTCCCTTCCAGTCCTTATGATTCTATGAAAGTTTCTAGATTAAAACATCTGCCAACATTCTAAGTTAGGTGTTTTCTGAAAAGTTAAGAGATGGCGAAGTTTTTCTTAATAAACATAAAAATAGCAGTAGACCTGAAACAGGGCTGAGAAGGACTTCAGGTATTGCTAGTAACCTGGAATTTCATTGTCCATCTATGACATTTCTGCATCACTCTATTAAATATAAAAGTGAAAGAAAACTGTCCAAGAACACCATTGGCGTGTAGGTCTACACAGCAATATACCACCTGCAGCTGGACCCTGTCAGCCGATTCAGGCTTGTGGGACTTAGGCTGCTGTGTGGATTCTTGAGCTGGACCCTGGAACTCATTGTTTCCTGGAGCCTGTAATCCAGCCTGAACCTGGATCTTTACACTGCAATTTCCTTGTCCTGTGAGACAGCTGGCATGGCTCAGCCATAGCTGTTTTACTGCAGTGTAGACAGACTCTTAGCAATTTAGGGAGACTCTCCATGGATCCCACCTGCAGTGTCTGTCTCCATCAAATCCCCTTTCCCTTGATAGGTGAGGTTAGTGTAGCAATATTGGTAGTCTATATTGACAAAGTTCATATTGCAAAGGCAACTTTTCCCAATGAAAACAGCCCAGTTTTGTCAGTATAAATAATTGTACACAAGGGAATTTTGCTGGCACAGCTACACCAGCCAGGAATCTCACCTCATCCCATCCTTGACCAAAACAAATATGCTGGCAAAAGTTTGTAGTGTAGATCTGGCAACAGATATTCCATGAAGCAACCCTCATTTTCCTGGCTTAGTGTGCTCTTGAATGGTAAGACAGAAAGCCTTCTACCCTTTCAAGGTATCTTTGGTGGATGGCAGGCCCATACCTGGGTTTTATTAGGAGCATATCTTGGTTCTTGGTGGGAGCAAGGAGTGGAGGTCTTCCTGAGCAAGTGGAATGCATTCATTCAGTCAAGGTTCCTCAAGTTACACTCTGTGACTTCTTCTGTGTGAGGAAACCCAGATAACATTCAATTTTCAACTCAAAAATATACCTGTTAAAAGCTGAACTGATATTTTTTTAAACATCCAACTAATGAGAATAAATTTAGGTCTGAGTCACTTCCTTTTTAGGTGCCTTGGCACTTAGGGGAATCAACAGACCCAAGTAGGTGCCAGAGTTCCCTATACTGTGCATAGGCACCTAAAATGGGATTATCAGAAGCCAGCATGCTGACCAGGGAGCTGCCTAAATTATTTGGAGGAAAATGCTCAGGAGATGAGGGGCTTAAGCTCTCTCTATGGAATTCACAGCTGTGAACTCTCTTCTGGAGTTAGAACTCATCTAAGGTACCTTTCTCAGAGGAAAAAAAACAGAGGAAGAACTTGTTGAGTTGGGGAAGGACTTATATCATATGGCCAAGTGGTTAGAGCACTTATTATCAGATGAGAAAGATATGGGTTCAGCGCCCTGACAGAGTAGAGTTTTGAATGTGTGTGTCCCAAATACCAGGTGAATGCCCTGGGCTATTGCATATGAAGGCAAAGGCATCCACCACCTTCCTTTGTAAAGATAAGATATGGTCTGAGGCTGTTTACTAGACCAGTGGTTCCCAACTTTTTCTCTGCAGTGGCACATGTTGCTATCGCTAATTATTTTGAGGCACACCACCACAACTCATGAATATTCAAATTAACTTATGAATATTTGTGAACAGTGGCATATATAAGGAAATGCTGCTATATGTGGTATGGTGGGGATAGAAAGGCAGTGGTGGCAAGAGTGGGGAGGGGCTGTCGGGGGTGGTTATGTGGGGTGGCAGGAGAGAGTGAGGGGCACAGAGCTGGGAAGGGTGCCAAAGGAGCACAGTGGTGGCCATGTGGGGAGCATGGCAGGGGTGACTAGAGGAGCGAGGGCAGGAGTAGCTATGTGGGAGGCAAAGGGTAAGATGGGTAGTGGGAGGTCAGAGCAGGAGAGCATGCTGTGGGGGTCGTCTTCACCCCAGCAGCTCCACCGTCCTCAGCACCCTCCTTTTCCCCAGCAGCTTCACTGCCTGCAGCACTCCTCCTTCCCCCAGCAGCTCTGTTATTCATAGAGATCACCCCCCCCCCGACACCCACTTTCCTGGCAGCTGCAGGCAGAATCCTCTTCCCTCCAACACTCCCTTCTGCGAGAAGCTCTGCCACTCCTGCACTCCCCCACCCACCCCCTGCGGCTCCCTGCACCCCAAAGTGGCCTCCTTCCCCGGCCAGCAAACCTGTCCCCTCTGCTGGCTTCCTAATGCCTGCAGTGGACCAACAACTCTGGTGACACCCCCACACACACACACAATCCCCCTGCCTGTGGCAGGCAGGGATTTCCCTAACACCCCCTCTACATCCCCTGACTTTCCAACACCCATTCCCCCCCAAGTTGTGAGCTAATAGCAGTGTTATAGCAATTTAGTGAGCACCACAACACCCCCCCCACCTCTCCCTATACCCCTCTGTAATTTCAAGTCCCAGGGAAGATGCTGGCAGGCACTCGCCTCCAGTGACCCTCCTCCCCCTACTGCAGTATCGTAACCCTGCTGGGCTGTCCCACCAGCTTGACTGGGGTTCCCACCAGACCCCCAAGCCTCATCAGCCCCTGGAACTGGACCCCACCACCATCAACAACCCTGCATCCCAGAGTCAGACCCCAGGGACAGTGCCAGGACCCATGCTGCCATTGCACCCCACCACCACTGCCGCTGCTGGTGACCCTGCCTGGGGCAGATTTAGCCACGGGTCCACAGTGTGGGCCAGACCTCAGCTGCAGCAAACCCTGCTGCCCTTGGGGGCTGCTCTCTGTGTCCCAGCTGAGGCAAGAACAGGTCCTGGCTGTGACTCAGGGACACTGTCAGGGAAGTGCTGGTTCCCAGCTGAGGTCTGCTCCTTTCTCTGCGAGGCCCCCACAAGTCCTCTGGCCCCCCCCATTAGTTTTGCAGGAGCCCCCACTGGGGCCCACACCCAGGGCTGTCCCTGGTGGGCACAGGGCTCCAGGCAAATCGCCCTCTGTGGGGCCCGCACTAACCCTCCCCAGCACTGGGGAATGGAGCCAGCCAGCACGGGTGGGAGGCCACTGTGCTGACCATTCGATGCTGGGGACCGGGTAAACCAGCAAAAAGTGGCAGCCCAGTTCAGGGTTGCCGATCTGCCCTCATCCCCCCGCCATGCATGCTGCTTTTGGCTCTGTGCTGGAGCAGCAGGGAGGAGGCAGCGTGGCTGAGAGGGGTAGTGGTATGGGCCCCGCGCTGCCTCCTGCCAGCTGCTCTGGCACAGAGCCGAAAGCAGTGTGCATGGGGGGGTGGGGTGGACCAGCAGCACTGAACTGGACCGCCTCTTTTGGCCGGCTTGCTGTGGGGCCTGCAGAACCAAGGGGTCTGGGTCGGTTGCCCCTCTCACCCTTCCCCCCCCCCAGGGATGGGTCTGCCCACACCAGTCCCCCACCCCAAAGTCCCCTCTGCTCCTCCAAAACCCTGTTCACACCTCTTCCCCCAGTCCATGCTTACTGGCAGCCAGCAGATGCAAAGCGCATCTGCAGCCAGCTTTTCCTGCCCTGCACAGCCCATGTGACTGGGCAGTGCAGGGAGGGAGATTTAAAATAAACCCAGCTCCCTGGCAGATCTCAAGGCACACCTAAGGAGGTGCTGTGGCACACCAGTTTGGGAACCACTGTACTAGACTAAGCCCCATAGGCAAGAGAAGATGGTAATGTTCTTTTAAAAGAAAGAAAGTGATATTCTGAAATGTTCTAAATAAATTCATTTTGACCTTCAGTTCAGTACCCAGAGGTCAAACGTGCCTAGAGTATCAAGAAAGTTAAGTAAGAAAAATCAGTGAATGCATTGAGCACTTGTGTGAACTCATTTCTACATTACGTGAATTAACCATTTGTACAGCACAGAGAACATCTAGCCTTGGTTGCTAGGGTTCTTCCTTCTCATTGGGTGTAAGGTATAAATCAGGTGAAAGAGAAAAATGATGGTTGGGGTAAGAAGTTCACATTTACTGAGGTTAAAACTTTTATTTCACTTTTCTTCATAAGGTTCCTTATTGAACTAAGATGTATCCTGACCTTCAGAAAGTGTTCACTGAAGCTAAATTCTAAACCCAATTAGACCTCTTATTTGGGGTGGGTTGTGGTTATTTTATGAATACACATCCAACATAAAATACTGTCTGGCATAAATCATGACTCAGTAAAAACATGCCAGCTATTTCTAATATTTTTATGATTTCTTAGAGGCTTTTTTTCAGTGAGGTGTTTGAAAGGTGGCTTTTAATGTCAGTCTTGAAAGGCTCTTACGCCAAGTGTGTTAGTATTTCAGGTAAAAAAAACAACAAGCAGTTGTGTGGCACTTAGTCTTAAAGTACCACGCAACTGCTTGTTGTTTTTTTACTGGACTAGACTAACACGGCTATCCCTTTGGAAACTGACAAGTATTTCTAGTGAAAATCTATCCGCAACTAATGCGGCTAAACCTTGTTTTAAGAAAAGGAAGTGGTTTGAAAGGAGGTTGTCTATAAACCTCACAAGAAATTTGTGAAATTGCTTATCTGTAACATACTAATTTCTTGATCCTCTCCTGTTTGCTGCACAGGATGCTGATCAGATGAGTCCAGAGTTTTTTTGAGAGTGTGCAACACAATCTCTCACCATAGCCTGTGTAGTATGTCTAGCGTAATGGATTTCTAACTTAAGGTCCGTTTAGTATGATGTGCATTTTCTTGCATGTGGAGAGGAAGATAATGTCTGTCTGTATCTGTGCAAGTTTTTTCATGAGGTTTGTAGATTTCCATTTCATATGACTAAATTCAGTGCCTTGCATGGTGAAAACTTCCGGAGGGGTAGCCATGTTACTCTGTGTACAGTAACAACAGCAAGAGTCCTGTGACACCCTAAAGACTAAAAAACTACAGTACCCACTGGAGAAGTGAAAAACAGATTGATAGAGCTGGATGGGTACCCAGAAGCCACTTACTAAAGGACAGACAAAACAGAAGACCACTGGCCATCACCTACAGCCCCAGCTAAAATCCCTACCACATATCATCAGAGATCTGCAGCCTATCCTAGAAGGTGATTCCACACACACTTAATCCCTGGGAGGCAGGTTTTTCCTTGTTTACAGATAGCCTCCCAACCTGAAACAAATACTCACCAATAACCAAATACCACACAATAAGAATGCTAAGCCAGGAACTTGGCCCTGAAACAAACCCTGTTGCCAACTCTGCTGCATATCGACGCCAGTGATACCATCACAGGTCCCAACCACATCAGCCACACCATCAGAAGCTCATTCACCTGCACAAGCACTAATGTGGTATGTGCCAGCAATTCCCCTCTGCCATGTACATTGGCCAGACCAGACTGCCCTTACACAAAAGAATAAATAGACACAATCAGAGATCAAAAATGGCAACATCCATAAACCCAGTAGGAGAACACTTCAATCTCTCTGGACATTCAGTAGCAAACTTGAAAGCTGCCATACTTCAACAAAAAAGCTTCAAACAGATTTCAGTGTGAAACTGCAGAGCTGGAACTGATTTGCAAACTTGACACAATCAGACTGGCTCTGAATAGGAACTTGGAATGGATAGCATGTTACAAAAAGTAATTGTCTCTGTTCGCATATTTTCTCCCTCTAAATAAGTGGTGTGAATGGAGCTCATCTACCCTAACTGAACGGACTTTGCTAATGCTTGACCTCTTTCATCCTGGCATGTGTATATATTCTTTTCAACTGTAGTTTCCACTTCATGCATCTGACAAAGTGGGTTGGAAGCCACAAAAGCTTATGCTTGAAGAAATTTTGTTAATCTTTAAAGTTCCACAGGACTCCTGCTGTTTTTGTTATACAAAAATGTAACAGCTACCCCTCTATAATTTCTCATATTAATAATGTCTCTTCTCATGCAGAATTATTAGTATTAGTGAAGCCTATAGCAAACAAAATCCTAAAAGCTGTGAAGCTTTATTTGAGGCAAGAAAAATACTGAAAGGAGACTGAGGACCTTTCACTAGGAACTTTTGAAATTCCAAGTGCAATTTATTATGTTTTGGTGAATTTTAGACCAACATTTGATGGACAAATCAAAAATAAAATTAGGAATTTTACTTGTAACATACTTGTAATATTAAATTGAGTTGCCAGTTCCATATTGTGTGTCCTGCTCCATGGTAAGCACAGGCAGGATACAAAGATGTGACAAGAGTATACCCAACAAGCAAATGAGTAAGGATATGGATCAATAAGAGGTTTCACTGTAACTTGGTTGATCGGAAAATTGTATCCTTCCTTAAAATATAGAGCACATTCTGAAATTAGCTTAAGCTAATCAAATCAGATGGAAAGAAGAATTTTAATAGCTAAGCTAACTAAATCATGCTGTATAGTCATGCTCAGTATTTTGTGTCTCTTTGTTCCGTTACCTTGTCAGGTGCCAGCAGTCTATGTCTATGTCCCTTGGTGAAGAATCTTTTGTGCTATTTTCATGTACACCTGTGTCAAAAACATTATTTTTTATCTGTGAAATAGTTTCTCTTTTCACTTTGCCACTCCACAGCATAAGTCATTTTAGAGTAACAAGGAACTTGCTTGAATTTTCAGAATAAATAAGGAGTGTTCATATTTCTGTTCTAGCAGTACATTGAGTGGCCACATCATCCTCACTAAGAAAGAATTCTTGATAACCTGATTAAGATAAAAGTCAAGGACTGATAAAAAGATAACAAAGTGTTTCAATCCTTTGATAGAATTCCTTTCTAAGCATGAAAGAAACCAAAGGAGCTGGTATTCCAAAATTCTGCAGTGCATCAGATTAAGGGAGACCAGCTGTAGTTTGAAAAAATCTATTTCTTTGAGAGCTATCAGATCAAGCAGGTACAAAGTCAGGAATTACAATGGTAATGGCATGCTAGCCTTTTTTTTTTTTTCCAGTTTAGCAACAAAGCATATAAAACCAACTGCTGATTATTATTTTATAAAGAAAGCAATTGCAGCTGTTGAAACTAGAAACAAGTCCATGCTACAACAGTAGGAGCCAGACTTCGAACCTTCAAAAGCACAGGGATATGGGTTTAGTGGAGCACATTTTGGAGAGAGCGACCAGCTGCAGAATTAAGATCTGGATCTGGGTTTGGTTTCCAAATACCCCCCAACTTTGGGGATATTTAAATTTTGGTTTGTACACTGCTCTAGCTGTGTAAAGGAGCAGTTCACTAAAGCCAACGTCTGGTGGTTGTCTGCAGATAAAGCAGTAACTGCTAATAATGTATTAAAAGAAGTATGGATAAGATGCCAGGGGCATTTAATTAATTCTAAATCAGAACAAGAATTTTTATACGTTGTGATAACATTTGCTGTTGTGAAGCATGTCTTCTGAAGACTTCACTGGGGAGACCAGCTTGATTACTTTGCAATAGGATATTGTTCTCAGGCAACATGCCTTATCTTCACAAGGCTTTTAAGTGAGTTTATAAGCTGTGCTTATGCACAATTTAAAATTTTTTGTGGCTAAATCAGTTTCTAACACAGTTTGACTGACCATGCTGTACGGGGCCATAAATTTCTAGAACACAGGTTCTGTTGCCACAAGAGAATGTGGGTAAACCATGGTTGTAATTCCCTGGTGTGACTCTTTCACACCACCTATCAACTCGCAAAACTACCATCATAAGTACAAAGTGGAGCTATTAATTTTAGCCCCCAAACATTTGCCACAAGAAAGCAAATGCAAACAAGCTATTGTCTTAGTGTAGTAATAGATAAGTGTACTATTTTGAACCTCTGTGGTAGCAGGCCTATTACGGAAGAAACATATTACAGAAATATTTTGAGATTTCTTTTTCTCAGATGTGCCTGAATCAAAATTCCAGGTTTGAATACTTCAAAATTTGGATATTTTTTGAAATTCTCACATCTATTTTGTGCCCTTCTTTACACTTTGCTGTTTAATCTGCAGACCTCTGCATTTAATGTACAGTTTAATACAATGGTTCTTCAAAGAAATCCTTGTGAATTCATTGCATGGTTGATCAAATTCCCACTGAAATCCATGGGAATCAATGAGCAGTGGATCAGGACTTGAAAGAATTAAATGATGTGACATAGAATGCACACACAGATTTAATGTTTCTTTCCTTAAGTGCCCTCTTATGCCTTATAATAAATTGCTCATTGCTGTAATGTCTGAGGGGGTAGAGCCCTGCACGGATACAAATAAGTAGATCTGTATCTGACCTGCATCTGCAAGAAATGGTCCACGGATGTCCGTGTTGTATCCACGGATGTGGATACAATACAGATATCCACAGATATCTGCATATTTGCAGGGCTCTATCTCTGTGCAGATAAAAATATGTGGATCCGTATCCAATCTGCATCCACAAGAAATGGGCTGTGGATATCCATGTTGTATCTGTGGATGTGGATATAAGACGGACATCTGTGGATTTGCAGGGCTCTATGAGGGCGTAACATAAAAGACAGATGGTTGTGCTAAGTGATTGGGATTTTATCTGGAAAAAAATGTTAAATGTACATTTGTATAAGTTTAGGTGGCCTGAATTTCTTACTCATTTGGTGAATTATAAATGAAGAGAACTCACAAACAATAAACCAAAGCATTTGTATAACCAAAGGGTACTTACTGAGTAAACTGTGAATTTACCATGGTTTCCTTTGGTTATTGATTTGGAGAAGAATATTTTTTCCATGTTCAAATTTAATGTGTGTTTTATGCATTGAGGTGGGATGGTTTTATTTTTAAAGAATGGCAATACAGTGATGTGAGCGAGCAGAAAAATGTTAATAATGCCTCTGTGTTTACTGTGATGGCTACTGCATTATTACATATATATTTGTATAAGATTTGGTGCATTTAATCATCCAAACAGCTGCATTTGATCATCCAAAGAAAATTTTATTACCAAGATGGATAAGATTCCACATGTTTTCAGATTCAAGCTGTGCTCAAAATGTAAGTTGTCAGTAAAACCGTGGGAAAGATCAACCTTTCTTTTTATTTTACTTCTGTGACAATACGAGTAAATACTGCTCAATAGAAAGATGACAGGCCGAGGAGGTGTATTAAAAATAGGAACTGAAATTAAGAATTTTCTTAGTTAGTTCTTGTAAGAAACTAGGTGTATATTTAAAGTAATTCATTTTTGTAATAAAGGGTGCACTGGAGGTGATAAAAACAGAATATAAATGTAAAGAATATAAAGCAATCAATGTTTCACAAAAATGAGGTAAACTAGACACATAGTGACATTCATTTGTCTGGTTAGTTTGAAGGCAAGATCTGTGGAATTGGGGTTGGATTGCATTGCTTATACAGATGACAACAGATGTTCCCTAGTATTCAGCTTTCTCTGCATCCTTGACTAAGGGATAAAGAGCTAGCTTTGTGTTTTTTGAATAATTTAATATGGCAAAAGCCAGGTTGATATGCAGCATTTTATTATGCTGACATGAGCTTGGCACTGTATTTGTTTCTGTGTGGTCTGCTCTTTTCCTTATCTGTTTTCTAACAGAATCTGTAAAATGGTTTTATTCATATTAAATTTGTCATCTTGCATAAGCTAGCATAATAGATAGAATATCAACTAAGAGTTGTAAGGGTAACAATATACTGATTGTCAAATATCACACTGAATTTTTTGGGCCAAGTATTCCGTCACCTGAATTGGTCTATTGTCTTGAATTGAACATTGCCATCTGTAAAGAGTATGGTCCCTTAACTAAAATCTAATATTGACTTTCTTGTTACAGGATTCAGTGCATGTATAAACTGTAACTTCAGAATAATTACAATGTGATTCTAAACTTATTTATTCAGTCATATAATTAAATGTTTGCTAATATGAATTAGTGTTAATTATTGATATCCAAAGTCATTAAAACTGTGTAGTTACAGGGTAATAAGAGTGTGTCAGAAACTACAGTGTGATGGCAATCATAACCATCATTGTAAGTGTAAAAGTCAAAATGCGGGGGAGATGAAAAGGCTTGTAAAGCAGTAGCACTATTAATATTAGGCACATAGACTGTGGCAAAGGCTATTTTTTTATATCACATTGGGCTTGTAACAGGATTTGTATTTGCCAAGAAAATCTTTTTTTGTTTCATAAAGTGTGAAATGGAAGAAACTTTATTGACAAGAAAGGCAGCACCTCCTGGAAATAAGTGTTACATAGTTGCAGGAGGTGGGGGAGGGGAATGTGCATGAACTGAAGATTCTTTTATGCAGCTTCATTTATTTTAGTGAACCCCTCAATATTGCCAGTTCTCAGTGATTTATTGTGAGGCTTATACTATTTGATGATTTGTTTAGAGTTGCTGCCCCTGGAATCATGTGATTATGTTACAATTTTGGGTATTTTTGTACATTTCTCACAGTTGAGGCTGAAAATGTGACCCAAATGCACCCTAACAGCTCAAATACCAGAAGGCAGATTGAAAAAAAAAACCCACAACACTGAATATCACATGATTTGTCTTTTTAGTCCAATCCCTGGTATTTTGAGGCCCTAAGTCATGATTTTTGAATATTTAATATGCACAATACTGGCACTTAGTTCCATTCTGTGAAGCTGCTTGCATAAGTAAATGTCACAAGGTGAATAAAAGGGCCATATTCTATCTCCAAATGTATCAAGGCATGTACATTTATTTTATTTTATTTTTTTTTAATTTTAAGAGTCAGGTCTATAATCAGAAAGTACATTGAAGAAGTTATCTACTTGAGCAATACCCAGTGTGTCAGCTATCTGGGGAAGAGAGAAGAAGCAGCTTTATCAGGTGAAGAAAGCTGAATAGAATAATTCACTGAATTTTACTCCATTTAAGGAAAACCCCCTGAAGCAACTGATATTTTCATGACTTTCCCTGTTTATGTGAGAGCAATGCAGAGATACTGTGTCAGTTAGAGGAAGAAAAGAGCCTTTCATCACTCACCAGTGGCTTCTGTGCCTGTCTTGGCACCATTATCAAACTTGGGTCTTCCTGTCAGATGCCTTCAGATGTGTCAAACTCCACTGCATGCCATGCCATGCTTATATACTGATATGAAAAACTCAGGCATCCTGTAACATTGGCTCTCCCTGATTTACCTGAAAAAATCTCTCATCACTGTCCACTGTGGCCCTAGCTTTCCAGACACTTTTTGTTAAGACATCACTCATGGCTGCCCTACTGTCAGCAGAAATGGCCACTTGAAACTTCCTTCTGTTTAGGGAATCTGCTGATGGCATGGAATAACAATACCTGAGGTTTCTTAAGGGAGTGTGACACCTTCTGCCTCCTTTCTCCACTACAAACCCTCTTTAGGGACAGACATAATTTGATGAAATTTATGAAAAGTTATCTGCTGTGGGTACTCAGTTCCAATTATTACTATAATTCACCTATGCAAATGGCCATCCCGTTACTTGACAATTATTGTTCCTGTTTTTGTCCAAGCACCATCCATTCACTCTACTGACAAGGACAAATTTTTATTCCTTCTGCTAGCCCTAAAGAGTCAGTACAGCTATAGGAGAGTGAGCTGGATTGCATCCAATCTCTTGTATAGTTAAAGAAATTTCAAACTGATCACCATGCTGCAGAACTATTATTATTGGTGCTTGCGTACCAGTCAGAAATGACACTGCTTGACTTTCATATGCCTGAGTGTGCAGAACAATCTTAATTTTATTAGTAACAAAACAAATCTTATATGAAAGCTGCTGAGAGAAATAATTTATCCACCTCCCACTTTATGGTTATAGTCCAAACTAACATGTCACTTTCAATGGCTGGTGTAGTTGTATATAGTGCATGGTAGGATTTAGACAAGTGTTTAAGTTGTATTCAGCTTGGAACTATACACTCACATTTTGCATTGGTTTTATTTAGGCTATACTGGTACAGAAGAGAGCTGTACCCAGTTTGTGTTGGTTGATTCATTATGGTTTAATATTGTCACTGTGTGGACATCTCTGCACCCTGGGTTATGATCTACATGATTTTCCTGTTCTCTTATACACTGGAATTGTACAATTTGCTGCCAATTACACAATGTAATGTTTCTTTATTGATGCTAATGACCTATTCTACATGATTTCTATGATTATATGTTTCCTACAACTTCATACCAGTGAACAAACATATAACATGCTTTCTATGGCTGAGGCATGGGGGAATGCTTGGTTACTCACCAGTAACCATCCTTCTTCGAGATAGGCTGCTCAAATACATTGTTACAGATGTCTATGTGCCTCAGCGCAAGGTAGCTGGGAAGGTCTTTAGCATTAGCCTGTCAGGTCAGGGCGCACGGCCAACACCCCCTCCACAGCGTGACCGCGGCTATATAGGTGACCGTGACCCTGACCCTCTCTGGAAACATGGCAGGGATGCTCTTGAAGATTTTCACAGAGATTTCAATAATTTCCACGACACCATCAAACTGAGCCTGGAACACTCCACACAGGAGATCCACTTTCTTAACACTACAGTACAAATCAGGGATAGATGCATCACCACCACCCTATACCGAAAACTACTGATCGGTATAGTTACTACATCCTTCGAGCTTCCATCCTAAACACACCACATGATCCATTGTCTACAGCCAAGCTCTAAAATATAACCGCATCTGTTCTGATCACTCAGACACAGACATCTTGAGGATCTCTATCAAGCAGTCTTGAAACTACAGTACCCACCTGGGGAAGTAAGAAAACAAATTGACAGAGCTAGACAGGTTCTCCGAAGTCGTCTACTACAGGAGAGACCCAAGAAAGAATGCAACAGAACACCACTAGTCACCACATACAACCCTCAAGTCAGACCTCTGCAACAGATCATTAAGAACCTACAGCCTATTCTAAAAGATGATCCCTCTCTCTCTCTCAAGCGTTAGGAGACAGACCCCTCCTTGCTTATAGGCAGCCCCCTAATCTTAAACAGATTCTCACCAGCAACTACAGATCTAACAACAGAAACATTGACGCAGGCACACACCCCTGCAACAAACCACGCTGCCAAGTCTGCCCACATATCTGCACAACAGCTACCATCATAGGTCCTAATCAAGTCTGCTACTCCATCAAAGGCTCATTTACCTGCTCATCTACTAATGTGGTCTATACCATCATGTGCAAGAAATGCCCCAACACCTTATATATTGGACAAACAGGAAGATCGCTGCGTAAGAGGCTGAATGAGCACAGAGCTGATATCAGAAATCAAAGAACAAAGAAACCAGTTGCTGAGCACTTCCATCTTTGTAATCACTCGATAACTGATTTGTTAACGACTGTCGTTAGAGATGTACCTGGGACATCAAGACTCCAAAGAGAAACAGCTGAACTCGAATTAATATGTAAGCTAAATTCTGTGAAAGCAGGACTTAATCGAGACTATGGGTTCTTTTCCCATTACAAAAGGTCATTTGACTTCAGGCTTTCCATGGTTTGAACCTGAAAACTGCTCTGATTTGCTGTTACTGTATGACCTGATCCTATGGTTTACACCCCCTTGCATTTATTTTTGTTCCATTCTATAAGTTCACCCATCTTCGAAGCATCTGAGGAAGTGGGATCTTCTCCCACGACAGCTCATGCAAAAAATAAATCTGTTAGTCTTAAAATGCCACAGAACTCCCTTTTGTTTTTTTTTCCATACACCTTTGCCAACTCTGTTAGTGGGGATGGTGGGAGGGGCCTGAATGTATGTGAGCAGCCCATCTCGAAGAAGGATGGTTACTGGTGAGTAACCAACCATTCTCCATCGAGTGCTGCTCACATCATTCAGTTACAGTTTACTGCCAGCTGTACCCAAGGATGGTGGGAAGAGTTACGGTCTACCCACACTGAGTACAGCTCTGCCCAAAGCGGCATCATCTCTAGCCTGTTGGGCAATGGTGTAGTGCATCATAAAGGTATGTATCGATGACCACGTAGTGGGCCTGCAGATCTCTTGGACTGGGACCCTGGTGAGGAGGGCCGTGGAAGACGCATGAGCTCTGGTAGAGTGGGCTTTCACAGTCCCTGGGAGAGGTGTGCTGGACCTTCCATAGCAGTCTTTGATGCAGTTCACAATACATTTGGAGATGCACTGAGAGAACACTGGGGAGCCTCTTATGTGTTTGGCGACCGCCATGAACAACTCGGAGGTCTTGCGGAAAGATCATGTGCACTCAATATAAATTAAGAGTGCTCTCTTCACATCCAAGGTGTGCCACCATCTCTAGTTTTCTGTAACCTGGGGGTTGGGATAGAAAACCGGAAGGCAAATTTCTTGATTCATGTGGAAGGGAGTAGCCACCTTGGGCAGGAAGGAAGGATGGTGGCAGAGGACCTCCTTATCTGGAAAGAATGTCATATATAGGGGTTCAGAGGAAAGGGCTTGCAACTCCAAAACCCTTCTAGCTGAGGTGATCACTACTAGGAAAGCCATCTTCCAAGATAATACCAACACAATAGCTGTCTCGTCAGCAAGTGAAGGAAGTATGGGTTGGATGTGTGGACTGTAAGGTGGATAGAGAACTGGCTAGATCAATGGTTTCAGCGTGTAGAAATCAATGGCTCCACGTCTAGCTGGCAACCAGTAACGAGTGATGTGCCCCATGGGTCGGTCCTGGCGCCAGTTCTGTTCAATATTTTCATTAATGATCTGAATGATGGGATTGATTGCACACCCAGTACGTTTGCAGATGACACCAAGCTGGGGGGAACGGTAGACATGCTGAAGGGCAGGGAGAAGATTCAGGAAGACCTTGACAAATTGGGGCAGTGGGCCAATAGAAATCTCATGAGGTTCAACAAGGACAAGTGCAAAGTCCTGCACTTGGGACGGAAAAACCCCATGCACTGCTACAGGCTGGGGAGCGATCAGCTAAGTAGCAGCACCGTAGAAAAGGAACTGGGAGTCATGGTGGATGGGAAGCTGGATATGAGTCAGCAGTGTGCGCTTGCTGCCAAAAAGGCCAATGGCATACTGGGCTGCATCAAAAGAAGTATTACCAGCAGATCGAGGGATGTGATCATTCCCCTCTATTCTGCACTGGTGAGGCCACATCTGGAATACTGTGTCCAGTTTTGGGCTCCCCACTACAAAAAGGACATGGACAAATTAGAGAGAGTCCAGCAGAGGGCAACAAAAATGATCAAAGGGGTGGAGCACAAGCCCTATGAAGAAAGAGACTGAAGGAACTAGGATTATTCATCTTACAGAAGAGAAGACTGAGGGGGATTTGATAGCAACCTTCAACTACCTGAAGGGACACTCCAAGGAGGATGGAGCTCAGCTGTTCTCAGTAGTAACAGAGGATAGAACAAGGAGCAATGGTTTTAAGTTGCAGCTGGGGAGGTCGAGGCTGGATATTAGGAAAAATTTTCTTACTAGGAGGGTAGTAAAGCATTGGAATGGGCTACCTAAGGAGGTGGTGGAATCTCTGTCTTTGGAGATGTTTAAGGCCCGGCTGGATAAAACTCTAGTTGGGATAATTTAGTGGGAGTGGTCCTGCTTTTTTTGGCAGGGGGTTGCACTAGACGACCTCATGAGGTCCCTTCCAACCCTATGATTCTATGATACTAGGAAAGCCACCTTCCAGGATAACACCAGCAGAGTAGCTGAATCCAAGGGTTCATAGGGTGGCTCTGTGAAAGCCCGTAGTACAATGTTCAGATCCCACTGAGGGGTGGGCTTAAGAGGGTGGGGAAAGAGCTTTTCCACCCTTTCAGGAACCTGTGAGATATGGGGTGTGAAAAGACTGGGGCACCATCAACTCTTTGGTGGAAGGCCAAAATTGCCGCTAGATGGACTCTTAGTGAGGACAGGGATAGGCCTGTTTCTCTTGGGTCTGAGAGATAGTCCAGAGTTGTATGGATTGGTGTGGAGATAGGGTCTATGTCTTTGTCACAGCACCAAGTGGAGAAGCACTTCCACTTCGCGATGTAGGGGGACCTGGTGGAGGGTTTTCTGCTACCAACCAGGACCTTCTTAACCCTATCCGAGCAGCACCTCTCTTGCTCACTGAGCCAGAGATCATCCAGGCCATCAAATGTAGGAGACCTGGGTTCTGGTGCAGAAGGCATCCCGAGTCCTGTGTTAGGAGGTCTGCCCACTGACGCAGGCAGAGCGGGGTCCTTATGGACATGTTCCGCAGGAGTGGGAACCAGTGTTGTCTGGGCCAGTCCGAAGCTATCAGAATGATGTGTGCTCCATCCGCAAGGGCCTTCAGTAGCACTCTATGGATCAGGGAAATTGGCAGGAAGGTGTACATCAGGGCCCCCGACCAACTGAGAAGGAAGGCATCGCTGAGAGAGACTTCCTCCTGATCCCAGAGGGAACAAAATTGAGGGCATTTATGGTTTTGTTCCACGGCAAACAGGTCCACCTGGGGGGAGGGGGGGGTTCCCATCTGTTTATCAGCAGGGAGAACACCTTGTGGTGGAGGGACCACTCGTGGTTCGCTAGGGGTTTTCTGCTGAGTGAGTCCACTAGGCCACTGTCTACCTCGGGGAGGTGGGAGGCAATCAGCATAAAGTGGTGCTCTATCGCTAATTGCCAAAGCTTGCATGCCTCCTTGCATAGAACTGAGGAGTGAACCCTCCAAACACCCTGTGTAGAGAGGCCCCCAGATAGGTGGTCTCCCCAACCTGAGTCCGAAGCATCTGTTATCAGGGTCACTGAGGGCTTGGGCTCCCTGAATGGGATACCCCCCCATCGCAAAGCGGGGGTCCCTCCAAATCCAGATGGTCTCTCCCTGGCCGGAACATTGTGGTGAACCAGCGCTGGAAAGTTCTCATCCTTAGGTGTGCTGTTCAGATTACTGAGGTGGCCACCATCATGTGTCCCAGAAGCTGCAGGCACTGGCACACTGTGGTTAAACCCAGTGCTTGCAGTTCCGTGATGATGGTGCAAATGGACTGAAATCTTGATGGGGCAAGGACACTGTGTCCTGTCGAGCATTCAGTCGTGCCCCGATGAATTCTATGTCCTGAGTGTGGCAGAGCTTGGACTTCTTTGTGTTTATGTAGAAGCCAAGAAACTTGCAGAGTTTTGCACCTGTTGACATGACTTGTCCACTGTAAGCCAATCATCCAGGTAGGAGTAGATTCTGATGCCCCTCCTGCATTGAAATGCTGCGACCAGTGCCATGCATTTTGTGAACACCCTGGGAGCTAGCGATAGCCCGAAGGGGAGAGCAGTGAACTGGTATTGGTTTTGTGCCACCACAAACCTAAGGAATCGTCAATGGTGGGGTCAGATGGCTATGTGAAAGTAAGTGTCCTTTAGGTTGAGGGCTGTAAACCAGTCTCCTGGGGACAGGGAGGGGACAATCTGGGGCAAGGAAACCATGCAGAACTTTATTCTCTTTATGTATTTGTTTAGTGCTCTGAGGTCTAGAATAGGCCTTAGGTCCCTGTTGGGTTTGAGGACCAAGAAGTAGTGGGAATAAAACCCTTTGCCCCGCTCTCATTTGGGGACCTTTTCTATGGCCCCGAGGGAGAGGAGCTTTTGGCATTCAGCCTTGAGCCTGCTTAACAGTTCCTGGTTCTCTGATGCTGCACGAGGGGGTGGCTTCCTGTCCTGAGGGATTGAAAGGAACTGGACACAGTATCCTAGCGCCACTGTGTCAAGAACCCACTGGTCCAATGTGACACAGGTCCAGTGGGGGGGGGGCAAAGTGGTGGAGGCAATGGGGGGAAAACAGGGGCCCTGGAGCGCTGCCCTCCAAGGGACCTTCAAAAATGTTGTTTATGGCCAGATGAGTGATCAGGTCCCTGCCTGCGCCTCCCAGACTGGGAGGCGCTGAGCTTTCCCCCTTTACGTGAGTGGGTATTGTCCTTGTCCAGGCCCCCAAGATGGTGCTGGGGAAACTGGAGGGATCTTGGGAACTGACTCTGCAGTTGAAGCTGCTGCTTTAGCTGCTGTAACTGCTGCTGGAGCTGCTGATGTGGTCTCGTCGAGCACCTGATACCGAGTCCTTCATACCATGGAGCTTTGTGCCTGTGGATGGGGCAAAGAGGTCAGGACCTTCAAAGGGGAGGTCCTGAATAATTTGCTGTATTTGCATGGATAGGCCGGACCCTTGGAGCCAGGCCAACCGATGCATGACGACTGCGGAGGCCATAGTGTAGGCGGCTGTGTCCACTGCATCCCAGGTTGCCGCTAGAGCATTTCTGGATGCCCTCTCTCCCTCCTCGAGCATTGCCTCGAAGTCTCTCAGGTGCTTCTCAGAGATGGCCGTGCGGAAGTTTCACATGGCCTCCCACAGGTTGAAGATGTAACGCATCATTAGGGCTGAATGGTTGGAAATACGTAGCCGGAGGGCAGCGGAGGAATAAACTTTCCTCCCCAGGAGGTTGAGCTTCTTCGCCTAGTTGTTTTGGGCATGGAGCTCGGCTGGCCCTGTCTTTCCCTTTGATTTATGGCATCAACCACGAGGGATCCTGGAGTGGGATCATAAAACAAGAAGGAAAACCCCTCTGAAGAGACGCAGTATTTCTTATCCACAACTTTGGACACCGGTGGGATCGAGGAAGGTGTTTGCCAGCATTCCAGAACAATGTGATATACTCCCAAATGCAAGGGGATTGCCACCCTCTCTGGAGGAGCTCTACGGCATGCATTGAAGAAGGAGTCATCCTTTTTCTGGATTACTCCTAATTTCAATTTTAGGTTCGCCGCCATACAGTGGAGGAGGTCCTGTTCGACACGGGGGTCTCCCTCGCAGTCAGCAGACATGCCAATTAGGCGCTCATCAGATGAAGAGGAGGACTGGGCCCACGATCTACTACATTGTGTAGAGTCACGGCCAGGTTCGTCATTGGAAAAATCCAAGGACTCCAGCAGCAGCGACCGGGTATAATGAGAGGAGACATCATCGGTTGCTGTGTTCAGCCAGTCGAGGGTCCACTCATTATGAGGTGACCTCATTAGAGGTGTTGCCATAGGGGGAGTGGAGATCTCTCCCTGTAGCCGTGGTCTGTTTGGCATCCTTGAACTCGGAGATATGGAACTCTTATGAAGTCTCTTCCTTGGATGCTCTTCCTGTGGAGGGAGGAAGTGATCCTCGGAGGACGATCTGGAAGACCCTCCTCCTGATGTCCGGGAGCCTGGTACTGAGAACTCTTCAGAGGAGCAAAGGAGAGGAGTTTCTTGTCCCTCTATACTGGACTGTGGTACTGGAGGAGGGCTGGGAGGTGCCGTGCTTGGGCCCAGTGTTGGGCTGGTTGTTGGTACCAGGTTAGAGGATGGCGTAGAGCTGCATGCTGGTACTGGTATTGACGTTGATTCCTCAGTTGGTGGTACCGGATACGGCGGTACCGCGACTGGCGGTACTGGGCTGGACATCAGTACTGGGCTTGATGTTGGTACCATGGGGGGCGGTACCGGGCCCTGCGGTGCCGATGAGGATGGCACCATTTTAGTCCTTTTCTTCGTCTTCTGCACCGGAGCCGGGTTTGGGTGCCCGTGGTGGGCTGTCAGGGTTGCCTGTGCCAGTACCCTTCTTGGGGTGGCTGAGAGGCTACCTGGTGACCAACCAGCTCAGTGCTCGGGTGTTACCATTGTGGGTTGAGATTTCAAGCCTGGTAGCGACGATCAGTGGTGGGAGTCCTGAGCCCGGGCTGATCAGGGTTCTGAGCCCGGGCTGATCAGGGGTCTGGTGGAGTGCTTGTGGCTCAGCTGGTTTCGGGGGTGGTGGCTCCACTACCCAAGATCAAGAGGAGGTGGTGCTCCCTTTCCAGCCGAGTACTCCACTTGAAGGACCAGCAAATGGGGCACTCCACCGCGAGGTGGGACTCACCCAGGCAAGTGACACATTTCTCATGTGGGTCATCCATTGGGAAAGCCTTGCAGCACCCTAAGCACGGCTTGAAACCAGGCATCTTGAATTTCACGCAAAAGACAGGCACTGATCCAAAACCGATGCTGATGGCGGAAAAAGGAACTGGGAAGGATCAGGGTCATGGTCACCTATATAGCCGTGGTCGTGGCATGGAGGGGGCATTGGCTGTGCGCCCTGACCTGACAGGCTAATGCTAAAGACTTGCCGACCTACCGTGCGCTGCGGCACATAGACACCTGTAACTGAATGATGTGAACAGTGCTCGAAGGAGAACAGACAGAGGTCTCTCCCAGCAGCAGTGAGCAAACAACTAGCTGAAGGGGACAAAGGTATGCTAATGGAGGAGTCTGTGAAGAGACAAAGGGATCACCGCCGCCCAGAAAGGGAGGGGTTGAGCCGGGAGATAAACAGAGATACTAGAAAGATTTGGGGGCTTTTGGGCCTCGACTCTTCATCTTGAAACAACTTCAAGCAAGATCTGGGCTCTGTCTGACCTCAGGCAGAGACTGGTTGTGCAAACATCTAACACCTTGAGCACAAACTTGTTTGGACTATGAGGTTAGTTTAAGTAGAAGTATTAGGTTAGCATGAGTATTTCGCCTTTTATTTTATTGTGGTCTCTCCTGACTCACTCATACTGTGATTCTGCCATGATTGGCCGTATTCTTACTTAGAATTATAATCTGATCAATAAACTAGTAGTTGTTTTACCTAAAGATGTGTGATCTTTAGAGAGTGTGAGTGAAGGAGGCTGGGCACAATCCATTTTTTTGTTAAATGGACAGACTTGAGTATGTGGTGATTGGGTGTGGTTCCCAAATTTTGTAGACAGTGATTCCTGGTGCAGGGGCCATGAGTGCTGGCTGGGAGACCATCCCTTGAGTAGCCAGGGGGCATACACCCACTGCCTGGGACCAATTGCACACAGGATGCTGGAGTGGGCTGACTCAAGAGTGAGTGGTCACTTGGCAATGTGGGGCAAAGCGAGGTTCAGGAGTGGAAATTGGGAGGTCGCAGCGGCACACCTGACCTGATCTGGGGAGTCGTCTGTCACAGCTATGTGTTGGGTTTAACTTAACAGAGAAGTAAATCAGACAAACATTCTGAAATTTTATCTTAAACGTGTTGCTGATATGGTGGTGTCACAATTCAGAATTGCAACAGAGAGTTGCTTCATACTTATGTCACTGTTTTTATATCATGCTCTGATACAATGTCATGACATATTCCAAAGGTGTAGCCATGTTAATATGGTTGAGCAAAACAAACAAGGAGCCCAGTGGTACTTTTAAAGGCTAACAAATTCATTTGCTGCATGAAAAATTTTCTCCCACAAAAGCTCATGCAATAAATAAATTTGTTAGCCTTTAAAAGTGGCACAGGACTTCTTTTTGTTATGTCATGATATGAAGATCCAAATGTGGTTAGGACTGGATCAGTGCAGGGGCTATGGAGCTGCAGTCCTGGGCCCCTAGACTGCAGCACCTAAGGCCCCTGCCTTCATCTGGCCCTGCTCATGCCAGCACAGTGGTAAAGGGGTCCTGCCAGCTCTGTGTGGGACTGGGCTCTGGGGACTCTGTCCCTAGGCCAGCTGGTCTACAATCAGGGGTGGGATGGGCCAGCACATGTCCACTGGACTACAGGGGAGGAGCTGCCCCATATGCCAGCCAGCCCTGCCTTCAGGGGCAAAGTAGCTGGCCTGGGGGTGGGGTGGAAGTGCCACAGAGCTGGTCTTAACCTCAGCACCCTCTCCCAGCACTGGCCCACCCCCAGGCCACTTTAGTGAGGGAGTCAAGGCCCCAGGCCAGGAGGAGTCCACAGTGGTGGATAGCCTGGGGCTCCTTAATCCAACCCTGAACATGGCAACATTATTTGGTTTAAGAATCCCAAAGATTAAATGTATACGGAAACTCCAAACTCTTAATGGAAGCATGAGATTTAAACAATGCCGCAGTGATATGTTAGAGAGAAGAAGGGGAGCATCCTAAGAAAGACTTAGTGGCTTAAGGAGGACAAGAATGTTGGTTTCCCTCACCATGAACGTTTAAAATGAGCTGGTCCTATAGATCAGAATTAACAGTTATAGGGACAGGTTGAGAATTTATGGAAATACATTGACAGGGATGACAGGTAATTAAGAATTTAATACTGATATTCCCCCCAGAGTAAGAGAGCCTGTTTCAAGTTGTAAATGTCTGAATATGGAAGCTAATGAACTACCCACATCCTGACATGTACTAAAATACAAAATCCCTGAACAATTTATAAGTGCTAAGAAACAGCACTACAATCAGTTCAGCTCCTCAGAGGAATTTGCAAAAAGTGATGAAAATCTTCACATAGAAGGAAAAGATTATGCAAGTGTTCAGACTGAAGTGATATAAAACTCCTAGATATTATAAAGTACAGAGACGATGAAGAATTGAAATGTCAGTTTTCAAAGTGAGAAGAAAACTTTAGGTCCTGATACTTAGCAGCAACTTTAAAACACCTTTGTACTTTTTCAGTCTGGGCTAGTTGTACACTCTACCTTTCCCACTAACCTATTGTGACCTTAGAGAAACCAGTTTGTCCTATTAGAAGCAGAAGACTGTAAATTAGCAAGAGGAAAGGACACATCAGGATGTGGAGAAAGAAGCCAAAGCCTAACAAGACCAAAGCTTGGTTGCTTTTTTCCTTTTTTTTCCCTTTTCTTTTTAATAGGAAAACTATTTGAAAAGTGTAGAACAACATCTAAGTTTCATATATTAAAAAAAAAATCTGTTTAGTGCAGCTTGTGTATCTATGGGAGTGTCTCTGAATGCATGCAGTGCAGTTTCAGAATGGTGATTAAGAGATCTCAAGATGTGATACTGTTTTCGAGTGAGCTTTTCGGGTCACCCTAAGAACCTAGATATAAGTGACAGAAAACTTAATATTTTACATAGAAAGGACTCCTCATTGTGATTTACAAAGGGATTAGTAACATAAAAAATCTTACAGTCCTGAAATATGTCTCATAAATCCTACTAATATAACTAATCTTTACAGCAAGAGCAGGTCTGCCTTACAGAATTACTTTTGTATAACTATGTCACACCCCCTGAGCGACATAGTTGCACTGACCTAAGCACTGGTGCATATAGCACTGTGTCATAAGAAGAGCTGCTCCCATCAACATGACTGCTGCCTCTCATGGAGATGGATAAATGATGCTGATGGAAGAATTCTCCCTGAGCAGTGCACTGCATCTGCACTAAAATGCTAGAGTGGTGCAGCAGCATTAATGTAGCATTTCAAATGTAAACTTGCTCTTAGTCTCTTTTTCCATTCCCTTGACTAGCAGAGGCTAGTTTATTACCGCTGATTTGAGCTGCGTTTAAAGTTGTTTTACATTACTGTGATAGAGCAAAGGAACTGAAATATTCCAAGTTCCAAAGGGGTAGCTGTGTTAGTTTAATTTAGCAAAACAACCAAGGAGTCCTGTGGCACTTTTTAAAACTAACAGTTTTATCCATCACATGAGCTTTTGTGGGCAAAGTCCCACTTCATCAGATGCCAGGATAGAGAAAACTTACATTGAAAAAAGGCTTACAGTATGAGAGGGGAAGATAAATCCTGTGGATTACATTTAACTACATCAGGTCAGATTACTTCAGCAAATCAAACAAGTTATGTAAATTTAAGCACAACATACCAGAAAGTGGTGAATCTGAGAGAGGTGAGAATCACTGTTAGTAATGAAAAACAAAGGAGGAGTCCTGTGGTACTTTTAAAGTCTCATGTTTATAGTGGGAAGGCCAGTTTAAATTCTTGTTCAGACCAGCGTTGATGTTGTTGAATTTGCATATGAATTCTAACTCTGAAGTCTCTCTTCGAAACTTTGATCTAGAGTAAGTATGTTTGAGGATACTTACAGATAAGTCCATTACTGAATGGCCTGGGAGATTAAAGTGATTTCCTAGTGGTTTTTAAATTTTCTTATTTCTGATGTCAGATTTGTGTCCATTTATATTTTTGTGCAGAGACTGTCCAGTTTATCTGATGTGTAAGGCAGAGGGCCATTGTTAGCACATGATGGCATATATCTTATTGGTGTATGAGCAAGTGAATGATCCCCTGATGGAGTAGCTGTTTTCATTAGGTCCTATGATGAAGTCATTAGTGTTGATGTGTGGAGCAGAGTTGGCAGAAGGGTTTGTTGCATCTCATATGAAAAAATAAATGTTAGTCTTTAAAAGTGCCACAGGACTCCTTGTTTGTTTTGTTGAAATATTCCAGTAAGTCTAGCTCAATGGGAATGAAACTGGTATGAAATGAACAGAGCTGAGATTGGAATCAGGCTTAAAATATTTATTACAAAATTGGTAGCTTGGATGATGGAATAAAAAAAAAAGATTCCATAGATCCATATTCTAATTGTGGGTAGTCATTTCTTACTATCAGAAATGGGTAATTCAAACAAAAGTCACAATGATTTTAAGGTCAGTTATGTTTTTAAACAGTCTTCAAGCTTAACAAATATTATATCAAATGAGCACAAACAGCTGAAGGCAAAAACAGACCTGTCTGTCTAAATTATAGCCTAGAAGCATTCAGAAATTCACAATAGTATAGTATTAAAGTGGCATTTGGACCAAGAAAGAATGCTTTTCAATAAAGCTGTGAAAACTTGTCAGGTACCTTGCTTAAACATACTCAGAGGACTCTCTTGTATAGGCTCAAAATGATCAAGAGGAAATTCTAAATACTCCATCTAAATAAATTATGTAAATAAATGAGAGATTTATTATTTTTCATTGGAAATCATCATTACACAAACAGTTAAAAAAAAGTCCTTTGAGAGGTCTGAGACTAATTAAATACTTTCTAAAATGGAATTAAATATTCTTCTTTTTTAATTACAGCCTTTTAAAATAACTTTTTTTAGATAAGGTTTTAACTATGGTTTACCAAATAGATATAAAACATATCCCTGAGCACTTACTTCTAGTCTCTCACGTGAATTCCAAACACATAAGCAAATAAGAAACCAACTTTATTCAGTTTTTTGAGGTGTTAAAGTCACAAAATCTGAGTGCCAAAAAAATAAAATAATTCTATTTGGCTATATGAATATACTGAGCCTCAGATAATACTCCTTCCAATAATCTTTTGTTCTGAAATTAAACTACAGTCGGTGCTTCCAAAAAGGACCCAAGCCATATGGTTTTACAGATTGATGTCAATGACTGGGAAAGATGCTCAAGTGATGCTCCTAGACCCTTTCACTGACTTGCCTGCCTGCCAGCTCCCCAGTTCCCTTTCCTGATTTGCTGACTACTTGACCTACCCACCTAGTGGTTCCTGACCCTGGCCACCTTCCCTGACCTGCTGACTCTTTGACTTCTGACCTCTTCCCTGTCCTGCTGTCTCCCTGACACCCCCAGGTCCCTTCCCTGGAGTCCTCACCAGGCTGGATCCCCAACCCTGACCCCTGGGCCTGTTCCCCACCAGCTGCCCGAGTCCCTGGCCAGGCTGCCCTGAGCATGCATCTGAGCATGCTCAGGGTGGGATATGTGACCCTCTTCCCCAGCCAGACCTCAGCTACCTGGTGGAACATGCACTCCACCTATTTTTTTCTATCTTTTCAGGGCCCTGGAACACTGGCCACTCAGATTTTTGGACCTTGGAATGGTGTTCCAGGGTGTTCCAGCCCTGCTTACATTAGCTCTGAATTTCTCCCATTTACTTCTCTGGATTGACATGGGTGTAACTGGAGGTATAATCTGACAAATAAAAGTATATCTAACTTCAACATTGTCTATGTAGTTTAAGTATACCATAATTACAGTGTTTTAGGAGTGTGTATATTTATTATTATTTTATTTTGATAAAGTCCTACTTCATTTGTGATACTGTAGAAATTGCAGATTGTGAAATAAGAGGCTTCTACCACAATTTTGATTTTAATTAGCTTACTTTGCACAGTTTACAATTTTGAGTATACAATTAGTACTTTTTACTGCACTAAAATTCAGTGCTTTTAAAAAAGCTAAGGTGACTTGACTCAATTTCTGCAGCATGTTCATTCAGATTTTAATAGTTTAAATCTTAAATTGTACCAGTCACTTTTAAAAAAAAAAATTAATATAGTTGCAGTAAAATGTCTGGTTAGCAAAAATGTTAGCTGGTGTAACATAATACTTGGGATTTTATATCATCCTGACAGTTTTTTTCTTATGTAAATATGTCTATTCTGGCTTTTCCAAATTACCACTATTATTAAAGGTCCATTATTTGACCTTTCTGCAATTTTCCATGTGTTGTCCACCACTCACTTGAGCTGATTTGAAGATCATCCTGTGAGTCAAGTGGGGCTTTGATTATGATACATCAGCCTGGCATCCATTGATGTTGCACTGAAATGAAAGTCAAATGTGGTGCCGTTCAACAGCCTTCTTATCTTTTGTCAAACTGTTTCCCCAGGATTAGAAATTATGACTGTTAGTTGGCCCTAAATTCAAAGGAGGCCTCAGAGAACAGAGGAATAAATCACAGAAGCACAGAATATTAAGGCTGGAAGGGACCTCATGAAATCATCTAGTCTAACCCTCTGCTAAAAGCAGGACTACTCCCACTAAATCATCCCAGCTGGTGTTTTGTCCAACTGGGTCTTAAAAGGTTCTAAAGATGGAGATTCTACCATCTCTTTAGGCAGTCCATTCCAGTGCTTCAGCCCACCCTCCTATTTAAAATTTTTCCTAATGTCCAACTTAGATCTCCCCATATGCAACTTGAACCCATTGCTCCTTGTGAGGAAGTGTCGGACCTAGAGGTGTGGTTGCTATATCCTAGCTTGTCACCTATCTACTGCCACAAAAGGCTGGGGAGGGAGCCAGGCAGTCTTCTCTCAGAAGCCCTGTTATGGAAGGGGAGGACTAGATGGATGACATCCTCACAAACCAAGAATTTACCACTTGGGATAGGACAGGAAGCCTGTCATTCTATTCATTAGACAGCACCTCTTGTAGCATTGTCAGCTCTCAAAGTCAGGAATAGTGAGATTGTAGGAGTGATAGTGTATCAAAACTGGCAATTCAGGACTAGCCAGGAGATCCAGAAAGTTCCTAATAATTTGGGCCAACTTTGGAAGGGCATCTATATATTTGAATGTTTATCTAAGCTGAATCTCCAAGCCACGTGAGGTTCAAACATTCTTTCTTCTCATCTCTGTCATAGTTAGAAATCTCAGGGATTCTTGGGCATCCTGGTAGCACTACAGTTTTTCTGAAATTCTTGTTAGTAAGGAGTGCTGGCAAATTTGAATTAACCAGTAGGGAGTATAATTTATTTTCTGCCTGTTAAGTGTCTTGAAATTCATATGTGGGATGGAATGAGAGTTGTGTGTGAGAACAAGGCAGTAAATTAATAACATAATATTGGCCAGGACTGTGTGAATGGAGTGTGTAATGAAAACCCACATCTAGCCAAACATACTAAATTTGTGTTTGTTAAGATGAATTCTATGATCATATTAAGGAGAAAAACTACAGGAAGCAGAAAAGAGTTTGGAACTGATGTTGCCTTGTTGCAGAATCAACTATCTGTGATGATCACACAATGTAATCACATGGACATCTCAGAATGTTGGACTTTCCTTTTGAGAAAGGTAAGCCAAAAATATTTGGCTACCTTCTTCAACTAGGGTGTGCATCCAAAACTTTGCATGCTCTTACAAATTAGCCAGAGTATTCGGATATCCACAAGTGCAATGCAATCCTTGTAAGAATAAGCTTTTGCATGATGTTTCTTGTGATTTTGTTACTAGTTATGTTTGGAAATGCCACAATAAAAGCTGGGCATTTTTTATCCTGGAATCAGAAGCTGTGACTTAAGCAAACTTACCTGAAAACTTCAGAATCCTATACAAGGTTTTATTCTAGATTAGCTCTAAACCTGAGGAAACATTAAATCAGCAGGCAAAACTCTGTTTTCTCCTAAATAAATTCATCCATCAGTTAGCAGGGCAGAAATTTACTGAATCACAGGAAGCCCCAAAAATAACTTTAATAGATGGATCAGACTTGAAGAAATCTGGGCATCTCACTCTCCTTCTCAACCTATGCACTCTTTGCAGAATCAAGGAGACACATAACATGGTGCAGATGTGAGACCAATTTGAGAGCATTATTCTGACAGTTGAATCTGGGAGCTTGAGAGTAGTTGCAGTAAGCAAAAATAATTGAGTAGGAGAAGGAATTTTTGAACTTGGAAGGGAGAAACTAGGAGAAGGTTAGACACTGTTAGGGATGAGGTAAAGGGAGGTGTTAGCAGAAGTGAAATCATTATGAAAGCCTTGAGAGACTTGCAAAATGTCATTTGGTGTAGGAAGTGGTTTAGAAGGCCAAAGTATTTAATAGAGACATGACTCTCTGAAACAAAACAAGGTTTGGGTTTCCAGTTTCTGATTCTGAAGATTTTTATGCTTCATCCATCTCACATTAGGTCCCAAATTTTCATAGGTTCCTATAGAAGGTTATACTGAAGACAAAGAAACACCAGGCGAAATCACAGTCCTAATGAAATCAATGGTAGTTTCCCCATTGACTTCAATGGGGCCAAAACTTTGTCAACAATGTTATGCAGTTTAAACTAATATTACACATGTATATGCACACACTAGTCAAGGTTCAGATTTCAAAGGCAACCGATGTTGGTGTAACTGCTCCAACAGAACTTAATGGCTAAATACCTATTGATTTCAGTGAGTACAGAGTTAGAACATTTTTGAAAATCTTGTCCAAAAAATGAAGTGATGTTAAGAACCACAAAATGCTAAGGAAAATGAAAAAAGACAATATGAAGTGGTACAGGTATAATGCATTTCAACGTCATTTGAACAACTAGATTTCCACTTTCATTGTCCCTGGGCAGAATGGATTGGAAGCAGAATGGACTGTACTAGTTTAGGCTATAGATAGTAGCGGGATCCTTTTATTACTGGAATAGTACACTGTCATCTGACATAAACTGGCTTTAATAAAGGGAGCTTGGTCCAGAATTATTGGACAGGGGGAGAAGGAGTGTGAAATAAAAGAACACTGGGGCCTCTGAAAGTGAAACACTGAGCATAGACCACTGATGAAGTGGACTTAGCCATAAAGCTTAGTGACCTTTAATAAAAAGAGGCAAGATTTAGAGTGACAGGGGGTATGGCTACACTGGAGCCTTAGGTCAACTAAATCTTCCCTAAGTCGACCTAAGGAAAGCTCCATCCACATCTGGAATTTATTAAGTCAACTTAATAACTCCATCTTGAAGGTTGACTTATTATGGTCGCCTTAAGTGTTAAGTTGACTTAAGCCAGTGTAGGCAGGGCATAATCCTTAAGTCAACTTAATAAGTGTTAAGTCACCTTAGCAGCTGCCAGTGTGGACATGGGCAGTCAACAGGACTTTTCACTGTGGATGCTCTAAGTTGACTTAACAAGGTTGACTTTAAGTCACCTTAAAGTCAATCTTGTTAAGTTGACTTAACAGAGCCTGTAGACGTACCCAGGGAGTGGAAGAAAGTGTGCAGGAGGGGTGAGAGATGAGGATAGGAAATGAGTTAGAGATGGGAAAGGACACGTTTCAAAATTTGGATAAACAGGTAGATGTTGAGGGACTTATCTATCCTCAATCTCCAACCCTCTTCAAAGTTAATTTCTCATTTTTAGTGTTTCGGTTGCAATACCAAAACATTTTTAACAGTCACAAGAATTCTGTTGTCAGAGGAGAAGCAAGTAAGAAGTTCCCAATTAGAGGTTCCTCTTTTGGTTATTTTGCCTTGTTATAGTTCTTAGAAGAGTAAGCCTGTACTGGTTCCATAGATTAAGCTGTCTCAAATTTCACCTTTGTTCCTTTCCCTTTTTATTTATTTTCAAATTATTTCATTTCCTGCAGCAAGTCTTTTTCTTTGAACTGACTTCTCTTTAATCACAGGACTCTGTATTCAGGAAACATTCCAAGGTGACGGTTTTGTAATTAAAATTCTCCAAACTGCAGATAGTAAACTTTTTCTCCACATGCAGCCACCTGAAGAAAAGAAAATATCAGAGCTTTCATAAGTGTAAAAAACCAAACCAAAACAAACAAACAAACAAAAAAAAAACCCAAACCAACCAACACTCCCAAATTTCTCATTTCCCCACACTACCTTAAATAACATTTTAGCACTCTCATATCAAAAATCTAGGAGCTGTCACTTGAAATGTTGTTAGTGTACCAATAATAAGAACAGTTGTTTGAAATCATTTGCTTTTTGGGAGTTCTAGGTATAATTATAAATTACTTCTGCTGGAGTAAGACAGCATAAGATTCAGACTGGCATATCAGGTAATACACACAGTGAATGGATAATAAATCATGGGACTGACTGATGCAAATGTCCTAGTAGGTCATCAAGTCCATCCCCTTGCTGAAGCAAGTTTGTTCCCTGCTGTATTTTTGCTAGTTTTGCCTAATAAAATAGTGTGTGCAAAGAATTTTGGGATGTAACCCTAGTTCCTGATTCTGTGATCCTTGCAGGTCCAATAATGCTTGAAGCAGTGCTGAGGAGTTCTGTATATTTATCATGCTCTGAGTACAGCACATTTGAACTCATAGTAACAAAGGGAACACCACTTTATGAAACTTCCCACTTAGGTATTTGTTGTTGTTTGTATTGCTGTAATACCAAGCAGTTTCATTCAGGATTGGGGGCTCAATGACCCAAATACCAGACAACCACTGCTGAACTACCTGTTTCATCCTTCTTTTCTGTATACCATTTCTCTAAACCTCCACAGACTCAGCAGGCTGGGAAGCTATTTTTATTAACTTAGTGCAGATAGTCTTAGAGGAGGCAGGCATCGGTAAAAGCCCTTTTATTTTGATTTCATACTTCGTATGTCTCTCAATCTAAAAAGTCATGCTGACTAAAAGAAGCTGTGTGCTCTTTAAATGTGCATCATTCTGGATCTCAGCCAGTGGAACATTTAGGGACATGCAAAATTTTCCGCACACAAACAGTTTCAGCACAGGATTAATTGGGTGATTAACTTAAGCATGTGTTTAAATACTTGGTTGAATTGGAATCACAGTACTCAGCACCTTTCAGGATCAAAACCTTTATGTTTGAAAAAAAGATGAGAAAATAAAAATAGCACCAATAGTTTTGAAAAAAAACTCACTAGAATCTTTGTAAAGGAGTTTACCTTTTTAATACATTGTATATACATTAATACATGATGGTGGCTCTATCAGCACTTGTTTTTGAAGACAGGCATCACTCTTTCTTGGATTCCCCAGTGGTGAGGAATGGCACAAAGCCGAGTTTATGCTAATAAACCTTTATAATACATCACCATGTATTTTATGTTATGTGGTATGTCTGTATCACACTTGTGTATAAAATATATGACTGATATATATGTGTATACTCAGGAAAGCTATGTTCCCTTTATTGTTATGAGTTCAAAGGTGCACTCTTCAGGCCATGATAAAGGTATACAATTCCCCTACCATTGCTACAAATCTTATGGGAGCATTAAGGATCAAGACCTTAGAAGATGTTTACCTGAAATATATAACACACACACACACACACACACACACACACATAGAGAGAGAGACAGGTACTTCACAGTGAAAGGGCTTCTAGTACAAGGAATTTTAAAAGGGTGGATGGACAATATAAAGAAGGTAATGTCATGGGCACAGTTACGTTGGCCATCTGACCTTTTGCAAACAAATGCATTCAAAATGTGTTCATTTTTTCCCCCTTTAGTGCATTCCCTTAAGGTCATTTCACCTGAAAAAACTTGTTTTTTATACAATTTTTTTAACCAAAAAAGTGAGGAGGCATCACCAGGGGTGCTGCTTGTCACTGAAATCTATAAGTGAAACCTATGAACATCATTTGCCATTGAGCCCTATGAACATTCTATCATGAGCAGGAGAAAGGTGAGAAAGTAGGGGGAGACAAACGGACGGACAGAACTGAGACCATATAAAGTTAGTCTAATAATAAATGCTACATCATTGCTTCTGTCACTAGTTTGCAGTATTGCACAGTTCTCTGATTAATGCTCATATTTGCAATTTAAGAGCATGGTATTTTCACACCAAAGATACAAGTTTTCTCAGCAAGCAGGCATTCATAAATAATGGGTTCCCTTCTACTCACATCCATACCTTTGTTCATGCTATTCTTACAGTTTGGAGAAGAAGAAGAAAAAAACCCTCTCATTTTATGTTCCAAGAAGTCTCCATATGTATTCTTAGAACTCAATACTTTTGTTTAGTTATTCCATAATGGTCTCCTCTCCAGCAGTGTCTAATTTAATTGTTGTGTCTGATCATTGATGTTTTATTAGGCCCTGTGTAAATAAGGGAGGCTCAAACTGGCCCATTGTGAAAACTGATTAACAAACTGGAAATTTTTGGATCATAGGTAAATAAATGAAAATCTCTGCTTTAATAAGTTTAGTTTTAAAAATATCTGAGTTACATAGGAGCCCAAATCACATTCAAAATCAAGTTAGGCTCTCAAATTCCTCAGTTGCTTTAAGTAATTTTCCTATACATGCTAAAAATTATTCTGCCTTCTTTTTTATAGAAGAGGTGACCTCTGTAGATAAGCAAAATGAAGCACCTTAGAAAGCCAGTTTCTAAGGAAAACAGAACATATATCTGTCTGAGTTCTTGTCCTGGTGCCCATCACTGTGTGCTCTAGGCACTTTCCAAAAATCTAAAACAGAAATGGCTATAACATCACTTCCTTCCTTTTCACTGCTAACAGTAAATACTTGATTAAAATTAAAGCTCTATTGGTTTTCTCATGTATGTATATGAGAGAATATGGCATTTATTGTGGGAGGAATTACTTTTCTAACCTTGCAGATTAGGCCTTTTGGGTCAGAGCCCTGGTCTATGCTGACAGTGAAGCTCAACATAATGAGGCTTACATCATCCTTCTGAAGTCTGTGTCACCACTGTCAGGGCACTAAATTAAAAAAAAAAAAGAAGAAAGTTAACCTGCTAACACCACCTCTGCAACTGGAGTAGCACTGAGGTCAAAATGTACCATTCAAATTTAGCTCTCTGTAGCCAGAGAGCAGCTTTTCCAGTTTTCCCCATCTGCTATACCATAGCAACATAGCTCCTCTCTTGCCTGCAGCCCTGGAAAGTTTTCAATCAATTCCTCTCTCTGCATGTAGCACTGTGTCTGTCTCTTGTGCTTGTGGCAGCAAAACAAAGAAAGCTTTTTCTGCTTTTCCCCTTTAGTGAAGAGGGGAGGAGGGTTTGAGAAGAGGATGACTGCCTCCCTGCAAGTCCTTGTGCTTATTATCCACAGGGTGATACATTTCAGTAAGTAATGGGAGCAGTGGGGATTCAAGGCCCTGAGGAATCAGTTTGCTGTGATCACGTGCCTTTGCCTTTGGTAATTCGACAGTCTAAAATCAAATTAAATCCTTCCCCCAATGTAGACAAGCCCTAAAATGGAAGGTACAGATAGAGTATTTGAAGGAGTCTTTTTTTTTTTCCTTTTTACTTCTGTCTATGCTATGTAGAATTCTGTAAATAGCTTCCATGTCATTCCATATGGGAATTTTTAAACTAGTACTAAGAACATGCATGTAAAAATTGCTGATAAATCCATTCAAATGGTATACAAAACTGTGTGAAATTAGATGATCCTTAGATGAGACTTTGGTGTGTGTTTGTGTTTGAGAGAGATCACCTCTGGCAGAGTACGCTTATAGCAGGTTAAGTCATTTTTCTTGAATCATACTGTAATGTGAATCATGCTGCTCGGTGAATAATGCTTTGTACCACTTAAATCCCCTAGGAAGCATTTTGACAGTTGTGTGTGTTTTGACATCTCGCCATATAGCCTCAAGAAAGAAAATGCTAAGAATACATTTGACACTGTACTGTATGTTCAGAAAGAGCATATGTGATTCTTGTTGACCGTTGCAGACTTTATTTCTGAAAGTTTGGCACAAGTGTGAGCTTCATGTCACAAACAGCTGAAGCAGCCCTGTGAAGTGACAACCATCTGGAACTTGCTGGTTTTTTTTTCTTTCCTAACTTTACTGCCTCGATGCCTTCTTCTTTGAGAATTTCAGTCAATTTTCTTTTATTGTTTTCAGTTAAGCAGAGTAACAAGACCAGCAGTCTCCTTCCCCCTCGTCGTATTTTTTTAATTTCATTGCAAGTTCCTGCATGCTTTTGATCACACCCTAAGTTGTAAATACTGTATATGGTGCCTAGGACCCATCTATTATTTTTCTTTTTGAAATTAACCACCATATACTGAACAAACTAGTTCATAAGCACAACCAATGTCATTAGGGAAGTGGTGGCAAAATTCTAGTGCAAGTCTTCTCACGGCCTTGCAACGGCCATTGTTTTTTCTGTCTGCACAAAGTGAGTGTTGAGTGCCATTGAAAATCTTACCCTAGATATCTATAACCATGAGTAACACAGGAAATGAAATCTTATCTGTCAGTCTTTCTGTCCATTCATCCAAAATATGAAAGTTTGATAATGGCAGTGCACCACTTCATCTTTCAACATGGAATAGGATGTAATCATTGAACAACTGCAGATTTAGTAGATTGCAAAACAAATGTATGCTTTTTCTCTGCCAAAGAGCAAATTGTATGTAACTGGGATACCTGAGTTCATTCAACAAGGAGGTCTTGCAGCTGCTTCAAAAACGTAACTAATTTATAGAATTTAGTATAATTTAACTGAACAAAACCCAGCATTTTATGATTTAGATTTTGTTTAGTTCATGCTGTTAAAAACATTGAATATTGGTTATGCACCTATATGAGATAATAAACCAATAACATGGAATTCTTATTACTACTATCCACATGTTTAGCTGATTGTCAAATTTGGTGTTGGGAAGGAATTTCCCCCAGGGCAGATTGGCACAGTAAACCCTGGGAGTTTTTAATCTTCTTCTGGAGTATGGGGCATGCATCTCTTTCTAGTGGATTTGCTGATGAATTCTTGAAGTCTTTAAATCAAGATTTGAAGACTTCACTAACTTCTTTTGCTGAACTAGACTAATATGGCTACCTCTTTGGAACCTGGCAACACTCAATAACTCAGTCTTCGGTTAGGGAGTCTGTTACAGGAGTGACTTGGTTAAGTTCTGTGGCCTGTGTTGTGCAGGGGGTTAGACTAGAATGGTCCTTTCTGACTTTAAAGTTTATGAGGTTACAAACAAGATCATAACCCCATGATATGCAAAATGTACATTTGTATGAATACATAAGAACAGTGCCTGCTCTGAATAAATTTAAATGTGAATAGATCAGGCAGATTTAGCTTAGGAGAAAGAAAATTACAACTGTCATTTTACAGATTGTTAATGAAAGCACAGAAAGGTTAACACCCTGATTTTCAAATCTGTGTGTGCCCAAAGGTTTAGCTGAATTCACTGGGAGCTGTGGAAATCACCTGTGAAAATCTAAATGACTTGCTCAGGACCACCCTGGCAGTTTGTGGCAGAGCTGGGAATTGGATCCAAGCATAGATGTTAAACCACAGAATCACCCCCCTCCTCTTCTGCATTTTTATTGGTAGGTCTCAAAATTACTAAGTTCCAAAGGGGGTAGATGTGTTAGTCTAGCTTAGCAAAACAAACAAGTTGTCCTGTGACACTTAGACTACCAAAGTTATTTATCACATGAGCTTTCATGGGAGAAAATCCCACTTCAGCAGATGCTTTGAAGATGGAGAAACTTACTGAATGGGAGGAAAATAAATGCAGGGAAGTGGAAGTTATGGGATCAGGTCACACTGTAACTGCAAATCAAAGCAGTTGTTGAGATTTAACCACTGGGAAACAGTACATATAGGAGGGTGAGGTCAAATCACCTGTTGTAATGGGTAAAGAATCCATAGTCAGAATTTAATCCTGCATTCACACAGTCAAATCTGCATATGAGGTCCAATTCTCTTTGAAGTCTTGATATGTTACCCATTTGTTTGTGCTCAAGTACTGTTACACTGTTGAAGGTCCGAGAAGTAGCATGGCCACTCAGGTTCTGTTGGGCAAAAGAGTGAGATTGACTTCTCTTCAACTGAGACCTCAGATTCCAAAGCAGCAGCCCCATCTCATTCTGCAAAAGGAGGGTCCTAATTAGAAATGGTAGTCACCCTCTTCTTTTAGGCAACCAACCAATAGGATACCAGGTTTTCTACTCGTGATGGGGCAACTTTGTGTGCATGGATAGAACCTCAAGCACAATGGCATACCAAGGGTTTCTGGTGCCTGCAAGCCAACCCTACGTTTGGGCTGCCTCCCCCCACCAGCACAGCTGCACAGGGCAGGTGTCTTGGTACCAGCTCTGAGCTGCCCTGAGGAGGAACTCTGTATCTATGGGGCAGGGCAAAGGGTATAAATTAAGGCTTTGCTCTGACTCTCCCTATTCCTTTCTCTTACCCTCTGCATGGTGCTCACTGCTTAGGCAGGTGAGCTTTCTAGGGCCACTTTTGTTCTCTATTTTTTCAGAGGAGGTAGTGTTAATATAGATGATTCCTACTGGTAAAAAAAGTTCTTGTTCTGCTTTTGATTGTTTTTTTTAAGATGCAAAGTCACATTTGAGAATTCAGGAAATGTTTTTTGCCTCTCTTTCCTGCTGGGCAGCAGAGGCCATTTCAGAGATTGAGGAAGGGGAAGGTGGTCTCAGCCCCCACCCCCAGCTCTGCCCCTCCTCCCCAGCTTCTTCAGGGCTGGAGGTAGCTTCAGCCCCACAGCAGGAAACTTTGGGGAACCCCCACCTGAACTTTTTCTATCCAGCTCATAGCCCATCCACCTCTCACTACCAGCTCCAGGAGTCCCTCTGGCTCCCACTCTCCCTTACTTACCATATTGCACTGTTGAGGGAATCTCTTATCCCAGTCAGGTATGTCAGGGAACTCAGAAGTCCTGGCTGCACCTAAGCTGGGGTGGGGACCCATATGTGCAGCTCAAGGGCAGGGGCAGGGAGGGTGTCACAGCCTTGCCCTTCATAACTCTTTCAGGGCTGGAGGCAGCTTTGTAGCTTTAGCCCCTTCAGCAGGAAGCCTGGGGGGGCCACCTCCTGGAGATTTTAAAATCTGAGTGGAATCAACATTAACATGGCTTTGCCAAAGGGGAGTGTGGTTCCCAGAGAGCGCAAAGTGAGAGTCTCTGGCTGTTGGGTGGAGGAGGTAGTTCTATGGGACTCTCGGTAGCTGAGAGAAGTTGGAGAAATCAGGAGGATGCTGGCCTGACACTCACCAGACTCACATGCCAAAGGGGCAGCAGTTTCAGTCTAGTTCAGGACTCCTTATTTGTTTTACAGGCTCACATTCAGGTACTCACAGCATGCTCACCACTCAAGCAGGTGACTAGCTGCAGGGCCAGTGGAGAGCATGGGGGGGTGGGTGGGATTTAAGATAGGGAGATATGCTGCTCTGTTATCTCTCTTTACTGCCAGGCAGCAGTGGACATTCCTACTGCATGCCATGCCACAAGCAGTAACAGGAGAGCGGAGCTAGGACTGCAGGGGTGCCCACCCCTTCTCGCTGACTTCTTTGCTGCTGCTGGAGGCAGGTTTCTCAGTTTCATTGCCTCAGCCTCTGCAGCTGCAGCAGGAGTTGGGGGCAGCAGCCCCCATCCCAGCAGGTTACATCTATTCTAGCTCTTAGCCTGTGCCCCACAGGCCCCAGGAGCGCCCCTCCCCTGAAAAAAGATCTGGGGCTTAGGCGCTGGGACTTGGGGCTCACACGTTTCAAGTGCACCACCACAGTAGCTCCCACTGTGGTGGACACGGAGCTTTGGCACTGGGACTCAGGGCTCGACCCCTATAAGCCAGCCGCCAGCGATGCCCCTGACAAGCCCACTCCCCACCTTCCCTTACTTACAAGAGTGCAATTCTGAGAGAATGGGAATCCCTTTGAGAATTGTCCAGTTAGGTGGATTAGGGAATTTGGAAGCTCTCACTGCAGCTGGGCTGAGGGTGGGTCCCCTATGTTCAGCGGGAGGGGGTTGCAGATCCCAGCTTTGCCCTCCCTTCCTTCCCTCTGCCTCAGAGCTGGTGGCAGCTTTCAGCTTCAGTGCAGGGGAAAGCCTGGGGGTGGCACCCCACCCACATTTCTAGGCAGCCCATTCCAGAGAATCCAGGACAGCCATTAACCTGCATCTATGCCTGGCCCCAGCAGGAGTTCCCCACTTCCCTCACTTACCATATTGCTGCTGAGTGAATCCCTTCTCCTGTCTCCCCTTAGCCAGGCTGGAGCTGCCTCCCAGGAAGAACCAAACACTTGTGAGGAGAGTGAGAGCCTTTTTCCCTGACTTCTTTTCAGCTGCTGGTGCTGGAGGCAGGTTTTCAGCTTCACTCACCACCTCAGCTTCTGCCGCTGCAGCAAGAGACTAAGCTGGGGGCAGCCCCAGCCCCAGCCCCAGCCCCATCAGGTTACATCTATTCTAGCCCTTAACCTGCATCCCCACAAGCCTCAGGAGTCCCCCTGGCTGGCTCCCTTCCTTCCAACCTACCTTACTTACAGCAATGCAGTTCTGAGAGAATGGGAATCCTTTTGAGACCCGCCCAGCCCAGTAGATTAGGGAACTTGGAAGCCCCCACTGCAGCTGGGCTGTGGGTGAGTTCCCTATGTTCAGTACTAGGGGGCCAGAGGAAAGGGTTGCAGCTCCTAGCCTTGATCTCCCTTTTCTCCCTCCTTCAGGGTTGGAGGCCCCTTTCAGTATCGGTGCAGCACTGGGGGGCTGGGGGCAGCACCCACTTCTAGGCAGCCCGTTCCAGGGAATCCAGGCCAGCCATTAATGTGCACCTATGCCTGGCCCCAGGAATTCTTCCCCTCCCTTACTTACCATATTTGTCCTGAGGGAAGCCCCCCGCCCCCACCTTCTGCTGTCTGCTAAGATTAGGGTTACCAGAAGTCCAGCAAAAGGAGGGCATGTCCTCTGTCCTCCAGGCATTTTAAAAATAGGTGATTTTGTCCAGCTTTTTACTGATCAGGAATAGAATGGTTTAAAAAAAAAACCCTCTAACAGCCAAGTTACAGAGCGGGGGATCTTCCCCCAGCAGATTGGAGCTCAGTACAAGCTAGTCCATCTCAGTAAGAGCTTGTCTGACTCTGGAGGCCCCTTTTATAAAGCTTCCTGGTCAGTTCAGTTGGTAGAGAAGGTACTTTTTAACCTTGGGCTTGTGGGTTCAAGACCTGTAAGAGACACTTTTATTTTTGGCCCTTGCTCCCTATAAAATGGCTAAATTGGGAAAAATATAACTAACAAAATGAAAGAAAATAAATTCTACCATAAATAAAGAGGGACCAATTAAGTAAAACCACTAAAGGGGCAGGTTTGAACTGGACAGAAACAAGTTAGGACTTTTTTTTTTAACTGTAAAATGGGCTGCTGTGGAAAATGAAAAATAAGACATGAGTTAACTGGCATTTGTTTCACCCCCAATGTCCTCCTTTTCATACCTCCCTGTCCTCCTTTCCGTGCCTTTGTATCTGGTAACCCTAGCTAAGAGCCAAGTTCCAAAGGGGCAGCCCTGTTAGTCTTCAAAGCATCTGACCAGTTGGGATTTTCTCCCACAAAAGCTCATGCAAAAAATAAATATTAGTTTTTAAATGTCACAGGAGTCCTGCTAAGAGCCAGACACTCAAAGGGGAAAACAAACAAGAAGCCCAGCTGGCCAAAGGAAGACATTTATAGGCAACTCAGTAGCTCCCTCATTGCCCCCTGCCAGACCAGTTCCTGGAGCAGCCCCCTCCCGCCACCTCCTCGGTCTGTATGCTACTGCTAAAGTATTACTTATAAGAGGTTTTTCAAAAATACAGGCTCACAAAATACTTTTGAGTAAATACTAATGTTCCTGTTCAAACAGGTAACCTCACAGACTGCTTGTACCTAGGCCAAGGCATGACATCTCTGTATTATGATCAAGCATTTACTAAAGGCTGCCTACTGCAGTCATACATGCGTGGGAGAAAAGGAATAATTGCCATAGTTAATTTAAGTTTCTCCTTTTGTTCAAGCAATAAATAGAGCTACTTTTGCATAGGGAGTCCTAGTTCAAGTCCCAGTTGAAACAGTTTCTTTACAATTGCTATGGTGCATGGTTTGGGGTAAAAAATTTCCCTTGCCAGTTGTATTTCCTCCTGCAATATGAAAATCTTTTTTTGTTAGATATTTTTATGCTTTGTAGCCCTAGTCATAGACTTTTTTCTTAAACACTAATAGAGGGGAATTTTTTTCAAGACACTTATTTATGTGGACTTAGGTTAAAATTATGTCAGGTCCCTAAATGAAGTCAATGGATGCTCAGTTGTCCACATCAATTTTAAATAAGGGACTATGGCAGCTAAGTCATTTAAGCACTCTGGAGAATTTCAGCTTCTGTTTGTTGGCAAATGTTTCTCAGCGAGCTTTCTTATTATAAAAAGCATTTATTTCAGACAACCAGCTGACAATGGAGCATGGTGCTTCCAAAGAGATTCTTCTTTTATTTTAGACAGATTTACTATTGATTGAGGCATAAGGTGAGTATGTGGTTCACGCCAAAGTCACAAAATGAGTCAGTAGGTTAGCTGTAACCTGTATGTTCATGTCGAAATATTTCTTTTAATTTACTAAGTAATATGACTTGCTTTACTCCAGTAAATGTCACTTGGTTGTGACATGTTTCACAGACCACTGAAATAAGAGGCTTGAGGACATTCAGAACACTCCTGGCCAAGGCTGATTAATGTTGAAACAAAATAAAAATCTGTGTTGCATTTTGCAGAGGCATTTCCAGCAGCACTTGATGGCAAACCCCTGAAGCATGAAATCTGTGAATCTCTCTCAGGGTGCAACAAAGATAAGAGAGATGCATGTTTTCCACTGTTAACTCTTTAATTTAAAAATAATCAAACTGAGACAAAAAGGAAAAAAAAAACCAATTAGTGAGGCAATCATTGAAAAGTGCAGAGTTTGTGCATGCATGTCCCTGGAGTCCTGCAGGTGGGAGTTCCCTGCCAGGCAGAATAATGTAGTGAAATAAAAATTTCTTCCAGATCTCTGCAGGACCCAAGGAATACGAAAATGGACTTTGAGCTATAGTTTGTAGCCAGAATCCTGTTACACACCTGCAAAGCTTGGAGGAGGAGCTGGAAAAATGGCCAGTGGCCAGCTCAGTAGATGAGCAGACCATTGGGGTGAACTGACTGCACTTCTGGGTAGGAGCACTGCAAGAGGTCTGGCTGCCTGGGACTCAGGTTGTAGACACCTTGCTAAACCTATAAAGGAGAACTCTGTAACAATCAGAAGGTTGGAGACTGTACTCAGTTAAGCCTGGCTATTTGCCTGTTGGGAAAGATGGGAATGGTAGTGAAGTGATCCAGGGAGGCAGTTGTATAGCATTTATGAGAACAGACGTCAGCTGCATATCATTGGGCCCTGAACTGGAACCTGCTCAGTTTTTCCACTAGCCCCCAAAGAAAGGGAGAAAGCCTACCTGTAACAGAAGAGAATATGGGGGAAAAGGAAGATTCTGATGGCCTGGCTCTTCATCCATCCAACAAGGCTACTGTATTGCTGGACTTTCTGTAAAATCAAAAGGGGAAGACAGAAAAGCCTGAGCTTGTCAGAAAACTGAGGCTAAAGGCAGCAGGCAGACTGTTTCAGGGCTACAACAACTGCTACCCAGGGAGGTGCCAAAAAAAAAAAAAAAGGCCCAGCTGTGCCTGCCTACTAGTGCACACTTGTGCTGAGTGCTCTCCTTTACGAGAAAACAGCTTGAAAATATGACTTCTAGAAGCTGAAAACCCAGAAATCAATAAAAACTATTCCCAAAGCACTGGTTTAGCTTTAAATATTTCACAAAGCTTTTTTGGGCTTGACTCAGATTTATGAATGTGTGGTTAGCTGTATTTTTGCAAGGGTAGATATTTTTCTTTATTAAATCTCAACCAGAATACTGTAAGATTCAGAGAGTCAGGGCTTACTGATGACTACAGTGAGTGTTTCCAGAGGCATTCAACAGACTTCACCACTGTGCTGCAGCTCTCCTCTTCCTTTGCTAAGGTCAGGCATCCACCCACACAAACTTTAGCTAGTATAATAATATTGGTATGATTTATTAGGGGTCAGATTGGTTTCTTGGCATTTCTATACCCGCAAACATGCTAGTGTAGACACAGTTATGCTGGCATAAACATATTTCTGCTGATTTACCTTGTTTTGCTTGCTGGACTCGTATAAGCTACACTGGCAAAAAAAAAGGGGGGGGGGGTTCTCTTAGGAGCTTCAGCTACATGAGGAGAGCTTATTGGTATACTTATCCTAGAAACCTTTTTAATGTAGACCAGGCCAAAGTCATGGATCTTTTGTGACAGAAGCAAAAGCCAGTGCTGCTATAACTCTGGGGAAAGAGAACTGGAAATTCACTTGCACTCTGGTTTAAGAATGCCATGAATGTACCATTTATGAGTTTTGCCACATTATTTTGAGATTAACCTTTGACTAATTTGCTATTTTTATTGTAACGTTGAACAAATTCTGTCCTCTAAATTATAGTTTGCTTCCATTACAGTTGTGAAAAGCACCTGATACAACGACTGTGTATCTTCCTTTAGTTTGTTTGTGGTTCTTCAATCTCACTGGAAGTGTACCAGTTTCTCATTTTACCATGGGTGACTGACATTATAGGCAGTAGCTGCTACGTTCTTTCACATGAGTGCCTGTTATGGGAGTGTTTATTCCACAGATTTTTAGACACTAGGCTATAATAGCTCAAATGAAGCCCTGAGGGTGTATCCTGACAATGCCTACTTGGGGAGTCTTTAGACTATACTACAGCTTGCTACACCAGAATGGTTCCTTGGGTGCAGTTAGTGTATATTATAGCAATGCGAAGCTAGGGATTCTTTAATTGACTGATCCGGGGGAGCAGTTACTTGGCATATTCAGATGCAATTGATTATGTGCCTGTTTACGCACAACTCTCATATTTATAATGGACTTAGGCCAGGAAGTTCAGCTTTTCCAGTTCTAATATACTAACTGTGACTCTCTGGAGCTGAGTTTGCTTCTTAAAGATTGTGGCCTGGTCTATACTTGCCACCATTTTCAGCAGCAGGTGAAGAGAGATACACAGGCTATGTAAAATAATTTGTGGATCTCCCTTCGACTTTCTAACACCTACTTACCTCGGTGTCTCCACTGTGGTGAGTTGAAGGAAAATGCTCTCCCTTCCACTCAGTGCTATTCTTCTTGAGGGGGTGGTCTTACTAACTTGAATTTCAGATTGATTGAGTGGGTCTTCATTGACCCAGTGCTGCTACATTAAACCAGAAAGATTGAACTGAAGGCAATGAATTTGCTGTTAGTGTAGAGTTGGTCTGTATTTGTTTTCTGGGTCTAAGAGCTTTCCTTTTAGTCCCTGTCTGTCTCTTTGGCTATCTTTCTTTTCTCTTCTGTTAGGAACAACACCAGAGAAATATATGATTTCCCCATTCCTTTTCCTTTTCTAGCTGCCATTCTGTATCTATGAGCCATCCATTCCCATGTCTTCCTTATCTTTACAGAATTTGTCATCCCTTCATGTGTCTTAATTTTGTCTTTTCCTATTATCCTTGCTAGTTGCTTTTCTAAGCCCCTGGGAGATCAGATCTTCTTCCCTCTTGCTCTCACTGTTCACTGACTTTGCAGGGTCTGGTGTATTGGAGTCTTTCTGCTGCCTTTCTGGGTCTCTAGAGCAGTATTTCTCAACCACTGTGTTGGGACACATTAATGTGTCACCACACAGTGTTAAGTGTGCCATGGAAAGTCAGAGAACTGACTGGATTTGGCCTTGGGTGACTGGGCTGGGGTGTCCTGAAGGGTCACAGTATACTGCTACGTGTGTCATGACTTGCAAAGGTTGAGAACCACTGCTCTAGAGCATCTGATTATCATTATGTACTTTTCCTTGTATCAGATTCTCCCTGCTGCTTTCTCTCAAAGTTGGCCATCTTCCTTGTCCTTAGACTTCTGAAAGGCCAAATGCTATTGAATGAAAAGAATTTGATTGACAAAAATCTCTGCCTCTTCAAAACGCTCAAACACTTTGGAAAAATGGTTTGTCTTTAGAAAATTTCCATCCACTACCCCAAATGGCCCCTTTCTCTCTCCCTTTCTTTTTCATAGTTATCACTCTCCCTCATGTTGTCCATTTTAGAAGAGAAAAAAGGAAGACAATTAAAAGGAAAAGCAGAAAACATTTTGTGAGAACTTTAAAAACTTTTTACAACTTTTTTTAACTTTGAGAAAATTTTCCATTAAAACATTCAAAAATATGTATAATTTATTTTATTTTTGACTATTGTTGTTTAATTTCTTCAACTCTTTCCTCTGTCCCTCTAGTTTCCTGGTACATCCATTCTCTTCAGCTTCCTGCTCCCAAGTTGGGCTGATTCCCAATATCAGGAAATGTTATAAATGTTCTGGCAATTAGAGCAGATGAGCTAAAAAGAAAGCTAAGAATTCACACTTCCAGTCAAGTTAACTCATCCCTGACCTTTAAGGAGTTCATTTTCTTATACCTGTATTTTCTATAGCCAAGTTATGCATGCCTTAAATTACAGATTTACAGTGGACACTTAGCTTCCTCTATTATCTTTGAGCTGATTTTCTCTTCAAAGAGCCTACTTTTTCTTCTTGGCAGTCTTCTGACTTTTCTAGTTATCAGGCTTTCTCAGCCTCTCTTCTCCAGACCTTGAATAGCAGAATGATATTTTCATCTTTAAATGCTCTGAAAAGTGTGTGTGTGGGGGTCATGAGGGAGGAAGTATGCAAAAACAAGTAAACTCGTTGTGTTAAATCAGCCTGTGGAGAGCCAGGACCTGGATGCATCTCTTGGCATGTTTTGGCCTGTCTATGCTGGATTTGCTGTTAAACCATGGTCAGTGCATCTCCAAGTGACAGCCACAAGAATCAGGAGGGTGTGGCTGAAAAGCAGTGGTAGGAATACTATAGGGAACAGAAGCTGAAAGTGTGAACAGAGGCAATGGAGACTAATAAAGGAAGGCACAGACCAAGAATCCCAAAGGAGCTGGAGTATGTGTGCAAAGTATTTGCACCACACTGGTGTAAAGGACTATGGTGCGTGGCATGGAATATCCAAACAAGTTTGATGGATATTGTTGCTTCATTATGAAAGTGGAAACAAGCCAGCTGGAAGTCTGTGGGTTAAGTTTAGAGTGGAGAGCAACAAGGGGGATGTCGTGGTGGGTGTCTGCTATAGACCACCAGATCAGAAGGAGGAAGTGGATGAGGCATTCTATGGACAACTGGCAGAAGTTTCTAGATCACAGGCCCTGGTTCTCATGGGGGACTTCAATTACTCTGACATCTGCTGGGAGGCCAATACAGCAGTGCACAGGCAATCCAGGGAGTTTTTGGAGACTGTTGAGGACAACTTCCTGGTACAAATGCTGGAGGAACCAACTAGGGGCCTTGCACCTCTTGACCTGCTGCTCACAAACAGAGAAGAATTGATCAGGGAAGTAGAAGTGAATGGCAACCTGGGTAGCAGTGACCATCAGATGATTGAGTTCAAGATGCTGATTAAAGGAAAGAAGCAAAACACAGTCCCTAGACTTCAGAAAAGCAGATTTTGGCTCCCTTAGGGAACTGATGGGCAGGATCCCTTGGGAGGCTGATCTGAAGGGGAAATGTGTCCAAGAGAGTTGGCTGCATTTTAAAGACACCCTGCTAAGGGCACAGGAAGATGCCACTCCAATAAAGAGAAAGTATAGCAAATGTGGAAGGCGTCCAGAGTGGCTTAACCGAGAGCTCTGCACTGAGCTGAAGCATAAAAAAGGAAGCTTGCAGGAAGTGGAAGCTAGGACAGATGACTAAGGAGGCATATAAAGACATTGGTCAGAACTGCAGGGTGAAAATCTGAAAGGCCAAAGGACAAATTGAGTTGTGGCTAGCAAGGGACGTGAAGGATAACAGGAAGGGGTTCTACAAGTATATTAATAACAAGAAGCCATTGACTGTATTGCCTGCTCGCCCGCCCAAACCGAGGTCCGAGGCCACTGACTTTAAACGGACGTAACCCTCCTAAGCCCTGCAAGGAAGCACCTTCCCACCAGGTCGGGAGGTGCAGATTCTGACACCCTGCAACTTTAGGATGGATGAAAGATGAAAATACAGACAAACATGCGTAGATTTTTCTCTTTATTAAAGTTTATTAGAGAAATATATTTATTCTTTAACTCTGCTGAGAATGATTAAGTATATAATAAAATCTTAATGTGACTAAGGTATAGTCCAGGATAGCACATTCCTCATTATTCTTTGCATTGGCAATATTAAATGATGGATTATATGATAACATTTATTATATTAGCTATAGAAATTGTTTCATAAATCTTGATTCTGATAATACAGTCCTTGTTTTCTTTAACATATTTGGTTCTGTGTTGTGGATTAAGTGAGGCTCTTATGGTGATGAATGGCTTATGTTCCACAAGAGGAAGCACAGGGAACAGCCCCTAGTCAGGGATGTTCCTGGAGAAGGCTCCTTGCCTTTCCTCTCACCTTGCTCACCAAAAATCTGACCCTACACTATGCATAGGTTACATGTGTGATTTCAAGCTCCTTCCCTGAGGGAAAGAAGCCTCATTTTTCAAATTAGCTGTATTCAGAATCAGCTCAAAGCTATTATGGGCTAGATAGTCCCTCTGCTTCTGCTCTGTCTAAAGTCAATGGTTTTCAAACCATAGGTTGGGACCCATTCTTGGGTCACAGACTCTCAGGTACTAGGTCGTGGTGCACGCTGCTGCTGCCAAAAGACTGGAATGCATTGTTCAAAGATGTAATTGTTGGGTCATGGCTATAAATGATTTTTTTTTTTTGAACTGGGTCATGAGGAAAAGAAAGTTTGAAAACCACTGGTCTAAGTGGAACTGCATTGGTTTGAGTCTCCAGGAACAGTCCAGGGAAGGTATTGGGCTGCTATAAGAAGCACAATTAGTTGCCTGCTCCCCACTTGTTCCTAGGGCTGTAGAAGATGGCTACCAGTATTTGTCAATTTCCAATTTTTTTTACCAGTATTTGCCCTAACTAATAGCACTGCCCTCTGACTTTCCTGATGGCTCTACTGCATTGAGCCAGTGCATTGGGGATACAGCCCATCTTTTTGCTGCTTCCACACCCACCTGCAGAAAGGGGCATTTTCTATGCACAGCCCTAGCTTGCTTCTATGCCTGCAGAAGAGAGGTGGTGAGACTGTACAAGGATATATGTGTAGGCATGACTACTAATATATTTGTAGGCATGACTATTGTCCTTTCATAGCACTGTAGATTGTATCATCATGTTTTTCCTTGTTAGTTGCTTAAAATGTGCTCTTGTATCTAGTCCCTCCTTCAAACATTTGTTTAAAAATGTTACCATAATCAATTCTGTTATGAAGTGTTTAAAATAGAATCTCCCTATACTCAGGAGCACCCCGGCCCAGGAGGAGACCCAGGGCTTGGGCACTGGGACTCGGGCCCTGTAAGTTTGGCGCCAGCGACGCCCCTGCCTGTACTGCTGCGATCAGTTGATGCATAGTCTGGGTGCCTTGCTTTGCCTAATTAAGGTCAAATTCTGCACTCAGCTGGAAAAGTTCCACTGGTGTTAGTCCCATTTATGCTGTCATAACTTACAGCAGAATTTTGCCCTCCAGCATTTGTCTCCTTTGGGTTGGACAGTGTGTCCACCACAGCTTTTGCATTCTCCAAATTTAAAAAAAAAAAAAAAAAAAAGATAAATAATGTGACAGAATTGAACCCAGTGCATAATGACAACATTGCTTGAGGTTATCTGATTTTAAACCTGCTGGGCTACATTCTGCTTTCAGTTATATTGGTGTAAACTGGGAATTACTCCTGACTTATTCCAATGTAAATGAGAGCAGAATCTGCTTCACTAGAATTCTGACATTTGAGTCACCATTGCCCTGCACCATGTGTAGTCATTTATACAAATTCAAAGTGGACCTAAAGGCCCACTCAGTCAGAATGAGTGTATTTAACACCCGTTCACTCTGATGTGGTATAGATGCTTATGCACTTTGCAGGGCAAAGGAATATTAGATCCGATTTCAGCTATCCTCTTTCATGTTATGTAAAACAAACAAGGAGTCCTGTGGCACTTAAAAGCCAACAAATCTATTTATTGCATGAACTTTCATGGGAGAAAAATCCCACTTTGTCAGATGCTTTGAAGATGGGGGAACTTATAGATTGGGAAGAAATAAATGTAAAGAAGTGTAAGTTATAGGATCAGGTCACAGTATCTTATTCCAGATTTAGGGCCATTGAAATTGTTGAGAATTTTTTGAAGGTTTAAGTACTTCTCAAGTTAAGGGTGGCAAGATCATCCCCTAAAGCAGTGGTTCCCAACCTGTGGTCCACAGACCCCTGGGAGGCTGCAGAGTTACTGCAAGGGATCTGCAGACACTGCTGGGAGCACTTAAAATTGCCCATCCTCTGCAGCCCAAGCATGTGGGCTGCATAGAGTGGGAGAAGCCTGCTGCATATGAAGTTTTTATCTGTTGCTGCAGCTTGCAAGTAAGTATGGGAGGGGAGGTGAATAGGGTTGGGGAGTAAGGAGCAATGGGGTTGTGGGGCTGGTGGTGTCCCCTATGGGGGGGCAGAGGCTGGGTGGGAGCCCCCATGACACCCATGTGGCGGTTAGGGGGGGCCCGACAGTGGGGACAGAGAGCTGCTGGGCTGGGGCTGCATCATGGCGCCACTCCCCTTCTGCGGCTGGGAACCATGGTGGCAGTGGTGCTGCTCACCAGCTGGTCCTGGATCGCAGTGGCGGCCCCGTTCACTGGCCAGGGCAGGACCTGGGTGGTGTTGCCGCCACTCTCCACCTGCAGCCAGACCCCAGCAGTGGCACTGGTCCTCTACAGTGGGGGCCAGATTACACCAGCAGTCCTGATTCTGCTGGTGGCACTGCCGCTCCGTGACAGTGACCAGATTCCACCAGCAGCTCCCAAATCTGCTGGCAGCACCACAGCTCTGCGGCGGGGGCTGGATTCTGCTGGTGGCTCTGATTCTGCCAGCAGTGCTGGTGCTCCCTGTTGGGGGCTGGATATCAGCTGCGGCTGTGGGGCTGCAAAATTTTTTTTTATATTAAGGGGTCCCCATCCTTGAGAAGGTTGGGAACCACTGCCCTAAAACATCATGTCCAGATTCTACAGACAGGAAAGAGGTAACTGCTTGTCTACCCCATATAGTCAGTTAAAGATTGGCAAAGTGAAATCTTTCGTATTGTGTCTTACAGTACTTGATAATTATCAGCATATGGCAAATAATGATGCCTGTCTATTTTAATAGGCTGCAAATGTTGGGACACGGAACTGACTGGTGCTGACAATATTATGAGCTCAACAAATGAAGACCAAGTAGTGACAGATTAAGAAAAACAAAAACAAAATAAAACAAAACAAAAAAAAAACCCCCACAAAAACAAAACAACCCCCCCCACAACATGAAGGAAAAGGTGTGGGGGGGGGGAGAGAGCAAAAACAGATCAGATGAACAGAATATAAGGTAAGACAAAGTAGTTCACAGGTAATGGTATGCCTCCCCCCCCCTCCCCAGTTTGAATCTGTTTAACTTCAAATTCCAGGCACTGGTTCTTGTTACAGAGCAATGAATTTGACCCAATGTGTATTAGAGTACAGTAGAATGCACCTGATCTTGGTTGAATAACAGATTGACATAAAAAATCCATCAGTGATACAGATTACTCTCCAAAAACCTCATTAGGACTTTGACTCTGCCATCCATCTAATCAAGACAATTATGCATCAATGCCATGTTTCTCACTTGACAAGAATAACCTGTTATACTTGAAAAATTTAGGGGCCTTATTACTCCAAAGTGGACATGACTCTTCAAAACTCCATGAGCTAAATTCAGTCCAGATGTAAAGCCACTGAAGTCAATATTGTTATCAGGGAAGAATTTAGACCCCAAGAGACATCAATTGGTAATCACAGCATCCTAGCATATAATTTTTCAAATAATAATAAAAAAAATACAATGCGCTATGAACTACTTAGGAACTGTCAGATTTGCAAAGCAGTAGGTTAAACCTGGAAAATTTTAGGAAAATCCACAAAGACAAGCAGTTCAGATTTGACTGTTAATAAATAGATGCACTGTAATTATCTACTCTTGAGGGGTAGGTCCTGATTTAAATTACACCAGGTTAGCTTCCTAAATTGACTCAAATTGAATTACTCTGGATCTTTCCAGGTTTAGTTCAGGTCAAAACACAGCATTTAATCTGCACTGTAATTTTTATGGGCCTTCAGGACAAACTTCAGCTTGTTTGACTCTTGCACAGTTTGACAGAGGCGTGGAAAGAAGACATCCTTAGAAAAATTGACACAAAGACTATGTTCACACAGAGGGGGCTATTTTGATACAAGTTGCTCACCCCCCACCCAGGTTGCCCCCAAACCTCGCCACAGGGTCGGGGGTGACCTGCTCAAGCCTGCCGCCCAGGCTGCCCCCAAACCCCACCGCGGGGTCGAGGGTGCCCGGCTTGAGTGGGCAGCCTGGTCAGGGGGGTAAGCCGCCCTGCAGCGGCTCACCCCCCCCCCCCACCGGGGGCTGCAGCCTCATTTCTGGGGCTGAGAGACAGCCCTCAGCACCCCCGCCAGGGTGCTGAGGGTCCCCTGGCCGGGGTGCTGAGGGTCAAATGTTGTTTCGGAACACTTTGTTCCGAAACAACATGTTCCAATGGGATTGTTTCAAAACAATCGCTTCGAAACAACGTTGTTTCAACACCAAATGGGGTTTAAGTTGTTCCGCAACAACATCATTGTTTCAAAACAACAGTACGTCGTGTGAACATGGTGTTTGTTATTTCGAAACAACCTCCTGTTCTGTCTTCTATTTAGTTGCTGCTGAGCAAACTCAAATCTGCATAGTAGACTTGGCTGGAAAATATAATTTCTGTTCTGTGAGAAATTTCAACATTTTAAAAATCAAAATTTCAAAAGGTAAATGAGAATGCCAAAAAAAACCCGCCATCCATTTGAGAACATAAAATTGATTTGTTTCTATGCTGTCAAAAATTTTCATTTTGATAGTTTTGGAAATGTTTTATTTTGACTTTGTTTCAATTCATTTTTTCAAATTAACGTGCTATTAAAAGTATAAGTATAGTATGTACATAGAAAATAGAATATACACGTAAATATAATATAAAATCAAAATGAAATTATTCAAAATAATGAAGAATGAAACACAAACTTCTTCCTATTGAAATGTTGTTTAAATCAACATGCTTCCATGGAATGTTTGATTTTTGACCAAACTACATTTTTTATGAAAAACTGTTATGTTCATTTTTGATCAACCAGCTCTACTATATACCTCATAGCTGAAGGGCAGGGAGGGAATGTATGAGTAACTGTAATTTTAAGTAGGTGGAATTTCTTCCAGGTTCTAGGGGTGACAATAATGCCCAGCTTCTCTCCTCCTACTCTCAGGCTAGTTTTGAGAAGATGGGTTGGAGGAGAAGAAGGAAGATCAGTTTCCATGCCAGATGTGGAGCTTGAAACACCATTGTCAAGTAGCAGAGTGGTAGCTGTGTTACTCTGGTTCATCAAAACTAGCTTCCTTTGCCTGATGCTGAGAGCCATCTAACAGCCAGTGATCGTATATACACAGTTGTAGTTAAACACCCACAGCTGGCCCAAGCCAGCTGATTTGGGCTTGGAAACAGTTTAATTGTAGCGTAGGTTTCTGTTCAGGCTGCAGCCTGATCTTGGAAGTCTATGTTGCAGCTAAAGCCCCATGAGCCTGAGTTGGCTGTCACGGACACACAGCAAGGGTCTAATTGCAGTGTAGATACACCTTGAGTGGTGAAGAACTCTAGGCTTAGCAGCCAGTTTGTTAGCTGGTTGGGGGGTTCTGGTTGGCAACGAGTAGTCCGGCAATGGTCTGCTACCTATAGTAGCTATCCCTTGCTGTACAGGACCTGGATTAATGCTGTTCTCTATAACAAAAGCTTTCCAAAAGCTCCTCCTTTGGACTTTCAGATTTTTTGTCATTTCTTGTCTATGCCAGAACCTGCACAATGTTTTCCCATTTTGGATGCTTCTGTCTGAGACTTAAAAAAAAAAATAATAAAAAATCAAAGGTTGAACATAGCAGCTCCTACTGAAGAGGGAATGCTTGTGACAGTAATGTTATGGAGACATAAATCCACAGGGATAGTGTAGCAAGAAAATAGAAATTCTAAGAGAAGAAGTTAAACTAAAGGAAATGAAGAGGTATCCTTCCAACCTCTAGTATCTATTAAAAATGGTTTAAAGAAAGTATGGTGCACTAAATGATTTGCAGATTATGTGGGCAAGTTGATTTAATTTGAGTAACCGTAAAACTATAACCCAACAATACAACATTTAGAGGTAATAAAGCCCTTTTTGTACATTAATTAATTAATCACTGAATGAGAGAAAACTCACTGAATTTTAATTACCTGCCTGAAACCCATTTGCTATGTTGTTAACTTAAAATTCCAGAAACACTAAATACAAGAAGTAATGGCATACTTCAAACTCTGCTACATCCACTAGACATGGATAGAAAGAGTGCCAATAATTTAAGTTACTAGCAGTAAGTTGGATAGTGATGTTGTAAACTCTTTATTGACAAACAATATGCATGTTAATGTCTTCTTGCACTACCTATCCTTTTAATGTAGCAATTAATGGTATTAAAAATCTGTCTTGGGAGAGCTAGAATGAATATACATATAAGAAAATTATGAGAACTTACACCTTGCTTTTCAGTAAATTTTGATAGGAACACTAGTCTTCAGGTCTTCTATAATGCTCCCTGCAGTAGCCTAACTGTGATGGTTTAGAGTGAAGTGAAACCTTCCCCATAATATAAACCCACCTAAAGTGGCTATATCTGGTATTTGATTTGTTGATAAAGTGATCCTATGTTATTAAGGAAGGCCTGAAGAAGCATCAGATGAATTGTGGTCTTTTCTTACCTGTCAGGCTTCAGGCAAATAACTCCACAGAACATAGAATGGCAGTTCTGATTCATTTTGCATAGCACAAGGGTTTTCTGTTTGCTATGGGGTTATGTCCCCTCACTTCTCCTCCAGAAATCTGCACACTCTCCCTAGTGCAGGAGTGCCAGGCTGATCTTAGATTCACAGCCTCAGTCATCCTTGGTCCTACTTTTCCTTTAGGACTCTCCAGCTGAAATCAAGTTCTTCCTCCTTAACCCCAATTACTTAATATTCATAAACTTCTGTGCATCACCAAGAGAGCACACACTTTCTGTGTACTGTATAAATAAGTCACCAGCGGCAGGGGAAAATATCCTGTTCTTCATATCTCCCAAATGTACCTGCAGCAGTACAGGTAGCCCTATGTCTTATTTCTATATTCTATATAATGATATGAATTCATCTGAGATCTGGTCCTACTGAACAGGAGCCACCTTCCCAGTGATTAGCACACTTCCAATCCTCTCAAGTCCAAATGCAAATAAGAAAAAGACTCAGCAAGAAGCAAAGCATTGAAAGTGATTACAAAATTCTCAGTACTCCAGATGTGTGTCTGTGATGTTATTAGGGCTACCTTTTGCATGAAGCCATTAAGTTATATCTTGCAGCCTAATTGAGCTCTATTGGAAACAGCTGATCTCCAGGGCATCATCCTGTAAAATACTTGATGCAAAAGGAACAGCTCTATTAAAGAACTCCACTCTGTATGATGATATTTTTTCCCTTGTAGATGATGCCTGTGATGGTGTTTAAAGCTTTAGCAGCAGAATATGTGTATGCATAGTTATCATAGCACTGTAGTGATGATAGTTATGGGAATAATGTTATGGAAGAATGGGCAGAAAATGGAAGAAGGATGGGCTGGTGATTTAGGCATTAGCCTGGGACTCTGGAGCCCTAAGTTCAATTGCCATCTGTTATACACTTACTATGTGAACTTGGACAATTCACTATGGGCCATATTTTAAACTTGGGCAATTATAACAGTCATGCCTACACATATATATACAAATATAACAGGGGGCCTTAAAGATTTTAAACTTGGACAATTCACTATGGCCCAATTTTATAATGTATTTAGATACCTAAAGATGTGGATAGGCACTGAATGGGATTTTTGAAAGTGGCTAGGCAGCTAACTTCTATGGGGAAGTATCGGATCTTCCATCTCTTGATGTCATCAGTTCAAGACTGGATGCCTTTGTGGAAGATCTGTTTAAGCCAAACACAAATTATTGGACTCAGTCTAGGGGTAGCTGGGTGAAATTCTGTGTTCTGTCTTATTCAGAAGGTCATACTAGATGATCTTGTGACCTCTGGTCTCATTTGGCCTAAAATTTTATTATGGTGCTTATGTAGATCCTTTACAATAAGTATCAAAGCATGTCGATCTTCAAGGTATTAGCGATCCCAATATGAAAGAGGGAAGTCCTATAACTCCATTTTATAGAAGGAGAACTGAGGCACACCGAGACTAAAACAGATTTATAGAGCCCTGTGTGCATACAAATAAGTGGATCCATATCCGAGCTGCATCCGCAAGAAATGGTCCGCGGATATCTGTGTTGTATCTGCGGATGTGGATATAATGCAGATATCCACAGATATCCGCATATTTGCAGGGCTCTAGCTCTGTGCAGATAAAAATATTTGGATCCGTATCTGAGCTGCATCCATAAGAAATGGTCCACGGATATCTGTGTTGTATCCATGATGTAGGATATACGGCAGATATATGCGGATATTCACGGATTTGCAGGGCTCTACAGATTTATAAAGGTATTAATGTACCTATAGATGCAGACAGGTTCCTTTGGGATCCAAAGGAAGTGAGGTGGGTGGGGAGCGGGGAGGTGGGTTGTGAGAAAGGGGAGCTAAAAGAGATGGAGAGCAAAAATTTTCTGAGAAGAAGTAAAGGGAACAAACTGTCAATTTTGTGGAAAAATTGATGCTACAAAAGGGTCAGGAGATAGACAGGTAGACATGAAAGAAAAGTTTTTAAAAACCTGAAATGAGAAGAAGAAAAACGTAGTAAGTTAAGCATAATTTTTATTACACAAAATTTGTTTCCAAAATATCATTTAAATATGTATTTAATATATACCTATATGCAACATCCAGATTGTACAGTTCCCTTATTGTACATCTTGTGATGGCTATGGCATGAGGGAAAAACATCTGGAATGCTTCTTTTCATGTGCTAAGCATGTAGAAGAAAAAGCAAAAATATTTATATTAACATGTATGAAATGAGCTTTGGCCTGCCAATCACATAAATGAATATATGGTAAAATTCTTCTGTTTTATTGCTGACATTATTTAGATCCTCTTCTGTATCTGTCGCATGGATATAGTGAAATTCTTATTGCAGTATTCTGGAATGAGTTAAAATCAAAATACTTTAATATAGCATTTTTTATTATATGAAATCTGAAGATTTTGGAGCTTGATTTACACCAAGGCAGACTGCCTCTTTATAAAGAACTTCTCTTAACGCAGAGTTCCTTATCCCAAAAGTAAAAAGATTTCAAACGACTTTTTGGACAGTTGTCAAAATATGCAACAGTTTGCTTTATTATGTTTAGTGAGACATCTCACTTTTTCTGCTTCTGGTCGATGGCTTCCAGTTAAAATCCTTTTAAGTACTTTTATTAAGTAGGTATGGTCCATGTCCCCTAGTTCCTGTGGCCCAGTAGTTTATTAATGCATGCTGCATTATCACTTCTTGCTGCTGTATTGGGCAATTTTAGTAGTTTTTAACTGTAGAATAATACATATTCTGTTTTGGGTTTGGTATGAATTTTAAAGGACTTTGTATAAACGTATGCATATCTGGCATGGTTAGTGATTGTTAATTCCTATTTTGTATTTATTCCTTCTAGTTGTGATCACATCAAAACAGGGCTAGCTCTCTGAGTTTTCTCTTTAACGTCTACCTTAAAGCAGTTTCTTAGAAACTCTGCATCTAATCAAATTGTTTTGTATGACTTCAGTTTGGGTCTTCAAGCCCTTCTCTTACACTCCCTTTCCAAGTTTAACACCTTTTCTGTTGTCTATTCTTCTGATCTTGTCTTTGTATGCCAAAGCCAATTCCCTTAGCTTTTCTAAAGCTGGAACCACCTTCACACTTCCCATAATTCATTCTTTCCAAATATGAGCTATCCTTGGAACTGCAAACATCCATCATAAATTTTGATTTTCACTGTATTTTTGATCTGCTCCTATTTTTTACTTAGTCTCCAGCACTTGTACCAACACAGATATTCACAGCTATTATGCATTTACTGTCCTTTTAAATTTTAAATTTTGTAAAATTAATTGATAACAGTAAATCATATTTATAATTAAGACTAAATATGTCTTAATTTGTTGTTTGATGATGGACTTTCTTCTCATTTGAGCTATATTCATTTTTTGCAGGCAAATGGAATTTCATAGACTCCAAGGTCAGAAGGGACATGCTGTACACATAGGTGAGAAAACTTCCCTGAATTAATTCCTGTTTGAATTAAAGTATTTTTTTTTTAAAAAGCATTTAATCTTGATTTAAAAATTACCAGTGATGGAGAATCCACCACAGTTCTTGATAACTTGTTTCAATAGTTTATCATCATTGCTGTTAAGAATGTATGCCTTCTTTCCTGAGTTTGCCTAGCTTCAGTGTCCAGCCAGTGGATCTTGTTGTAGAGGCATGAATTTGTCCCATTGGCTGTGTTCAGATGACAGTTTTATTTTGAAACAACACCTGTTGTTTCAAAATAAAAATTCTTATGTCCACATGACGTACTGTTATTTCGAAACAATGGGTCCAGTTGTTTCGAAGCAACATGTCCGAATGGCCTTATTTCAAAATAACCACTTCAAAATAACAGCTGTTTTGATAGCAGGCTTTCCCTTAATTCAAATTAACATTTTCTTAATTCAAATTAACTTATTTCGAAATAACTCATTTTGAAATAACTTAATTCGAAATAACAGTTTACGTGTGAACATAGCCATTGTGTATTAAAGCAACTTGTCATTCATGTCTTATTCAAAACTGTCTCTGACTTTGAAGGGAAGACCCCTTTCCTAGAATATGATGAATTTGAAATGTTGATGTGAAGGTGTTCACCTGATGCTTCTAAGTCCTTGACTACACATTCAACAGTGTTTATATAACATGTAATAGTATACAGCACTGAAAAGCAGGCTGCATCCACGCTCACTGCTGTGGGTAGCTGAAGAGCTCTGACAGAGAGGAGGTTTCACTGACTCCCCACTTTTGAAGCCCTTCCTCACTACTTCCATTTTTCCGCACTGACAGAGTCTTTCACTATGGCATGGAAAGACTCTGGCAGCAAGAAGGAACTGAGACGCCACAGTGCTAAAAGCAGCCATGTAGATGTGGGAGGCACTGCTTGATTGTGTAGGTAATGTTGGGTATTCTATGAGCTTCTGTGGTATGCCTTATTTACTAAGTTAAACAGTGGCTCACCATCTACTTTCCTGTTTATCCCCATGCTAGCTAGATGAACAGTGGTTTTACTCTACACATTGCTGCATGGACCTACTCTTAAAGGTAATAAAAAGAGCTACTCAGACATAAAAAAAAATACCATAGTGTCAGATATGTTCCCCAGATTAAAAATTATGAAAGGTATTTTGCTTTTATCATGTTTTAACTTTCTCTTTCTGTCTTTTTTCCTCTTTTATCCATATTCCAAAAATTTGAAAATATTTCCCCCTATTTTTGTTCTAATTTGGCCCATTTTATTCTTAGTTTTAAATGTTCACTCAACTGTGTATGCAAAACCTATTTTTTTCTAAAATTGATTAAAGCCTCATCTTTGCTTTAGCATTTAATCAATCACAGCAGCTGTTTATTGCTTAGTTTACTACAAAGCCATAAAGATTAACACTTAATTACAAAGTTCGCTGTGGGATAGTATGTGCCTTATAAAAGACACATTTATCTCAGGAGGATTGAAATCAAGACAGCCTAAGTCCATTCAACTTTTTTTGCTATTTTTCCCCCCTTCAATTATGATTAATTTTTTTTCAGATGATTAGAAATATAGCTCCTTATGATGGATGAAGCATTGCATCTTAAACAGGAAAGGATCATGCCTTTAATTTCATGGGGTCAGAACTTTTTAATTTGTTTCTAAGCTCACTTACAGAAACAAAGGCTATTAGTTTCTCTCCTCTTTGCATTGTCTATTTTGGCTAAATGCTGCACTTGCCATTTTTTACATGTAAAGCTGTAATGCTTAATTTTTGAATGTGAATGTTGGCTGCTTGAAAAGCAAGCTGCATTAGAAGTGGCAACATGGGTTTGATAGTACGTAGTTAAAATAAATAAATTATATAGGCACTTTGTCAGGAATCATGTGGTAGGATAAGGTCAGTGTACCCCATATATCTCACAGATTTTCTCAGATTGTAAAGATGGAAAAGGAACCTCAACTTCTATAAATATTTTTGTACTAATGTGAAAATGATCCTTGATAACTCAGTATCAGTTCAAGATCAAAACAGTAGGTGGCCATTGTAATGTTCCTTAGCTGACCTTTCTCTCATTAGTTAGAAACCTTTTCAAAAGGGCCCCTGAGTTTTCTGCTTTGACTATGTGGGCACTAAGTGAAGTGTGAAGATCTCTCTGAAGATCTCCTGGCTGTTAGGTGAGTTCATATTAAATTTGCTGAAGAGCATAATTATTATTACTGTCTAATGAGCTCTAACAATCAGATTATTCAATTTGAAAGTAGCTTTCTGCCCATCTTTGCCTTGGTGTCTGCTAGTGTCAGGGTAGTGGTAATCCATTAGTTTCTTGGTTATGCTTTAGCTTTTCCTCTTCTAGCAAACTGGGTAGAGCCAGAGGAGCACCAATTGGTTTATCTTCCAGGGAAATTGGTGCTCACTCTTAGAAGGAGTGCACATCCATTATTATAGCAGCAGGGTTCTGTCCTTCCTGAAGTGAGCAAGAGTTCATAGATCTTCATTTACCCCAGAATGGAGGTCTTTTTGAGTTTGGCCTGAAAGCTAAACTATCCAAGAACAGAAGAAACTGAGGAACAGCAAGATGGGGAAACCAGAGAGTATGCCATTCCCCTGAGGAGATGAGTCACTGTAAAAGATCATACATTCCTTTTTGTTTTCTTGCTGTTTCTCTTGGAGCAAGTGAGGCTTCATGATCTTTGACAAGGACACTGAATAACTCTGAGGAATGACAGACAAGCCTTTTCTTTTCTCCTGAATTCTTTGGTTGGAGGCCAGCTGACCCACTTTCCCTTTCTGTTATGGGGTGCACATCCGGGCACCTGGGTTATGATCTATGTAATTTTTCTGTTCACTTTTGTAATGTTATTGTATAGTTTGATGCAAAATGTGCCATGCAAGTTTCTCTTATGCTGACTTATTGTTGTGGTATCATGTTTCCTACAGCATCATGTGAAGCATGTTTCCAGGTATTTTACATGGCTCAGGGCGTAGGGGGACAATCAGAGTTGTCTCCTAGCAGTATGGAGTGAGCCATTTCCCAATCAGCGTTGCAAGCACATACCCAGAGAAGATAACAAAGACAATATGACTAGCTAAATCCCTGGAGCAAATCAACCCAGGAAGAGGGGGAGGGGTGGCGAGGTTTGGAAATAAATACAGATTCTTGGAACTGGAGGGAGCTTTTTGCCAGAGAAAGACCATCTTGAAAACAGGTCCATGTGACTGAATTTATTCATATGGCCAGGAGGGCCAAGACTAACTGAATACCACCAGTAGCCAGTCTTGTGAGTCAGAATGAGGTGAATAATCTAAAGATTAATCCTGGAATAGTGTTATTAGGTTAGCATGTGTTTTATATCTTTTATTTGCTTGTGGTAACTCCTGACTCCTTTATTAAATGATTGTGCATTGATTTGCTATATACTCACTTAAAATCATATTCTCATCAATAAACTAGTAATCAATAAACTTGTGTTTATCTGAAGCTGTGTGAACAAGTGAGGCTGGGCATGCCCATTTAACTGTCAAAAGGGGGAATGAATGAGTCTACAGTGATTGTGGGAAGGATTGAGACTCCCCCACAGTCACAGTAGGATGGAAATTCCTGGTGTGGTATCTTGGGAATGGGGATGCTTGCTTGAGGAATGTCACCCGAGTGGCCAGTGAGTGAACACCCACTGCCTGGGATCAATTATATGTAGGAGGCTGAAGTGGACTGACTCAAGAATCAGTGATCCACCTAGCTAAGCAGGGTAAATTGGAGTTTAGGCGTGGAAATTGAGGGGTCACTCCAGACCAGATCCTGGGAGGGGAACATCACTCTATTTCTCTGACTTCTATTGAATCAACCTGAAAGTAATGGATTTGCAAGTCACTATGAACCACAAAAGCTGGGCCTGACTTTGCTTTCACTGACTCCAGTGGACCCCAGATTTACACTAGCATTAATGAGAGCAGAATCAGTCCCCACAGATAATCTTAATTGTGGGTATAGTTCAACCATTTATCTAAGTTTATATCTAAATACGCACATGTAATCCTTATTGTATGGTGCTTGGTGTTTGATTTTTCACTGTGAAACTTCAAGAAAACAAATTTTAAATGCAACTGCAAGGATCACTTTTCACTGGTTTGCTCATGTTTTTGAAAAGTGTGTCTTGCTTAACAATGAAGAAACCCGTGGATCACACCAGAGGTGAATGAACCAGGGCCATTTGCTTACAGTGACATGTTTTCTTGCTGACTCTTAACTATGTGATTAGTGCCACTTAGATTCTCAACTGGGAGAGCTCAGAGAGAAAGGTCAGTGAGAAACTTCAGGTCAGACCTCTGAGAAGTAGAGAAATGTGAATTAATTAAGGTAAATTGCCTAATTTGCATTTAGTTCTAAACTGTGTTTTGTCAAATAAAAAGTAACTCATGTTCTATTACTAAATATAAAAAAAAAAGAATGTGTAGGAATGTGGAAGTGTAGTGACTCTATAGTGTGCTTGAAGAGGAAAAATATTTAACAGGGGAAAGGGAAGGCACAGCACTGGATAGAGAATGATTTATTAACAGATCAGAGAGAAATAAAAGCTAAAACACAAGTGAAGTCACTTTTCTGTTGACAAATTCTTTCAAACAACTAGTCATAATGGAAAGCATCCCCTTTGAAAACAAAGGGCCCAGCCTATAAGAGACAACACATTGAAAGTAAATATTTTTGTACAATATGTATTTAACCTGATACTAGAGGTTAAGGCCAAGGGTGTTTTAGGTTTCCAAGAAAAGGATTAGACCACTTTCTCAATTAAGAAACATCTACATTTTAAATTATATAGCGTTAAAAAACAGGACAAAATAAAACCAATTAGTATAAAAGAATCTCTGATTCTTCAAGGCATAAACCAAGTGCTAATATATGGAGAATAGGAAGAAACTGCTCTATGGACAGGTTATTCTATGTTTGCTCAAGGCAGAAGTTTCCCTGTACCTTCTTGTGAAGTATGTGGTAGCATCCATTATCAGAGGCAGTGGTCACTGACATTTGTTGTGTCCGCAGTCAACAGAATGTATCTGTTAGCCCCAAGGTATAGAAGACTGAGAAACATTAGAGTTCATTTTCTTCCTGTTGTTGTTCTCAATAAATGGGAAAAAAAAATAGGGCAAATCATCCAGGTGATGAAGCTGTTTGCGTTCAAAAGGCGAAATATTAAAGCTGTTCATAGTGGACCATCTTAAATGGTCTGTAGTTCTACTAGATTATGAGATGAGTCTCTAAAGCATCACAGAATGAATCCCCTTTTTTTATGTGACTGAGTAGCAAGAGAACAGAAAAAACTAACCTATTCTTATAACAATCTGAAATGATAAAGCAGCGGGTTACTTATCAGTAACTGTCCTTCTTTGAGATGGGCGGCTCACATACATTCAGTTACGGGTATCTATGTGCCACAGTGCATGGTAGCTCGGAAAGTCTTCAGCCTTAGCCTGTCAGGTCAGGGCACGTGGTCAACGCCCCCCCCACGCTGTGACCGCGGCTATATAGGTGAACGTGACCCTGACCCTCCCAGTCCCATGTACCTTCACCAACTCCATTAACAGGGACAGTGAGAGGGGCCTGAATCTACGGGAGCAGCCCATCTCAAAGAAGGACGGTTACTGGTAAGTAACCCACTGTTCGCCTTTGAGTGCTGCTCATATCATTCAGTTACAGGTGACTGCTAGCCATACCCGTGGATGGTGGGAGGAGTTATGGTCTACCCACACTGAGCACAGCTCTGCCCAGAGCAGCATCATCTCTAGCCTGCTGGTGATGGCATAGTGCATCATGAAGGTATGAATCGACGACCATGTAGTGGGCCTGCAGATCTCTTGGATAAGGACCTTGGCAAGGAAGGCTGTAGAGGACACTTGGGCCCTGGTAGAGTGGGCTCTAACAGTTTCAGGAAGGAGCGTTTTTTGACTTTCAGTAGCAGTCCTTAATACAGTTCACAATACATTTAGAGATACACTGAGAGAATACTGGCAAACCTCTCTTACGATCAGCGACCACCACAAACAGTTGGGGGGTCTTGTGGAATGGCCGGGTGCACTCGATGTAAGTTAGAAGCGCTCTCCTCACATCCAATGTATGCCACCTCCTCTGGTTCTGTGTAACCTGGGGGTCTGTGTAACAAACTGCCAAGCAAATTTCCTGGTTAAGGTGGAAGGGGGTGGCCAGCTTAGGGAGGAAGGATGGGTGGTGACGTAAAACCACTTTAGCTAGATAGAACCTCATATACAGGGGTTCTGAGGAGAGGGCTTTCGACTCCGAAACCGTTCTAGCAGAGTGATTGCTACTAACAAGGCCACCTTCCAGGACAGGACCAGGAGGGTCGCTGAGTCCAAAGGTTTGTAGGGCAGCTCTGTCATTGCCCGGAGGATGATATTCAGGTCCCAAAGTGGGGTGGGCTTACGAGGTTGGGGAAAAAGTCTCACCACCCCTTTTAGGGATCTGACAGAGGTGGTATGGGAGAAAACTGATTGCCCATCCACACTCTCATGGAGAGCGGAGATTGCCACTAAATGGACTCTCAGTGAGGAAGGAGAAAGGCCTCCTTCCCCGAGGTCTAGCAGGTAGTCGAGTATCAGGTGAATCAGGGCTGATATAGGGTCCACACCTTTGTCCCGAGTCCAAATGGAGAATTACTTCCATTTGGCTGTTTACGTGGACCTGGTGGATGGTCTCCTGCTACCAACCAGGACCTTCTTAATCCTGTCTGAGCAGAGGCCCCCCTACTCACTGAGCCAGAGAGCATCTAGGCCATCAGGTGTAGGTGGCCCAGGTCTGGGTGCCAAAGGCACCCCGAGTCCTGCATCAGGAGGTCTGCCTACTTTGGGAAGCGGAATGGGATCTCTATGGACATGTCCTTCAGGAGTGGGAACCAGTGCTGTCTGGGCCAGCCTGGAGCTATTAGTATTATGTTCGCTCCGTCCCTGCCAATTTTCAGAAGAACTCTCTGTATTAGGAGAACTGGCGGGAAGGAATACAACAGGGGCCGTGGCCAGTCGATGAGGAAGGTGTCCGTGAGGGACCCCTTCGCCTGGCTCCTGAGGGAGTAGAACTGGGGACACTTGCGATTCTGCCGTGTCATAAACAAGTCTAGCTGGGAGAAACCCCATTTGTCTACCAGGAGGGAGAACACCTCGTTGTTAAGGGACCACTCGTGGTTCACTAGCAGTTTTCTGCTTAGTGAGTCCACTAGCCCATTGTCCACCCCTAGTAGGTGGGAGGCCACTCAGATGAAGTTGTGTTGTATGGCCAATTCCCAGAGTTTGCCTGCCTCTTCACAGTATGGTGTAGAGCGGACCCCTCCTTGCCGATTTGTGTAGAACATGGCTGTGGTATTGTCCGTGAGGATCTGGACCGACCTGCCCCATATCTTGTCTAGGAAGGTCAAGCAGGCTAGCCTGATGGCCCATAGTTCCTTCACGTTTATGTGCTGAGAACTGTCCGAGTGGGACCAGAGCCCCTGAGTGGAGAGTCCCCCAGAGACATGGGCCCCCCACCCTGTGTTGGAGGCAGCCGTTATTAAGGTCAATGAGGGCCTGTGGTCTTTGAAGGAAATGGCCCCCCCATGGCAAAACGGGGATCCCTCCAAACCTGAAGTGTCCCCAGATTATTCTGGGGAACAGACAGTACCTTGTTCAGGGGGTCCCTCCGTATGTGGAACACCGCGGAAAGCCAAATTTGGAAAAGCCTCATCCTCAGGCACCGCCGTCTGGCTCACTGAGGTGGAGGCTGCCATGTGGCTGAGGAGCTGCAGCCACCAGTGGGCCGTGGTCATGGGGGATATCTGCAGATCTGTAATGATGGTGCAAATGGACTGAAATCTGGAGCGGGGTAGGAATGCTAATCCCTTACAGGCATCTAGACGCACCCCTATGAACTCTGTGTTTTGGGACGGGCGGAACTTTGACTTTTCTTGGTTTGTATGGAGCCTCAGATAGTCGCAGAGCCTCATTAATGCTCTGATGTGGAGCTCTACTTGGGAGCTCAATTTCCCAACTATTAACCAGTCCTCTAGATAGGGGTAAATTCTTATGCCCTGTCTGCACACGTATGTCGCGACCGGTGCCGTGCACTTCAGGAACACCCCGGGGGCCTGGGAGAGTCCGAAAGGGAGACATCTAAACTGGAAGTAGTCATTTTCTACCATGAACCTTAAGAACTGCTGGCAGGGCCTTATGGATATGTGAAAGTCAGCATCTTTCAGATCGAGGGCCAGAAACCAATCCCCAGGAGACAGAGACGGGAGGATCTGTGATAAGGAAACCATGTGGAACTTTAGTCTCCTTATGTGTTTGTTTAAGGCTCTGAGATCTAAAATGGGTTGAAGGCCCCGTTGGATTTCAGGACCAGGAAGTATCAGGAGTAAAACCCTTTTCCCCACTCATGCTTGGGAACCTTTTCTATGGCTCTGAGGGAGAGGAGTTTCTTGCATTTGATTTTGAGGAGGTAGAACAGTTCCTGGTTTCTGAGGATTGGACGAGGGGGCGGTTTTCTGACCCAAGGAATTGAGAGAAACTGAATATGATTCCCCTCCACGACCATCTGAAGGACCTACTGGTGGTGCATGAAGTGATGTAAGTGGTTGGGGACCAAAAAAGTCATGGGTTTGCTGGTTGTATAGTAACTGTCAAAAATGCTATTTCTTCCCCGATGAGTGTTTGGGGGGCCTGCCCACGCCTACCCAATTGGGGAACATGGGACTTCTCTCTCTTTCCCGAACGGACCTTGTCCTTGTCCATGTGCCCAAGGTGGCGCTGGAGAAAAGGGAGGGACCTCGGGAATGTACTCTGCAGTTAAATCTGTTGTTTTAACTGCTGAAGTTGTTGTTGGAGGAATTGATGGGGTTTTAGAGAGCATCTGTTAGGTTGCGGGCTGTAGATCCCCAGCAACTGGAGCGTGGCTTTTGAGTCTTTCATGCCATGGAGCTTCGCATCCGTGGACTTGGCAAAGAGGTCAGGGTCTTCGAATGGGAGGTCCTGAATAGTAAGCTGCAGCTGCAGCGGTAGGCCCGAGCCCTGTAGCCAGGCCGAGTGATGCGTTACTACAACTGATGCCATCACATGGGCGGCTGTGTCCACGGCATCCCAGATGGCCATCAGAGCATCTCTGGATGCCATTTCCCCTTCTTCGAGCATCTTGTTGAAGTCCCTAAGGCAATCCTTTGGGATAGTGGTGCGGAAGCCTTGCATTTAGTTCCAGAGGTTAAAGATATACCACCTTGTCATAAGGGCCGAGTGGTTTGCTATATGCAGCTGAAGGGCTGCTGTGGAGTAAACCTTCCTGCCAAGCAGGTCGAGTTTCCTTGGCTCCTTATTCTTAGGGGTGGAACCCAGTTGACCTTGCCTCTCTTTCTGGTTCACGTTGTCGATGACCAGCAACCCCAGAGTGGGATGCTGGAATAGAAAGGAGACCTTGTCCTGAGGGGTGTGCTACTTACGGTCTGCAACCCTGGATACCAACGGGATCGAGGACTCGGTTTGCCAGCGGGCCTTGATGATTCTGTATACCCCTTCGTGGAGCAGTACCAACACCTCAGCAGGTGGGGCCCTCTGGCTGATGTCGAAGAGGGGGTTCGTCTCCTCTTGGACGATCCCAAGCTACAGGTTCAGGTTTGCTGCCATGCGGTGTAGCAAATCCTGGTGGGCACGAGAGTCCTCATTACAGTCAATTGGTCTCTCAAAGGTGTATTCATTGGGTGAAGAGGAAAAATGGGCCCGCGATCTACTCTGACGTGTGGAGTCAGGATTGGGTTCATCTTCCACGAAGTCCAAGTCCATGGTCCATGAGGGGGATCAGATGGAGCGGTGCTGTGAGACTAGCGTATCATCGGCCGCCATGTCCAGCCAATTGTGTGACCAGTCATTAAAAGACTCTCTGGCCTCCAGGTGGCATGGAGGGGAATGGCCTTAAGTAGGTTGCAGTGTGGTACTGGAAGGGGAGGGCCCCACTGGCTCAGGTGGGCCCGATGGTCTGTTCTTGTGTTGAGGCGTGGGCGAGGGAGAGTGCTTACAGTCCCATTTCCCTAAATGTTCTCCTACCCTTATTATCATCTTGAGAGGAGAAAAGCATACCAAGGCTGGAGGCGAAGTTGCTGCCGATCCATGGGAAGGGACCCCTAAAGCTTGGGAGCACGGCACTGACACGTCCCGGGAGGAATGTGGGGAGGAGGCTGGGGAGCAGTTGATCACAGAATGTAGTACTGAAGGTGGACTGGATGGCACTGGGTAGGCCAGAAAGCAGTCCCCTGTGCTGGATTGTGGTGCCAGTGGCGGGCTAGGCGGTACTGGGTTGGTGGGTGGTGCCACTCCCTGCGCTGGCTGGACTCCCAGTGCCGCAATTGGCATCGAGTTGGTTTGCTTCTGCTGTGCAGGTATGCAAACCGGGGAACGTGGCTGCACCGACGCGGAGGCCTGCGGCATCGGTGGTGCCGCTGGCGGTGCTGCTTTGGGTTCGGCGCTGGGTTGATTCGGTGACTGAGGTGTTTGGCGTCCCAATGATACCGACAGGGGCATTGACTGAGACTTTGGGCTTGGCACCAGAAAGCAGTTCTGGGGTTTCAGCACCCGGGCTGATGGGTGAGCCGGTAGAGCACTCAGGGCTCGGTCAGCATCAGAGGCTTGCGTGCTGCTCCCAGCAATGGATTAGAGGCGCAGCTCTCTATCCTTGCAAGTCCTCCTTTTGAAGGACTGGCAGAGGGGACAGCTCTTGGCGAGATGGGACTCACCAAGGCATGCGAGACATTTATCGAGAGGATCATCGAGCAGGAAAGCTTTGTAGCATCCTGGGCATGACTTGAAACCAGGCATCTTGAATTTCATGGTAGAAGACAGGCTCTTGCTTACGCAAGTTTCTTGGCTGATCTGAAACCATCGCTGATGACAGAAAAAGGAACTGGGAGGGTCAGGGTCATGGTCACCTGTATAGCTGCAGTCGCAGCGTAGAGGGGGCGTTGGCCGTGTGCCCTGACCTGACTGCCTAAGGCTGAAGACTTTCCGAGCTACTACCGTGTGCTGTGGAACGTAGACACCTGTAACTGAATGATGTGAGCAGCACTCAAAAGAGAATCTGGAGTTCCCTGCTGATACCATTGAAACACTATAATATATGTCATTTTTATTTGAGGGCAAATTGCAGTAGGGTTGAACAGAAGCTTGTGAATGATCACCCCTTTCCACTGTTAAGAGATTTTGGTTTCTGTGGAAGTGTCTCACAGGGACATCAACATATACTCACACAATAAAGCAAATGCATGCAAGATAAGATAATTATAAGAAAGCATGGCAATCAGAGTCTACTTCCTTCTTAAATAATTTCATTTTTTTTCTTTTAAGTGCTAATGATAGAAGAGAAAAGAAGGTAACCTACCTCCTATTTTCCCCTATTTGAGTTAAATACAAACTTTTCTGGCTTTGGGGTATTAGAATACTTTAAATATCTTGCTAATTAAATGCATCTAACTATACTTCTCATACTTGAAGACAAATGATGTACTATGTTTCTCTTAACATTTATTGTTTTTATGACTTTTCTCTTTTCTATTTATATATGGGTGTGTCACGGGGCCATAAGCGTCTAAGCGGCCCTTAGGTCAGGGCAGCGTGGTCCAGCGGCCACAGTCCACACACAATAGGTCTCTAAGCGGCCCTCAGTCTGGGACAGCGTGGCTTAGCGGTCACAGTCCATATGCAATAAGTCTCTAAGCAGCCCTCAGGTCGGGGCAGCGTGGTCTAGCGGTCACAGTCCATACGCAATAAGACTCTCAGAGGTATGGGGCCCCAGGTAGGGGGGGCTCAGGCCCTCCCACTACTCTGAGCCCCAGCCCAGGGCAATAGTGGTGCAGGGGTACGTTACCCAATCAGCGGGGATCCATACTGAAACATGCTGACTTGGTTCCCCCTCTCCCCAGCTCCACCTTATAGGGCCCCTGGGCTGCTTCCTACCTGGAGGTGTGTTGGAAAGTCCCGCATGGCGTTAAGGTGTAACTTCCCTCATCCTTGGCATGGTAGGGGTTAACCTTCCCCTGGGTCCTGGTCCTCTGGTGCAAAGTTCCCTCAGGTTTAGCGGTCTCCTAGGGCCTACCCTAGTTGGTCGGCCTCTGCTAGAATGGGCTGGAGAGGTTCTGGGGCTGGAGCCTTCTGGAGAGTTTCTTCACCTTTGCTGGCCAGCCTAGACTGAGCTGAGCTGCAGCCTTTTATCCACGCACAGGCATCTGACACGCCCGGCAGGGCTCTAGGGGTGGGGCTTCTTCCTTATATAGCCCACAAAGGGCTGTGCTAGTGCAGGGTGTGTCTACCCCATCACACCCCCCCCTTTAGACCGCGCGTGGGGTTTTACGTGTGCCCTCTTCGTCTCCCAACCTAGAAAAAAAATCCGCATTTGCATGCTTTTTACCAGGTCTGTGGGCGACTGTAAAGTGGTATGGTTGTAGTGCCAAGTACCACCTCATTAAGCGCGGACTGGTCTCTTTCATAGCGTGTAACCATTGCAGTGCTGTGTGGTCAGTTAGCAAGGTGAAATTTGATCCCAAGAGGTAATATTGCAACACATCTATCGCCCATTTGGCCGCCAAGGCCTCTTTTTCTATGGTCGAATATTGTGTTTCTTGAGGGAACAATTTTCTACTCACATATAAGATGGGATATTCTTCCCCACTGATCTCCTGGGAAAGCACAGCACCCAGTCCTACACCTGAGGCATCTGTCTGTAATACAAAATCGTTATTAAAGTCTGGGTGCACAAGTACTGGCTCCTGCATTAATTTTTCCTTCAGCATCTGAAATGCCTTTTCACAACTGTCTGTCCACTGCACTTTCTTGGGCGCTGAGTTCTTGGTCAAGTCTGATAAGGGGGTTGCGATAGTTGCAAAATCTGGCACAAATAGCCTGCCAGCCCCAGGAATTGCCGAACCTGCCTCTTTGTGTTCGGCCTCAGCGTGTTGGCCAAAGCTTGGACTTTTCCAATTAATGGTCACAATGTACCTCCGCCTGCCGCATACCCGAGGTAGGTGACCTCACTCCGCTCCAGATGGCACTTGGCCGGGTTGGCGGTCAGGTTAGCTTCCCTCAGGGCTTCTAAGACATGACCGAGATGTTTAAGATGACTTTCCCAGCTACTGCTGTATACCACAATGTCATCTATGTAAGCCAATTCGCAGGAGTCATGTGGCTGCAATATTCTGTTCATTAGCCTCTGGAAGCTAGCGGCTGCTCCGTGTAAACTGAACAGCATAGTGATAAACTGGAAGAGTCCGAAGGGTGTAGAGAAGGCTGTCTTAGGGCGCAAATTTGGCGTCAAGGGTATCTGCCAGTATCCCTTGGTGAGGTCTATGGTTGAAAGATACTTTGCTCTCCCTAGTCGTTCCAAGAGCTCGTCAACGTGGGGCATGGGGTATGCATCGAATTGTGATATTGCATTTACCTTCCTAAAATCTATGCAAAAACGCAAGGTACCATTGGGTTTGGGCACTAGGACGATCAGACTGAGCCATTCGCTCTTGGATTCTTCCACCACCCCCATCTTGAGCATGCTCTCCAATTCCTGTTTAACTGCAGGCCCCATCTTCCGTGGGAGGGGCTGCAGGTTATCCCTGACCCTCTGTCCAGGGGGTTGTAGCAATATGGTGACTTGTGAGTCTTGTCCTCCCTGGTTGTGCGGAAAAGACACCTGGGAACTTGTTTAGGAGTTCCTGCAGTTGATTCTGCTGTTCTGGGTTGAGGCCCAGCCCTACTACTGGTAAGGTGGCATCCACAGTTTCCCCAGCTGAGGGCCCTAATTCCAGTTCTGGAGTTGGTGGGGCTATCCACAAGGCTTCCCGCTCCACCCATTTCTTCAACAAATTTACATGTAGATGTGGACCTCCTTCCTTCACCCTGATATCCTAACCTCATAGTCCACTGGCCCCACCTGCTGAGTTATTTCATAGGGCCCCTGCCATTTGGCAAGTAACTTTGATTTACAGGATGGCAACAGGAGTAATACCCTGTCCCCTGGCTTGAAACTGCGGTTCTTTGTACCTCGGTTATATTGTTGAGCCTGAACCCCCTGGGCTTGTTTCAGATTCTCCTGGGCAAAGACCCCCAGAGAACAGAGTCGTTCCCTTAGTTTAACTACATAGTGTACCGTACCTTGGACCTGCACCTTCTGTGTCTCCCATTCTTCCTTTAGGAGGTCTAATATGCCCCTAGGCCATTGCCCATACAGCAGCTCGAATGGCGAAAACCCCGTGGAGGCCTGGGGGACCTCCCGGATGGCAAACAGCAGGGCTGGTAACAAAGAATCCCAGTGACGGGGGTCCTTCTGGACAAACTTATGAAGCATGGACTTCAAGGTACCATTGAATCTCTCTACGAGTCCATCTGTTTGTGGATGGTATACGGCAGTCCTAATGGTCCTAATCTTCATCAGCCGGCACAGCTCCCCTATTAGCTTAGAAGAGACATTGGTACCCTGATCGGTTAATATGTCTTTAGGTATCCCTACCCAGGCAAAAACTTTCATTAATTCCACGGCAATATTTGGGGCCTTTGCTACTCGTAAAGGTATGGCTTCTGGATACCTGGTTACATAATCCACGATTACTAAGATAAAGTGGTTCCCGGTTTGGCTCCGTTCAAGCAGTCCCACCAGATCCATGCCAATGCATTCAAACGGTTCTCCTACCACCGGCATGGGAATGAGAGGTGCTCTTGATACTCCTGAAGGCCCTGCCTGTTGGCACTCCGGGCAGGAGGCACAGAAATCCCTTACCTCCTTGTGGATCTCTGGCCAATAAAGACATTGACCCACTCATTGGAGGGTCTTTTCCCTGCCCAAGTGTCCAGCCCAAGGGATGACATGGCCTAGATGTAGGAGGTCTTCATGGAACCGTTGCAGTACCAGGAGGTGATAGAGGTCTTCCTGAGTTTGAGGGTCACACACCACTCGGTACAGATGGTCTTGGCGGATCTCAAACCAGGGTCCCTAGGGCTTTGGCCGGTCATCCTCTGGCTCCCACTCAGGGCTGGTGGCTTGCTCCCACACGTGCCTCAGTGTCAGGTCTTCCCATTGTTCTCGGAGGACATCACTATCTTTCTCCAACTGTCCTGCGGTTGGTTCCAGAGAGGGGTCCGCGTCTGCTCCTGGTGTGGCCGATCCCACCAAGGAAACTGCCTTCTTCCCTGCCAGCACAGACTCAGAAGGGTTCCCAGGTAGACTTGCGCTCGGGGCATTTATCCCTGAAGCCTGTGCCAGGCGTGGGTCGTACCCCTGTAAGAGCTTGCCAAATTCTGGCCAGTCACGCCCCAACACAATTGGATATGTCAGCCCCGGCACCACCCCAACCCAGAGGTTCTCTGTCTGGCTTCCCACCGTAAGGTGTATTTGAGTAGTTGCATACGGAGTGATGTCCCATGTATGCATTGTAAATATATCACTGGCCCTGACTCACTCAGGCCAGCCACCAGCCCCTTGCGAACGAGCGTTTGGCTACAACCTGAGTCTACAAGCGCCCAGTCACTAACCTGTCTAATCTGTACTGGAACTACGAGTTTTGGTGGGGGTGGGCTGCCTGGCGCGGTGGCCCATTGTGTACACTTGCCCGTAGCCACACTCCATATAAGGGCAGTCTTGCCAGTAGTGGCCTTCTTCCCCACACTCCCAACACCGGTTCGGGTCATTCCCCCCTTAGGCCCCGCCTGCTGATACACAAGAATCAGGCTGATGATTCTTTCTAGCACCTGGCGGGGTTCTCTGAAATACCCCCACCGATTTGGGCCGGGGCAAATCAGTAAAGGGTGTCGGAGTCCCGGGTGAGTCTCCGGCTGTGGCTTTGACTGGGACTTGTCCTTTCCCATCCTCCCCTTTGCAGGAGCCACCTGCCCTCGGAGGCCTATGATCCGGTTTTTCCGCAGCCAGGTAGTCTTCGACCAGAGCAACAGCCTCCATCAGTGATTTTGGGTGGTGACGCTGTACCCATTCTCTACTCCCGCCCGGCAAGACCTGCATGAACTGTTCAAGGGCGATACACTCTGCGACCTCTGTCCTGGTCCGCTGTTCAGGCTCTAGCCATCGCCAACAGTCCTCTTTAATGCACTGGGCCAAACGCTCTAGGGCATGCCCCAGGGGGATACCGTGTTCCCCATAGACATTGATGATAAGTTTCGGGGTTTATCCCAGTTTGATCCGGTATTGCTTCTTTCACCTTGGAGTAAACCAAGGCATCCTGGGGATCCAAGTTGCGATACACTGTATGCACTGGTCCTGTCAGGTAGGGAGCTAAGAGAGTGGCTCAATACTCCGGCGCCCATTTCGCAGTGGTCGCGACCCATTCAAAAGTCACTAGGAAAGCCTGGGGGTCATCCCCTGGTCCCATCTTCATCAGCCGAATGGGTAGGTTACCTGTACTACCTCCTATGTCCGCTGCGCCCAGGTGTGGGATTCAGTTTACAGAGGCTTTCAGTGCAGCCCCCATCTGTTGGGCCAGCCTCTCTTGCTGTCTCTGTTGCTGAGTGGCCAGCTCACGCATAAACTGTTGTAGCTGCTCCTGCTGCCTGGCAGCCTGGGTTTGTTGTTGAGCGGCCATCTGTTGGAGCAACTGGGAGTATTGTTGTTGCTGCTGGGCAACCTGCTGCTGTTGGCTCTCTAAAAGCCATTTCAAAACTTTGTCAGTCTCCATTCCACACTTGGAGTCCGGGGTTGGGGAATCTCTAGCTTCTCCCCGCCTTCCTCTCCGTGGGCCCTCTATCAGGACGCGGTTGATTGCCTGCACTCTCCACCACTTGTCATGGGGCCATAAGCCTCTAAGCGGCCCTTAGGTCGGGGCAGCATGGCATAGCGGCCATGGTCCACATCCAATAGGTCTCTAAGCGGTCCTCAGGTCTGGGCAGCGTGGCCTAGTGGCCGCAGTCCATATGCGATAAGTCTCTAAGTGGCCCTCAGGCCGGGGCAGCGTGTCCTAGGGGTCACAGTCCATACACAATAAGTCTCTCAGAGGTACGGGGCCCCAAGTAGGGGGGCTCAGGCCCTCCCACTACTCTGAGCCCCAGCCAAGGGTCCTAGGGGTGCTAGGGTACGTTACCCAATCAGCGGGGATCCATGCCGAAACACACTGGCTTGGTTCCCCCCTCACTCCGGCTCCACTTTATAGGGCCCCTGGGCTGCTTCCTACCTGGAGGTGTGTTGGAAAGTGTCGCCTGGCGTTAAGGTGTAACTTCCCTCATCCTTGGCATGGTGGGGGTTAACCTTCCCCTGGGCCCTGGTCCTCTGGTGCAAAGTTCGCTCAGGTTTAGCGGTCTCCTAGGGCCTATCCTAGTCGGTCGGCCTCTGATGGAATGGGCTGGAGAGGTTCTGGGGCTGGAGCCTTCTGGAGAGTTTCTTCCCCTTCACTGGCCAGCCTAGACTGAGCTGGGCTGCAGCCTTTTATCCACGCACAGGCATCTGACATGCCCGGCAGGGCTCTAGGGGTGGGACTTCTTCCTTATATAGCCCACAAAGGGCTGTGCTAGTGCGGGGAGTGTCTACCCCGTCACAGGGTGTCTGTCTCTATCTGAGGCATCAGAACACATGCATGGTGTTGTATGTTAAATATGCAAACAGGTTGTCCTGGTGGTGGATTGGGTCGAACATTACCCTTTATTGCCTTCTCATTCCCCTCGATGTCTCGAGTGAGAGAGGAAGGGCAGTTCTACAACTCTTTTTATCCAAAACAGTATGGAAATACATATATGATTGACACTGTTCTATAAACTCTTTTATGGTTACAGTAACATTTATTTAATGTATATTAATGATTATGGGATTCATATAATTGTCCCCAGCTCTGTTTGCTGTTGACAGATTTTGCATACATTGCGCAGCCACTGTTCCTTCAAACTAATTATTTCTGCACAGAGTCACTGACTTTAATTCTTAAGGGGCTATGGTACCTGGGATAGTGAGGAGGCGATAAGAGGTAATCCTCCCTCTTCATTTAGAACAAAGATGGGACAGTTCTGACCACATTCTTTTTCCAGGTGGTTGGGGGAAAAGCACGAGAAAGGGAAGATAACACACTTTAACTATTAGCCTAGGTTATTTGTTTAAAAAAAAAAGAAATATAAATATGAGACTCGCCTGAGAAGTGACTCCATTACCATAGTGACCTGTGGCTCAAAACTGGCCTGTTAACTTTGATTCTTCTACACGTGGTACTTGGAAATGAGACTGGAGGAAGTATTGTTCTGAGTCAGCCATAAAAATGTTGACATATTGTTGGACCACACACGTAGCCATAGGAGTGCCACTGACTTGAAGTTACAAGTTAGCTTCAGGTCTGAAATGGTTGTGGGTGAGTACAAAGATCAGTCACAAGCTGTGCCATGATATCATCTAGGATAGGTGTCTCAGCAGATTGTCATCCATCTTAGTATGAGATGTTGGTGTACAGAGCTTCTACGTGCATAGTAGCCAGGATGGTGTTTTTCTGGAATGTCACTAATCGTGTGGCCCTAGTACTGGCTCCTGGCCCTAGGTTTGAAAACAACTGGTTTAGACCTTCTCTTCTCCCTTACACTAGTGTAAATCAGGAGAGACTTCCGTGGAGTTATACAAATGTCAAACCAGTGTGAGACCAGAATCATATCCTACATGACTGTGTAAAATTGAATTACCACAAGCCAGGGGGAAAGTACTTGAAACAGAGACAAGATTTTATTTTTATAATACCACTGTTCTAAAATAGACTATTTCCCTTCCAGTCATTTTGTCCAATTCATCAGCTATGGGCAGATGGTACTGTATCACATGGTGCAGTTTATGAACTGTGGTACATCACACATTGTAACAGGGACTAGTGGGCTCAATCTGCAGGGCAGCAGCTCTCATTTTGATTCCCAAGTACTCTTTGCTCCCCTGATCTCTATCCTTCAAAGTAAGATGATCATATGCTGAAGCTGCAATGAAAAGACTTTTATCCTTATTGCCTTAGAGGCAAGGAGACAACCACAGGCTCAAAGGCAATTAAAGTATCTAGCTCAGACCTTGGTCCGCACCCCAACAAATAATCAGTATCAACAGCACAGGAAAGCCTGTAGCCAGTACTGATGCCCGTGGTTCATGCCTCGCCACATCACTATCCTTTGGAGCAGCTGCCCAAGACTCCACAAAACCCCATGCTGTCAAGATGAAAGCGTTCCAGAATAATCATTCCCAGGCTCAGGCAACCTCTCACCAATCCCATCTAACCAGCAGAAGCATTTGACTTGTCTTCCTTGGACTCTAAGTGAGGTTCTTTTTGAGCTGCCCACAATAGTGAACATACTGCTCCTTCCCCCAAGAGTCATTGGGACCATACTGCAGTCCTGCACTGGGGTCCTTCTCAGGGTAAATGGCCTTGCAAGAAAGGTCCTGGATATGTATCAGGTCACTTTGGACACTGTTGGACATCCCAACCTCCCCTCAATCCTCTGATTCACTGTCAGGAAGAATGCACTGGATGTGTCACTGTCGAGAGCATCGTTTCCTGATAGCCAGTACTGAGATCAGTATCGAGCAGGCAGAATTTACTCTGGCACCCTTTTTTGCCACAAGCAACAGCTCAACTCCCCTCCACAGGCTGCTTCTTGCATTCTTGTCACCATATGGGGTTGTTGAACCATCAAGTTACTCACCAACCAACAGAGGACCACAAAGTTCATCAACATCTTTTAAAATGAGTGGTCCTGTACTTGATATTTAGGCAGAAGAGATGCATAAAAGTATTCATGAACTGGTGGACATTCTGGGTTCAGTGACCCCAGCCAGGCTGGCTCTATCCATTAATAAAGCCATTACAGAGCCAGTCAAGACCCTTCAGCACACACCCTCCTTCTTGGTACCTATGGCAAAATGAGCCAAGAGAGGGGACAAAATACCTCATAAGGGGTACTAACATTTTTATTCCCATACCTTCCACAACTTGGGTTCTCTTGTGGTGGCTATGAATAAAGAGAAAAGACAGAGACAATGAACTTTCATGCTGAAAGGCAAAGACTCAGAGGGCAGATCTATTTGTTCCTAAGCTTTATTCTTTAGGGAGACTACAGCTCAAGACTACAAACTAGCAGGTTTTCCTGAGTCAATATAATTTCACACTCTGGGAGAACAGTATGAAATGCAAAGGCAAGCTACCAGAGGACTGTAGACAAGAATTTGCATTGATGATGCAAAAGGATAAACTGTTGCCAGGACTGCCCTTCAGACTGGCTGGAGACCGGAGACTTGGCTTTTTGAACTATGCCATCAGCAAATATTATGTGAAGGAGAGTCCTGGCTGCAGTCATCTGGGATACGTTTAGAGGTCCAATGGACTATTGAGCACCTTCCTTTCTAAGCACCTTCCCTTTCTTCAGAAAAAATGGATGATCATCTAGGGGCAGCTGGGGTGACTGCCCTGGACCCTGCACTTTGGTGAGCCTTGTGGTAGGAGGCCTGGGATTCAGTGGCTGCATTTTAGTGGCAGCAGGGGGCCTGGGATTTGAGTGCCCAGGATCCAGCAGCATTTTGGTAGCAGGGGTGGGCAGACCAAGATTTACCAGCATTTGGGGGGGAGGGGGGGCTGAGATTCAGCAGCCTTTCAGCTGGAGATTGGCCCACATAGGCCAATTTGCCCTGCTCCCTGCCCACCCATAGAGAAGGCTTTGCTAACTTCAACGTCTTAAGGATTATAGGGCAACACTCAAATCCCTTGGGACCTATACCCCAGTGGCAAAAAGAAAACATTTTCCTCTGCAGCAGCCTTATAGACAGGAGCGGTTTGCTCCCCAGTCCTAAGATCTACTAGGAAGAAGTGCAGAGACTATGGGAGGTGCCCTCTGTTGGCCTCTTCTTCAGGATCAGTGGATTCAATCTGTCCAGCTGCCTCAGCCAAACAGTCATTTTGGTGGGCTTATTGAAAACAGTATACCAGTCACCAAAGCTCCATCTGCTCCCCCATTGTTTGTTTAGCAATCACTTATTCCACTTCCAAAGTGCTTGGGTCCATGGTGGTTCTTATGCATGGTCTAAATGGGAAATGAAATCCAGTTCAGTTCTACCCTCCCAGACCTCCTTCACTGTTTCTCTTCAGGGACTACGCTCATGAGATTGCCCTTCAAGAGGCAGTTGAATCTCTTCTTCAGACAGGGGTCACAAATGAAGTCCCCTTGTATATCAGGGGGAAGAGACTCCCCAGCTCTCCTTTTTGGATCCAGATGAAATTTCCCAGGATCATGGGTGCCTCTTCCATCCAAGTCTTTGAATTTTCCATCTGACAGCATGGATGCTTCATGACTAGCAGCCATTGAAAGGTCCTTCTTGAAGGCATTCAGAAAGTGTGTCTGATAGCAGAAGGCACTCAAGTAGCAATACTTAACCTCACTAAGTGGAACTACTTCTCCATCTGGTCTTGTAGGAAAGGTGTGTCTCCAGAGATAGCATCCTGGGATCTCATGCTGGACTATCTTCGAGATCTAAAACAGAGTTTTGCCATTAGCTTTGTAAGGGTGCATTTGGCTTTCAACGTCTTAGGGGGTAATACATCCCTTTTTTCAAACCCCACTGTTACCTGATTCCTAAAGGGCTTGGTTAGTTTATATCATCACCTGTGAGACCCCATCCTTCTTGGGATCTGAACTTAGTCCTAGCAAAATAAATGGACCTCCCTTTGAGACTGGCAACTTGCATTCTTCTTCACCTTTCCATGAAGGTAGAATGTCTCATGGCACTTACATCATTCAAAACTGTAGGCAAGATGAGACCACTGCTATCAAAGCCCTCTTACACAATTCTTTCTATAAGGATAAACTTTATACCAATTGTTGTCCAAAATTTCTCATGAACATCGTCTCTTCCCACTTTCTTTCAGAAAAAACATGAATGTAGGGATAAGGAAAAGCTTCACTTGGATATTGGGGGACTATTGCTTTCTACCTGGACTGGACTAAATCTTTTAGATCCTCTTTCAAGTTATTTGTAGTGATGACAGACCATACCCACCAATTTCCATTCAGAAAATTTCATCCTGGATCTCTTCATGTATTCCTCTACCAGTTTATCATTTGGCTAATATAATCTCATCATCTAAAGCTTTTTGGCACAACACAGGCATCTTTTGCAACTTTATTGGTCCAAGTACCTGTCACAGACACTTGTTCTTCAGTCCACACTTCTGCTTCTTGTTATGCCATTTTGCATCAGTTCAGAGATGATGCCAGTTTTGGATAGGTTTCCCTACAATCTCTTTTCAGGTAGACTCTAAACCCAGATCTCAGCGTCTTTCCTTGCAAGTCTCCTCTGGTGGTATGGACATGTGCAAGCACTTGAAGAAAAGTAAACTGTTATGTGGATTGCAATAACTGTTGTTCTTCAAGATGTGTTGCACATCCATTCCACAAGCCACCTACCTTCCTTCTCTATTGGAGTCTGTCTGGTAGGAAGGAACTGAAGTGGGGGTTGAAGTTGGCTCTGCCCTCTTACTAGCAAAGCGTGCTGTAGCCATCTTGATAGGTACTACTAAGAGGAAAAAAAAACTTCAGGGTACACATATATGTACAGTGGAAATGACTTCTGCAGCACATCTCAAAGAGCAAATTACAGAAAGATAGGTAACCATGTTGCAGTAGTTAGAGAGAGAAAAGTGAGGCATGAGTTCATTATTTCCTAATTCAACAAAGGATGTCTGTTGAGAGCCAAATCAGTGAGTGCATTGAACAGAAATACAGATTCAAGTACTGTAGATCAGTGGTTCCCAACCTTTTCTCTGCTGTGGCACACCTTGATACCTTCAAATTTTTCGAGGCACACCACCATTAAAAACTCAAGCATATTCAAATTAGCTCAAAATAATATGAGTATTTATGAACCATGGCACAGTGGTTCGGAAATGCTGTTATGTGGGGTAGTAGGGGAGCAGAGAAGGGATGCCAAGACAGGGGAGGTCAGGAGTTGTTTGCAATGGCAGGAGTGAGTGTGGGGAGCAGAGCAGGACAGGGGCAAGGCCGGCACAACCCAGTAAGCCTGGTAAGCATTGCAGGGGCGCTGGCACCTGCTCTGCTTGCAGGGAGGCACCAGAAATGGTAGCACCGTTCCTGGGCAGGGGTGGCCAAAGAGGACAAGGGCAGCCATGTGGGGAACAGCACAAGGGTGCCAAGAGAGGAGAGGGGAATGGAGAACAGGAGTGGCTTTGTGGGGAGGGCAGGGGGGATCCTGGGGAGTGGGAAGGTAGGGCAGAAGAGCCTGGTGCAGCACCCACTTTCCTCTTTCTCCACAGTGGCTCCCTGCCACCCAGGGCAAATCCTTACCCCACTGCTGCTCCCTCCCACCCCAGTGGGTCCTGTCCTCACCTCGCCCAGCCCTTTGCTGCCTGTGATGGACCCTCCCATCACTGCAGCGGCCAGAACTATCCCTCCAGCCCCCAGCTAACCCCCCCCACTACAGACACCCCCAACCAACCAGCCATCTCACAACCTCAGCTACACACCCTCTGCTGCACATCCACTCCCACCTACCTCTGCTAGACACATACCCCCTGCCCCCAACAAACCCCAGCAGCCCCCCTCAAAGCCCTTACCTTGGCTGTTTGCAGGCTAGCTGACAGCCTGGGAGCTGCTTCCCTGCCACGAACCACTTTGTGGGGCCCCCTAAAGGGCTCACTATGAGCCCCCACTGCTACCTTCCCTGTGGCCCCAGTCCCCCCTGCAGCCCTAATGACCCCACACAACCCCCCAGGACTCCTTGTTTGTTTTGCTGAACTGAACTAACATGACTATCCCTCTGGAACTTATAAATTATTCTTGGGTATGATATTTTTAAAGATCTTCCCGTCATGAAGCTTGTAAGTTGACGATCTTTCACTTAACATAAATGAGCTAATGCTGAACTACAAAGTTAAAATGAACATTTTAAAAATTTTTAAAAAGTATGAGCATTAATTAATAAATAAGGAGTGGTAACATTAATGATGACTCAAAAATAACAAATACCACATTTAAAATTTTGGCAGTCAAATCTTACAAATGTTTCATATAGGCTTGGGTTTATGTGCATTAGACATTTAATGCAAATAATTATAATAAATAAAAATAAGTAAAAAAAAGCTTCCTAGTGTGTAGCTATAAATGAAAAACACCAAAATTCAGTGAAATTCTCTGAAGTACTCAAGTTTATAAGACTCTTGCCCCCTCAAAAATATTAAATAGTAAGTACAGCAGAAACTAAATAATTACTTACAAAAAAAAAAAAAGATACAGCACAGACATCACACATGGCTGTAATGATTGTCTAAGAGGCCAGTATTGTATTCATATGTACAGCCTATATGGACCTACCTGGTAAACTGATCTAACCAAAGCCAAACTAAAAATTGTCACAAAGTCAAAGGAAAAGGCAAAAGAACAGGTAAGAAAAGAAAAGGAAAAGGCAATATGTCACAAAATTAAAAAATGGCAGAATAAATGGCCACACTGAGGAATTAAAAGCTGATCCCAAGGGAAAAGTTCCTACTATTGTGCTGTCTGTTGCTTGCTCCTGCTTTTTTAGCATGTCAATGTGAAGGTGATGGGCAGATAATGGTGAAATCTGCAATTCAGATGAAGCACAGATCCTAATGATAGTTTGCCTTGATGAGCCAAGAGTGAAAAGTGCTTAGGCTTCCAGCCCTACTAGCTCTGCTAGGTGGGCACAATTTCTATATTTTTCTATATTTTCATTTCTGTCCACCAAATTGAGGATGGGACCCCGTATTTGCTTCGGACCCTAGGTGGTTCCCTGCTTTGCCTACCCCAAAAGCCGCCACTGCTTTTTGCCAGCCCTGCACAGCCCACGTGGCTGGGCTGAGCAGGGAGGGAGCTCTAACTCTAGCTCTCCCAGACTCTCATGGCACACTTTGGGTGTTGCCCTGGCCCATCAGTGTGGGCACACTGGTTGGGAACCACTGCTGTAGATGAACAAATACTATACTGACTCTGGAAAGACTGCAGCTTAAGTATATCTGTTACTCCTCCAATAGATTTGAATTATATTGCAAGCTCAGCCAACTAGGAGTAATCTATCATTCTATATATGCTTTTAGAGATATTCCAGTATCTAAATAAGCAACGAGTCCTGTGACACTTAAAAACTAACAAATTTATTTATCGCATGAGCTTTCGTAGGAGAAAATCAAAGACGCTTCCCCATCTTCAAAACATCTGACAAAGTGGGATTCTCTCCCATGAAAGCTCATGTGATAAATAAATATAGTAGTCTTTAAGTGCCAGAGGCATCCTTGCTTATTTTGCTGAATTAGACTAACATAGCTACCCCTCTGGAAATTTCCAGTATCTAAGGTTATGTCCACACTTACTCTTTAAATCAAAATAATGCTGATTATTTTGATTTAAAGATGGGAAGGTTCATGCTAGCTTTCCTTATACTCAAATGAGGAACTCCCTCATTTTTCTATAAAGAAAGGTAATTTTGATATAATAAAACTGAGTTTTATATCAAAATGATGGTTAAAGCGAAACACATATTGAAATAATGCAGTGTGAATACATTATTTTGACTTAAATGTTATTTTGATTTTGACCCAAATTTGACCTTCTTCCTTCCAGGGTGCATGGGAACATGTTGCTACACATCCCATGGTGCCCCTCTCCTAAATTGACCTAGCAAGTCCTGTCCATGGACATGCTAGTTTGATTTGGGTTTCTAATGGTGACCTTTTAAATCAATTTAACTTAAATCAATTTTGTGATTATTTTTATTTTATTAAATTGATATAAATTAAATCTATTTAACCATGTATGTGTGGACATTGTCATTTCACACACTTAGTTTAACTTGCTGCAATTGCAACCTGCTAGGGTGGGCTCAAATGCATTCACCTGCCCCTCTCCAGTGCCCCACAGGAAAAAAACCTGCAGAAAGCAGCTGGAGAGCCAGGATCCAGTTGTTAAAAGGACTCACAGCGAAGGCTGCTCAGAATTTCCATCCCTCATTAAACTACCACTCAGCATAAACATACAATGAACTTTATTAACTAACTAAACACACCTTATTCTAAGAAAACATGATGAATTTAAACAAAACAGTAAGAAACCCAAGAGTCCCAAAGTTCAGGTGGAGTCACCCTTATTTCAATTGCAGTCTTTTAAGTCCTTGAGGCTTGAATGCAGAACGCAAGCAATCCTCATCCTCTCTAGCTGCAGGAATCTTCAGGCAGACGCCATGCAGTCCTTTCTTCCTCCAGTGTAGCCTGCACCATGCAATCAGGTCACTGGCCATCCAACTCTCAGTTCCCCTGCAGACAACTCCCCTGCAAAGCAGTCCAAACCAGGGAGAAAACATCCTGCAGTCCACTCCTGCTCAGCTCCTTTCACTGAGTCCCTTAGCCCATGCACTCTGTAGCTCTTTGTTTACTCCTCTCCAGTCTGCTCCTCTCAGGCTTCTCCCTGGGCATGCAACTCCAACTCAACAATAAAACTTGCTCAGTGTGCTCCCACACTCTCTTACCAGAAGTTTCTGGTTTCTGGGCTGCAAAATCTGCCCAGCAACATAACCCAGCCACAAAGGATCCCTGAAAGAGATTGCACTTTTATGCACATGGGTCACACAATTTTGAATAAACATTCAAAAAGCAAATCTTTAAAGTATTCCCCCGTGAACCTCACACACATCAAATGATGGTCAAAAACTGAAGCTTAAAATGATATGGGAATATTTTTTTTTTAAAAGAGCATTTTACATCTCTGCTTTCTGATTCAGCGTTCCTGGTGTAAAACTTTTACAGTAATAAAAAGAAGTTTGAAGAGACGGAGGGAAGTGATTATCCTACTCTATTTGGCACTGACGATGCCTTATTTGGAGTACTGTGTCCAGTTTTGTGCTCACCACTACTGAAAGGATGTGACCTAATTGGAGAGAGTACAGTAGGGAAACAAAAATGAATAGGGGACTATAGCACATGACTTATGAGGAGAAGCTGAGGGAATGCTAGCTGAGTTTGCAGAAGAGAAGAATGAGGAGGATTTAATAGATTTAATAAATCTATCCCTTTAACTACCTAAAGGGAAGCTCCAGGGAGGATGGAACTAGGCTGTTGTCAGTGGTAGCAAATGACAGAGCTATAAGCAATGGTATCAAGTTGCAGTGGGGGAAGTCAAAGTTGCATATTTAGAAAAACTTTTCCACTATGATGGTGGTGACGCACTGGAATGGTTTATCTGGGGAGGTGGTGGGATCGCCATCCATTGAAGTTTTTAAGGTATGGCTTGACAACGTCCTGGCTGGGATAATTTAATTGGGGATAAGTCCTGCTTTTAGCAGGTGTTTATATGGGGTGACTTTCTGACATCCTTTCCAACTTTAATCATTTATGATTCCAACTAAAACCAGGTCTGGGGGATACTCTTAAATTTGGGCCTGATCCAACACTAAGTAAAGTCAGTGGAAAGATTCCCATTGACTTTCTTTGGCTTTGTGTCAGCTTTATAGTGATAAAGGACTGTGTGTACTGTTTCCACATGTGTTATGGCTTTCAGTATCACAGTGTCTGTTTATGCTGGGCTGAATGCTTTTGTTAAATCTCCAAACCAACTCTTTATCACAAATCATGGATTCTAAGGGGAAATAAAAGAAACCGTTCTCTGTGTTATCTGACTCTGAACTCATGAAGTCCTAATCCTGCTCCCATTGAACTTTTGGCTATGTATTTTTTCAGAGACAGTTCTGCTGCTTTTATTTACTGTGAGTAGATCAAGATGGGTACAGTAGATGTGTTCGTCTGTGTACAGCAAAAACACCAAGGCTGTGTCCACACACAAGGTTTTATTTTGAAATGTCATTTTGAATTGACTTATTTTGAAATAAAAACCTTATTTTGAAATGACTTATTTCGAATTTTAAAAAATGAATTTGAAATAAGGCAAGCCCCTCCAAGTGAAATAGCATGCCCTGTGTGTGGACATGCTATTTCGATTTTAGGAGAGGGGCAGCATGGGAGGTGTGGCAACATGGCCGGCTCACTGCACCATGTTGGTGGCCATGTTGCCAGCCAGGTTGCCAGCCAATCGCTTAAAAGCATGAACTGACCTCCCACCCCTGTCCATTGTGACTCCCAAGAGCTTGCGAGAGAGATGGCTAGGGATGCTTCCTGGCTCCCGTACCATCCTCGAGCACTTGGTAGACCCACTGCTCGCCTGCAGGGTGCTGCCCTGCTGTGGGACACAGTTTCCCTGAGCCCAATGAGCCCCAGACCATTGTCTCAGTGTCCCTCACAGCACTGTGGAAGAATCCGATGGCTGAGGCCTAACAGCGTTAAGACACAGATAGCTCAGTAGGCCTATGGGGGTGGAATAAGTGTGCACTTTCTCTGCTCTACTAGCAGGCCTGAAAGAGGGCCAGTAGCAGCCTCTAATTGATAAGATATGCTAGAGGAGCCTTGTTGTGCTTGTATCCATGTTTCAAGGACAGACTATGTATTGGAATTTGGAGACACAAGTGTTTGGATTTTATTTGCAGAATTCTAAGGTCAGTCTACCCAGATAAAGGGAAAGCCGTTTGGGCCAGTCCAACTAGGCCAAAGGCCTGTGGTGCAGATAATTATGAGCGAGGCGGGTCAAAGGAAGGGCCTGTAATTGGGGGACTTTTGGTGCAAAGAGGCTGGACCCAGAACTTAATTGCCTATACAGCAATAGTTTATGCTTTGTAATATGATGTAAATATGTCACTATATAAAAATAATGTACACTATTCTTGGGGTTCTTGGGTACTTGCCTTTGGGCCCACAGCTGTGTAGAAATAAAGCTCCACGCCTCACAAAGTTGTGGCCCCAGCTTACTGAGAATTCCTCCACAGCACCAATAGCTCCTCATCCCCCTTCTGTGCCACAGCCCAACTGGGCACCAGCACAGACTGGTGGGAACGGGTTGCCCAGTGAACCTGGAGCAACAAGCACTGGAGGAGGAACCTCCAGGTTAGCAGGGAGACCTTCACGTCTCGTTGCCAAGCTCACCCCAGTCCTATGCCGAAGGCACACAGTGATGAGGGCAGGCATCCCTGTGGACAAGAGTGTGGCCATCACTCTCTGGAAGATGGCCACTCCCGAGTCCCACAGGTCCGTTGCCCATCTCTTCAGCATCAGGAGGTCCACCATCAGGGAACTGCTGCTGCAGGTTGCCCATGCCATCAGCATGGTCCTGCTGCCACACCTCATCACCCTGGGAGTGCTGCAGGACAGCATCGCTGGCCTCACCACCTTGGCCTTTCCAAAGTGTGTGTGTGTGTGGGGGGGGAGAGTTGATGCCACCCACATCACCATATGAGCCCCACTACACTGCTCGCTCCCCCTTTCTGCCCCAGCCAGCTGCCACCCACAGCCTGAACCCAACCCAATAAAACACGGAACAACAACTTATAGCGTGGGTGAACTGGCTTTATTTAAACAAACAAGAGGGTTGAGGAAGGCAGAGTTGGGGAGGCAGGAAGGGTCGAGTGGGGGCACAACTGGGGACACTAAACTGGGACAGGGGATGTGGGGTGGTGGTTTGGGCACAACTGGGGGGCATTTTAGGGGGGAGCCACCCCTGCGGCATGGCCCGCAGTCCCATGGCCTTCTCCAAGGCCACCCCAGGTCTGGGGGTGCCAGCGGTGAGGGGCAGCTGGGTCCCTGGGAGCAGCAGGGTCAGTCTCAAGCTGGGGGGCAAGGTGTGCCCCAATGCACCGGACCACAGTCTACATATTTTCCAGGACCGTCGCCTGGCATTCGAGCATGTCGCCTGGCACTCCATTGCCACTGCCTGGCGCTCCAGGGCTGCCACGACGTGGTTGTCAGCATTAGCAGCATGCTGGAGCTGCCAGACAGTGGCATCCTGGTGCCTGCCCTGTTTGAAGCACCAGGCCTGGGACAACTCTTCAGCCTGCTGGCTGAGCTCGAGCATACCGGCAAGAATGTTGTCTTGGGTGGGACGGGCTCTCCTCCTCCATCTAGTGGTCAGTGGCAGGGTCCCAAGAGAAGGCCGGCGGGTGGGTGGACAAGCTGCAGGGGCAGAAAAGAGAACAGTTAAGTCTCAGCCTACTACCCTTGGTGTGTGCAGCCTGTGAGCTCTGCAAACACCCCTGCCCTGACACCTAGCAGGATTCCAAATCTGTGTGTACTGTGTACACTGCACTCAGGGGGCACATGGCCTCATGGACCACAGTAGTGAGCTGTTCTCAGCAGCATGTGGCCTGGGAAGTTTCCTGAGCCCATGTGACAGCCGTGCTGGCAGTAGGCTCTCTGCCCTGCATGCTGCCAAGTCTGCCTATTGCCAGCCCTGTGTTGAGGGACCCCCATCCTGCCACCTGCATGCAAGGGACAGCCTGTGCCTCCCCCCGTCCCCCCCCGGGCCCGAGCCCCACCATCCTAGAGCTGTGCCCGTCTCCGGACCCATGCCCTGAACTCCTGGGCCTCCCTGCCTGGGGGGGAGGACACTCACCGACTGAGATGCCTGATGTCTGGCATGATGTCCCCTCCAAGACAGCCGCCTCCTCCTCCTCTGGGTGCTCCTTGGGGCTGGTGGTCTGGGGCTCTCCTTCCGGGATCAGCTCCAGGCTCGCAGGTGGAGCTGTGCTGGGCCAGCTGGTCTCTCCCACATCCAGGAGTTCCTTGTGCTCTGAGGCGGCCCCCTCCAGCTCCGGGGATGTGGCCCTGGTACATGCCTCTGCAGAGTCCCTGACGTGATGGGGCAGGCCACCATGCTCAGGAATGTGTCAAGCTGCTTGAAAAAGGAGCAGCTGCTGCCAGCTGCTGCCCCATGGAGCTGCCTGGCATCCCTAGCCTGGGCATACTCCTGCCAGAGCCCCTTCATTTTCAAGCACACCTGCTCAGTGGTGCGCTCAAAGCCCTCCTGTGCCAGGGCCTGAGCAATGTCTTGGTAGACATCCACATTGCGATTCCTTGCCTGGAAGCGCTCCATGATGTCCTCTGTGGACCAGATCCACAGGAGGGCAAGGGTCTCTGCCTGGGACCACATGGACCCCCGGTAATGCCCCTGCACCCGAGCAGCTGGAGCCTCAGCCATAGTCGTGCTGCACAGCCTGGCAGCACGAGGCATGAGCCTACAGGGCGCTTCCTGGCCCCTGAGCACCCTGGGAGGAAGAAAGTCATCTTGCGCCGCTACTGAAATAGCATTGCTTCAAAACAACGGTTTTCAGACACGTTGTTTCAAATCAACAGTTTGGCCCTGTTGTTTTGAAACAGCGTGTCCGAATGCCATTGTTTTGAACTAACCGTTTTGAAACAATGGCTATTTTGATAGCAGCAGAGGTTTACCGGTTTTGAAATAATGAAACGTCATGTGGACCTGGCAAGTTTTATTTCAAAACAACAGCTGTTGTTTTGAAATAAAACTCTCATGTGGACACAGCCCAAGAGTCCTGTGGCATCTTAAAGACTAACACATTTCTTCGTACATAAGCTTTCAACCCACTTTGTCATTCATCTGAATTTGTTAGCCTTTAAGGCATCAGGGGACTCTTGTTTTTACTGTGAGTAGAGTTCATTGAAACCACTGGGACTTACAGCTGTCTTGTGATAGATAGATCCCAAGAGAGGCTCCAAGTATGACCCGTTGCATACCTGTGGGGGTATAAAGAGGTCATAGTTTTAACCAAGCAGGTGAGTACATGACCAGTAGAGGCAAATTCTCCAAGAGATCTAAAGCTAACGTTGGCTACTCTATGCTCCTCCTTCCCCCTCTTACACTGAAGTTGGTATGTTGAGGGCATGGTCAGAAAAGTGGATAGAGCCAGAGTGCTGCTATCCTCTGGTGGTCACTGGCTACTCAAATAGTCTCTTACACCAGCTGGTACAAGTCAATGCAGCCATCAGTTTGTTTTAACTTGGGCAAGGGGCCGAAGCAGGCCAGGGACTAGAATACAGATAATGAGCTGCGTTCCTTCCTGCCTTCCTTAAGCCCTGCACAAAGCAGAACTCGGCCTGACCCGAAGACCAAGTACGCAGAAGTTCAGATGTTTACTCACATTTACTCAAACCTCTGTAGTCTGCGAATTGCATAGGCAATGGGGCTGATTGGTTTTGCCCAGGAAAAAACACCAACCAAAATGAAGTCTTTTTCTGTTTGAAATTTCAGGTTTTCATTAACATGCCCCACCCCCACCTCCCACTCCCCAACCAGAAGCAAAAGATTTTTTTCTGAAAAGAGACTTTTTATCTGTTATTTTTTTAAAGGTTTTTTTTTTTTAAAACCATTTGTGACAGAAAAATTTTAACCAATTCTAATGGTCAATTTTGTGATATTTCTTTGACTGCCTACTCCAGTCAAGCCAGAAATACAACATAAACCACCTTTGTTCTGTTCCTGATCAGAGCATAAGATTCACAGGTGCACAAAACAAAATATTTTTAAATCGTCACAAATCTTGCACCAAGTGTAGTTTAATTGCTGGAAGGAGGTTTGAATTCTTAGCTTCCCTGACTGGCTGGCTCAGTACTGATTAGAACCCAAAATAGATTATAAAGTGTGCAAAATAAATAATAGTCTGTAATATAAATATTTGTAAAATGACTGAATAACATTTATAAAGCAGTGGAGTATAAAGCATTTTAAATTCTAACTTGCTGCATTAAAATCATTGACTATTACAATTCAGTGGTTGTAAATGTCTTCAGACTATACATTGTTAACTTCCTTTGCCTTTCAATAGGCAGCAGAAAGTAATTGTTATAATTTAAGTTTCAGGGTTGTCAGCGGCTTTTCAAACCACCTCTACTTTCTGACGTTAGTGCTCTGGCAAACTTCACAACAATCAGAGATGGATGTAAGCTTTTATAGTCACTCAACAGTTCTTTATAGGGTGGATTTACCATCTCAAAGCTGTTCATCACTGAGGACAAATTAAATTCAGTACTGTTTAGAGCAAATTGCTAGATTCATCTCTGGTGTATAACTCTGGTATTGTATGTTTAAAGCGTCACCCTAGTTAGTGGAGGGTGTGCAGGGAGGAAGGACTTTTTTATTTTATGGCAAGAACTGATAACGAATTCAAGCTTGGTTGGCACATCCAGCCCATCACCTTTGCATCTTGCCCCTCTTGAGTAGAAGGGAGAGGGTAGGAAGAACTTGAACTTAAATGAGTGTGGAATATGGTTCCCTCTCCTCATCTGTAGCTTCCAGTTACATTTGTAGTTAAGAAGCTCCAGACCTTTTCATTCACTGCTATGTACCATACAAAGGCATGCGGAATGCAGGCCACAGGGAGAAAATTACCTTTGATCTCTCCAGTAGCACCATTGTTCATGAACTGATATAAAAAAATCTGTTGTCACTATGATGATGTGGGGCACAGGAAAAAAAAATTCCAAATCTGAAGCTGAGTTTGCAAGAACAATAGTTAGGAGAAGTATTTTTACATATCAACTGAGCAGATGGAGTCACTGGAAGTTTAAGTGGGGAACCCCACAATTAAATGTGTTTGCAGTCAATGAGAGAATACTTTTATCAGAATACAGGCACTATAAAACATGTAAAATGTTATGTTTTTTATTTCCATCTTGATATTAGACAAGGTAGGTGAGGTGATATCTTTTACTGGGCCAACTTCTGTTGGGAAGAGAGAGAAAAGCCTTTGAGATTACACAGTGTTCTTCTTGAGAACTACTCTGCCTCAACTTTTTCAGGTAGAGCAGGGCTTGGAGAAGAGCTCTGTGTAGCTCAAAATGGCTATGTCTACACTACAGGGCTTTATTAAGCCAGCTTAATAAGGTCTACTTTAAACTGGCTTAAAGTGGACCTTATTAAGTTGGCTTAGAGTATCCACACTCAAAATGCCAGGAGACTGCACACGTCCACCCTGGCAGCTGCTAGGTCACCCTAAGAGTAGTGCACTGTGGGTACCTGGCTCACAGTGCACCACAGCAGATGGGCTCCTCTCTCCCGGCCACTCCTTTACTACAGGAAGTGAGTGACCACACCAACCTCCATACTGTCTGTGGCAACAGGGAGCCCAGGGAGCATGAAGTGCCCCAGCAATGCGCCATCACAGCACTCTACCCCCCCACCCCCACCATTGCCCAGACTCCTCCGGCTCTGGACCAGGTGCCACAGAGCAACCACCAGAGCAGAGCCAGGGAGCAGCAGTTGTTAAGACTCAAATACTGGGAAGCAGCACATAGAGGAAGGTGATGTCAAATCACCTGTTGTAATGGGAAAGAAATTCATAGGTGTGATTTAATCCTGCTTTCACACAATAATCTAAAAGAAATAGCAACTTTCTTCCTTTCTATGTGCTGTTCCTAGTGTCTGAATCTTAACAACTGCTTTGAGTTGCTGTTACAGTGTGACCTGATCCTATGTCTTACACTCCCCTGCATTTATTTCCTACCATTCTGTAAGTTCCCCAATCTTCAAACCTTCTGACAAAGTGGGATCTTCTCCCATGAAAGCTCATGCAAAAAATAAATTTGCTAGACTTAAACAGTGCCTCTGGACTCCTTGTTTGTTTTACAACAATATCTGGGGGGTCAGGCTGAGAAGGGGAGACACATGGGGTCAGGCTGAGAAAGGGGAGCCATAAAGGATTGGGCAGAGAAGGGCAAGGGGGAAGGCACACAGGTTTGGGCAGAGAAGGGGAGACACATAGGCTGTGTTCACACACAGAGGGCTTGTTTCGAAACAAGCCGTTTCGAAATAATGCGTTATTTCAAAACAAGTTATTTCAAAATAAAAAAAAACCAGTCTGCGAAAGTGGGAATCAAAATAGCACGTCCACACTGTGGGCATGCTATTTTGGTTCCGGGGTAGAGCACCATGGGAGGTGTGGCAACATGGCTCCCCTGTGGGCCATGTTGCCACTGAATCCCCTGCCTGGCTCTCACCTGGAGAGCCAGGCAGGGGAAAAAGCCCTGAAGGGCAGGGATCCCCCAGCCCTGGGTGGCAGCTGCTAGACCCTTGCCTCCTAGGCTTTCCCCACCGCAAGGCTTGTCCTGAGCCCCGCAGCAGGGAGAAGGGGGCGCGGGTCTCCCTGCCGTGGGGCTCGGGACAAGCCCCGTGGCGGTAGAAAGGGGTGTGGGTCTCCCTGCTGTGGGGCTCGGGACAAGCCCCGTGGCAGGAGAAGAGGGCATGGGTCTCCCTGCCACGGTGCTCGGGAGAAGCCCTGCGGTGGGAGAAGGGGGCGCCCGGCTCTTCCTCATCACCCTGGCCAGGGTGCTGAGGGAGGGTGGCCCTTCCTCCCAGGGTGTTAAGCACCCTGGGAGGAAGATCCATAGTTATTTTGAAACAACAATTGTTTCAAAATAACATGTCCTAACGTCTTTATTTTGAAACCAACAGTTTCAAAATAACCGTCTTTTCAAAATGGATGGGGTTTAAGCCATTTTGAAAGGATGGCTGCCATTTTGAAACAAGCAGTTTGCTTGTTTCGAAATGGCCGTGCTTCATGTGGCCATGGTGTTTCTTATTTCGAAACAGCCTCGTTGTTTTGAAATAAGAATGCTGTGTGAACACAGCCATAGAGTCCAGCTGAGGAGGGCAAGGGGAGAGACAAGCAAGGTCAGACAGAAAAGGGGGTCTACACAGGGTTGGGCTGAGAAGGGGAGAGACACAGGGTCAGGCTGCAGAAGGATAAGCTGTTTGTGTAATTGTATCATCTAGAGGGCTATATGAATCACACTTTTTTGGCTGGGAACTCTTTCTTCTAACTCCAGTCCCCTCTGTATAGATAGATTGTAAAAGCAGCCTGTACATTCAATGAAACATGTTAGCAGTTGCACAAGAACAGATCACTGGAGATTTCTAAAGAAGCATTTATACACTGACTGCTGCTCCCCTGCTGGGTTACAGAATATGGCTGTGGTTTGGCAGTCACTATGTTCACACCTGCCCCTTGTTATTAAAGGAGAAACAGCTCTATTGCTGGAACTAAAAAGAGATGGGAAAGATCATTTGGAATGCAGAACAATGCCCATGACACTTAGCATGCAAAGAGGGATTTGTTAGATAAAAATATTATTTTTAAGGCACCACTAACCATGGTGGCTGTTATAATATAACCTATACTATTAAATCTCTAAATTTATCCTGCCATAATATGTAGGCAAAATTGAAATCACTGTTGCTTATTTTCTTTGTGGGTGAGGGGAAAGTAACATATTTTTTTAGGGGAAATTTAAAACTACAGCCTTGCTAAATGGATTCAGGTTCCTCTTAATTTCATGCACATTCCTTTCCCAGTCCTATTCTTTCACTGCCTCCAACTGACACATACTGAATAGCGTGACTGTGAATGCAGACCTAAACCACAGATTCCATGCATTAGAGAAGAGAGAGCTTTCAGCACAAGACATCAGAACCCACTATATCAAAGTTCATCCCAGAACAAGGGAAAAGGAACCAGGCGGCCTGGCTCTCAGAGGATGTTTCACACAGTAGCATACACTCTCCTAGAGCTCAGAACATCCAGGACTCTTGGCCCCATTTCCCTTCTTCTGCAAATTAATCCATTGCAAAACCTGCACTGCAATGACCAGCATCCAAAATCTCTTCTCCCTTGTAAACAAGTAGTATATAAGAACAAATGGGCCCACATACACTGGGTACAGGAAGTTAATTTACTTGTACACTATTTTTGTTATAAATAAGACTTTACTGGTCTGAGCAGCTGTTCTTGATACTTTCTTTTCACTAGCAAAAAAAGGTGACAGAAGACTTTAAATGGACCTTTCTGACAGAAGGTAGAGGTCAGATGGAAAATACAAGGAAGACACAGCTTTTTCTAAAAGGGCTCCTAGACAAATTGAACTGGGACCTTGCTGCTGCCACTGGCACTTGGCAGAAGAGTGACATGTCACAATTGAGGCACCACCACAGTAGATAGTGCCTAATAACCTTGTTTTCCTTGATTCCAATCCCCTGACAATTTGTTGTCCCATAAGTCTGGTTCATGTAAGTGCCCCTTGTCAGGGAGATGATGGTGAAATAACATAGCTGAGACTACATGCTCAGGAGTCGTTAGGACCACAAATAACTTTTTATTTGGAGGATAAAATGAACAAAGGAAACACTATAACCATAGAGATATTTACATGTTAACTGGGTTTTGCTCATTCTATTAGCTGGCCATTTTTACAGATCTAAGTTGTTCATTTTGTGGGGTTCAAATGTCCTCTGGACACCATCCAGCACACACAACAATTTTGACTCATCTAAAATCTCATTCAGGTTCTAATCACTCAGGACTAGTCAGGGAGCACCAAGGAATAGCTCTTCTCCATGGGTCTGCTCTGCTCCAAAAGAATCTACACCACTAGCTCCTGATCCAATGTTCAGCTTCCTGGTCCAATTCTGATATCAGCTCTGCTGGAACTGGCCCGATCCTCACTGCAAAGTCAGCTCTGCGCCACTTCCTAACATCAGGATACCATCAAATCAGATCCGTGCCACCACTTCTGAGCCAGTCAGGTCTCACTGCAAAGTCAGCTCCACAGCACTGCTCTCAGAGCAGCCCAGTCTCTGCACAGAATCTCTCCACACAGCATTCAGAATCTGTGTGAAGAGCCCATAGCAAACTGAGATCCTTTGCAGAGTCCCTAGAACGGCATTCCTTGTGTCTAGGACACAACCCTCTCCTGTTGAGCTTGAATCCCATTCTGAAACCAGGGTCTACTCCCTGTTCAAGCATGGTGACCCACTTGCTCCCTGGTATGACTTACACAGTTCCTATTGCTGTTCATGAAATCACTCACAATAACAATCCATTATTCATACAAAAGAAGCATAGATAAATTCCAAGTTGAGCAACAAAAGACCATATGTGGAACTATGAATAAACAACATTATAATTCATATACCTTTGCCACATATTGGTCTTTTTTCTTGGATTGCCCATCTTCTTGGGCTTTTTGGCCAATACAACAGGAAACATTCTGGGCCATTTTTTCCAAAACTTATCAGCATAAATCCTCATGGGTTGCTTGCATTCAAAGCAGTGTGGTGTAAGGGAGATGCATTCGGGAGCCTCTAGGCTGCTGCATTTTACTTCCTCATATTTGTATGGATTACTCAGTGTGGGAAAGATTTGTTCAATAATGTTGAGTTTTGATAAGGTGAGACAAGGCTACTGATTGCAAAACTCCAAACAGCCTGGCTTTGCCTGTTTAACTTTCTGTGGTTGTCGCAAGCACAATTTACAAATATACAGGGTGCATTCTTCTTAACTCCCAGCATATGAGGACTATAGGGCCAGAACTACAGGAAAGAGTTATACTGGTATAAACATGTTACTCAAGGGTGTGAAAAATCCACATCCTCTGAACCACATCAGTTATACTGACCTAACACCCTGTATAGATACTGTTATGTTGATGGGAGAGCTGGTCTTGTTGATACATTGCTGCTGCCTTTCAAGGAGGGGGATTAACCATGTTGACAAGAGAAGCTTTCCCACTGACACAGGTAGCTTCATCTCTAAAGCCTGACTGTAGTGCTGTACTCGAAGACAAGCCCTAAGGAAGCTGCAGTTTTCTCCTGAGCAGAGGTGGCCTTAGGCAATCAGGGGCCCTAGGCGAAGTCCCACTGTGGGACGTCCTATTGGCCCCCATGACCCTCCTCTGCTACCCCAGCTCTACAGCGCTGGCCCCTCCCATGGTGCCACCTTCCTGCCACTGGCCCCTGGCCTCACTCTGGGTCCCCTTGTGGCTCCAGCTTCCATTTCTGGCCCATGGCACTCCCTCGGTGCCCTTTCCCCCATGGTCTCAGCTGCCTGCCACTGGCCCCTGGCCCCAGGACCAGCTCCTCCTTCTCCTGCTGCTGACCAAGGCAGATGCAGCTTTTAGCATAGATGAAGGAGGCAATAGGGCCCCTTACTGCTTGAGGCCCTAGGCATGCACCTGCTTTGCCTACCCCAAAAGCTGCCTCCACTCATGAGCATTCTTTATGTTTTATGACATCTAATTTAGTGCCATACAACTGTGGACTTTGAACAGAGAATATAATCTGACAGCATAACGATCTGCCTGATCCTTCTTTTCATGCCGTGTTTTGAAAACGTTAATTCCCAAAGAAATGAAAAAGCAATGTGATACCTTCTCCTCTAGAGTCATTTTGCCTCATTAAGGTTTGTCACAGCTCTTGGGATGATTAAGAGTTTGTCACTTTTACACCTCAGTTGTTTAGTGATTCACAGTGAGGGGCACACTATCTAATAGCTAAAGTGTAATTCATTAATTGAGGTCAAGCTCTGTTTATGTGCATAAGGTTCACTGCTTTTCTAGCTTAGCTATCTGCGTGCATAGTGACATGTTGCCGTTCTTTAGGATGTTATAAATGTTAAACCTGACAGGTGAGAGAGACAGATTTTTAAACACTGCATTTGCTTTATAGTTCTTTTAAATATACTCACTATATATTTAAAAAAAATAAACAAAAAAGAAAAAAACAAGCAGTCTGATGACACTTGAAAAACTATCACATTTATTTACCACATGAGCTTTTATGGGAGAAAAATCCCACTTCATCAGATGCTTGAAGATGGGGAAACTCACAGAATGGGGGCAAAATAAATGTAGGGGAGTGCAAATCATAGGATCCAGTCAGTCTGTTACAGTAAATCAAAGCAGTTGTTTGGATTCATACAAGGTAGGTCCACACACAGGTTTTAAATCAAAATAATGCTGGTTATTTTGAGTTTTTAAAAGGTTGGGTCCACCTGACATTTTCTTATAGAGGAATGACGAGCTCTGTCATTTCTCTATAAGGAAAGTCATATCAATATAATAAAACCTACTTTTATATTGATATGATAGTTAAATTGAAACTGCTATATCGATATAATGGTGTGTGGATGTGTTATATCGATTTAACAGTTATAGCGATTTAAACCCTTGTTTGACCTTCCTTCCAGGGTTCATGGCAACCTGGAAGGAAGGGCCAGGGTTTGGCACCCTGGCCAGGAGGTTGGGGGGGGGTGGAAGGGACCTCCCACCTGGCTTCCAGCATGCTAGCCAGGCAGTGGGGAAAGGGACCTGCGCAGCTGGCTCGCTTCCCTGCACACCAGGCTTCCCCACAGCAGGCGGGCGGCAGGGAAAGGACCCCAACATGCTCGACTCCCTGCATGCTAGCTGGGCAGCGGGAAGGGACCCCCTAGCTAGTGCACAGGAAGCCGCGCCTGCGGGGGTCCCTTCCCCACCACCCGGCCAGCTGTGGGGAGATGAACGTGAGGGGATCCCTTCCCTGCTGCTTGGCTTGCAGTGGGGGAGCTGGGTGTGCAGGGGTCCCTTCCTCCACTGCCCAGCAGTGCTGGAGGAGTTGGGCACGGGGGCTCCCTTTCCCCTGTGCCCGGCTTGCAGTGGGAGAGCTGGGTGTGCAGGGCTCCGTTCCCCACTGCCTGGCTAGTGCATGGGAAGCTGGGCTCATGTGGGTCTCTTCCTCTGCCACCTGGCCAACACAGGGGGACTCAGGCATGTAGGATCCTTTTCCCTGCCACCCAGCTTGCAGTGGGGGAGCCTGGCGAGTGGGGGTCCCATCTCCTACCGCCCAGCCAGCACTGGTGGAGCCAGACGTGGGGGCTCTGTTTCCCCCACCCCTGGCAAGCATGATGGCGTCCCCCCTCGGCTAGCGCACCTGGAGCCGGGCATGGGGGTCCCTCCCCCATGCCTGGATGAGTGCCCAGGGCTGCAGGTATTTGGAGGTGATGCCTTCTCCCCTGCCAGGCTCAGTGCACCCAGAACCTAGGGAGAGGGATGCTTTCCCTCACCACCTGGCTCAGAAGGTGAGACCCAGGCAGGGGATTGGATGGGGCATGGCCTTTATTGGGGGCCATCTTGCCACACCTCCCATGGTGCCCCCTCCTAAATCGAACTAGCAAGTCCTGTCCCTGAACACTGAATTTTTTTGTGTGGACCTGTTAAAACGATTTAACTTAAATTGATTTAATGATTTTTATAGTGATTCAATTAGATCACTTTAAGTTAAATTGCTTTAACTGCCCACATGTAGACACAGCCACAGTAGAGTACAGCAATTAGCAGGGAAACCAAACTCACCTATTGTAATGGGAAGAGAACCCATAGTCTTTATTCAGCCTTGAGTTCACTGTGTCAAATCTACATTTGAGTTCTAGTTCTGCAGTTTCTCTTTGAAGCTGTGATTTGTTATTCATTTGCCTGAGTATGGCTATTAACAGGTGAACTCAGGTCTGAATAGATACTATGGGTTATTTTCCCATTTCAGTAAGTAATTTTTCTTTCTTTCTCCTCATTCTCTCCCTGCTAATTGCTGTACTACACTGAATCCAAACAACTACTTTGATTTAGTGAAACTGTCTGACCTGATCTTATGACTTACATTCCCTGCATTTATTTTGCTTCCTTTCTGTGAGTTTCCCATCCTAAGAAAGCTCATGAGATAAATACAGTTGTTAGTTTTTAAGTGCCACAGGACTCCTTGTTTGTTTTGCTGAACTAGACTAACATGGCTACCCCTTTGGAACTTGTCAGTACAGATAATGGTTTTCTGGGCTTCCAAAAGTGGACCAACTTCTGGAGTACTCCTCTGGCAAATTTTTCACCAATTTCAGTGGTATTGCAGAGTTTGACAAAACATTCTTGGGACTTCAACTTTCATGATAAAGACTAAGTACTGTGATCTCTACAATTTTGTGAGGTAGGTAAGTAAATATTATTATTCCCATTTTACTGAAGGGGAAGCTTTACATGATATTTAAGTGGCTTGCCTCAGCACAGAGTGTGAGGAATTGGGAAAGCTAAGATTAGAACAAAAAGCACAGATGTTTCTCTTGGGTTCAGCAGTGTAAATAAAATGTTGGGTGTTAGATAAAGGAAATCACGGAGACTGTTCTAGAAATATTTTATGCATGCTATGTGGCAGGATTGCAGCCTGCCTTTGTGCTTGTATCTTCATTAGGACAAAAAGGTGTGTCTGACAAATGGTAATTAACACAAGGTACACTCCTAGTGAAGATAATGTTTGTAGCTTTCACACACATTAGCTGATCAAGGCAAAGATTATAAGGGAACCCAGGGTTTAACTTTAACTTGCTAACTGGTGTTAGATTACAAACTGCCCTGTGTTCACTAGGATTTTACCTCAAGTTATTTAACATGTATGATATACCCTAACCCAAGGTACAATCAGGGCTGATGGACAGTTTCTTCTGCTCCCGCTAATCTGCTGTTCACTGCTCCTCTTTCAGTAGTGCGCTTAGTCTGGATGGAATAGAATGGCTACTGCCTCTGTTAACCTCTTCCTTGTTTCCCTCTACAGCATTGTCTCCAAAGGGTATGTCCACACGTCTCTTTTATTTCAAAATAACACTGGTTATTTCTAAATAAAAAAGATTAGTCCACCCGACATTTTCTTATTTCGAAATGACGGGCTCCATCATTTCAAAATAAGAACCATCATTTTGAAACAGCTTAAACCCCGTTCATTTTGAAACGGCTGTTATTTCGAAATGGTTATTTCAAAATAAGGCTGTTTGGACATGTTGTTTTGAAACAACACCATTGTTTCAAAATAACTGTTTCAAAACAACATGTCCAAACAGCCTTATTTTGAAATAACCGTTTCGAAATAACAGCTGTTTCGATAGCAGGCTTTCTCTTATTTTGAAATAAGTCATTTCAAAATAAGGGTTTTATTTTGAAATAAGTCATTTCAAAATGACTTATTTCAAAATAAAACTTTGTGTGTAGACATAGCCAAAGTCTTCCTTTGCTGGACTCTCAGCCAGCAGGTTGGAGATTTTCTATGGCCCCTGACCATCATTCCTCCATGGATTGTTTGAACATATTAAATTTACTAGCTGTAATTTTGTTCTGTCCTCCAGGCTGCTCTGTTTTTCTTGGCATAACTCAAGAAGCTGATTTGTTTTAAGCTGTTCAGAATTCATTTCCCTCTCTCCCTCTTTCCATTATTTTCCCTCCTAAACAGACTACTGAGTTCTTTTTTTTCTGAGTGATTCCATATAGAGAACATGTATTTATTGCTCATGGCACTTGTGCAGTTCAAATTGTTACAGATCCCATACACACACCCACTGTAGATGTCATATTACAGGGCAACTGCTCCTGGCGTTCCTCTCAGTGGTCCAGCAAAGGCTACTCACAGTCAGGCTCCTTGTTGTTCAAATGTTACCTTTCTTGGGAAAAGACTCATGTCTCCCTCCCTTTTAATTAAGTTATTTCAAAACTGCACAGTTTCCTGCCTTTACTGTGTTATTTGCAGCAGAGACAGGTTGCCCAAGCACGTCTGCGTGCTTTCTCTTCAGAAATGGTTAACAACTACCAATGCTACAGTTAAAGTACCACACAGTACTTCCTCAATACACACATTTTCTTTTCCAGGTAAAAAGCATTACTGAGGGGAAAAAAGTTAAAACAATAAAAGCACCTGTACACATGATGATAACATACCAGAGATCACCCCAACCCTAACATAGGCTATGGTGAGAGCAGTTTTTTTCAAACCCCACTAGAGGGCTTTCCTTGGGGTTATAAGTTCAACATAGTTTCACCTCAAAACAACACAGACTTGCAACCTCAGTAGACCAAGTCCATCCAATCCTACCCTAAGGATTATGGCTCTAGATAGACTAGGGCTCCTGTAAATTTACTGCCTGAGAAAGAAGGCCCTGGGTCAGTTTAAACCCAAGCTGTTTTTTCTAGAAATTCCTTCTTTGGCTGTTGGTGTCTGGAAAATCCAGTTTGAATTAGTTTATACATCTCTCCTCAAGGCATGTCTTTAAAGGGTTGATAATCAAAGGAATTACATTAGAATTCCCCTTATAATAGGGAGGGTACATAGGATGCCACAATAATACATATGTAATTACATTTCTAATACAAAGTACCCTAAAGGCATCAAATGTAATTCAATAACATTTAAGTGGATTCAATAACGTTTATCTTAATTTCATAAAATTTGTTCGGGATATTGTGAATTTGTCACACACACTCCGCATTAGGTAAATGAGGAATGAAGAGCTTCTGTGTGCATTTCAGGGAAAAGACACTGACAGCTAACTGCAAGCATTTTACTACCAGGAGATGAAAATTACCTGTTCTCTATACTGTTGTTCATTCTACTTAGAGGTAGGTATTTGTTTTTATTAGATAACAGGGAGAATGTGTAAAGATTTTTCCTTTTTTTTTTTAAAGTAAGAAATCTCTCAGAAAATGGAAAAAAAATACTATGGATCATGCTAAGGACACATGGAAGGAAACAGGACAACTTATACTGGAAAAGGTTGCTCATTCAGGCACAAAATGAAGATTGTTGCTGGATCTGCTTTTAGACCACAAGGCAATCAATTGGAGTTCAGTCACCATGCTGATCCATTTTCCAACCCAACCACAGAGTGAGGAAGAGGAAGTCTACTGATTTGAATATCATATTGTATTATTATTTGACAATGCTGTCCATATATGTTGCTGAGGTGATTAAAACATGGAAAAGGCCTCTCACCCAAAGAGATTGTTATTTAAGTGCCCAGTTCAACTTCTGTTGAATTCAGTGTGAGTTGGATCAGGCCCTAAAACAGATAAATTGTCACACTGTAAAACAAAGACAGAATGAAGATGGAATATTAACTATTGCTGTATAACAAACAAGGAGTTTGGTGGCACTTATAAGACTAACACATTTGCTTATTGCAAGAGCTTTTGTGGGAGAAAATCCCGCTTTGTCAGATGCTTTCAGGATGGGAAACTTACAGAACTGCTGTGTACTGTTTACTGCTGCATAATTACTGTTACAAAATGGATGTTATGATTGCATGAGATTATCACAGGCAGGTGTACGAACCAAAGATAGTATTGTACTTTGCTCATGTATAGGTCTGGCTGATCAGGAACAGTATTTTTCAGGTTCTCATAGACATTAAGGTCAGAAGGGAACAGTAATGATCATCTAGTCTGACCTCCTGCACAATGCAGGCTACAGAATCTCACCCATCCACTCCTGTAATAAAACTCTGACCTATGACTGAGTTATTAAAATCATCAAGTCATGGTTTAAAAGACTTTCAGGTACAGAGAAGCTATGAGCAACTGAATAATACCTAGGTTATAGAGGAAGGTGGAAAAGCCCTCAGAGTCTTTGCCCTGGGGGGGTGGGGGTGGATTCCTTACTGCTCCCAGTATGGCAGCTAGTTAAACCCTGAGCATGTGGGCAAAAAATCACCAGCCAGATGCCCAAGAAAATTTTTTGGTAATAATTCAGGACCCACCCCATCAAAGGATGCTTGGAAATCAGTCTGGTTCTTGTAGCTATAGGATAGCTGTGACAACATGAAGATCTAGGACCAATGTCAAAACCATACAATTGCCAAACCAGTGTCTGGAACTAATTAACTGGTGGCTAAAATCAATGTAAGACCAGCTTTCCATTAAGGAATAACTACATCAGTTTAGACTGGGACGCACAAGCATATCCAAATAAGCTATAGTAAGAGCATGCTTCGCTTTGCACTACTGATGAATATCTACATTAAGGTTTTATACTGCTCTACCTATGTTGATATAGTTTCACGGGTGGGAATTTCCTTCCAGCCTCACACCTGAATTATCTGAATGGTGTAAATGAGTAATTGAAAGGGCATAATTTATACAGCAGTATAATCTGCACAGATTTATAATTTGCATAGGTTCACTGTAGGGATTAAAGTATAATTTGGCAGGCCCTGGAACTCTCTCGTGCCGGTGGGCTCTCCACCACTGCTGGTGGGTGCCCCCCAGTGACAGTGGCCCCACCCAGACCCCAGCTCCTGCCCCCTGTGCTACCATACCGCCCCCTGCCCCCCAATATCCCCCCAGCACAAGTCCACCACCCCAGCTCACCAGTGGCATGGCTGGGGAGGTAGGAGTGGTAGGCCCCAGCCCTGGGGGCACCATGGCTGTGGCGCCACTGCAGGCTCCAGGGTGAGTGTGGGGCATAGAAGGGGAGGGGTTTGGGGTGTGGCTTGAGTCCCCAAGTCACATCTCTGCCCCCTCCCCTGCCCACCAGAATGTGGTAGAACGCCGCTCCAGGGCCTGCTATTTTTAGGGGCCCAGCATTCGGGCCCCTTAAAGTAAAACGTGGACCTGGAACGTTGTGTTTTGGGGCCTGCATTTTTCAATGGTGGCCCCAAAATGCAGCATTCTGGCTCCACTTTCTATTTTTAGGAGTGCTGGAATTGCTAAACCCCTAAGAATAGTGGGCTCCAGATTGGCATTCTTGTGCTTTCCCCCTTACTTTAACCCCTGGTTCAGTGGGTGTTCAGGAGTATAGCTAACTTACCTGCAAGTTTGTAAGACAAAGTGCTCGTATAAGACTTTAGTCTCTCACCCTCGCTCTTGATATTTTTAGTAGTTACTACCTCTTCTTTTTGCAAGCAGCGACAGCCAGGAGGTGGAGCCATGAATTGATTCAGAATCAGCCTTTATTTTTGCAATGAGGAAAACTCTGAGTGGAAGGTATGTTTCAATTTCAGTATGAAACACGAGTGACAGAAAAACATATAACAGTGCACAGAACTATAGGCCTCACTAATGCAGTGAAACAAAGATACAATCAGACTAGTAGAAAATGCACAAAACTATACCCTAAACCAGGGTTCAGCAACCTGAAAGATATGAAGAGCCATTCTTAAAAATTTCTTTGATAGACAAGTGTTTTGAGAGCCACAGTGGGTATAGCCTTATGGTGGGGGGTGAGAGAAGCTAGGAGTTGGGCCACGGTGCCTGCCATAGGGTCCGCTGTTTGGGGGACCGTGAGCCTGGAACCAGTAGCAGGCCCCATGTAGGGTGCCCTGATGGTGTGGTGAGCCTGGAGCCTGGTATAGACCACTTCCAGGGTCCCCCAGTGGCAGGTGGAGCCTGGAGCTAGTAGGAGGATGCCTGCAAGATCCTCTGGTGGTGGGAGGGCAGAGCCTGGAGCCTCGAGGGGGCAGCTTAAGAGCCCCATGTGGCTCTGGAGGCACAGGTTGCAGACCCCTGCCCTAAAGTTACCTGATTTAAAGTAGAAAAATGTAAATAAAACAAACTGAAAAAAAACCTTGCCTGGCATGGCTTATTGACCTGTAACCTCCAGAATGCTTTATTTATACTTACTTCCGTGCTGTGCCAGGAAATAGTAGAATAGTGAGCACTTAATACTATAGTGCTCTTTACTTTTTTAAAATGTTAAGACTGTGTTTCCACAGCAACAACATATTGCTAATAAGGCAGAATTTCTTGGCAATTTCATGTCCACCATATGTTATTTCTGATAATGCTGCTGTTTCTGTTCTATAATTCAATGGCAGTATTGTTGGGAATCAGCGTTAGAGTCCTAATGAAAATGCATTTATTCATTAGCATTTTGTAGCTAGTAGCTTAGAGAACCAAGTTCCTACCATGTATCATTTCCTTTATTCCTGTACTTATCCTCAGTTTATCAACTTTGATTGTTGAAATTAAATTTGATTGTCTTGTCGCAGGTACTAGAGCTAGAACTAAATGCAAAAACAATGGAGAGTGCATTTATTTTAGTTTTAATGAATTAAACCACAGCTAGAAGATTTACACATTTATTTTCTTACTTTGCAACTTTAGTGACTTATAATTGAAAAAAGACCGTTACTTATAAGTCAGCTTCTGTAAACCTTTTTCATTTTTATAAAACAAGCTAGGAGTCCTGTGTCATTTAAAGACTAACAAATTTATTTATTGTATGTGCTTTTCTTGAAGAAAATCCCACTTTGTCAGACGCTTTGAAGATGGGGGAACTTACAGAATGGGAGGAAAAGAAATGCAGGGGAGTGTAAGTCATGGGATCAGGTCACACTGTAACAGCAAATCAAAGCAGCTGTTAAGATTCAAACACTGAGAAATAGCACATAGAGGAGGGTGAGGTCAAATCGCCTGCTTTAATGTGAAAAGAATCCATGAATTTGTGGTGCTTTCCTCTGGACTTTCTCCTGTTTGCCCACATCTTTCCTAAAGTGTGGTGCTCAGAATTGGAAGCAACATTCGATGTGAGGTCTCAGCAGTAACAAGTAGAATGGGACAATTACCTGCATGTCTTATGTATAATACTCCCATTAAATGCACCAGAATTATATTAGTGGTTTTTGTAATGGCATCATGTTGTTCACTCCTACTAAAGTTACATTCCTCTTTAAAGCTAACTCCTTTTCAGCAGTACTGCCACCTAACAATTTATTCCCATTTTGTAGTTGTTCATTTGATCTTTCCTTTCTAAGTGAAGTACTTTGCACTTGTCTTTATTGAATTTCATTTTGTTGAATTCAGACCCAGTCTCCAGTTTGTCCAGGTCCTTTTGAATTCTAATCCTGCCCTGAAAAGTACTCGCAACTTCTCCCAGTTTGGTGTTATCTGCAAAATTTATAAGAATATGCTTCCTTTCATTGTTTAAATAATTAATGAAAATACTGAATATTACTCGGTTCAGAACAGATCATTGTGGAATCTCACTTGATACATTCTCTCAGTTTGAGTTTGAACCATTGATAGTTACTCTTTGAGTATGTTTTTTTCAACCAGTTGTGCACCCATCATATAGTAACTTCATCTAAAACACATTTCCCTAGTTTACATCTGAGAATGTCATGTTAGAGTATGTCAAAGCCCTTACTAAAAATCAGTATATATCGCATCTATTTGTAACCCCCATCCAATAGCTTGGAAGCTTGTCAAAGAAGGAAACTAGGTTGGTTTGGCATGAGTTATTCCTGACAAATCCATGCTAGCTATTCCTTATAGCTAGAACTCTACGGGTGTGTTCACACGATGCACCATTGTTTCGAAACAACGGCGTTTTTTCAAAACAACTTAAACCCCATTTGGTGACGAAACAACGTTGTTTCGAAACAGTTGTTTTGAAACAATGCCGTCTGAAAATGTTGTTTCGAAACAACGGTGACTCGTTTCGAAATGACTGTTGTCTGAACATGCTATTTTCCTTTGAGCTTTGTTCCTTAATTCGAATTAACAAACTGTTAATTTGAATTAACTTATTTTGAAATAACGCCTTATTTCGATACAAGTTGTTTCAAAACAACTTGTATCGAAATAACCCCCTGTGTGTGAACATAGCCTACCAAATTAATGGCCATAAAAAACGTGTCATGGACCATGAAATCTGGTTTCCGCCATGAAACCTGATCTTTTGTGTATTTTTCTCTGAGAAGTGCACAGCATTTTTCAAACAGGGTGTCCCAACCCAAAACTGGATTGCAAGACTTTTATAAGAGATAGTTGCAGTACTACTACATTATTTTTGTGCTGCCCCTGAGGCAGGAACCTGGCCAGCAGCCACTGCTCTCTGGCTGCCCAAATTTCAAGGCAACACAGAAGTTAGTGTGGCAATAGTGCAACCATCCTACAGTAGCCTCATGAGCCCCTTTTGGAGCTGAATCTTAAGGGCTTTACGTGTTTGTTTTGCTATTTTTACACACACACACACACACACACACACACACTCTTGTGCTGTGTTACAACATCATGAAATTTAACATTTAAATAGCTGAAAACTGTAAAATTCAAGATTTTTAAAGTTCACTAAAATGGACCATGAATTTGGTATGACCTAATTATAACTTCTTATAAATTCTCAGCCTTCCCACCTTCTTATATTTTGTTCTATGCTGTTTGAATCTAAACAACTTGTTTCATTTGCTGAAATAGTCTGACCTGAACCTCTCATTAACACTTCACTAGATTTATTTTTTCCCTCGCATGCAGTAAATTTCTCCATTTTCAAGCATCTGATGAAGGATCTCTCCCACAAAAGCTCAAAGAGCAAAATAAATTAGTTAGTCTTTAAAAGTGCCACAGGACTCCTTGTTTGTTTTGCTGAACTAGACTGACATGGCTACCCCTCTGGAACATCTTACAAATTGATTGTTTAATAATTTGTTGCACTATCATTTCAGGTAGTGAAGTTAGGCCGACTGATCTATAATTCCATGGGATCTCTTGGTTCCGCTTTTTAAATATAGGTATTATGTTTCCCTTTCTCCAGTCCTTGAGTTTAGGTCTTCACCCATCCTCCGTGATTTCTCAAAGATAATTGCTAATGGTTCCAAGATCACTTCAGTTAGTTTTTTAAGTACCATAGGATGAATTTCAATAGAATCAGCTCACTTGAATATATCTAAATTCCCTAAATATACTTGAACATGTTATTTCTGTGTGTTGGCTTGTGTTCCTTCCACCCTAGAGGTTAATATTGATTATCTAGTGACTGTTACCCTTTTCAGTGAAGACTGAAGCAAAACAATCATTGAGCGTCCTTGATGTCATAGGTTTCTCTCTCTCCTTCCTGTAGGAGAGGACCTACACTTGATCTTTCTCCTCCTTGTAATTTATTTAAAGACTGACTTCTTATTCTCTTCTATGTCTTTTGTTAGATGTGACTCATTTTGTGCCGTGACACTTTCTGATTTTGTCCCTACATGTTTGTTACTCTTTTGCATTTTTCCTTTTGAAATGTATCCATCTTTCTGCTTTTCATAGGTTTCCTTTTAAAAGTTCAGGTTATGGGGCTTGTGATGGAGCCATATTGGCCTCATGCTATTTTTCCTAACTTTCCAGTAGATTTGGAAGCTGTGCATTTAGACATTGTCTTCTTGAGAAATTGTCAGTTTTTTAAAACTAATTTAGCCGCTAGATTTTCTACATATGACCATTTATCACCAGTTAGGAAAAGTCTGTTGTTTTGAAGCCCATTGTCCTTAATCTGCTGCTCTTATTTTCTCTTTTCCTAAGAATTGTGAAATCTAGCATATCACGATCACTCTCACTCAAATTGCCTTCCATCTTCAGATTAGCAATCAGTTGCTCCCTGTTGATCAGACCCAGGTTTACAAAGGCTGTCCCCCACCCTGGTTACTTCCTTCACTTTTTGAAACAACAAATTTTGTCCAATACATTCTAAGAACTTACTTGAAACTTTATGCTTTGCCAACTTTTTCGGCATATATCTGTAAAATGAAAGTTCTCCATTACTATCAGGTTTTGTGTTTTGGATATTTCTATGACTTATGGTAGAAATCCCTTGTCTATCCCCTATTTCTGCTTTATTGATCCAAAGTAAGTCCCTACCATGATGCCACCCTATTGCTTTACTTTTATCTTTCTTTACTCAGAAACAGAGGTGGTCTTTGGCTATTGGGGGCCCTACGTGAATGCTCATTGTGGGGGGCCCCCTACAGGCCCACAAATCCTGCTTCCTGACCATGGACATGGCTCCTCCACCACTGGCTCTGGCCCTGGTCTCCCCCACTGCCACGCCAGCTTCCCGCTGCTGGCCCCAACTACCATCTGCTGGCCCCAGCCCCAGGGTCCAGCTCCTCCTGCTGCCGACTCGGGCAGACACAGCTTTTGCGATAGGGGAGGCAAGCGATGGGGCCCCTTTCTGCTTGGGTCCCTAAGTGTATGCCTGCTTCACCTACCCCAAAAGCTGCCTCTGCCCAGAGACTTTCAACTAGTCTGTCTCTCACCTCCTGCTGGACTGCAGAGCAACTGTATAAGTATTCTTGATGTATCATGGAATACCTCCTCTCTTTTTTTTCCCCTGCCTGTCCTTCCTGAACAAACTATATCCTGCTATACCAATATTCCAGTCCTGAGACTTATCCTACAAAGTTCTTCAGATGATAATTAGGTCATAATTTTGCTTACATACTAGTATTTCCAGTTCCTTCTGTTTATTTCCCATATCTCTTGCATTTTGTATGGACATCTAAGATGCTGAACAGATTTTTCTCACTCATTTGGCCCTGTTGGTTGTTGAGCTGGTGTTATACGATGGTCTCTCTTCTTGGTCAGGTAGATCTTCTCTCTTTCCAACAAACCTATTTCCCAGAGCAGCATCCTGTGGTCAAGAAAGCCAAAGCCATCCAGTTGACACCCTTTGGTCCCCAAATTGTGGGGTACCCTTATAGGGGAGTGTAAAGGAACATTTGAGGGGGTGCAGTGTGCCTTGTTTAGGGAAGGGAGTGCCACCATCCCATGGCCTCCTATTCCACTCCTGACTGCCACCCCAACCCCACTCACAACCCCCAGCTCCAGCCCTATCTACCCCTAAACCAGGTCTGCCCTTATTCCCTCTCTACCCCATATCCTCCGTTCTGCCCCCAGCTCCACTATCTGCTGATCCAACTGTGCAGAAATTGAGTGGAGAGGTGATCATATTCCATTACTGATAAAGGAAGTGAGACTGGAATACTTCAGGCAGCATTGCTCTACACCATCACAATAGCATGTGGTGGCTGTATCGGAGGCCTGACTGCGTACCTGTGCAGATGTGTGTATAAAATGTTCTCTCCTTCAGGAGCTTATATGACATTGTGTGAGTTTCGTGAGAAACAGGAAGAGAAGATGATTATTGTTTTGTAAGAGAGAGAACTTGATCTTTCCAATTTTATTGTCCAAGTTGAATAAAATACAAAAAAGGAACAAACAAAAAAAAAAGCACAGAAACACAGTAAACTGGATTTTCAAAGTGATTTCAAGGAGTTACGGTCGACACAGATAAGACTCAGAACAAATCCTGTCTCTTATTATCACTTTAAAAGTTTGATTTATATCAAGAGAACCTGATGCCAGCATGGCTACAAACTAATTAGGGCTGTCAATGATTTAAAAAATTGCATTTAATTGCAAGATTTAAAAACAAAACCACTAAATCACAGTTTTAATCACATTTCACCGATAATAGAATACTAAACTAAATTTATTTTATTTATGGATGTTTTTCTATATTTTCAAATACATTGATTTCAATTACAACAGTGAATACGAAGTGTATAGTGATCACTTTGTGTTGTTATTTTTTATTACAGATATTTTCACTATGTAAAAGATCATGCTTCAACTTGTAGATTGCTCTACAATAAAAATATTTAGCATATCTGGCATACCTTGCAACAGGGCTATAACTAGGCTGGTACAACCAAGGCAAAGCCACAGGTGCTGAATTTTAGAGGGTGCCAGGATGGATCCAGCTCCTCGCAGCAGCTAGGGACAGATCTGGCTCCCCATTGCCAGGTGCGGCTCCCTCAGGGGTGTTGCTGGCATGTGGCACGTGCCATTAGTCCCAGCATCAGTGCCCCAAAGGTCCGGGGTAGCCCCTGCCTCTCCTGTCCCCATTCCCATCTGGAGATCCGGGGGCCAACTGCCGGTTGTGGCGCCTGCCTCTCCCGGCCCCATCCCAGGCTAGGCTGCCCATGGTGGCACCTGCTGCTCCTAGCCGGTCTCCAGCCAGGAATTCAGGCCAGGCTGCCTGTGGCGGCACCCGCCTCTCCTGGGCCCATTCCAAGCCGGGGATCTGGGACAAGGCTGGTGGTGGCAGGAGCCCAAGGCTGGATCGGACCCAGGGGGAGAATCGGGGTTCAGAGAGCAGGGCCCGTGCCTGTGCCCCCAGTCTTTCCCCAGGGCAGCGATGCTTCTGGGCTCCCCACTGCCTTCTGGCAGCAGCTGGGGTGGCAAGCAGCAGGAGCCACCCCTGACTGCCTTCTGGTAGTAGCTGGGTCTCCCCGCCACCTTCTGGCAGCAGCTGGGGATGGATCTGGATCCACAATGCTTTCTCACAGTGGCTGGGGAAGCATGGAACTGGATTCATCCCCAGCCACCGTGGGAAGGCAGTGAGGATCCGGATACATCCCTAGTTACTGTGAGAAGGTGGCAGTGATCCAGATTTGTTTCCAGCCACTGCCGGAAGGCAGTGGGGAGCCCCAGCTGCCACTGGAAGGCAGATGGGGACAGATCTGGCTCCTCGCCACCTTCTGGTGATGGCTGAGGTCAGATCCGGCCCCAAGCTGGAGGAGGACACGTTTTGGGGTGCTTGTCTTTGGCACCAAAATCTGTATTTCCAGCTATGCCTTGGAATGCTGGCTACAATAATGCCATGCAAATGGCTGTTCTCACTTTCAGGTGACATTATAAATAAGAAGCAGGTAGTATTACCTCCCATAAATTAAAACAGGGTCTACAAACTTTTTCATATCAGGGCTGAATCCACTTTACTTAATTACTAGAGGGCCAGACCCTGAACCTGCCTGCCTGCTGGCTCCCCAGCCCCCTTCCCCAATCTGCCCACTGGATTCCTGACCCCCCCGACCATTTCTCCAACCCAGCTGCCTGCTGACCTGAACTTCGGAGAGCCTTGAATTAAAACAATGTTGTTGATCTTGGCATTTGGCTGAAAAGATAGATTGAATGAACCCGTAAGCTCTAAAATTTTACATTGTTTTATTTTTTAGTGAAGTTATATTAAAAAATTCTATATTTCTAAGCTGTACTTTCACAATAAAGAGATTACACTACAGTACGTGTAGGAGTTGAATTAAAACACTATTTTTTATCTTTTTTACAGTGCAAATATTTGTAATAAAATAATATAACGTGAGCACTGTACACTTTGTCTGCTGAAATGTAATTGAAATCAATATATTTGAAAATGTAGCAAAACAGCTAACAATATTTATAATAAATTTAAATTGGTATTCTGTTATTGTTGACCAGCATGATCATATCTCAGATTAATCATGCCTATTTTTAAGTTAATTTGTTTTGTTTGTCACTTGAGTTAACTGAATAATTGACAGCCCTAAAATTAATACAAATATTGACCACAAATGCCAAAAGGCGCATCAATATAAAAGAGAGTGTGTGTCAAGCTTCACTGAGGCAGCTGTGATAGGTATTAAGCCTCTGTCTTTTACTTAATACTATCCAAATGAAAATACCATGAGTAGGCAAGCCATGTGAAAATTAATAGCTCACAAGGGGAATAGCTCCAATACATTTAGCAGAGGCAGACAGATTACTCTTGGAATGAAGTCTTGTTAATGTAGGTCCTATGAGGCCAAAATTAATCAGATCCCAAATTAATGAGATCATGTGAACTTAAGGAAAGACACTGTGATACATTCAGATCTCATTTACATCAGTATGTATCAGAAATATCTCCACAGGAATTAATGGAAATGAGAATCAGGCCCACAAATGTTGTAATTGTCTAAGTATAACTGCATTGTGTTGGCTTTTAAAAAAATCAGTTTATTCTGATATACAATTATTTTTTCACAGTGTTTTCTCAGGGTTTTGGGTCTTTTTTGTGTACCTTTAGAAATATAAAACTGGAGGGCGAATATACAGCAAGCACAGCTGGAGAAGGCAGTGGATAAAGGACATATTTTGTTCTGTAGTAGCATGAAAGCACTTGCATGTCAATCTGTAAATGTAAAACTGGTGAAATTAATTTCACTTAATTAAAATTATCACACAATAAACTTCTGTTCTTTACCAAGACTAAAATTCTGAATTCTTGTCACATCTTATGGACAGTTTGAAAGTGACTAAAAAGCCGTGTAACACTCAAATTTTGCTCATATGCCAGTATGAATCTGTAGTAATTCCATTTAATTAACTGGAGATACTTCACATTTACAGCAATGTAAATGACAGCAGAATTCTGAGCAGTCTTTCCCTGTTTTGTTACAGTTGTAAAGCTTTCGTCCTCGGGTTGCATGTTGTGTAGTCATTGACACCTGTGCAAAGGAGGTGTTAATCTAGTCAGAATAGTAACTTTTTATAACCTCTTTACACAGAAATGTGTGTGTGTGTGTGTGTGTGTGTGTTGGGGGGGGTAATACTCTGATTTACAGTGTGTGAGCTTCCATCTGTCTCTGGTGTGCCTGCTCAATGAAAATACCTGCTTTCCTGCTTTTGGATGAGACTCAGACCCCCCCACCCCCAAATCTCAGTGCTCAAAATCGTTTCTTCTTTACTTTTCCTGACTAAGTCAATTAAAGGGGCAGTAAAGGTTCCCTCATCTGCACACCAAATCATATTCTCTACTATCTCCTTTTCATGGTAAGCTTTCAATCTATTGGTGTTCATTGTTTGCACCGTTTGAAGTGGCTCAAGAGTATGAGCACCAACTTTAGGACAGAGTGTTACATCCTAGGGCACAAATCCCAAGCTGCTTCTAAGTTCCATACTTAGTTTCACCAAACAGCCTTCACGTGTGAATTTCTCAAGTAGTAAACCAGCATTAATATAGAGTCACAGACAAATCACTTGGGCGCTCCAGGTGAGGGATGTGAACATCCATTTAATTAAGAATCTGTGTATATGATCCAAAAATAGGACATTTAAATGGTTAAAAACACATGGGGAACTGTGCTGGGCTAGGCTCCCCACTGCAAGCAACAGCTGCTAGCAAGTGCTCCCTTCTTTCCTCCTGCTATGTGCGGGGAACCGAGTTGAGCCCGGGTATGGCTCCCCGTCTCGTCTCTCTATGCTGGATTCTGCACCTCCCTGTGAGAAAGAGCTGCCCAACTTCTCTTGCTCATGGGAAGCAGAGCCCAGCTGCCACTACCCACCACCAGAATTTAAATGGTAATCAATTAAGTGTTTAAAACAATTAAACAGCTGATTCCTGTCTACACCTTGAAACATTTAGGCTTTTACATCCCTATTCCAGGCAACTTTGTTTTTGTGATGGATGGTCCAATACACTTAAAATCACAACAATATTCAGGTTCCAAAGGGTCAGTAATGTTAGTCTAGTCTGGCAAAACAGACAAGGAGTCCTGTGGCACCTTTAAAGACTAACACATTTATTTTTCACATGGGCTTTCATGGACAAAGTCCCACTTTGTCAGATGCCAGCGTGGAGAAAATTTACACTTTAAAAACACCAAAATACCTAACAGTATGGGAGGAGAAAATAAATCCTGTGATTACATTTCAGTGTGTCAGGCCCAATTACTACAGCAAATCAAACCAGCTGTATAGATTCAAACATGACATAGAAAGTGGTAAGGCTGAGAGGTGTGAGAATGACTGTTAGTGATGAAAAATAAAGCAGGAAACCTGTAGCACTTCTGAAGTCTAATTCCCAAAGAGGCAGCTGTGTTAGTCTAGTTCAGTAAAACAAACAATGAGTCCTGTGGCACTTAGGCTATGTCTACAAGTAACCCGTTATTTCAAAATAACTTATTTCAAAATAAGTTATTTCGAAATAACTGGAATCGTAATAACGACAAATCCAGGTGAAATAAAGGGAAAAGCTGGAAGCGAAATAGCAAGTCCACACAGAAGGGCCATCACTGTACGGGAGGTGCTCATGAATAGCTTCGCCATTGAGGAGGACCTCTGAAGACCAGACCTGCCCCACCACACACCACCCTCCTACCACAGCCAGTCCCCATCCATCCACCTGCACTGTTGAGCACAGCCAATAAAGCACGACACACGTACCAATAACGTGTTAATATATTTATTTTAACAGACCAGTGGGTTTGGGGGAAGTAAGGGCAGGAGAGGGTTAGGCGATGGGGTTGGGGTAGGGGGTCACTGGGCATCGGGGCTGCAACTGGGAGATGGGGGTCACTGGGAGGAGGGTCTGGCATGGCCCTGCCTAGGAACACCCCAGGTGCAGGGTCGCCGTGGAGGGGTGCACTGCGGTGGTGCTCCACCAGCTGCTGGTGGGCCGGTGTTATCGGCGAGGCGGCGCAGACTGGTGGCCACATCCTCCACAGTTGTGCTGAGCCAGTCCATGGCCACGGCCTGGTGCTCCATGGCCACAGCCTGGTGTTCAAACGCAGCCACCAGGCGATCATCGGTGGTGGCCCCCTAGCGGAGCAGCTGGAGGGCGGCGTCTTGCTGGGCAGCCTGCTGTCACCACCAAGCCTGGGCGGATGCCTCAGCCCACTCCCCCAAGTCCTCCAGGCTGGCAAGGACTGCACCCCGTGTCTGGGGGCCCCTCCTCCTCCTCCATCTCGGTCTGGGCTCCGCACCCGCTGGCTACCGGTGGCACGAACTGCTGGAAGGAAGCATCAAACAGGGTTGGAGCCTGCTGCTTGCTGGCCTTGCCTGTGTGCAGCTTGTCTGCAGCACACAGCGCCGCCCTCATTGTCAAAAGGAATCCAGACCTGGGTCCTGTGGGACATTGCCCCAGAGGGATGCAGGGCCTAGTGGTGCCCATAATGTGAGCTGGACTCACCCAGAAGAGTTGCTCTGGGGAGTCTCCCAAGGCCTCTTCCCAATGGTCTGCTCTGCATGCTGTGCACCCTGCCCAGGATGCAGCTGCATATGTCACACCCATCCAGGGTTATCCCAACCCCGGCGCGCAGGGGCCTGTCACCCTGGTGCCATATGTCTCCTGGGTACCCGTGCCCATGGGAGAGCCTCTGCCCCCCGCCCCAGCCCTGTGCCCTGCTTGTCCCTATTCTGGATGCCCTCGCTGCCTGTGACCTGGGCACACCTAGCCCTGCCTGCTTATATGGGGCATGGAGACTCACTGACAGGGGCTCCGGATGTCTGTCGGGATGTCCTGTCATCGGTCTCAGAGTCCCCCAGGGTTGTTGTTGTGGCAGGCTGCTCCTCCTCCTCCTTGTTGGCACTGCCCTGGGTGAGGGGGATCAGCCCTGGGGTCCCTGCTTCAGCCTCTGGTGGTGGTGGCTGGTCTGCAGGCTCCCCGATGGCCAGGGATGCCTCAGGACTGCTGTCTGGTCCCTCTGGGGCTGAGGAGGTGCTGGGGTGGTACCCAGTGTTCATGGCCTGGGCTGGCAGGCCACTGGGCTCAGCCCCCAGGAAGGCATGCAGCTCCTCGTAGAACGGGCAGATAGCAGTGCTACTTGCCCCCTGGAGCTCACGTGCCTCCCTGGTGCGGGCATAGTCCTGCCTCAAGGCCTTGATTTTGGAGCTCACCTGTTTGGTGCTGCGCTCCTGGCCCTGAGTGGACAACTCCGCTGCAATGTCTGCATACACTGTCCGGTTCCGGTGGCTAGCCCTGAACTGGGCGAGGATGTCCTGCTTGCTCCAGATGGTGAGGAGCAGGTGGATCTCCTCATTGGTCCTTACAGGGCCACACCGTCTGCCGTCAGCAGCTCCTGACCCACGTGCTGACATGCCTGCAGAGGCCTCTCAGCACACTGCAGGGCAGAGCACTTCCTTCTTCCTGTAGGTGCTGTGGACCCTGGGAAGAAAGTCAAAACGCGTTATAACGGTTATTTTGAAATAACATGTCCAAACAGTGTTATTTCAAAACAACCGTTTCGAAATAATGGCCGTTTCAAAACAATCGGGGTTTAACCTGTTTCGAAACGGCGGTTCTAATTTCAAAAGGATGGGATCCGTCCTTTTGAAATAAGAAAACGTCATGTAGACCTAATTTCTTAAAGTGGCTACATAGCTGTAATGCAGGCATTGTGCAATGCTTTTGTCTCACATGCAAGTACAAGCCTCCACTGTTGGGGCACTCTCAATCCATCTGACCTACCTTTTCAACAGGTAGGAGTTATTTTTTTTGGGGGGGGGGGTGCATGTGTGCATGCATGTGTGCACGTGTAACCTTGAGGTGGGCTAGAGTTTACTTCCAGTGTCTTTCTCCAGTGCCCAGCAGAAATAAATCCAAACTCCTACAGTGAAGAACCTGGAGGCCAACATTCAGTCCTAAAGGGAATCACAACAAAGACTCTTGAGAGGTGAAAAAACAAAAGCAATGAACTATATTAAACATTAACTTAGTAAACCTTATGATGAAAGAAAACAAAGTAATTAGTATACAGATCTATAATATGTCATGGAAAAAGCAGCTCCTGCCTCTTTGGCAGCAGAAACGGTGGGTTACTCACCAGTAACCGTCCTTCTTCGAGATGGGCTGCTCGGATCCATTCAGTAATAAGTGTCTCCATGCCAGAGCGCCAGATTGGCTGGAAAACTTTTTCCTAGACTGTCAGGAGAGGGCAGGGGGCCTCCGCCCCTCGCACTACCCCGTGGCTGTATATACGGCTGCCTCCCAACCCCTCCTCAGTTCCTCAGAGTCGCCAGATGCGGAGATGGAGGGAAGGGACCTGAATGGATCCGAGCAGCCCATCTTGAAAAAGGACGGTTACTGGTGAGTAACCCACCATTCTTCTTCGAGCGCTGCTCGGATGCATTCAGTAATAGGTGACTGCTAGCCATGCTGATGGATGGCGGGTGGAGTTGGGTCTTCCGCCTTCAGAACAGCAAAAACACCCCAGATGGGAAGAAGCCCAGCGAACAAGATTCTAGCTAGAGCCAAGAGACGAACTAGGCTCTTGGTGTGGCACAGGAGAATCGACAACTGAGGACCAACCCAAACTCAGGGGCAGGGGCGAACCTGCCGAGACATATGAGTGTGGGCAGGACAGACCAAGGTCACCGTAACAAGGATGAAGAACGCGACGTGAAAACATAGAGGGTTGTGTTTGGATGCTCCACATAAGTGGCAGAACAGAAGGTATGAAGACCAGAAGATAAGTGTCTGGCCATAGGACCTTCCAGCGTGAACTCGTCAGGAAATGCTGGAAGCCAACAAGTACGGGGTTAACTGTAGTGGCTGTGGCCCGCACAGGAAACAATGGAAGGGATGAACAGTATCCCATGGACTGAGCACCTCAAGGCCTGAGCCGGGATCCAAAGAGTCACAGTCTCACCTGGGCGGCTACTGGCTGTGCAGGTAGCCACGGGAGGGATGAACTTTATCCCCTGGACTAGGCACGACCAGTCCTAGTGGGGTCTGGTCGATGAGAGTAGTAGTGAAATTACGTAGTTACATTGGGGAAAAGGGAACCCCAAGAATGATCGAGAACAGTCTGGCAAGACACTTCAAGACCGTACACTGGAGGCCAAAGCCAAAAGTGGTGTGGTGGGCAGCACAGGGCATGCCGGCTACAGGATCTCAAGTTAGTATGCAAAGTGCACGCTTCCAACCGAGTATGGTACCGAATCCCGGGTTTCTTGCTGGAGGGGTACTCCAGGACTCTAGCAGCCACAAGGCATCATAATGGCCTGAGGTAGTGCTGATGGTTTGGTACCTATAAGCGCCTTGGTAGCGTGAGAACTTGCGGAGAGAGAGAGCCTGCTTCTTGGCTTCTAATCCTGTGGGATTACAGCATCACGAGGATCGTACGCAAAAGGGAGAAGGGAAGGTGAGGACAACGCCAGCTACCGCTTGGCCACCCAGTTGAGGTGGCCAAAGGGCTTGTAGAGGTGCCGTAATAGGGATACGGTCTCGCGTGCCTAGGGCACTACCAAAAGGATAGTGCCACCACTACATTGCGCTAACGTGAGCACCAGGGGGAAAGACACATTGATGCAGAGCTACCCGCCAAAAATACGGTTGCCGGGGAAAGGAGAGGTCATCTTCCAACCACCTAGGAAGCGAAGCTGCCCTCAGAGTATCAACTGCAATATCAAAGAGGTACCTTAGGTTTAGAGAACCCAATGCGGAGGGTTATCGCCAGTTGGGGAACTGGATGGCATTCCTCGTGGGGCATACAAGCCTCTGAATTTCTGAGTATTTTGGAAAACAGGAACTCTAACCTGTTTTTCTCCATCTATTACATAGATATATATGTCTACCACACTAGACAGGACCTAAGGTGCAGACTGTGCAGAGAGGCCTCAGATACAGTCCAACACATAGTGGCAGGATGTAAGATGCAGGCAGGAACAGCATACACTGAACGGCACAACCGAGTAGCTGGCATTGTGTACAGGAAATATGTGCTAGACCCTCTCAAGACCAGATGGGAGATTCCACAGAAGGTCATGGAGAATAACAGGGCTAAGATGCTGTGGGACTTCCAGATCCAGGCGGACAGGCAGGTACTGGCCAATCAACCAGACATCGTGGTAATAGACAAGGACCAGAAGATAGAGGTGGTGATAGATCTAGCAGTGCCAAGTGACAGCAACATCAGGAAGAAGGAGTATGAGAAGCTGGAGAAGTACCAGGGCCTGAAAGAGGAACTAGAGCGGATGTGGAAAGTGAAGGCCAAAGTGGTCCCCGTGGTGGTAGGAGCACTTGGGGCTGTGACTCCTAAGGTGGGAGAGTGGCTCCAACAGATCCCAGGAACAACATCAGAGCTCTCTGTCCAGAAGAGTGCAGTGCTATATATATATATATATATATAAACACACACACACAAGGGTTAAAGTATAATTTGGTGGGCCCCAGAACCCTCCAGCATGGCTGGGTCCCCCCTCCGGCACAGGTGGGTCCCCCAATACCTGTCCCCAGAACCCACCCCCTGCCCCAATACTCACCTCCAGACACATACACACAGACGCAGACACACACAAAACCCCCAGCAGCCCCCCCAAAGCCCTTACCTTGGCTATTTGCAGGTGCTTTTTCTGGCTGGAAGCTGCTTCTAGCCACAAGCTGCTCCACCCTGCAGGCTGGAGATTCACTAACTCCCAGCCTGCCGTAGCTCTCTGCTGGCTGGGCTTAAGGGGCAGCAGGGTTTAAGGGGGAGCTACTGGAACACCGTGTACCGGCTGCTTGGTCTATTTTTAGGGGGGCCCCAGAATGCAGCATTCTGGTGTGTTCCTCTATTTCTACGGAGCCTGGAATCCTGCCAGCCTAAAAATAGGGGGGGGCCCATAACCCAAAATATACAGTTAAAAGAAACCACCCTTCTTTCCCAGTAGTGTCTTCTCTGTAACCACTGCCTCCAGACTTTCCTGCTGGAAGGTTAACAGTGCTATTGCCCTTTAGCAAAATGCCTCAGAGTTGGGGAAACCAGCCTGCTGTCTGCTCCTGGCTCAGCTTCTCTCCTTGCACAGAGCATAAATGCTCTCCTCAATGCAAATGCAAGGGCCGTTGCTGGCGGGGGGGGAGGGACCAGGGGCACGGGCCCAGGCCCTGCCCCCAGCCTGCAGGCCTTGCCCCCTGGCCAGGGCCAGGGACAGGTGCCGCCGCGCCACCGCGGGCTGCTAGGCCCCACATCCCTGGCTGGGGACGGGGCCGGAAGTGGCCACAGGAGGCTGGACCCCGCAACCCCAGCCAGGGACCCCGCAACCCCAGCCAGGCAGCTGAGCCCCAGATCTCTGGCCCGATTGGGCTGGAGATCCAGGGCACTGGTGCTGGGGTTCGGGGCATGTGCCCTGGCATGCCCAGCACCAGCAACGCCTCTGGCAACTGCCCAGCACTGTCTGCTTGCTCTCAGACATCTGACCACTGCACTAGCAAGAAACCTTGCGGAGAATGCTCAAAGCTACATGGTACATGCTGGAAGCTTCTGGGTCTAGTCAGCTAAATCTGCCCAGCAACAGTGACCCAGCAATGGGCAATGGCGTCCATTGCCCTCAGCTGATCGAAAGTGAGTCAGATTCAGATCCCCGAATCCGGAGTGGCGGAGATGGGTGAAGCATCCACTGTGGTAATGCAACTGATCCCGGAGAAGCTGGCAGGAGCCCTGGGGAGAGTTCTCTTAACCCAGTGAGCCCCCTGCCTGTCCCTGCCCCACACCCTGAGTTGGCTGCTAGACCTGCGGCTGGCATCTTTCCAAACTGCGCCCTGCAAATATCTGTACACACTCATGCTCCACACCATCCACTTCCTTGCCCTCATGTGCCACCCTGACATAAAATGGCAGGACCTAATTCCACTGGTAGAGGGTGAGGACCTGTGGTGGGCCAGCCTGTATGCCACCCTGAGTCCGCGGCCCACCGGCAACATCAGTTGGTGGCTCCTCCATGGAGCCATGAGCACGGGCATGTACTTGGCAAGGTTCAACCCTTGCCCCGATGCCTGCCCGTTTTGCACCATGAGGGAGACCCTGGTGTTTGCTTACTTAGAGTGTGCCAGGTTGCAGCCCCTCTTCCTCTTATTTAGGTTTTGGCTGCACTTTTCCCCACACCTGTTCCTCTATGCACTCCCTATCCATGGCACCACAAAGTCATGGGACCTCCTCCTGGCTTATGCCAAGATTGCCATCTATAAGACCGGGGAGAGGAGGTTGGCTGAAGGGGCCTGTGACTGCGAGGCCTATTTCTGGTACCTTGTCTGTAGACGTGTCTGGGCAGAGTTCCTCTGGGTGGCGTCCGCTAGCTCTCTCGACACCTTCAGGAGCAGTGGGCACTTTCCGGGGTTCTGTGCTCAACATCCCCTTCTGAAGCCCTAGTTTTGAATTTGTGACCTTCACAGCTGTTCCTTTTATTCATCAGTTGTTCCCTGAAATCATTTGAAGAATAGTTCAGTGACACCTCCCCTTAGGCTGGGGCGTGGTTTTAGAAGTGGGCAGGCTTGTGCCTGCCCACCTGGCCTGGTTCTTTAGTAGGACAGTGACCCAGCAAAAGCACCCCAAACCTCAGCAAACCTCTTAAAGAGACACTCCTCATTTAAGCCCATGGGTTACACATGCACACTCATTCTTTTTTTGCCACCATTTATTGTCAATAGTGCTAACTGAACTTAGTGGCTGCTCTGGAGCACTAATTGCTACTAAAATTGAAACTGGTCAAGGTTTGGGGGCGGGAAACTGTCATTCAGTCACTGGGTAGTAGCAGATGCTTGTATTGTTACTTTCATTAGGTTTTGTTTTTGTGTATGTGAACCAAACTTTAAATATGTTTATCTGCTGTGATGTGAATTCTGCTGCTTTTAGAAGTAGTAGTGTTTTATGTGAGCATATAACAATTCACTTTCCTCAGCCCTCCTGTGTATTCTCGTGACTGGATATTTCTTAATCTGGTGTTTGTAGGGGAGCATTTGTGTGTGTGCAATAGACAAAAAAGTGTTTGCAGTATGATGACACCAAAGAGTTATACCATTCTAATGCATGTGCTGTGATACATGGGGCCTTTTCCCAAACCTGAAAACATCTTACATTAATCATACTTAGGAAAGACAGTCCATCTCAAATTAGGGAAACTAACGTTTGCTATATTAGTATATGGAATTACTTTTAAAATGACATATGCAGCCCAACAAAATATAACAGGATGGAATCTTTGAAGAATGGCCTAATATTAATACCCTTGACTTCATCTCCTTGCTCTGCCCCTTCCCCTCAACAAAGGGAATGACTGGGTGAAATTGTTTTTTGGGACAACTGTGTGTGTATCCTGCACATAGTTTGGGGACAGGCACTTAGGAGGCTTCAGAGACTAGGCTCAATATTCCTCTTCTAGACACACAGAGGGTCCCTCTGTGTGTGGTTTAAGGTATGGATGGAAGGTACGGTCTCTGAAGTCCTGTAAGTTCTCTCCTGGTCACCTGGGGGGGGGGGTGAGGGGGGCTCGAGTCGTCTGTCTCAACAGCACACTGGGAGGGAGTGGAAGAGTAATTGCTGGTCCATGGAGAAGTGCAGTGGCCACAGCAGACGCTGGACACTGAACTCACTCAAGCACTACTTCTGTCAGTATCTCCATCAGGGAATGCTCTTGTTCCCTGTAGTGTGATTGTTGCTCCATGGAACAATTCATCAGTGTCTTGTCCTACTGAGGATCCCATCCTCCCACCTTCTGAGAAACTCTGACTGCTCCAGGTTCCTCATGTCCTCTCACCTTAGCAGATCTGTCAGCTCTAAGTCTGTCTCATCTGGGATACTGTTCCTGCTCTCCCCAAAGAATGTTTTTCCTCTCCAGAGCTGAAGTCTCTCCCAATTCAAAGGGAAGGGTCACATTATTTTCATTTCTCTTTGGCACAAATTGAGAAATTCTCCCCTCCATAAGATAACTTTGCTGTGGAAGGATGCATTATTGACACTTCTCAGCATTTGGCTGTTGGACAATCATTGGTTCTCAGACAACTTTTGCAGTCCTAGGGTATGTCCACACAGGCTTCTTATTTCGAAACAACAGAGGTTGTTTCAAAATAAGAAGCGGCATGTCCATGTGACACACCGTTATTTTGAAACCATTAAACCTCGCATCTAATTGAAATAGCCGTTGTTTCAAAATGGTTGTTTTGAAACAATGACATTCAGACACGTTGTTTCGAAACAACACCGTTGTTTGAAAACAACACCATTTGCCCATGAAAGCTCATTGAATAAATCCATTTGTTAGTCTTTAAGAGCCACAGGACTCCTTGCTTGTTTTGCAGAACTAGACTAACCCAGCTACCCCTTTAGAACTTGACTTTCAGGAGTCTCTTTCTCTCCTACCTCTTTTGTATAGCTCATTGGAGCCTCTCTAGGTTAGGAGATAGGTACTCAGTTTGCCATTGCTCTTATCTAAATGTCAAAAGGAGAGTTCAGCATCTGGTAACATCTGCTTTATGTGGAACTGGAACAGTTTCTTTCCTCTGATGCTGGTCCTATGAAAAATCAACCCTCTTATCTGTGTTTAATTTTATCAGGAATGCAAATTCTGGCAATAGTGGGATGCTGGACTTTGAAACATGATTAGTAGCTATTACCGGCTTTTCCCACTTTCTTTACTGGTTTGAACAGAGCATTAATCTGGTTTCAGTTATGAAAATACCTTCCTTTCCATAAGTACTAAAGTTCATTTTGTACGCAGGGAAGCTGACTGTTTTGTTTAATGAAAGAAGCCACTGGGTGAAAGCCAGAGTTGTAAAACACTGATTACAATCAACATTTCGGGTTCAATAGTATTTATTTATTTATGGGGGGGGGCAACTTCTTGCTTTGAGAAAATTATTTGTTAACCTGTAACCTTACTTATAGACAATCTCTAATTAATAGCCTTCCCTCTTCAGAAGAATAAGTCTGTGCTAGAGGAATTTCTAAGTATGATCTGGGAATTTTAAGAGTCTTCATTTTTAATGAATTCATTTGATTTGTTCCTATGCTAACAAGCTTTGGACTATCAATAAATTCTCCCATGTAAGCACCTCAGGCCAAGGAATTGGTTTATGCCATATGATTACTGCAGTTTTAGGGGCAAGGGTTGACACAACTATGTCATTCATTAATTACTTATCAATTTGAAAAGAAATGTAATACTGAATGAAATAGGGAGGGTTCCCCCCCTTACATTGATTTTGGGGAGAAAAAAGAGCTGTTGTAGAAAGTCTTGGATTTTACTCTGATGGACAAAGGAAATTAATTTGTTTTATCATAGAACTTTTACTATCACTTAAGAACGCCATCCATAGATTAATCAATTCTTCCCTCTCACTCTTCATAGCATTTCACTGTCTGTCAGTCAAGCTTTTGAGATTAATTCCAGTGGCTTTGACTGAGCATATTTAATCCTCATAATTGATGCTCTTTGCACATTTCCTTTCTCCTCAAGATTTTTTAAGGTAAGCTCATTTGGCAATGAAAGGGATCAGAACTGAGGAGAAATTTTAATTAGCTTATATGCACTAGGTGTCTTCCCCAATATTTTTCCTAATTTAAAAATATTCAGTTAGTATAATACTACTGAAAGTGATCATTGTTCAGACTGAACTTCCATGGTCCAAATCGGTGACATCTTCTTTTTGTGTCCCATCTCTGTAGGACTCTTTTGCACAATGACATGTACCTTGGAAATGGACCTCATTTCACTCAAAAGAAAAGTTAAACTGTAAGTCATATATTCAAGTTGAAAAGACTAACTATACAATCATAGAAGAAAGAAAAAAGAAAAGATGTATGCAATTTGTCCTTTGGACCAGGGTTTCTCAAATGCTTTTGTAGTACGGACTTACCAGACTATTTAAAAATGCATGGAACATCACTTAAGTGAGTTTTTAAAGCCCTCTAGGCATATATCTGACTCTGTACATGCCTTTGTAAAGCTGGGCCTGACATTTGAACAGAGAGATTGTCCTGAGACATTTGCAATCAGGTGGGCAGCCTCTTCTTCCATTGACTTTCACATAGCTGTACTCTCCCTCTCATTCACAATCACCTAACATTCCTGTGGCAAAAACAGGCAGTAGCTTACACAGCAGAACATTAGGGAATGCACAAATGTATATTTACCTATCTTTAACATAATAAGGCCAACATTTTCAAATTTAGGTACCTAATGTTAGGGATGGATTTATTATCCTAGTTACCAAGCTAAGCAGTCTGGTTTTCATGGCTGCTGAGTGTCATGAATCTCAGGATTGGTGTTAATAGCCTCAGCGCTGGAGGTCCCCAGCAGGAGTTTCTTCAGCATGGACATCTGCCTAGGGTTCTCCCTCTTTCTTCAAGATAAGCAATATGGCTTCATCACCTCCTTAGACTGGATCACTGGGTCTTCAATACTTCTTCACATGATGAACTCTGTTGAGTAAGTCCAGCTAAGACAGACATCTGAGGGAGATGTGTATTCTCTACAGGAATTAAGTCAATGGTCAAAGTTTGGGTTTCAACCCATTACTGGGTTGCAGACTCGCAGGTACTAGGTTGCAGCACTGCCGCTGCTCCGGAGAGGGGGCTGCTGCATCATGCTCCCTGGCTGGCTGGCACTGCTCCCCCAGGGGAGGGGAGTGGCTGCTTTGTGCGCTCCAGCAGACTGCCACTGCTCGGGGGGGGCAGCTCCCCCTTGCTCCCCAGCCAGCCAGTGCCACTGCTCAGGGCGGGCATCTCCCCACGGTGGAAGGGTTGTTCTGGAAAAATTGATCAATTTATCAATTTTCAGACCCCTCAGGTACTTTTCCCATGGGTATCTATCAACCTGTCCCCGTCCTCGCTGTCAGTGTAAGGTTATGGAGACCAAGCCAACATACAGTTAATCACAACACGTTTTATTAAAGGGTGAAATAGGGAAAGGCATTGGGATAAGAAGACAGACAACTAAACAAATCAAACAAGTATAACAGAACCATAAAGTACAATAGAACCACCCCTCCAGTGGGGAAACACTCCACCACACTCATATCCTCAAAACCCACAGCTGGTCCTCACAGCTTTTCTTCGCCTGAGGGCGTTGAGCTCGATCTCCAGCCTGCCTCGGGTCCTCCAGAATCAGCTCGTCTGCTTCAGGGCCTCTTCTGGCCAGTCCTGTAACAAATGTCCTTCGCCCCATCGTCAAAGTCTCTGAGCCTGTCTGGCAAAGGTCCCGGCCAGTTGCTCTCGTTTTCAGGGACTTCCACGTCGTCGCTGTCCTCTTCGGCCTGCCAGGAGTCCTTTCAGGATCTCCGAGGCCTGTGCCCTGACATACACACTCTCACTCACACCAGAATCCTAGCCACTCACTCAAGCATCCCACACACATACACACACTCTCTCTCAAACACTCTCTCTCCCTCTGCCTGAGGGGGAAAGCTCCTTAAATATCACCAGCCTCAGCCAATCAGGGCGCCGTTCGTTTCGCGCCAAAAACACCGCTCCATAGCCAGAATGTTGAAGCTTCTAGGCCTGGTGCACGCGGCCCTTGCCTGCTTTCGCACGGCCCCCTACTTTCTGCACACAGTCCTTTAAAGCCAACATGGCTGTGCCCACAGTCAGAGACTGTTGCTGGGCAGACTTCGCAGCCTTTGGTTGCCTGCCAACAGTAGCTGTCACTCACTCAGCCCAGCTGAGCCAAAGCCCAGTTCTGGGGAGGAGTGCGCTCAAACATTACCTGCATTGTATAACATTACACAAAATATATGCTGATTACAACAAAGCAAAACACAAAACACAATTGACATAACTATATTTTTCCCCAACAGGGTCGCCGCATGGCAGAGGGGTACAGAGCTGGGTCCCAAGGAAAAATGTTTGATGGCCACTGACTTAAGGCACCTCACCCAGCATTTTCAGTGACACTTAAACCTTGTTGTCAGAACAGTAGGACTTATTAGTCAGTTAGACCACAGCATAGGCAGTCCTTATGCTAGCACAGAGAACTGAAGGTGAAAGCATAGTCCATGCTGGTTATCCTAGAGCCCAGTCATACTATAGTGCAGAGGTCATCAAACTTTTTTCCTCAGGACCCAGCTCTGGACCCCTCCTCCAGGTGGTGATCCCTCCACTGTGGGAGGATGGGCTTCCTTCCCCTGGGAGCAGCACTAGCCAACAGGGGAGTGAGGGGCAGCCACCCCTCCCCTTGGAAGCAGTGCCAGCCACCTGGGGACGAAGGGGCAGTCACCTCCCTCCCATGAGCATCACTGGCCTGCTGCAGCACACTGGGCAGCCACTCTCCTTCCCCCCCAGGAGCAGCACTGGCCAGGTGGGGAGCATGATGCAGTTAGCCCCCACCCTGGAGCAATGCTGGTGCCATGATCAGTACTGGGTCGCAACCTGAACTTTGACAACCACTGCTATAGCGAACCCCTTGGTCAAGCTCTGTCTTTCCATTTGGCCTCTTTTATCAGATTCCACATGAGAGTCCTTTCTTTTCCCACCTCATACCTATTCAATCCTTTCTCAAGCTGGGAATTGTTTTTCAACATCCCTAAGGAGAGGTGGGGCAGCCCATATTCTTCTGGCTTGTTGTTGCTAGTTGTTAAGGTCCTGGCAATGGGATTTGCTGTTGTCTTAGGCTCTGTTGATATGGAGACTAAAGACCAGATAGCTAAGAAACATCCACACTTCTCTCAGTTTGGAAAGGAAACAGCTCCCATATACTCACTAAATAACAGTGGAACATATATGGAAAACTGAGTCACAAACAGGACTCATAAAATGGTCTCACACTGAACACCCACAACTTGAAGTGAAATAAAATGTTTTATTGGGGAAAAAAGACATTACAGTGAGTCAGATCCTCAGCTGCTATAAATCACAGTAGATCCATTGAAGGTACCATAGAAATCAATGGCCTACAGGTTTGTACAAATTGAGGACCTGATGCAATGTCTGCTTCTACCTTTCATTTAGCCTCCCCCCTTTTCCTTCATTCTGGTCAGTGCAGGTTTGTTCTTTACAGTCTAGTATTCTGGCTTTACAGTTCCAAAAGGGTCAAGCAATTAAACCTGCTCTTCTTATCTTGCAGGCACAGCTCAATAGACTTCACAGTTAGAACATTTAGCCTTTTGTTCAGTCAAACAGTCCTCTGTTTAATTTTATCCTATGACACTGAACTGTACCCCTTGCACCACTATAAAGTGACAAGTCAGCCCTCTTGGTGCTTCACTTCAAATCCCAGAACCTTTATGTTACCTACCAAGAGTGATATATTCAGATTTGTGGAACTGTAGCCAGGTGGCCAATGTCCTCAGGAAGGGCTATGTAAGGGAAATTGTATGTAATCTCTTCTGTAGGACAGTGAGAAAGGTGCTGAAGTGTAGGCCTCGTTGGAGCCGTGGGTTGCTATGGTAGTGGGGTCATCTCTGTGGAGAAGTGGGAACCCTCTGCTAGATTAGTCAGGGAAGACACGGGTGTTGATCCTCTATCTTTTCTATTTGGGTGATGGGACACAGGTGGGTGATATGAGGTAGAGCCACTAGGGGGCAGGGGGGTAGTGTTTAGGGAGCCTGTACCTGGGACCCCCCCCCGGTCACACTGGATTCAACTGGTTGGGTCAGGGGGTGGAGGGGTGGGCAGAGCTAGGAGGGGAACAAAGGACCAGGGGGAGGAGGGAGAAGAGGGAAAATGGGGGTCCAAGGGACAGGACCCTGCCCTGGGGTGTAGCCCTAATCCCCTGGGGGTTTCACTTGTGGTTGTTCTGAGGATGCTGATACCAACTGTCCTTGCTGCTGTATGAACTGGTTTGCTAATAAACCCTCTGATTGCCACACTGGCTGAGAGTCGCTGCTGATTGGGACGATTGGGACCCTCCTGGGGGGAGGAAATCCCCTCCAAGGGAGACCGGACAGAGCAAGGATCTGACCGTCTGAGCCTGGAGTTGGGGGCTGGCTGCACGGAGCGTGGAGACCCGAGGTGCTGGACGGGAGGAGACTCCACCGTGGCAGAGACCTGACTGGCTGTGGACAGAGGGGATCCAGGAGGCTTGTCTGGGGTCTCCATCACAGCCTCTCTGGCAAGTCATGTATCTGAGTTTCTTTAACAAGTGGCCTAGAGTTGATAGTTAAAGTGTGTTATCTCCCCTTTCTCATGCTTTTTCTCCTGACCATCTGGACAAGGAATGTAAGCTAGACTGTCCGTCTTTGTTCTAACTGAAAAGGGAGTATTACCTCCTATCTCCTGCTCACCCTTCTTGGCACCATAGCCTCACAAGAATGTAAGGTCAGCATCTCTAGGCAGAAATTAATGAGTTTGCAGGTACTGCGGCTGCCCAGGATAATGCAAATGATGTCAACAGTAAACAGAGGCGGGGATGATTATATGCATTCTTTAATCATTAATATGCATTTAATAATATTAATGTAAACATATAAGGGGCTCTAAACATTGTCAATCATGTAAGCATTATCATAGCATTATCATACTGTACTGGATAAAAGTGTTGTAATGCTGCCCCTCGGGGCTCTCTCTTGCACTCGAGTTGTTGGGGGGGCCTGTTCGGCAGTCACCGAAGTACTTCTGTAGACACAGAGGGAGCTGGCTGTAACTATCTCAACCTCAACTGAGCTAGCGGTTCTGTCTTTTATACTTCCTGTCCCCCATACCCATTGCTGGTGGAAGGAGAACATTGATTTGTGTGAAAGGGTGTTAGTCATTCCTCCCTGTTTACATCAGAAGGAGGCCACACCAGCTCACATGATTATCTACAGATGGGGAGTGAAAGTAGTTAAGGAGGGTAAGCAGCTAAACATCCTATAGTCCCTGGGCCTTAGGGAAGGGCAGGCACATAGTTTCGGATGCCCTAGTCCTCAACCAAGGCCTGGCAAGGACTCAGTGTATGACCCCAGGAACTTGGCTCAAGTAGACAACAGATAAACAAGGGCCACTTGGCAAATGGTGGGGTGCAGCACTTCAGGAGCACGGTGGCAGTGGGAAGCAGACCTACCCAACACCATCATGTCCCAGCCAGCCCTAACGGGGCGGGGGGTGGGGAAGCTGCACCACTCAGTCAGTGAGGAATCCACCTATAATACAGTGACCAGGATGCATACCCCAACATAGCTAGCTTCCCTGGACTACTTCTAACCCTCTCTTAGATGCATGCCTGGCTCCAGAATGTCCAGTAGACAGTCAAGGCAGTTCCCCTGCAAGACACCCTGACAAGCAGACATCTCCAGTCTGATTTACAAGGGCAGCAATCTGATGCAAGCCAGATACAACATTCTGCATCACAACCTTATGTGAGCCAGGCCCCCTGGGATAACCTTCTGAATGTGCCAAAATCAGGGCAGGCTGCAAAAGCAGGGGCCAACCCTCTAAACCACTGACGGGTGGTACTTAAACCAGTTTCCCAGTCAGTAACAAAACATGCTTCTGATTCCCCACTCTGGTCATCACCAAGCATAGCAAAATAGAAACAGCTCCCTTTATGCACATCAGCTCCTATGGTACCCGCTAGCCATTGAGTCTCTTTAAGAAATAGGTTGTCCTGACCCCAAAAGGCCAGCCACATCACGCAGAACAATATAGGCTTGGAACACACATAAGAACAAATAGATTTCTAATTTCTGATATAGGCATGATACCTACATATAAACCACACAATCATTCTTAGCAGATTACAGCCTTTCTGCTGATAGCAAACATGGGATATCCAATATGGATTCTTGCAAATAAGAAATATTGATATGAAAAATAACCATAATCAGTCCCCTAGACCCAAACAGCATCACAGAAGCAATGACTCTGCCTATAACAAAAAAAGAAAGACAACCAAACATTAGTTTAGTAAAACACCACTACCACATCCATAAGCATGCAAACATAAGCAAAACACCCTACCTTGCAGATCAGCAACCCAAAAGATAAGAACCATTTTAAAAAAATTGCTTCAATAACCAAGAGATTTGACAGCCAGGATGTAACCTCATGGTGGGTGGTGGGGGAACTGGATCAAGGCACCTACCTCAGAGTCTTCTGGCTGGAGGAGCCCAGAAACAGGAGCGGGCCCTCCACATGGTCCCCTGGTGTCAAGGATAGTCCTGGAGCCAGGAACATGCCACCCTCAGGTTCCTTCAGTGGCAGGGGGGACCCCAGAGCCTGCAGTCACAAGGGGTGAGGCAAAGAGCTGCAGGCAGCACACCTCTGCCCTATCTCAACCCTTTAACACATCATTCCCCTCTCTCTTTGCTACACCCCACTCACAGTTGGTTGTCCTTGTTCAGCAAAGACCTAAAGTTCAGGGATGTGGTCACAGAAATTCATCTACACCAATCTTTCAGTGGTTGCTGTGTTCTGCTGTTTGCTGCTGCCTCTGCTGCTTTTCCCTGTTGCTGCTGGTCACATGCTGCTGCTCACTTCTACTTTGGTAATGCTGTGTTCCAAGGTTTCACTGCTAACCAAGTTCTTTAGTGATTTCATTGGGTAGCAGTTAACTTTGCTGCCACTACAGTCTCTGTGTTGTCTTTCATTTCATCCTTGTCCATGCACTGGGTCTAAGGCAGGGGTCACAAACTCAAATCACTATGAGGGCCGCATGAGGAGTAGTACAGGGCTGCATGAGGCCTAGTATGTTAGCCCGAGGGCTGCACCACTGTAACCTTTTCATACAATGATATTGCAAATATTGGTAACAATAGTGTCATTGTGGGCCACAGGAAATGGCTTTAAGCGCTGCATGCAGCCCGCAGGCGTGTTTGAGACCCCTCGTCTAAGTCATAGTCAGCAGTACAATGATGCACTTTAGTCTAGTCAGCTCTGTCTTTAAATACAATAGAAAGGAAGTTCAAAGGGTGTGCAGCCCTCTTTTGGCAAACTCCAAATCGCAGGGCTGGGAATCAGAGCCCCAGCCCCTTGTCTCTTGCATTTGATGTCCTTATGCCACCACTTAGCAAGTGAGGTTCAGTTTAGTGTAAACCCCTGAATCAGGGTATGGTAAGCACAGTTCTTCTGCCCTTTACTCACACAATAAAGATAACATTATGTTACACCTACATTCAAATACTAGAGTAATTGTAACTTGAAGTCAGCCAAAATTGATCATTTTACCAAAATAAACAGAAAGTCATGTGGCACTTTTAAAGGCTAACAAATTTATTTATTGCGCGAGCTTTTGTGGAAGAAAATCCCACTTTGTGAGACACTTGAAAAATGCTGACAACAGGAAAGGGAGAGAGAATTAAAAAGTGAATAGAAGGAGAACAGGGGTGCACACAGCCCATAGCACAGGGGGGAAAGGGTCATATGGGCACCAGAAGCCAGGGCCTGAGGGGAAATTGATGTTATACAGAACCCCTGGTGAGGGATGAGACTATGGGGTCTTGATATGGCGAGAAAAGCTGATTGGGGGAGCAAAAGGAGAAAGAATGGTTGCACAGCCCTCCTTTCAGGGGGTGGGAGACTGGGACACCATAGTGTAGGTGGACAATGGGAAGCCTCAAGACCCCTAACATAATAAGTGGGGTTATTGGGAGGACACACAGAGCACATGGTATGAGGGAGAGGCTGAGGGAGTTGCAAGAATTCCCTACAACAGAAGGGGATGGGAAGGCTGCATGAAGGAAAGGACAGATATATGGAACAGAGGTGTGCAAGGAGCTCTTGATGTCCAGTTTGTACATAATGTGTTTGACCTACAGAAGGAACTGCCTGTTCCATTATCTTGTTCATTAAAGCTTATAGTTTCATATGTTTGCAGAATAGTTCTTCAAGCGGGGGTTAAAGTGAGCTGGAACATGCTGGTATGATGTTTCAGGGCTCACTATTTTTAGGGGCTTGGAATTCTGGGCCCCTTAAAAGTAGAAAATGGAGTCAGAAAACTGCATTCTAGTGCCCACCATTTAAAAATAGTGGCCACAAGAACACAGCATTCCAGCTCTATTTTCTATTTTTAGGGGCCTGCCAAACACTGAGCCCCTAAAAATAGTAGGCCCTGGAATGCAGTTCCAGTACATTCAGGCAGGGCAAGGAACTGGGGGACTTTAAATCTCCCACCTTGGGCAGGCTCTGACTGAGCATGTTCAGAGTCTCTGAGCATGCTCAGTCACAGAAGGCTTCAGCCCAGGCCGGGGCTGCTCTTCATGGCAGCCAGGTAAGGGGGAGGTCCAGGGGGTGGTTCAGGGACAGGCGAGCTGGCCCATTGGGGAAAGGGCACAGGGGACACTGTCAGTCCCAGGCAGCAAGGGAAAATGGCATGGCATGGGGGGGGGGGGTTGGGGAAGGGTTGGAGAACCAACAGCAAGACGGGGTTTTGGGGGGTTGGGGAAAGGTTCAGGGGACCAGCAGCGAGACGGGGACTGCGGGCTGTAGCTGGGGTTGGGGTTTGGTAGCAGTAGCTGGGTTGATGGGGCAGGCATTTGGGGGGCAGTAGCTGGAGTGGGGGCAGGCATTTGGGGGGGCAGTAGCTGGGGCGGGAGGTAGGCATGTGGGAAGAGTAACTGGGGTGAGGAGTAGACATGTGGGGAGCCAGCATTTGAGGGGCATTAGCTAGGGTGGGTGAAGGGGGCCCAGACCTGTGTGAAGTGTGCCCATAAATGTAAGAGGGTCCTGTGGCCCGACAAATTATGCTTTAACCCCTGGCTTCAAGGAAATTTTACAAACCAGATTAATTATTACCTGAGGAGACACGGTGATCTTCATTTGCCACAATTGTAACTGGGAGATTGTGATCAGGGCCATCCCTAGGGTAGGGCGACTGGGGCAGCTGCCCAGGGCTCCGTGCTTTGGGGTCCCCACAGGGCTGCACCACTGCGCCCCCCCCCCCATGCTGGGGCCTGGCTGAGCCGCAGGGCCGCACCACTGCCCCTCCATGCTGGGGATCGGGCGATCCAGGGAAAAGTGGCAGCCTAGTTCAGCGCTGCCAGTGTGCCCTCCTCGCTCTGCTACATTCACTGCTCTGGCACAGAGTTGAAAGCAGCGGTCGTGCCGGTGAGTGCGGGGGGTGGACTGGCAGCACTGAACCGGGCTGCCCTTTTGGCCAGCTCACCCTGTCTCCAGCATGGGAAGGCTGGTGCAGGGGCCTGCCCCTCCCCTAGGCTGGCCGGCCTGCTCCCCCCAGTGCCAGAGGGGTGAGTGGGGGCCCCGCAGAGGGCAATTTGCCCAGGGTCCTGCACCCCTCTAGGGATGGCCCTGATTGTGATATTGCACCAAAGTAAAATTCACCAGAAAAGACTTCTGGCATTTGCCCCAGGGACACTTTAGCATTCTTGATGGTGATGGTGGTCCAGAATTGGCTGATTTAAGGTCCAACCTACAGGGTAGGCTCCAATAGGCGGTATGGCTCAGTGAGTTCATGATAAGGCCAGAGAGGACTTTGGGCTTTCCTTATTATCATTTGCAACAAGGTATTTCTCGTCATCAGGAGTTCAGATACAACTGACTGATACTGATATAACTTTTCTTCATTTTCCTGGGGTTATTATTACATCCAAACCCTGGGTTTGATTTTTACTAACCTGAGTGTGAGCACTGGCATCCTTGGCAATTTCTAGGTGAACTAAAAAAAGGTTGTATTGATTTAGATGGCTTTGTGCTTGGCAGTGAGATTCCATACTGAAGTTCTGTCATGTTCCTGATGCGCTAACATTCACCTTGTGATTTAATTGCTTTCTGACTGTTCTCAGGAGGTAGGTGTTTTGACACAAGACCTTGTTTTGAATTCAATTACAGTATACAAACAAGACTCCGGTTTTGTCAGAAGGCTATGGTGATATTCATTTAGAAGAAGGAGAAAATATTCACAGTTTATATTCACTTCAAAGCAAGGTCAGTCTCCATTTTAAGACAGAGATTTTCCTTTTTTTCCTTGCTCTTTTGTTACCTAAGTCCCCGTTCATCACTGCTTCACTGCACTGGTGCCCTAAACAGCAATCCCAAAACACAAGGGGTATGTCTACATCGCACTTTTATTTCAAAATAACACTGGTTATTTCGAAATAAAAGATATTTGGTCCACATGATGTTTTCTTATTTCAAAAGGACAGATGCCGTCCTTTCGACATAAGAACTGCTGTTTCGAATCAGGTTAAACCCCGATTGTTTTGAAACGGCTGTTATTTTGAAATGGTTATTTCGAAATAAAGCCGTTTGGACATGTTGCTTCGAAACAACACCATTGTTTCAAAACAACTGTTTCGAAACAACATGTCTAAACAGCTTTGTTTCAAAATAACCATTTTGAAATAACAGTTGTTTTAATAGCAGGCTTTCCCTTAATTCGAATTAACATTTTCTTAATTCAAATTAATTTATTTCGAAATAAGGACTTTATTTTGAAATAACTCATTTCAAAATCCTTATTTCGAAGTAACGATGTGTGTCTAGACATAGCCAAGGAAATGGAAGCAAGAGGTGCAAGCAGGATGTCATTCAAAATGTGTAATACCCATAGACAAGTTAGCAGCAGCCTGAACAAATGTAGCCCAAAGGGTATGTAGCAGCAGACCCTGAGTAACTGCACACACTCAATCATGTGTACATGCACACACAGGAAGTAGAACACTTAATTAAAAAAGGTAATGGAACTAACATTCCTAAATCAGAGGGGCACACCTGAAAATTTTAATCCTATCCTGGAACCTCAAATTCTGGCTTATATCTCTTAATACCATTTCTAATTTTTTTCTTTTCTATCCTTTCTTTAGGTACTACTATCAATTTAGCTTTCTTTGGCTCCTTTACTGGAAATGTGTACATATATATTTACCATGGGTCTCGTTTGTAAAATACATAATCTCCAAACAGGTATTTCCAAAATACTCCAGTGACACTGGAAATAAGTATTTTTAAATTAGGCAAATGTGTCACATAGTAATAACATCACAGAAGAATATTACTGGTGAAGAATATATGCGAACAGGGAATTTTCTGCCACTTAAGCAATCTGGCAGTTAACGGATCCTTGAGAATTTCTGGGAATGAATGTTCTAAATTAAGAATGAAAGCCTTATACTTATTCTCAGAAACTTTAAATAGAAAAGTACATAACACACTGTTTGACATTGTTGCAAGGATAAATGTCACAAATAGTATTTCAAATAACCTTGTTTATGTTCTGAAACAATTTGAATATCCTTCACAAGCACATAAAAATACACTGAATGGATTTCTGCTGAAATAAGTATTGTGTGTGAAAGGATTCTGCTAATTTGACATCTATAGAATATAGAGTTTTCAACAGAAAAAATAGTATTTGAGACACTACTCTGTACAGAAACTAAGTCGTTTCTTCCTCGAATTGCCAATTTTTTCCTTTAATTTTTTTGTTTTTCCATCATGTTAATAATTTTTGGAATAAAGGTTTTCACATTTGCATTACAATGTTTACCAAACAAAAAGAAAAAGGATTTTGTGACCCTTGTGCACGTTTGATAATAAAACTAAATAATCTAAATGTAGGTATTTCGAGTCAAATCCTGCAGACTTGGGTACTCAACGGAACTTTTGCCTGATTAAAGAATGAAGGACTGCAGGATTGAACCTTTTATTTTTGATGTCATATTTATAAGATCTATAATAATTTCTCCTCTTTTGGTTACACATTATTAGTTGTATAGATTTAACTGGACTGTAAAATCAAAACCATATTTAAAGTCAGTGGGCTTTTTGCCAAGTTGCAGGAAATACTTGTAGTCAATCCTATAGTAAACTATGTAAAGATTTGTTAAATAGGAAATGGAAGTGAGTTACTTACAAGGTTAAAGCACATTAAGATAAATAAATTACAATCTTAAATTTCAATAGACAATAGAATTTTCTACAATAAGCAAGATCTATATATCCCTAAGTATTTAGGGATTCCTTGCTTATGCTTAGAAACCATACCTGTCAGAGTCCAAGCTGCATAGGGATTCAGAGAGATTATCATCCCCTTCTTCACTTGTGCTCTTAGCTGAGGGGAGGAATTTACTTGCATGACTGATTTTCATTGGGGAGGAGGAAGGAGGTAAAAGCAACAAATGTCTTTCATCCTTTTAATGTTCCACAATAGTCCAGTTGGTCCATCCCTGTGGGCAGAGTACAATGCCTTCAATGGGAGACCAGCACTTTACAAAAGTTAATGTCTTTTTCCTGTCTGATGATTTGCACAGTCACAATACAAATGCTAAACTAGTACCTCACAATATGGGATACAGATGTTATGAGATTATTAAATGCTTGTGACTGGCTGCATGCATTAGTCTAAAATACAGTCTTATAATTATTTTTAACAGTGCTAAAAACAGATGAGCCAGACTGATTTGATATGCATATCTCAGCATCCATATGAGGCATGAGAACCTTGGCATGAACTGGCATCTGATCTTCCAGCATCACAATAGGTGCAAGACATCTTTGGTTTAAAACAAACAAAACACCATCATACACAACCCAAATCCCTTCCCTTTTTTTGGTGGGGGTGAGGGTCATTGGATTGGATGATGTGCAGTTTACACACAAGGAGATGGAAAAGACCTATCAGATCATCTAACACTTGCTGCCAATCTATTAGTTTTTCTTTGAGCACTGCTTACATCATTCAGTTCTAGGTGTCTACATGCCATAGCACACAAGTGGCTGGAAACTTTTGCCCCAGCTTGTCAGAGCAGGGTCGGTGGCCAACGCCCCTCTGGTCAGTCCCATGGCCATATATGTGGCCCTGACCCTGACCTTCCTCAGTTCCTTCTTCTGCCCTCAGTGATGGTTACGGAACAGCCCACTCCTTGCACTGGTGCAGATGCCTGAGTATTCTGCTTTCTTTATGAGCCACCCATTTGTGTTCAAAGATCTATTTGTGGACGTTGTGCTGCTGCAACCTGGTGCTCCTACCGATTCATTGTAGCTGCCTGGCATGGCAGGGTTCAAACACTGTGTGAGTTGCAACAAGGCCTTTCCGAGAGACGACCACCATGAGAAGTGTCTTAAATGCCTCGGTGAATCTCACCAGGCAGGTCAATGCTCAATCTGTTGGTCCTTTAAACTAAGGACCTTGAAAGGCAGAGAGCAGAGGTGCTGTGCATGGGCCATAGAGCAAGCATTGCCGCCTCGCCCCGGAACACTGGGATCTTCTGTAGAGCTGCTGGCACCGTGTGCCAAGTGGGCACTCAGCACCAAAGTGCCGGAGCTATTCCGGCTCTCCCCAGCCAGCCCTCTCTTGGGTGCAAGGCCCGGAGCCCATCCTGGTACCATTCACTCGGGAGGCCTTCAAAGCCACAAATGCTCTGTTACTACTGCCCACTCCCATGCTGCCTAGGCTGCTGAAGCCGAGAGAGAAACCAGCCTTCCTCTCAGGGAAGTGGGCTGCTTTGGAGTGGTGCTGGTCGTCACCTACCCTGGTGCCGCAAACTTCCCCGTGCCATGTGGCACTGAAGCCTGAAGAGGTCCTGGGATCCTCTCCTGCCATGGAGACCCTTGCCTTCCCTGGCACCTAGCTGTGTCATAGGCCCAAGTGCCCTTGAAGCGGTACCCCTTTCCCCCTTGGCACCTTAGTGCCTCACTGTTGCTGCCTAGCTTGGCACTGGCAGTATCAAAATTCACTGTGCTGACCATGCCTACCGGGCACCGAGGAACCCATTTGCCAAGTCCGTGGGAACTGGCACCTTGTTGACCCATTATCCCAGCTGCACGTGGCTCCAGCCTACACGTGAAGGGCCTCTGGTGCCGGGCCCTCACCGGTAATGCCCTAACAGCCACTGTCCTTCACCCAGAGCCTCTGAGGAGGAGCCCTTCTGTGGTGCTGATGAGCCAAGGGGTAGCATCCTGAGGTCACACCTGTCCTTGTCCCTGACTGAAGCCATGAACTCTTGACCATGGTCATATAGAGAGGACCCCAGAACCCATGATGACCTCTTCCACTGGATGATGGTGCACTTGGGCTTGGAGGTTGACCCCCTCAGGGGGGACCTCTACCCCCTTTTTGACCTGGGGTTCGCAGCTTCACCAGCCGCGATTTCCTTGCCTCTGCATGATAGCATGCAGGATCTTGCCAGGGCATGCTGGGAGACTCCCACCTCCGTCCCACCAGTCTTGGAGGTGGCTGGTCACAGATACCAGGTTCCCTCAAAGATTTTTGCCTTCCAGGTGGACCACCTGGTACCAAGCTTCCAGGTGGCAGAGGCCACCCACAGATGGGTGGGGCAGGACTGTCCAGACCCTTCCCCAAGGTCCAGGGAGGCTAGGTGGTTTGACTTCCTGGGAAGGAAGGCTTACTCAACTTCCAACCTTCCAGCTCCATATTGCTGACCACAAAGCACTGGCTGGCCGATGTGCCCTTGATGTTTGGGAATCCACGAGACACTTCTGGGACCTCCTTCCCCGGGAATACCTGGAAAACTATAACTTGGTCATAGCAGAGGGAGTGCTGGCTCCTGTGATGCCCTCATGGTGGCGTGGGATGCCTTGGACATGATTAGCCGGGGGTATCACCTCAGCCATGGTCATGCACCATGCAGTGTGGGTCCAAGTTTTGGACCTGCGCCAGGACTTGCAGCAGGCCATACAGGACCTCCCCTTTGAGTGATAGTCACTCTTTGCTAGAGCCACGAACTCTCTGCTGCATGACATAAGGGACCCTAGATCTGCCCTCAGATGTCTGGAAATGCACACGCCACAGGTGCCCAGACAGCTACACAGCCCCCAGCAGCCCCTTGAGGACCTGGGGCAGTGGGCCTGTCAGGGACCCTCATTGCATGGCGGTGAGGGAGAGCAGTCCACATGGGGTTCTAGTTCACCTCCACCTTCTGGGGCCCCCTGCCAGGATGCAGAGCGTCCTCTGCCCCCTGAATGAGTGCTCCTTGAATCCCGAAGGAGTAATCCTTACATCACATGCCACCTCCCCCTACCCATGCCTCTAGGATTCACCCTTCCTCTTTCCCTGGGAGTTGAGACGTCTCATAGGCCAGGGGCTGCTATTGAGGTTTGCCCCAAGGAGTGGGGGGCCATTAATTGACTGTACCACTCATGGGGAAGATTGGTCTTCCCCAGAGGGAAGAAAGGGGAAGGAGAAGTAGTCACTCCCTGCTGTGAGCTTCAATGGGGGCCCCGCTAAACCTTCAAGGGTTTGTAGGGGGCCATATGGATAAGGAAAACAAGGGTGGCTGCACCCTCAGAGGGATGGTGAGGGTGGCACTGTCCCACAGTTCTTCCCCCCCGAGGCCAGGGTTAGAGGAAAGCAGGAATCCATCCCTCGATCCCTTCGTAGGTGATGGGGGAGGGTGTTTTCTTTCCTGTCCCAGTGGAGGGGGGGAACATTTGATCAGCCCATGCTTGCTCGGGATCAAAGTGTAGGGTAGCATGTCCTGCCAAACCCTAGATTCTGAGGTGGTTTGGTGCTGAAGGAGAGGGGATGTCCTGTTTCTCCTCCCTTGTGTATCCCAGTTGGACTGTGGTCTGAGAGGGGTCCCTGGGCATGCAGTTTGAGGGTCAAGGAGGGGTACCAGTGGGTCTCCTACTCCATCGCATCCCCTCCAGGTTCTCTGCTACGATCCTAAAGATCCATGCCTGTATAGGTCTATGCGCATGTAGAATAACTTGTTCTCTTACCCCTTGTCAGCCCTGTGATGATAATCCCCTTGGGGTCATCTAGCAGGGGTTAGCGGATTGGCCTTGCCATAGGAAAAGAGGAGGATCTTGAGACTGACTGTGAGGGGGCAGTTTGAATGCAACTGATCTGTGGGTACAAGTCCTGGGAGCCCAAAGGCTATTACGATGGAGCCCATGCCACTCCAACAACCAGGCAGAGGGGGTTCCCTTCTCTTTCTGATAGCCAGCTAGCTGCTACCCTAACCCTTCTCTATATGCTCTTGCTCAGGGGCCCTGCTGCATGGTTAAATGAGGCTGAGAGAAGCTATTCAGAAAAGGTTAAAGAGGTACTGATAGGCAGTAGAAGTCCTTCAGCTAGGGATACCTGCAGTCCTAGTCAAGACATTTTTACCCCTCTGGTCCAGGGGCAGAGAAATAATGCAAGGGTCAGCTCCCATTTGCTCCACACTCTATTACCCCCTAGACTTTAAGGATAGGGGCCTCTTGACCCCTTTCTCAAGGATCACTTAGTGGCAATCTCACCACTCCCTGATAAGGTGGAAGGGGTCTCAATGCCCTCTCATCCCACCCCTTCCAGGTCTCTGAAGGGTATTGGAAGGATCTACCCACCCTATGAAACCTTGAACCCTGGTACACTGTTGGCCAGTGGTTCCCAACCTTTTCTTTTGCGTGGCACACCTTGATACCTTCAATTTTTTTGAGGCACACCACCATTAAAAAGCTTGTGAAAATTCAAGTTAACTTAAATTACTCATGAATATTCATGAACCATGGCACAGTGTTTCAGAAATGCTGCTATGTGGGGTAGCAGGGGTAGCAGAGAACGGGTGGCAAAACAGGGTAGGTCAATGTTCCCTCTAACAGCCACCGGCAGCTGAGCAACTCCTGTTGCTCGCTGCGCGGTGCCCCCCACCCCCCCGCGCGGGCCCGATCCTGGTACCCCGCCCCCCGTGGGCCCGATCCTGGTGGCCCCCCGCCCCCCACTTCCCTGCTTACCCTGCATGGCCCTCACAGCTCCTGGGCCAGAGAAGCACTAACGGAGCATGCTCAGATATTCTGGGCATGCTCCATTAAAGCTTCTGTGGGCGGGAGTTTTAATAACTCCCTGCCCCACAGGAGCTGTGAGCAGGGCCTCTGGCTGCCAGCCCTGCGTGGCCGGCAGCCTTCCCTGCATGGGGGGGGCTGTGACGGGCTGCGCGGCTGTGCAGCCGCACAGCTTAGAGGGAACATTGGAGGAGTCATGTGCAGTGGCAGGAGTGAGTATGGGAAACAGAGCAGGGCAGGGTTGGCAAAAGAGGAAAAGTGCAGCTATGTGGGGAACAGCACAAGGGCTGTGTTCACACAGCACTTTTGTTTCGAAACAACCACGTTGTTTCAAAACAAAAAAAAACATGTTCACACAACTGTGTTGTTTCGAAACAAGTTAAACCCCATTTGGGGACGAAACAAACTTGTTTCGAAACCCTTGTTTCGAAACAAGGCGTATGAACATGTTGTTTCGGAACAAAGTGTTCCGAAACAACAGTGGATCCTCAGCACCCTGGCCAGGGAACCCTCAGGACCTTGGCCAGGGTGCTGAGGGCTGTCCCTCAGCCCCAGAAAGGGAGCTGCAGCCCCCAGCGGGGCGGGGTGGTGAGCTGCTGCAGGGCGGCTCAGCCCCCCGCCAGAGCTGCCCCCGAACACTGCCGGGGGCTGAG